>CM035129.1:76851712-77496712 GCA_020205605.1 Panax ginseng
TTGGTCCAGATATATTTTTTCATGTTCAATACGTGTTCAGTCAAAAGTTTGTTCGTGCTAGTTCTCAATTATATTGATGAATTATAGCCAGCTTATTATTCCGACTCTTTCAATCATGATATATCCTTAAATTGTATTTAAACTTGCTGGGCAACTTTCATGCTCACCCTTTCTATATCATGATAAACATTGCAGATAAGGAAAATACGTTCGGATGCAGCAAAAGGTTAATGACAAGTTCAGCTTGGGATAAAATGTGCGGCTAGTTTGTAATAGTATGGTTGTATAATAAGGTCATGTGTTAGATAATTTCTGAATTGTGTAAAAGTTAAGGTTACTCGATTTTGGGAAAATGTGTGTAAAGTGTATTGTATAAACAATTTATGTTTATATCTTCTACAAATAGTTATAGAATGATTGAACCGAATCCGCGGTGATTTGGGACCCGAATTCGGGGCTGTCACAGCGTCAATAGGGAATCTGTATTACTTGCAGGCTGCATGAATGACATTAGCAACTTTTTCTCACCACGCAATGCTTCTAACTCTTGAACCAGCTGCTCCAACAATAAGAAAAGAAGTATAACTTAGATCTTCAACCCTCTCATTTGTCGAGGATGGCTTGAAATCAAGCAAACAAGATGAAACACCTTGTAATGAAGAATCCACACGCAAAAGAGTCACTTTCAAGTGCTCTTTCTTAGTTCCTGGGTAACCAAAATTTATATACCAATCAAATACAGAAATTTATTGCTAGAAATTAGACCATCTTGAAATATCTAACCAGGTTGGTGATGCATGATCTTCAATATTGTAAGGGTGTTGGGCTTCGGCACAGAAACGCACAACGGAAATTAAAATTTTAAAGCAATTTCCGAAACCCTAAAACAGGATCCATGCGAAAATCAATTAATTCGAGGTTTGGAGATTATACGGATAAAAACAAAAAGCGAGAATCAAAACCCATTGCGCCTCGAATCTCCAACGCAATACAAAGCTGATTAACGCCTCTACTAAGATCCACATCGAGCGCCGCATGCGACCGTCGAACGATTACTTACAAGAATAAGAAGGACTTGCAGTACTAGCCACCAAAAGGAATGGATTTTTTGAAACTGCTTTTCTCTCTAGTCTCTCTCTAAGAAGAAGCGGCTAGGGTTTTTCAAATTATGATATCTTACCCTAAGTAGTACGCTATATATCATATATATAGTAGTTAAAAGGAATTAATCAAATCAAAACCTAATTTTATAAAATCCGAATTTATATATATATATATATATCTCTTAATTAAGTCTTACTTAATTAATATACATATATATAAATTATCCTTTTAATTTAAATTAAGTGATTTAAATACTATTAATCATATTAATATATTTAAATCCTTAAAATTTAAATTAATTCCCTTTTAAATAACGTTACATGTGTGTGACCCTATAGGTTATTATTACGTTGGCAATAATTTTAAAATCATATTATAAAATTATAAGCATGTGAAAGCGACATCTAGTAATGCATCATGCTACCCAAGTAATAATAAGATCGATGATTCGATGCAACCTTTTGTGACCAATGTTTCAATGTAATTTAATCCTTTTAACCTTAATATCCTAGATTAAACTCGAGTCATGGAATGTGTCATACTCTTCATAATTTAATCTGAGTTTTCTTGATCAATGAGTAGACTATATGAAACAAATCACTATTTGAGCATGGCCATGCATTTCATAGTCCTACTCAATCAAGAGGCCTATGGATATCACCCATAATATATAGGATGGTTAAATTCCATCTAGATCACTCATATTTCTCACCACGATTAATGATGAACCCAATAATCACCTTTATAGTCCACCCTATTAAAGGTGACATTTGATGATATCAAAGTACATAAATTCTCGTGTAGTAATATAGTGATTTCAGGTCGGAGGACCATTACATCATTGTCACTATGAGAATTGCTAATGACACTTCGCATAATGCTCCATATAGAATTCTCACGGTGGAGTGCATCCGAAGACATCGTTCTCTAACATGTACCTATGCATTGACTTAATATCTCATATATTTATGACCAATGAGATTTGGTCATCAGTCAATCCACATACTAGTCTCAATGCATCATTGTTGCCCCATCAACAATGATACTCGACTAGGGACATTTAAGAACACTAATACTAATGGTAATATATAATCTCATGTTCAAGTCACATACTTGAAACTATATAATTTGTATCACTATTCTAAGGAATTTTATTATGTTAACAATTATATTACGCAGTAAATAAAACCATAATAAAATCATATATTTATTTAATCAAATATAATATCAAAATGTTAAGCAATTATATCAAATAATTGGCCTCTAGGGCATAAACTCTAACAAAGGGAACTCGTCCAGGTAAGCTGAACCAAATGACGGTCTTCCATTTACAATGGCTAAAAGCAAGTCCCTCTGATAGTCTATTTATGTTGCTTTTAGCTTCTTCATGACACCCAATAGACGGGTCAAATTCCCCTTTAAAGGATTAGGATGTCGCTTCATATTTGGCATTCGCTTCATATTTGGCATCAGCCCATTAGAAGGGTTAGTGCAGATAATAGATAAGACTTTCTATGCCCACTCTGTATCAAGCCCACCATTTTCCCTCCCAGAAATGGCGATTAACTGATCTAGAGTAACACTCCCAAACAAAACACTCCGAAGACTAGGGGGCACCAATGACTCTTGGGTAAGAACCTTATCTTGTAAACTGGAAAGAACATAAACAATAGTCTCCTCATCATCACTACCAAGACCGTGAAGAACACCAGAATACATCTCCCTTTTTTGAAACACCCACCTCAATAACCCTGGCTTCCTAACTTCCAGAAATGACATAGCAAGCCCAATAAAAGATGTCCTCATACAGTGCTTCCTTTTCTCTTCAATTTTCCTTTTCCTATACTCTGCAAGCTTAGGAAATATCCGAAGTTTAAAATCAAAAATCTTGGCAACATCAGAAGCTAAACCCGACCCACGCCTCACAATAGAACCCAATAACAAAAGTGCAACATTTTTCCTTTTTGCTTCTTTATTGTTCAACTCTTTATAAACATCATCGAACTTATCCTCAACAATTGATAATGCAAACTTGTCCAAAGCCCTACTAATAACAATCCCTCCCATATCAGCAGCCTTGTACATTCCATCCGGATGACCCAATATAGCAAAAATTAACAAAAAAATTAAAGACAACCCAGGTTTACCCTGTCTAAGTTTCCAAGCTTGTAGAAGCTCAGCACATTTGGAGCAAGTTTGAATATATTCACGAAGCAATTGGCCTCCGGCATCACCTCTAAGAAACTTAATAAACACCTTCAAAGCATCGAAACATAATTTAAGTTCGATTGAAGTAATATTACGCAATAATTCCTTTAGTTTAGCTTCATTAGATATTTTGTTTACAAATTTGGGGATTTCTTCTCGATCTAACTCGCTAACTTTTCCTTTTTCCATGATTACGACTACAGAATGAGTGTATTAAAAAATCCAATATTTGTATTCATACACACTCGCATATATATAGAGAGGATGGAAGAAGCTAACCTTATATGAAACCGTTGGAAAGCGCTGCATGGTGGAAAGTTCTTAAACCCTAAAGCCTTAAACCCCTAAAACCCTCAACTCCGTTGGCAACAATAATCAGACACTCGTAGATGCGACCACACCCCCTCACCTCCACTCCCAACTATGCTTGCCCCTGTGTCGTCGCTCTGAGAAGCCGTGTACGCCACCGTGTTGTAGCCGCCAAAATGGGGAAAGTCAAAATGGGGCGAGGAACCTCTAGGTGTCTAGATGTCACAACTAAGAAATGGGGGAGATGAAGATGCCGCAGAAAAGAAATAGGGGAGGAAATATGAAAGGAAAAAAGAAATTAGCCAATGATTTTTTTTAAGATTCATGAAGGAAAAATCCTTGGTTGTTCAAAGTAATGAAGAATTTTTCTGAAACAAAATAATTATCGCTAATTACATATTGCGAATAAAATTTTCTTCACAATTTTTCAACAAAATATAGGCGCCAATTATTATTTTATTATCTTAAATTTTCGAAGGAAAAAAATTACTTTGTCAAAGAAATTTCTTTTGCTAATTGATTTTTGTCACACAATTTTTTTCCTTCACAAAAATGACTTATTTTTGAAGGAAATAATTCATTCACAAATTTTCCTTGGCAAGAGCCCCAATTTCTTGTAGTGTATGATTATTGGTATCTTTTGTAATAGTTAGACTGTATTAAGGCAATGATATGTATTATATATCATGTAAAGAATGTAGTAAAGGTTGCGTACTTGGGATTAGACTCTGATAAATGTAAGTTAAGTTTGATATTTATATGATTGTTATTAATATTAGTATTATTTCTGCTCATAGAAATGGTATCGTAAAGCACCGAGTTCGGGTTTCAAGTACCTGAATTTGGGGGCGTTACATCATGGTATCAGATCTTTAGGGTTAGAAACCTTAGGTGAGTAAGACCTTAGGCTATAACCTTATGACAGAGGGAAACGTTGAAAATACAAATAACTCATATGGAGTTTATAAGGAGATGAATTGAATAAATTCATCTTAGAACAAAATAAAAGATAACGTATATAAAACTATTATTTGATGTGTGTATATATTAGGTGATAATCTAGATAGTTTGTGTGTAGATGTCAAATAGAAAAGGATTAGGATACCCTCAGATCGTAAAGAAGGAGCCGATCTCAATGACCGAGCCAATACCAAAGCCAAAAGCTGAAATAGAAGCTCACATTGAAAGTCACCTCAATGAGGTAATTATTTTGGAAAGTGAAGTACCGAACCCAGAAATGATAGTATAATTGATAGGTAGAGTATAGTTAAAGAATACAAGGTTAAGCTCGAGTTCTTAAACTCATATGTTGAGGTGAGTTCTTAAACTCATAATTTGTGGTAAGAGGTATTTTAGAATAACTCATATCATTCTTGAATTACTACTCTATCTCCTCACTAGCCCTTGAAACTTTGACCTCTAGAACTCAATAATCAAACGAGTACCAAATGGCTACAAGGAGAACTAGTATAGTTATGTGTGAATGGATTATGGAGTATAATGGGAATATATAGAATACTAAGTAATTGATCCTTAGTGAAGGTGTAAGAAATAATTAGTATTAGTATTACTTGAATATGTATGATTCTATGATGCGTATACGATAAGTATGTGGGTATAATAAAATATTTTATATAAGTTATGGCAGCGATTCCCGACTTTTGAGTCACAATGGGATAGTGGATGTTTAAAGCAATATGTGCTATGGTATGTCAAGTGTTATGAATATGAATCTATGAAGGATTAATGAAATAAGTTGGTATAAAGATAGTAATTATTTATCTGATCATTGTTGAATACAGTAAACCGAGTCTTCGAAATCTAATATTTTGAATATATTATTATTTGAGTAAAAAATTTTGCGTAATATGTTAAACGTATATAATAAGGCTTAGAATGTAAGATAATAAAGAATAATTTATGATAATGCCGCCAAGGAGACGAAAATGAAATCAAAGGGCAGAAGAACCTATCAACAAAGCTGGAGGATAACCAGACCCGATACAGAATTTTGCGAATATGGACGATCAAGCTATGCAGAACGGAATACTAGCCGCGGGAAATCAGCCAAATAATCGATCGACAGACGTCAAAGACTTCAAGGTAATCATACTATCAGGATTTAGAAGATCAACTGACCCTGTTGACGCGTTTGTGATAGTTAGGGTAACGAAGGGGCAAAAGATAGCTTTTGCCACCTATACGATGAAAAGGAAGACAAATTTCTAGTGGAAGGCAAATCAAGCTAGAATCGGAGAAGGGAGTAGTGGAAGTAGGACTGGAAAAGAGAAATGAGATAATTTCGGGAATACCGGAAACATGCCAGGAGGTGGAAATAAACATGTTGTGTAATGTGGGAACAACGTAAAAAATCACTCAGGTGAGTGATTAAAAAGAAAGTTTGTGTGCTATAAGTGTGGGCAGGAGGGACATATCTCTCCTATCTGCCCCAATCTAAGAATGTATAGTGGGTCTTTTATTTGTGAATCAATGGAGCATAAGGTGAAAAACTGTCCAAGAAGGAGAATGGAGGCAGGAAGCGTAAATGTGGGGAAAAGTAGCAGGACATTGGCGACGACGGGACCAACTTCAACAAACAAACCAACAGAACAATCGCAAGAATCTTCAATATGACCGTTCAAGAAACTGTAGTAGTCGGGGATGCAACTCCAGGTATTACTCGAACAAATTATATTTTCTTATATATTATTTTCTTATATATAGTAAATTATTTTATAAAGAAATTTTGCAGGAGGAATTTGAGTTCTTTTAGAAATCAAATTTATGTTTAAGAAGATAGATAAGCTTTATGCTGAATAGTTAAAGATCAGTTCGATCAATTATGATCGAGATCTAATTTCAATGATTGTGTATGGTATAGACCCTGGTATGTATAGGTTTTAAAACGGTGATTCCGGGGACGGAATCTTTATAAGGGAGGGTGAATGTAATAACCCGATATTTTCTATATAATTAAATCAGAAATTTTGCGTATAATTATTTATTTATTTATTTATTATAAAGGTGAAAATATTTATTAAATCGGGTAATGTGTATATATTTATGTTATAAATATAAAATATATTTATTATATGAATGATTACAAATAATTTTAGTTTAGAATTATTGATCATTGTAACTTATATTCTTATAATAATTAATTTTATAGTAGAAATATTTTTATTAATTATTCAATGAAAATATGATTATTATATTATTTAAATAATATATGAAATGTTTATAGAATTATTATAATAATTATTTTATTATATGAATTTATTTCATAATAATTAAGTTAATTATTTAACTTAATTAATAGGGTTAAGTTCAGATGACCACCTGTGGTTTAAGCGGTTTCCCACTTAACCACATGTGGTCAGTAAACCTACATTTAAACTCTCGACCTTTTGAGGTGAAGTGAAAAAGTGCTTTTCGTCTTAACTCTATTACTTTATTTGGCTAAAGACTTAATTACCCTTCATATATATAATTAAAAACGACAAATGCGAAGGGGATTTTCTCTCATTTCATTTCAGATTGATTTCTAGGGCTAGAGAACGAGCGATCGTGGTGATATATAGGGCTAGAGAGGCGAGAGAAATAGGGTGTGGGTTTAGTGTGTTCGTGGTGGATCTTCGTGATTGACTGGGTTCCCACCTTCGCTTGGTCTGTGATACTTAATTTGGTGCCGATTTAGGTAATTTTCTCCTTGTCTGATAGATATGATATGTTCTTTTTTTTTAATTGTGAGTTGTTTGTTGTATATGTATGCATGTTTTTTCGATGAATTAGTTAGTATATTTGGTCCTGGAAAAAGTATGCTCACTACTATGGTCCCCCTTTCTTTAATTCTATTTTTGTCCCCCTGTGTCTGCCCTTTGTCTGCCACTGACATTGGTCCCCTTTTTGTGATACTTGTTATAAAGTATTGTATGTTATTCAAACATTTCTCCTTCATTTCTTTAATGCAGAATGTCTGTCAGAATTGTTTTTCATTATGGTGGGAAGTTTGTTAAAGATCCAGTACATAAGTATGTTGGGGGTAGTGAAGAAATAGTAGAGACTGTTAGGTTGGATTACCTTTCTTTGCTTAGTATACATGAATACTACTCTACTTTATGCCCAGTTTCAAATTTGAATATTTATTATCTTGTACCTGGATATGAAATTTGGGAGGGTGGGGCATTATTGATGTAAAATGACAAAGATGTCATTAATATGATGGATTTCTTAGTTAATGCTGAGAGTGAGGAGGTGCATATATATGGACAAGAAATGAAGGGTCCCATACAAGTTGTTAGGCCAGAAGAAGTTGAAAATGATAACATTAGGTATATTTGTGCAAGAAAAGGCTGCAGATGAACCCAATATAAACAAACAAAAAAAGGTGGCACTATGACATGTGCAAGGTGTTTAACACTAGGGTAAAACAGCAGGGCATGTACATTGCCTTTTCATCCTAAATCAAGAATGAACAAGGTATTTGTGACACCCCCAAATCCAGGTACTTCATTCCCACAGGATCTGGTGTTCACTTAAACAAACATTCATATCTAACTACCCAATCACAATAAAACTTGATAATAAAACCTTTCCCATTAAAGGGTTACATAATAAAATCTCCCAGGTTATCTAACATTTAAATACAATCATTCAAATACGGAAATTAAATAAACTTCATTAAAACTAAGTCTAAGATCATCATAATAAAAGTTTAAAGTAAAAATTACAAGTCTTCATCACTTGCACATTTTTTCCTTCCCTTTGCTAGACGAAGGTTCATCTACCTTCTCTTCTTTAGCTGCAATGAGTTTTAAAATATGCAAGTTGCTCACTGGATGTAATATAGAATCAACAGGAGTATAGCAATAATAACTGCTAAAATAGGCTCATCAACAATGAATAGTACTCTATCAACAATAATCAGAAACTGAAATCCAAAATATGGAATAAATATAACTGAGGGTCATAAGACCATGAACTATGTCCACAGTTGCGAGTAATCTTTTAACTCCAACTTTAACAGTCATAAGACTATAAGGACTCCTCGTACTTAGGGGGATCAGCCCTTCGTACCATGTATTGTGCACAAACATTTAACGCTACACGTAAGTTATCCCCTAATAATATTAGGGTTGTTCATCTCAGTATTTGGAGTACATGTCCGCACCAAAGAGGGTTTGGTTTGGATAAGCTTTCAAGGGTAATTTGAAGTTCAACGATCATCAACTAGAGGACTAGTTGAATTAATAAAATCATATTACAGAATAATCGTAATTGAATCAACATGGTAAACCAAAATCATGCTTTAGGAATAATATAATAGCATATACTTTGAATAACTATAACATGCCTTGCTTGAACAATATTAAGTCAAGGTTAATTAGAATTGAGTACTAAGCATGCATAACAGTTTGAACGATGAGATTGCTCGACATTAGTATAAATAGTTGTGCATGCTAAACAACAAGTTAAATATAAGAATAACTTGTCAACATTAAACCAAAGTTTAGAAAGCTTGCATCATTTATAAGGTAATCGAATTGAAACAATAAATAGTTCAACAAGATAAAGAATTAGAAAACTTGCATTATTATATTGGAAACAATAATTGATTCAGTCAAGATAATGGATTAGAACACTTTCCTTGCTCGTGGACTAAATCGAACAATTCAAACCACAATATCCTATAAATATATGTCATCATGACATAATTAGTCATTACCATCTTACAAACATAACTAAGTACGTACATCATTTAAAAATTGGATTTTTAATCACATAATCAAGTTCCTTAATAACATAATTATTCATAGTATAGAAATACTAAAATCAACATTTTACAGTCCTACTATCATCACATAACTTTTCTTAAAATTTCGTGTACAAAAAGTACACTTATTCGGACCATTCACTTTCGCTAACTTCAGCTGCCTGGCGTGAGCATGGTATTCTTGGCATGAGAGAACAAAGGCTACAAAGCCACACGTTATGGTGGTGATGGCGATGGTATTCTTATTTTTCCACAAATGTATCAAGTTAGTCTAATCACTTGCGGCACATGAACTAATCTGAGACTTTTAGTGAGACATCCTCGGCAGCAAAGATGAACAAAAGCCAATTTTGGCCTACAATCTCATTTCTAACAGTCTAATTAACACATAAATTGTATAGAGACTTCATATAAACATATTTCAAAGACTCTAACCATGATTCTACCTATAAAACAGCATAAACAACGAATTTAAAACATCCAATTTCACTGTTTTTGATAAAAAAAAAAAAAAAAAAAAACTCTCTTTTTGATATTTTCAATGAAAATCAACACTATAATTTTGTTTTTCAACCAAAATAGTTAATTCAAAGTATTTTATCAAAGTATATACATACTCTACCACATTCAATAATTAATTTATCAACTAAACAACAAATAAACCCTTAACTTCTACCTTAAACCAAATAATATATATATACACAAAACTCTCTATAAAATAGTTTTTTCTTCACAACCATATACATAATATAAATTCATGGTCTATTCTCAATTATAGCTTAAGAAAATAGTTTAATAACACTAGATTATCATATAAAATCACATACATAACAAATAATTTATCCTTACACAAGGATTTTACAGAGAATTAAGGAAGAGAAAAACTAAACCTTTAAAAAACTAAAAGAGTAGGATGATACCTTGAGGAAGATGATGGTGGAAGATGATGGCCAACCCTTTTTGATTCTCAAGCTTCTTCTTCTCTCCAATTCCCTAACTTTTCTGACTCTCTTCTTTTTCTTCTCTGCAAACTCTCTTCTTCTCTCTTCCCTCTCTATTCTAATCTTACGTCTTAGGATTATAACGCATATAAGATATAAAATATATTAATTATATAATATAATATAGATATAACTGATATCAGTTATATAAGTTTTGAAAACCAAAAGCCGTAAGGCTTGTTTGGCTAGTCACTAAAAACAATAACCAATTAATCTTTAGGCCTTGTTTGGTAAAACACAATTAGAATAAAGACTTAATAAGCAATAAGCCTTGTTTGGAAAAACTAAATTAAACTCCCTTAATTCATTTTAGTAACTCCTTTATAACAAGGTTATTTGTCACACATTAACTTGATTAAATTAATCTTAATAACAATTTATTAAATCCCTTCATCACATAAATCAATACCACCAAAAATAACCAATTTTCTATATAATTATAACTTTATTTAATCAACTAACACATCCTTTTTAATTACAATTCCAATAAAAAGAATAGTAATTCAATTAATCAAAACTCTCTAACTTAATAATTAAATTAAATTAGCAAATAATAATTAATTTCCTTCATTATTTACTTAACAAATAATTAACCACATCAAATCAAATTTGAACAATTATTTATTCAACAATAAACACATCCATTAAATACATAAATAATTCAATAAATATTTAATATAACAATTAAAATTCTTGAATGTTACATCATTCCCTCCTTACAAGGATTCTGTCCCCAGAATCACAATTCAAACAATTCATTCATCACATTCTCCCCAACTTACAAAGATTTTGTCCCCAGAATCGAAGACACAGATTAAACAAATAACTCAGGGTAATTCTTCATCATTTCAACTTCGAGTTCCCACGTGGCCTCTTCGACATTGTGGTTCCTCCATACTACCTTTACAGAAGGTATCACCTTATTCCTGAGCACTTGTTCTTTCCTGTCGACTATCTGGATAGGAACCTCTTCATATGACAAGTCTTTCTCAAACTATAATGTTTCATACTCAATTACGTGCTTTTAATCAGGTTTATACGGTCGTAACACCGACACGTGAAAAACATTATGAATGTTTTTCAACTCTGGAGGTGGAGCTACCTCGTAAGCCACCTCTCCAACCTTTCGCAGCACTTCGAAGGGTCTAATAAATCTCGGACTTAGTTTCCCCTTCTTACCAAATCGAATTTTTCCCTTTCAAGGAGAAACCTTTAGGAATACGAAATTTCCTACTTCAAATTCACGATCCTGCATGTGTTGATCAGCATACTTTTTCTGTCTATCTTGAGCAGCTACTAGTCTTGCTCTGATGAGTTTAACAACTTTAGCGGTCTCTTGTACATTAACGGGCCTAATAGTTTGACGCTCTCCAACTTCATCCCAAAGATAGTGGAGTTCTCGCACTTTCTCGCCAGTATAACGCCTCGTCACGGCAGTCTGCCGATGCTAGAGTGGTAACTGTTATTGTAGGAAAATTCCACCAACGGTAATTGTTCATCCCAGCTTCCTTTGAAATCCATCACGCATGCTCTCAACATATCTTCCAATGTCTGAATCATTCGTTCGCTTTGGCCATCTGTTTGCGGGTGATATGTCGTACTCATTCGTAACTGTGTTCCCATACATTCTTGTAGTCTCTTCCAGAAGTTTAATGTGAACCTCGAATCTCTGTCTGACACAATTGACACTAGAACTCCATGTCTTGATACGATCTCTTTAACATATAACTTTTCCAGCTGATCAAGATTGTCAATCTGTCCACTATTACCCAAATTGCATCGTATCATTTCTGAGTTGTTGGAAGACCTACCACAAAATCCATTGAGATATGTTCCCATTTCCATTCTGGTATCTCCAACGGTTGAAGTAACCCACTTGGTCTTTGATGCTCGGCCTTGACTCTCTGACATGTCAAGCACTTTGAAACGCATTCTGCAACGTCTCTTTTCATATTTGGCCACCAAAAATGTCATCGCAAATCTTGATACATCTTCGTACTTCCAGGATGAATCGAATATCTCGAGTTATGAGCTTTGGTCAAGATTTCTTCTTTAATCTCTGGTACTGCTGGAACCCATATTCGTCCTTCAAATCTCAACATTCCATAGGTATCAATCTTGTATTTCACCTCTTTTCCCTCAACCACACTTTCTCTGATTTTTCTGCATTCCTCATCCTGCAGCTTCGGCGTTTTCACTTTGTCCACCAAAGTTGTACTGGCTTCCATCCGGTAACATCTTTCATCAGATTCTCTTGGAAATTTGATTTCCAACTCTAACCTTGACATTGCTGTAATAAGCTCCTCCTTATCAGTTAACAACATCAACTTTTCCCTACTTTTCCTACTCAAGGCATCTACAACCACGTTTGCTTTGCCTGGATGAAAAAAAGATCTCACAATCATAATCTTTTATCGGCCCATCCATCTTCTTTGACGCATGTTCGTGGTCCTTCCGTGAAAATATACTTGACTTTTTATAGTGCATGTAAATCTCACATTTCTCTCCGTAGAGATAGTGTCTCCTTATCTTTAGAGCAAACACAACCACCGCCAACTCTAAATCATGAGTCGGATACCCTTTTTCGTAATCTTTCAATTGTCTTGATGCATACGCGATGACTTTACCATTTTGCATAAGGACACACCCTAATCCCTTGTGTGAAGCATCACTATACACCACAAAATTTCCTGTATTATCTGGTAATGACAACACAGGTGCCATACTTTGCTTCTTTTTTAATTCTTGGAAACTCTCTTCACACTTCTCCGTCCAAACAAATTTTACAGATTTCCTCGTTAAATTTGTTAACAGAGTGGCAATCTTGGAGAAATCCTGGATAAACCATCTATAATACCCTGTTAATCCAAAGAAACTTCTCACTTCTGATGGAGTTCTCGGTTTTTCCCAATTTATCACAGCTTCAACCTTTGATGGATCCACTGAAATTCCATCCTTGTCAATTACGTGCCCAAGAAATTGTACACATTCCAGCCAAAATTCATATTTAGAGAATTTCGCATACAACTTTTCTTTTCTTAGCGTCTCCAACATTAGACGTAAATGTTCCACATGTTCCTCTTGAGTTTTAGAGTACACTAGAATATTGTCGATGAACACCACCACAAACTTGTCCAAAAATGGTTTAAACACCCTGTTCATCAAATCCATGAATGCTGCAAGGGCGTTTGTCAAACCAAAAGACATCACCAAAAATTCATAATGTCCATACCGAGTTTGGAATGTCGTCTTCGGTACATCCTCCTTTCTTACCTTCAGTTGATGATACCCACTTCTCAAATCTATTTTCGAGAAATATCTAGCACCCTTCAATTGATCAAACAAGTCATCTATTCTCGACAATGGATATTTATTCTTAATAGTGACTTTGTTTAACTCTCTATAATAAATGCACAGACGCATTGACCCATCCTTATTCTTTACGAATAACATCGGTGCTCCCCACAGTAACACACTTGGCTAAATGTATTTCTTGTTCAACAGCTCATGTAGTTGTTCCATCAGTTCTTTCATCTCCACCGGAACCATTCTGTACGGAGCCTTCGATATTAGAGCGGTTCCTGGTGTTAAGTCGATCACAAACTCGATCTCTCTGTCAGGCAGAAGTCCTGGCAAGTCCTCCGGAAATACGTCCACAAACTCCCTAACTACCGATATTTCTTCCAATTTCGCACCCTTCTTCTGAGTATCGACTATGTAGGCTAAATAAACCACACAGCCTTGACTCAACAACTTCTTGGCCTGCATAATCGTCAGACATCTCATTTGTCTAGGCGATTTGCTACCATTGAATACTACCTTTGATGGAGTCATAAGGTTTACACATTTCTTTTGGCAGTCAATTATCGCTCCATAATTGAACAACCAATCCATTCCCAAAATAACATCAAACTCTCCTAGCCTGATCGGAATCAAATCTACCATCAAAATATTTCCCTTAATATTCACCCTACAGTTCTTGTATACGAACCTAACAGGAACTACTTCCTTATTCGCAATTTCTATGTTTAAAGGGAAATTCAATTCTTCACTAGGCAATCCTAATCTCATAGAAAATTCATCAGATATAAATGAGCAAGTAGCACCCGAATCAAATAATACATAAGCATCAATATCATTGATCGGGATAATACCTGACACCACATCCTTTGATTGCACAGCATCTTGCACAGTCATGTTAAAGGTTACCGTCAGGGCTTATTTGTTGTTGTTGGTCCAAAGAATAGCCAACGCACCTCCACCAAACATTTCCTCTTGCTCCCATTTGACTCACCAGATCTCTTCTTAGGGCATTCAGGAGCAAAGTGATCCTTGGATCCGCACGTGAATCACACATTCTTCTTAGCTTGAGGGCAATTTGGGGCGATGTGACCCTCTTGGCCACAATTGAAGCATACTCATTTCCCCAGCAAACACACTCCTTTATGAAACTTTCCACACGTAGCACACGCTTCGAACTTCTTATTTTGTTGGTTTTTTTGCTGATTTCTAGCTCCTCCATTCCCATTCCACTTCCTCTTCAGGTTGTTGCCATTATTATCGTTACCACCACTCTTAGCTTCACCTTCACTTTTCTTCTTTCTCGGCTCTTGATTATGCTTTGTTACCGCCTCGCCTCCACTTTTAGCGAGAATTGCCTTCTCCAATACTGATGAAAATGTCTTCATTTGGAACAGGGAGACCCTATTGTACAACCAGGGTTTCAGTCCCTGCTTAAACCTCTTCGCCTTGCGCTCGTCTGTGCTGACCTGATATGACGCAAACCTTGCCAACTCGTTGAATTTTGTGGCATACTCCGACACCGACATTGTTCCATGCTTCAACTCCAAAAACTAGACCTCTAGCTGACTCTTCGAACTCTCTGGGAAATAAGTCTCGAAGAACAGCTCATTAAACCTATCTCAGGTCATTACTCCTGGTCCTTCCCGAGTTTTGTTGGCCTGCCACCAATAGCTAGCCTTTTCTTTCAACATAAACGTTGCAAAAGAAGTCTTCTGATTCTTCTCTACCCTAGCCACATCAAAAACCTTCTCAAGTTCCATAATCCAAGTCTGTGCTTCAACTGGATTCATGGATCCACAGAATTCTGGTGGTCCAACCGCCTTGAAATCCTT
Organism: Panax ginseng; assembly: GCA_020205605.1. NCBI lineage: Eukaryota > Viridiplantae > Streptophyta > Magnoliopsida > Apiales > Araliaceae > Panax > Panax ginseng. The sequence goes on from CM035129.1 coordinate 76,867,243, forward strand.
AAACGTAGCACCTTGGTTCTAAGGTTGATTCTGCGGTTGATTTTGCAATTGGCACTCATTAAGAACGCCACCAATCACGAATCTGAGTTAGTTTTAGCATTATCGTTGTTGGTTCCTTCGGTGGTTCTCTGACGGGGTGGTTGACGTCTTGGAGGCATTTTCTGTTAAAAAAATACATTCATTAGATTATTACTCAACTTTTTTCAAGTAATTTCTACTTAACTTGCCCCCATGAAAGTAATCACTTTATAACATATAACACTTTGGATAAAGAAAATAATATCTTTTATTCATAACTTCTTTGAAAACATCATATCAATAGCATCACTGCTATTTACATCCACTATCCCGAGATAAAGAATCTACAGGATTTAAAACATCAAAATATTCCTTTGTTTATAAACACATCGGAATTTACATCATTAACTACCAAATAATCTTCACATAATTAAACTAATTCTATCACTGTCTGTTAAGGCACTGAATAGCTTTGCTACGTTCCTCTTCCATGATGCGAGACATAGTTCTGCGATCCAGCATATATGATGGTAGATCCTCAAACTGGATTGGATATTTCCTAACTCGATCTTGGATCGCATCCATTACATTTTGCAGTGTAGAGTACGTCTCCTCAAGTTTAGCCTTCTTCGCACGACGATCATCTTCTGCAAGATCAGCCCGACGTGACTCTCGTACCCAGCCCTCCTCTGCTATGGCAAGCCTCTCTGAGCTCTCTTTCAGATCCTTCTTCAACTTTTCTATTTCAGCGGACTTATCCTCGGTTTGACCCTTCTCATGGACCAGATCCCACTCCACGTTTCTTAAACGTGTGTGAAGAGCCACAATCTCCCTATCCTTCTACTCAAAAGTAATTTTGCTGACTAACCGCCCTCTCAGTCAAATCCCGGACAGTATCCTGCAACTCTATGTTACGATCATAAAGTGCATCATATATCTCAGCATCAATGGAGTTCGGTGGGAACTCCTCTTCTTCCTCAGGATCCTCCTCTGAATCAGTCTCAGTCTTAGGCTCATGCTCCTGACCAACAACAATGATCAATGGAGATGTCTCTCTCAGTATCAATTTGTTCCCGACGACATGAATGTCTCTTGGCTCCTCCTCTATAAGTACTCGGGGTTCCTCCTCAGCCACTCGACTAGTTCCTCCAACATCCGACATCCCGACAACAAAATTTTAAGTTTTAGTTACTAATCATTACTACTCTCGACTCTCGAGCACATAAGTTGTAAAACACATAAGCACATAAGTGTTTTATTACTTCTTCCTTAAAACCCGATAAGAGTTCATCATTACTATCTTTTGAAGGTTACTTCCTAAGGCTTTTCCCCACCTAAGGTTCATAACCTAAGGCTTTGATACCAACTTGTGACACCCCAAATCCAGTACTTCATTCCCACAGATCCGGTGTTCACTTAATCAAACATTCATATCTAACTACCCAATCACAATAAAACTGGATAAAAAAACCATTCCCATTAAAGGGTTACATAATAAAATCTCCCAGGTTATCTAACCTTTAAATACAATCATTCAAATGCAGAAATTAAATAAACTTCATTAAAACCAAGTTTAAGATCATCATAATAAAAGTCTAAAGTAAAAATTACAAGTCTTCATCACTTGCACATTTTTTCCCTTTTCTTTGCTAGACGAAGGTTCATCTACCTTCTCTCTTTAGCTGTAATGAGTTTTAAAATATGTAAGAGTGAGCAAAACAATTGCTCACTGGATGTAATATAGAATTAACAGGAGTATAGCAATAATAACTGCCAAAATAGGATCATCAACAATGAATAGTACTCTATCAACAATAATCAGAAACTAAAATCCAAAATGTGGAATAAATATAATTGAGGGTCATAAGACCATGAACTATGTCCACAGTTGCGAGTAATCTTTCAACTCCAACTTTAACAGTCATAAGACTATAAGGCCTCCTCGTACTTAGGGGATCACCCTTTCTTCGCACAATGTATTGTGCACAAACATTTAACGCTACGCGTAAGTTATCCCCTAATAATAACATTAGGGTTGTTCATCTCATATTTTTGAGTACAAGTCCGCACTAAAGAGAGTTTGGTTTGGATAAGCTTTCAAGGGTAATTTGAAGTTCAACGATCATCAACTAGAGGACTAGTTGAATTAATAACATCATATTATGTAATAATCGTAATTGAATCAACATGGTAAACCAAAATCATGCTTTAGGAATAATCTAATATCATATACTTTTTGAATAACTATAACATGCCTTGCTTGAACAATATTAAGTCAAGGTTAATTAGAATTGAGTACTAAGCATACATAACAGTTTAAACGATGAAATTGCTCGCCATTAGTATAAATAGTTGGGCATGCTAAACAACAAGTTAAATACAAGAATAACTTGTCAACATTAAACCAAAGTTTAGAAAGCTTGCATCATTCATAAGGTAATCGAATTGAAACAATAAATAGTTCAACAAGATAAAGAATTAGAAATCTTGCATTATTATATTGGAAACAATAATTGATTCAATCAAGATAATGGATTAGAACACTTGCCTTGCTCGTGGACTAAATCGAACAATTCAAACCACAATATCCTATAAACATATGTCATCATGACATAATTAGTCATTACCATCTTACAAACATAACTAAGTACGTACATCATTTAAAAATTGGATTTTTTAATCACATAATCAAGTTATAACACAAGTTAATCGTTAATAACATACTTATTCATAGTATAGAAATACTAAAATCAACATTTTATAGTCCTACTATCATCACATAACTTTTCTTAAAATTTCGTGTACAAAAAGTACATTGTCACGCACTATTCTCGATAACTCATCACGCTATGGCATACCATAGTTTTACTACTGTGCATGCCACGTGATTGAAGAATAGGTAACAAGGCAGTGGCTATGCATGGCATAGCGATATGTACGCATCTTGGTTACCACAAATGTATTAGCTAGTCCAGCACCCATTGCCGAATCTATCAGAACTTACAGACATGACCTCAACAAATACAACATGAACAAAAGCCAATTTTGGCTTACAAGCTCATTTCTAACAGTCTAATTAACACATAAATCATATAGAGACTTCATATAAACATATTTCAAAGACTAACCATGATTCTACCTATAAAACAGCATAAACAACGAATTTAAAACATCCAATTTCACTGTTTTTGATAAAAAAACAAAAAAACAAAAAATCACTTTTTGATATTTTCAATGAAAATCAACACTGTAATTTTGTTTTTCAACCAAAGAAGTTAATTTAAAGTATTTTATCAAAGTATATACATACTCTACCACATTCAATAATTAATTTATCAACTAAACAACAAATAAACCCTTAATTTCTACCTTAAACCAAACAATATATATATACACAAAACTCTCTATAAAATAATTTTTTCTTCACAACCATATACATAATATAAATTCATGGCCTATTCTCAATTATAGCTTAAGAAAATAGTTTAATAACACTAGATTATCATATAAAATCACATATATAACAAATAATTTATCCTTACACAAGGATTTTACAGAGAATTAAGGAAGAGAAAAACTAAACCTTTAAAAAACTAAAAGACTAGGATGATACTTTGAGGAAGATGATGATGGAAGATGATGGCCAACCCTTTTTGATTATCAAGCTTCTTCTTCTCTCCAATTCCCTAACCTTTCTTCCTCTCTTCTTTTTCTTCTATGCAAACTCTCTTCTTCTCTCTTCCCTCTCTATTCTAATCTTACGTCTTAGGATTATAACGCATATAAGATATAAAATATATTAATTATATAATATAATATAGATATAGCTGATATCAGTTATATAAGTTTTGAAAACCAAAAGCCATAAGGCTTGTTTGGCTAGTCACTAAAAAAAATAACCAATTAATCTTTAGGCCTTATTTGGTAAAACACAATTAGAATAAAGACTTAATAAGCAATAAGCCTTGTTTGGCAAAACTAAATTAAACTCCCTTAATTTATTTTAGTAACTCCTTTATAACAAGGTTATTTGTCACACATTAACTTGATTAATTAATTTAAAAAAATTTATTAAATCACTTTAACACATAAATCAATACCACCAAAATTATAATTTTCTATATAATTATAACTTTATTTAATCAACTAACACATCCTTTTTTAATTACAATTTAAATAAAAATAATAGTAATTCAATTAATCAAAACTCTCTAACTTAATAATTAAATTAAATTAGCAAAAATAATTAATTTCCTTCATTATTTACTTAACAAATAATTAACCACATCAAATCAAATTTGAACAATTATTTATTCAACAATAAACACATCCATTAAATACTTAAATAATTCAATAAATATTTAATATAACAATTAAAATTCGGAATGTTACATGTATTGGACTACTAGACTTGTGCATTCCTTTTTAGCCAAATCCCATGCCACAAAATTTGCAAACTAAAGGACAGTCAAGTCATGGGACTGCTAATACTACAACTACTTCAGAAATACCTAATCAACCCAAATAAAGCTCTCAACCTAATCCCACACAAACTTTGTCAACTATGTGGAGTAATCAGCCTGTTTCAAGCTCACAGCCTACGGGGAAGAATATAAAGATGGGAGCCATAAAGAGCAAGAAAGGCAAATCACCAAAAAAAGGAGGATTGGGGGGATTAAGGCTTTAATGTTTGAATGTATAATTTTTGTCAGTTAACTATTTCTGACAAGTGTGATTGTGTATACTTTGTCAAACAGATAGTTTTTGGACAATGTTTCAATGACAAGTTTTTGGACTATGTTTTATAGTTGGATATTATGTAACAAACTTGGAATGTAACTCTTTAATGTTTGAATGGGTAGTTTTTGGGCAAAAATTTTTGTCAGTTAACTGTTTGAATCAGCTTTGCAATATTTCACACCTTGTTATACAGTTTATACATTGATAGTTTATACATTCCATTAAATATTGAACATTGAACATTGAACATTAAACATTGAACATTACCATTAAACATTGAACATTAAACATTACTATTAAACATAGAACATTAAACATTACAATTAAACATTGAACATTAAACATTACATCATAGTTGGTAGGTCTCCTAAACTACCATTAGTTTATACATTCATTTGTCACTAATAAAATACATCATAACTGACATGCAATACAACACAAGTCTAACAACAATTATCATCTTCACATTACTTTCAACAACTATCATCCTACTTGGTATGTTATTCAGCTCACACGAACACTTGCATTTTGTTCCACTCACCAATGTCCCCATTCTATCATTCTCTTCATTGGGGCCACTGACTATTCCACTTGAGTTTGTAGTAGAAGGCAAGCACCATGCCCAAAACTCACACTCATCGCATACAAAATATAATCTCCCCTTCGATGGTTTGTTCAAGTCAACAATTCTTACATTTGCTTTTTTCCAACATTTACATCGCTTAGGTATGTAACGCAACTCACCATTCATCCTTCCTACATCATTTCTTGACGAAGACATGACTCTTGATTCGCATAAACAACACGAAGAGTAATATCAAAGATCAGACCATAAATGTATATATATTATTTCCATGGTTAATTTTTTTTTTGCTATAATCTAATATATAGTTTTCAGTCAAAATAGTTCTTTTAGAACTTTTATCAAACAGTTGATAGGCATAGTTTTAGGTTACTAATTTCATAGCCATTGTTTACAATAAAAACCCATAACAACATCCTTATTACTCCACAGCCATACCTATCTCCTTGAACCTAATTTTCATACATAACAGCAGCATTCGGCTGTGACACCCCCAAATCTGGGTTACCTGACTCCCGAGTTTGGTGCTCACGATCCACAATATAAATAACATCTAACTACCCATTTAATTATAAATAGACATATAAACCATATTAACTGATATAGTTAATACATTCGTCCCAGGTTATCTAACCTTTATATTACAAACATACCCTTAGATATACAAAAAGGGTTTACAAATACAACATAATAAATATGCTAATCATAACTAATTAATAACTATGTCGTTGCCTTTATCCTTCGCAGCACCTCCTGCCACTTCATCCCTAGCTGAAAAGTTTTATTTAGCAAGGGTTAGCAACTAATTTGCCTCGCAAGTTAAGATATACAATAAATGTATAAGAATTCAAAACAACAAACTATTTATTGTGATAGAATGAAACCAAAGTTCGGGGAACTTTGAAATAGCTGAACAAATCGTTATTCAATAACAAGTCTTCTCGTATTCTATACAACACAATAATTCATTAATGAAAGAGTACAACGCTTTTCAAGTTTCTACGATATTCTAATGAATAATCAAGAATCAATTCTACGAAATAACAAAATGGAATGTTTTCCAGATTTATACTGAGTGGTCACACTAGACCTAGAACTTTTCCACTAGAGTAGATATCAAAGATTTAATTTGATAAATACACAGGTGTATCAGAAAACCATAAAGATTAAATCATACGCCTCTACAAGTATAACAAGTGATCAACTTATTATACCCTATATTATGCATAATACTTAAAACGCGCGCAAAGGTTGAATTCACGACCAATAAAATGTTCCCTTTATATAAAAGGTTGTTCTTCTCAGTCTTAGAATCAAGATTTTGATTTAACAACGAAATACTGTGATTTCAAATTTTAATTACTTCTCGGTCTAGCCGAAATAATTGGCATCGATTCGTCAATAATAATTGATTTCTCTTTTCGAATCTATAAAGTTCTAACAAAGGTTCGTCTAGCCAGAATAATTAGCTAAGACATTTCTCCACATGATTTGACATGGCAAGAATTATCATCAGATCATCAATTATAACTTCTACAGATATGAATATTTCTGAATCAGTAATTCAATTTGAATTATTAAACATGCACTAACTGCGAATAATCATCAATAAATTCCCTGGATGTGGTGTAATTAGCAATAATTAACCACTATAACTATTGAATGAATATAACTCAAGGTTGAGTTAGGAAACTTGCCTTCCGCGTTGATTACTGCTACATAATATACCTATCTGCGTTCACAAGACCTATATTCACAATATGGGTCTTACAATTAGTACAATATGTCACAACACATAATACTGTTATACACAGTCAATTTTTCTCCTAGGCACATTAGCACATAGTCACATTAGTGTTTATAATCTGTATAAACACTTCTCAACTCTAACTAGTTAGGTCTAGTTGGACTTCGGTCTCATCTCGGTGTTCTGGTCACCCTATCCGACAATTAATGTAGTTATTTGTCAATTAAACTTGGTTTCTAAGCTTCAATATTATTTTAGATAAATCAAATATAATTTATAATATTTTTCGGAAGCTCTTAATAATAATCAAGCAATTATTATAATGTATAATAATTTTTCAAACATCAGAATCATTTTTAAATAATTTAATTATCAAATAATCTTATCATTAATATTTAATAATATCAAAATATTAATAACATACTTATCAAAATATTAAAGTTATTCTTAATAACCTAAAATATTTTTAAATCAACAATATTCTACTTAAATGATTTTTAAAATAATTAAAATCATTTTTAAATCATCACCATTAATATTAAAATATCAATAAAATTATTATCCAAAGTCTTTAATTATAACTTAAAATATTTTTAAATCATTTTCTTATTTTTAAATGATTTTTAAATCAAATTCATTTATTTCATATAATAATTAAATAAATCTAATATCATTAATATTAATTTATTAATGAGAATTCTCCAAAAATATTGAAAATTATATTTTATAATTCAAAATATTTTCTAACACTTTATTCTCATTTAAAATGATTTTTAAATCATTAAAATCAATTTTATCTTATTTATTTAATTTAATAATTAAATAAATCTAATATCATTAATATTAAATTATTAATGAAATTTCTCTAAAAATATTAAAAGTTATATTTTATAACTCAAAATATTTTTAAATACATTATTCTTATTTAAAATAATTTTTCATAATATTAAATCATTTTTCTCTAATTTATTTAATACACTAATTAAATAAATTAAATATCATTAATATTTAAATAAATATTAATATTAATGAAAAATATCCCAAATAGTCAAAAATTATTTTTCATAATTTAAAATAATTTTTAAAACCAATTTTGTAATTTTTATAATTTATTTTCTATTTTAAAGTAATTTTCAGAATTTTAGAAATTAAATATATTGAAAACTGTCGCTAATGGTCTTTAGCAACACTTGACTGTTGTCTTAGGTGTTCTTGGCTCAAGAACACTGACAAAGTCAATGTTCAAGGTGTCACGTTTGACTGCCTGTAATTCTCAGTATAATCATGTTCTGTGCTAACCAAGGCTTCAATAGTGTAGTACTCATGTAGTACTACCATTAACAACCATCATCTTGCTCAAAACAACTCACAACCAAGAGATCTAGCCTCTTAATCATGCTGTCAGACAGCTCCTGGTCTTTCTGGGTAATCCTAGAAACCCAGGCAGCCACAGTTACTATTTTGGGGCTTGATTATCGTCATGATCTGGCCATAACATTGATGTTCTTAAGGTCTAAACCTCTAGTTCACATGACAAGGAACAAGTATATAACATAAGATTAGTCCAAACATAACAGAATTAGAATTTATGGTTCGGTCAATCTCTGACAAAAACTTAGTTCATACGTTTTCTGGAAATTCCAGAAAACAAACATTCATGTCGAGTAGGCTAGTTTGACTAGCCACTCTAATCGCTACGATGATGGTTTGAAAGATGTAAGGACATATTATTATAGTAGATCTAGCAGGCTACAACTTGGTCACAAACACAACATCAAACAACACAACACCTGTCAGATCCGGACCTTGAAAAACGTTGTCAGACGTTGTTTATCACGTTCTGGGTTATCCAGAATGTTACTCGGTTAACGGACTTTGACCGAGTATAACTCGCAATCTAGCTATCCAATGACACTGATTCCACTTTCCAATTAAAGAACACATATCAGGCTATAGATTAAACACATAAAACATCAAAAAGAATTAATGACAAAAGATCGGTGGCGTCGACATATGCTTGTCGATTTAACTAAAATCTGTTCTTGGCGGTTTATGAAAACTTCATTTTTACCCACTTTGATGATATGGATCCATCATGGATCAACATAGATCAACCAAAAACATCATATAACACCTTCTTAAACACTTAAATAGAAAATTTTTCTTAGCAACTTGGATCAAAATGAAAGTTAGGGTTATACCTTCAAGCTTTGATTCTTGATCTTAAATTTCCTTATCTATAAATGGTGTTTTAGGGAGGTGTTTTATGACTGAATTACTTGAGAAATTCAAGGTTATGAGAGAGAATGAGTAGGTGAGAGCTTGAGAGCAAAATGGCTACTTTTTGGTGATTTTCTCTCCAATTCTCTTATATAATGTCAAGAGTTGCTAAATCGATGTGTTGGGCGAATTTGGTTTGGAGATAAGAAGTCACAAAAGTCAATTGGTTAGGTCACCTACTAAAGTTGGAGCCAAATTTCACAAGTTACATATAAAAATATATCAAAAGGGCATTTTGACTTTCTCTAAATATTTTTAATGGTATTCTTGTCATTTGTCCAAACCCTTAAGGTTTGACCCTTAGGGTTTAACCCTAAGGTCCTAACCCTTAGGTTTTAAAACACTAATTTCCAAAATTTTCAAATTAGTATTTACAAATTAGAAAAAATTAGAATGTTTAAAACTCGCAATCTAGCTATCCAATGACACTGATTCCACTTTCCAATTAAAGAACACATATCAGGCTATAGATTAAACACATAAAACATCAAAAAAGAATTAACAGACAAAGTTCAGTGGCATCTGACATGCTTGTCAAACGACTAAAACTGTTCTTGAGCAGTTTATGAAAACTTCATTTTTTACCCACTTTGATGCTATGGATCCATCATGGATCAACATAGATCAACCAAAAACATCATATAACACCTTCTTAAACACTTACGTAGAAAATTTTTCTTAGCAACTTGGATCAAAATGAAAGTTAGGTTTATACCTTCAAGCTTTGATTCTTGATCTTAGATTTCCTTATCTATAAATGGTGTTTTAGGGAGGTGTTTTATGACTAAAATACTTGAGAAATTCGGAGGTTATGAGAGAGAATGAGTGGGTGAGAGCTTGAGAGCAAAATGGCTACTTTTTTGGTGATTTTCTCTCTCCAATTATCTTATATAATCTCAAGAGTTGCTAAATCTGATGTGTTGGACGAATTTGGCTGGAGATAAGAAGTCACAAAGTCAATTGGTTAGGTCACCTACTAAAGTTGGAGCCAAATTTCACAAGTTACATATAAAAATATATCAAAAGGGCATTTTTGACTTTCTCTAAATATTTTTAATGGTATTCTTGTCATTTGTCCAAACCTTTAGGGTTTGACCCTTAGGGTTTAACCCTAAGGTCCTAACCTTTAGGTTTTAAAACACTAATTTCTAAAATTTTCAAATTAGGATTTACAAATTAGAAAAAATTAGAATGTTTAAAACTCGCAATCTAGCTATCCAATGACACTGATTCCACTTTCCAATTAAAGAACACATATCAGGCTATAGATTAAACACATAAAACATCAAAATAGAATTAACAGACAAAGATTAGTGGCGTCTGACATATGCTTGTCAGACGACTAAAACTGTTCTTGAGCAGTTTATGAAAACTTCATTTTTTTACCCACTTTGATGCTATGGATCCATCATGGATCAACATAGATCAACCAAAAACATCATATAACACCTTCTTAAACACTTAAATAGAAAATTTTTCTTAGCAACTTGGATCAAAATAAAAGTTAGGGTTATACCTTCAAGCTTTGATTCTTGATCTTAGATTTCCTTATCTATAAATGGTGTTTTAGGGAGGTGTTTTATGACTAAAATACTTGAGAAATTCGGAGGTTATGAGAGAGAATGAGTAGGTGAGAGCTTGAGAGCAAAATGGCTACTTTTTTGGTGATTTTCTCTCTCCAATTCTCTTATATAATGTCAAGAGTTGCTAAATCTGATGTGTTGGATGAATTTGGCTGGAGATAAGAAGTCACAAAGTCAATTGGTTAGGTCACCTACTAAAGTTGGAGCCAAATTTCACAAGTTACATATAAAAATATATCAAAAGGGCATTTTTGTCTTTCTCTAAATATTTTTAATGGTATTCTTGTCATTTGTCCAAACCCTTAGGGTTTGACCCTTAGGGTTTAACCGTAAGGTCCTAACCCTTAGGTTTTAAAACACTAATTTCTAAAATTTTCAAATTAAGATTTATAAATTAGAAAAAATTAGAATGTTTAAAACTAAAATTAGGATTTCCTAATTTAATTAGGTTTTCTGAATCAGATTAGTGTTTAATTAACACATTATGCTTGCCAAAAGAAATTAGGGCTTTCTAATTAGGATTTAGGAATCCCGGATTTAGAATTAGGGTTTCTAACTGTATATTAGGGTTTCTATATCTGAGATTAGGGTTTCTAATCCCTTAATAGGGTTTATTAATATTAAACTTTTTGTAGTCAAACATTGGTCAACATCCCTAAACAGTACAAACGCGTATTCAACAGTACAATTATTTTAATTGTATTTTCTATCGAATCCCTATACAGAATTTAGGGTTAGGATTTTCTAAAGCTGTTAAGCACAACTCTACTCTATTTTCTTAGTCAATACCTAATTTGACCATTTCTCAAGACTTGTCTCACAAATTCTCAGTACAATATTAACAATCAATGTCAATATTAAATAATAAAAAAAAATTATTCATAAATTTTGGATTACTCGAAATCCCTGGTTATTATATTCACCCCTCCTTAAAAGGATTCCGTCCTCGGAATCACTGCTTCCTTATTCTCTACAATCTTTTAAAGTTGTATCATCAATTCATTTTTATCAACACAATAATAATTTGTGTCTCAATTTTAACTTGTGACTTGCATCTATAAAAGAAAATAATTCACAACTTATATCACCAATATTTCTCACTTAATTTAATTATTAAGCGAAATTATTACTTATCGCCACCTCCTGGGCAGTCACTGTATCTTGAGCCGTCATATTAAATGCATGGGCTGCTGATCTACTAGGTTGAGCAGGTTCTTTAATCTCCAAGATTCCGCTACCGGTTCCTTTGTTGGCACTCCACTTCTCCTTAATCCTCTTCAGACAGTTCCGAACCAGATGATCGGTAGATCCACAGACATAACAACCTTGTATCTTATTCGGATTGGGACAATTTAATGACTTATGTCCCTCTTGACCACAATTAAAACAAACTTCCTTCTCATTAAGACAAAATCCTGGATGATTCTATCCACTGTTCGCACAAGGCTCTCCTCCTTTCTTATTCCCTGATTTCTTATTACCCGACTGGGTATTCTCACTCCACTTTCTCTTGTTCGAATTACTACCACCACTGCTCCATCCATCACTTATCTTCTTCTTCTTCTCCTGATGAAATCGAGATGCAGCTTCGCTCCCTCCTTTAGTAATTAACGCCTTCTTCAATAAAGCCGCGAACGTATTGATCTGCAGCACAGCTACTTTGTTGTAAATCCCTGGCTTCAATCCATTCTCGAATCTTATCGCTTTTCTAGCTTATGTGTCCACCTGATGAGGTGCAAATCTTGCTAATTCGTTGAACTTAGCCGCGTATTCAGAAATAGACATATTTTCCTGCTTCAGTTCCAAGAACTTAACCTCCATCCGAGCTTGAATACTCGGTGAAAAATAGTTCTCAAAAAACAACTCCTTGAATCTTTTCCAATTCACCACAGCTGTACCAGCTCTTGCCTGATTAGTCTACCACCAGTAATTGGTTTCTCCCTTCATTAAATAAGTTGCAAAAACTATCTTTTGCTCTTCTGCCACTCTTGCAATAATAAATGCTTTCTCCATTTCTTTTACCTAAGTTTGGGCTACCATATCCACAAAATTCTGCATTCGGTACACTTGACCTCCTTCATTATTTACAGACTGCTCTTTTCTTTGATTTCGATTATGTCGTCTAGGCGGCATTATCCGATTTAAATAAAAATACTATATTAATTATCTTTCTCTACACAAACTCTTATTCATCACACAATAAGAATTTAACACTAAGTTCTCATATAATCACATATTTATTTAAAAAGCATACAGTACATTTAGTACTTAACATATACAACTATCCCTTTTTCATAGGATTAACAACACAACTTTAAACAAAAGTTGTAATTCTCCATTCATACACAACTATTCCCAGTTCATCAAACTTACCACACTTAGGGGTTCAGGAACTTGCCACAATTATATGAGTTTATGAACTTACCCTAGTCAGACCTTTTGCGTCCATTCGCTGAGGGGTTCAAAATAGCTCATATAATTATGAGTCATGAACTTACCATAAGTATGAGTTTTAAGAACTCACAAATTTATCTTAATCTTATATTCATATAGAAAATAAAGATTTTATTCATACAAACATATATTTTTACATATGTTTACACATAGTTTTCAATATTACAACCGTTAATATCACATGACCCGTTCTTCCACATGAAAAATACTTCCTCATATTTGACTTAGGACAATGTTGGGAAACATGCCTTTCCTGCTTACAATTGAAGCACACTTTCTTCTTCTTCGGGTTTGAATTTTCAGAGTTATCACTGTCGTGATCCCTCTTTCTCTTATTCTTGCACTTCTGCTTAATTATTCCTTCAGACAATCCACCAACTTCAGCCTTCATTCTGTTTACCTGCACCTTCAGCTTATTCCTTTCTTCAGTCATTTCGCGTAATGCTCGTTCCATTTTCCACAACTCCTACAATAGAAATGCTTTACTCCGGAGTTCTTGTACTTCTACAGATACTTGACCTTGTTCTCCAACTTTAGTCTTATTCCCTTTCTCCACCTTATCTTCTTCGGACTACGCCTTCTTATCACCACTCTGATACATCTCGGGATAATCATCATGATCACTCCCAAGATTGACCATAGGTTTATCTTTCCCTACTTCTTCAACTAACTCGCTTTGCGTTGGCACCTCGACTACTGGAACTGGTGCAACAGTCGTTAGCACTTCTGTACTCATATCACCTTCTCCCGACATCCTATTATCAGTTTAAATAACTTGATTAGTACTTCACTAGTACAAACTTCTCCCAATATGCGTCCACATATCTCACTATCGATACACTTCGTCAATCTCTCACTTAGTACTTTAAATGAGTATTCTATATCGCTTACGGTTATAACCCTAGGGTATTCCCCACCCCACTTAAGGTTTATAACCTATAGCTCTACTACCAACTGGTGACACCTTGGTCACTACAGCTTTGATACCAACCTATGACACCCCCAAATCCGGGTTACCTGACTCCTGAGTTTGGTGCTCACAATCCACAATATAAATAACATCTAACTACCCATTTAATTATAAATAGACATATAAACCATATTAACTGATATAGTTAATACATTCGTCCCAGGTTATCTAACCTTTATATTACAAACATACCCTTAGATATACAAAAAGGGTTTACAAATACAACATAATAAATATACTAATCATAACTAATTAATAACTATGTCGTTGCCTTTATCCTTCGCAGCACCTCCTGCCACTTCATCCCTAGCTGAAAAGTTTTATTTAGCAAGGGTTAGCAACTAATTTTCCCTGCAAGTTAAGATATACAATAAATGTATAAGAATTCAAAACAACAAACTATTTATTGTGATAAAATGAAACCAAAGTTCGGGGAACTTTGAAATAGCTGAACAAATCGTTATTCAATAACAAGTCTTCTCGTATCTTATACAACACAATAATTCATTAATGAAAGAGTACAACGCTTTTCAAGTTTCTACGATATTCTAATGAATAATCAAGAATCAATTCTACGAAATAACAAAATGGAATGTTTTCCAAATTTATACTGAGTGGTCACACTAGACCTAGAACTTTTCCACTAGAGTAGATATCAAAGATTTACTTTGATAAATACACAGGTGTATCAGATAACCATAAAGATTAAATCATACGCCTCTACAAGTATAACAAGTGATCCGCTTATTATACCCTATATTATGCATAATACTTAAAACGCGCCCAAAGGTTGGATTCACGACCAATAAAATGTTTCCTTTATATAAAAGGCTGTTCTTCCCAGTCTTAGAATCAAGATTTTGATTTAACAACGAAATACTGTGATTTCAAATTTTAATTACTTCTCGGTCTAGCCGAAATAATTGGCATCGATCCGTCAATAATAATTGATTTCTCTTTTCGAATCTATCAAGTTCTAACAAAGGTTTGTCTAGCCAAAATAATTGGCTAAGACATTTCTCCACATAATTTGACAGTAAACAGGAATTATCTGTACTGTCAATTATAACTTCTATAGATATGAATATTTCTGAATCAGTAATTCAATTTGAATTATTAAACATGCACTAACTGCGAATAATCAATAATAAATTCCCTGGATGTGGTGTAATTAGCAATAATTAACCACTATAATTATTGAATGAATATAACTCAAGGTTGAGTTAGGAAAGTTGCCTTCCGCGTTGATTACTGCTACATAATATACCTATTTGCGTTCAGAAGACCTATATTCACAATATGGGTCTTACAATTAGCACAATCTGTCACAACACATAATACTGTTATACACAGTCAATTTTTCTCCTAGGCACATTAGCACATAGTCACATTAATGTTTATAATCTGTATAAACACTTCTCAACTCTAACTAGATAGGTCTGGTTGGACTTCGGTCTCATCTCGGTGTTCTGGTCACCCTATCCGACAATTAATGTAGTTATTTGTCAATTAAACTTGGTCTCTAAGCTTCAATATTATTTTAGATAAATCAAATATAATTTATAATATTTTTCGGAAGCTTTTAATAATAATCAAGCAATTATTATAATGTATAATAATTTTTCAAACATCAGAATCATTTTTAAATGATTTAATTATCAAATAATCTTATCATTAATATTTAATAATATCAAAATATTAATAACATACTTGTCAAAATATTAAAGTTATTTTTAATAACCTAAAATATTTTTAAATCAACAATATTCTACTTAAATGATTTTTAAAATAATTAAAATGATTTTTAAATCATCACTATTAATATTAAAATATTAATGAAATTATTATCCAAAGTTAAAAGTCTTTAATTATAACTTAAAATATTTTTAAATCATTTTTCTCATTTTTAAATGATTTTTAAATCAAATTAATTTATTTAATATAATAATTAAATAAATCTAATATCATTAATATTAATTTATTAATGAGAATTCTCCAAAAATATTGAAAATTATTTTATAATTCAAAATATTTTCTAACACTTTATTCTCATTTAAAATGATTTTAAATCATTAAAATCAATTTTATCTTATTTATTTAATTTAATAATTAAATAAATCTAATATCATTAATATTAAATTATTAATGAAATTTCTCTAATAATATTAAAAGTTATATTTTATAACTCATAATATTTTTAAATACATTATTCTTATTTAAAATAATTTTTTATAATATTAAATCATTTTTCTCTAATTTATTTAATACACTAATTAAATATCATTAATATTCAAATAAATATAAATATTAATGAAAAATATCCCAAATAGTTAGAAATTATTTTTCATAATTTAAAATAATTTTTAAAACCAATTTTGTAATTTTTATAATTTATTTTCTATTTTAAAGTAATTTTCGGAATTTCAAAAATTAAATATATTGAAAACAGTCGCTAATGGTCTTTAGCGACACTTGACTGTTGTCTTAGGTGTTCTTGGCTCAAGAACACTGATAAAGTCAGTATTCAAGGTGTCACGTTTGACTGCCTGTAATTCTCAGTATAATCATGTTTTGTGCTAACCAAGGCTTCAATCGTGTAGTACTCATGTAGTACTACCATTAACAACCATCATCTTGCTCAAAACAACTCACAACCAAGAGATCTAGCCTCTTAATCATGCTGTCAGACAGCTCCTGGTCTTTCTGGGTAATCCCAGAAACCCAGGCAGCCACAGTTACTATTTTGGGGCTTGATTATCGTCATGATCTGGCCATAACATTGATGTTCTTAAGGTCTAAACCTCTAGTTCACATGACAAGGAACAAGTATATAACATAAGATTAGTCCAAACATAATGAATTAGAATTTATGGTTCGGTTCGATCTCTCGACAAAAAACTTAGTTCATACGTTTTCTGGAAATTCCAGAAAATAGACATTCATGTCGAGTAGGCTAGTTTGACTAGCCACTCTAATCGCTACGATGATGGTTTGAAAGATGTAAGGACATATTATTATAGTAGATCTAGCAGGCTACAACTTGATCACAAACACAACATCAAACAACACAACACCTGTCAGATCCGGACCTTGAAAAACGTTGTCAGACGTTGTTTATCACGTTCTGGGTTATCCAGAATGTTACTCGGTCAACGGACTTTGACCGAGTATAACTCGCAATCTAGCTATCCAATGACACTGATTCCACTTTCCAATTAAAGAACACGTATCAGGCTATAGATTAAACACATAAAACATCAAAAAAGAATTAACAGACAAAGATTAGTGGCGTCGACATACGCTTGTCGACGACTAAAACTCGCTCTTGAGCGCTTTATGAAAACTTCATTTTTTACCCACTTTGATGCTATGGATCCATCATGGATCAACATAGATCAACCAAAAACATCATATAACACCTTCTTAAACACTTAAATAGAAAATTTTTCTTAGCAACTTGGATCAAAATGAAAGTTAGGGTTATACCTTCAAGCTTTGATTCTTGATCTTAGATTTCCTTATCTATAAATGGTGTTTTAGGGAGGTGTTTTATGACTGAAATACTTGAGAAATTCAGAGGTTATGAGAGAGAATGAGTAGGTGAGAGCTTGAGAGCAAAATGGCTACTTTTTTGGTGATTTTCTCTCTCCAATTCTCTTATATAATGTCAAGAGTTGCTAAATCTGATGTGTTGGACGAATTTGGCTGGAGATAAGAAGTCACAAAGTCAATTGGTTAGGTCACCTACTAAAGTTGGAGCCAAATTTCACAAGTTACATATAAAAATATATCAAAAGGGCATTTTTGTCTTTCTCTAAATATTTTTAATGGTATTCTTGTTATTTGTCCAAACCCTTAGGGTTTAACCCTAAGGTCCTAACCCTTAGGTGTTATAACACTAATTTCCAAAATTTTCAAATTAGGATTTACAAATTAGAAAAAATTAGAATGTTTAAAACTAAAATTAGGATTTCCTAATTTAATTAGGTTTTCCGAATCATATTAGTGTTTAATTAACACATTATGCTTGCCAAAAGAAATTGGGGCTTTCTAATTAGGATTTAGGAATCCCGGATTTAGAATTAGGGTTTCTCGATATATAATTAGGGTTTCTAACTATACATTAGGGTTTCTATATCTGAGATTAGGGTTTCTAATCCCTTAATAGGGTTTATTAATATTAAACCTTTTCCAGTCAAACATTGGTCAACATCCCTAAACAGTACAAACACGTATTCAACAGTAAAATTATTTTAATTGTATTTTCTATCGAATCCCTATACAGAATTTAGGGTTAGGGTTTTCTAAAGCTGTTAAACACAACTTTACTCTATTTTCTTAGTCAATACCTAATTTGACCATTTCTCGAGGCTTGTCTCATAAATTCTCAGTACAATATTAACAGTCAATATTAAATAATAATAAAAAAAAATTATTCGTAAATTTTGGATTACTCGAAATCCCGGGTTATTACATTGGCTATGACAGTAGCAACAGTAGCAACTAAAAGGATAAACAGTCCTTCAAGTTCAGATCGAGCCATTCGGCTATGTAAGTCCTTTTCTTAAAAAGGATGGAATGAAAAAGGAATAGAAGGGATTGGAAAACTTACCTTCAGAAATTGCAATTAATGGTTGTTGCTCAATTCTTTCTCCTTTACCAGCCGGAATCCTTTTCCTTCTCTCACTATGGTCTACGGTTTTTGGAGCTTAAGAAGTAGCTTTCAATTTCGTATGCGATGGAGCTCAAATAGCTAAAATGGAAAGACCATAAATGATTCAATCTGCTCTTACAAGCCAACAAACAGGAGGAAGAATGGTTATTTAAGACATTTTACCGTTGTTTTTGACCGATACAGCCCCTACTCACGTGTTTTAGGCATCTGACATACACGCACAGTTAATTTGGATGGAAAAGGTAACTTTTTCACTTCACCTCAAAAGGTTGAGAGTTTAAATGTACGTTTACTGACCACAGGTGGTTAAGTGGGAAACCGCTTAAACCACAGGTGGTCATCTGAACTTAACCCTAATTAATAATGGTATGTATAAGCAAGATAAATCAGATATGGAATCCAAACCCTAATTTTGGATTTTGATTAAGGAATGAGAATAATAATATATTATTATTTATCAGTGTTATAAATGTGTATGTTATCTGTGTAAGATTAATGTGTGGAAAAGTTTTAATGTAACCTGCAAAACCCTAATGTTACTGATAAACCCTATTTTGATAGTCAAATAAGACTGTAAGATTTTCAAGTAATTACGTTGGGTTATGAATATCATCTATTACTGATTTTAACCCTAATTATGGAGAACCTTAATTAATTAATTAGGAACCTAATTAATTGAGAACCCTAATTACTAAATTAGGAAACCTAATTTCTAAATTTGAAAACCCTAATTTGAAACTCAATTATGAGTTTGAGACTGCTATGTATGTAAGACCCCAACTTATTATAAATAAAATTGAAATTTTCTCTATTTATTATCTTGAAATAAAAAGGAGTTAATTTGATATAATACTTTGGTTATGGGTGAAATGTGCAAATTTTGCAAAATAAGCAAGTGGTTATAAAATATTCATTTCGCAATAGTGGAATATTCGTTTGGTAGTGGAATATTCTTTTTGTCAGGAATATCCGTACGACGACGTAGTCAATTGAGGGCCCCATAACGGAATAACTGTCGGATGAAGAAAACGATAAAGTTGAGTTTTTATAAATAACGGCGTAATTGTTACCGTTAACACTGTTGGATTACCTGGTGGTTAAAATAAAGTAATACGCATGGTTGCACAGTAGCACATGGTATAGCACAGTATTGTTGAATTATTGATCCTTACGTAAGAAGGTACTACTCAATAATTGTTACAGTAGTTACTGTTCAATATTTTATTTAATTGATTCAATAATTGTTGCGTTGATAGTTTATATTATTGTTGTTTCAATAATTGTCACTGCACAGTATTTTCCATTATCAGATCAATAATTCATATTATTTGAATAATATTATTAGATAGCATTATTGGCAATGTCTAGAAAGTTCTGTCAAGGAGAGGTTTGGTCACCTAATTGCGCACCAGTAAGGAGAAATCCTTATTGGAAAGCCCCCTATTTCCTGGGAACGACCTGGTTGTCATAATTTTTATTCTGTAATATTATTTGTGAATAAATAATTATTGATTTATATGATAAGGAAATATTTATTTGATGTGGATATAAATGATGGATTTATTTATGTGATTATAAATGAAGGAATTAATGTTGAGGTGTTTATCAGTATTTTGTCGGATTGGATGTATTAAAAGATCAAACCAATGTTCTTGAGATATATTGTGTGAGTTATAATTTTTGATCCGACCATTGGATCGTTGTGATTTTTGGATATGTTATACATATATAAGTTGAGTATATGTCTACAAATTTTGAACCATTAAAATTGAACGTATTGTTATGAATTTTAAAAGGTGACTGGTTCAGAAATTGTTGAAGTATCTGAATTTATCATTTTGGTGGAAAATTCTAGAATTGGTGGGCCCCACTTTTGGTTGGTGAGAAATGTGCTCAAATTGAATTTCAAATGTGGTGGGTGGCAATAGTAGCAGGTAAATCCATCAGGTATTGCTAACATTTTCCTATAAATAAAGGATTAAGTTAGAATTGAAAATCACACCAGAAACAAAGTTTTCTCTCTTTCTCTCTCTATATCATCGAGCGTAATCTTGTGAGTATTTTGATACTTTGAGTTTTGCTATACGGTGGAAGTTTCTTCAGCACTATATCTAGTATTCTGGTCAGAAGTACTGCCTTTTGAGGTAAGGGATGTTATTTTCTTCTTAAATGATATTATTTTCTTTAATATCATTATGCCGAAATATTGGTGAACTTTTTAATCAAATTTGGAACTTTTTGTGTTGGGGTTACTATTCACGTATACGGCACTAATCATAGAAAAATGCAATTTTCTTCTTTTTGTCCAAGATGTCTATTATGGTTACTATCTTTGATTGTATCCGTGTTTTGATCTTTATTTTTGAATTCTGCTTCACAATTGGTTATTATGAAGTATAATTGATCTTGGATAAACTGTTATACGAATCTCTAATATTTGTCCTTCTGTCTCACTGGATTCGTTTTCTTTAAAATATTTTTCATCATCCTCATTCTTAAATGATGATATTATTGAATATCTTTGGCCCGTAGTGCAAAGATGAACAGATGTTGAGATGAACATGACCGACTGGTGATATAAATGAATATCTTTGGCCTATAGTGCAAAGATGAATG
Source organism: Panax ginseng (assembly GCA_020205605.1). Classification (NCBI taxonomy): domain Eukaryota; kingdom Viridiplantae; phylum Streptophyta; class Magnoliopsida; order Apiales; family Araliaceae; genus Panax; species Panax ginseng. The sequence continues at coordinate 76,888,909 of CM035129.1, forward strand.
ATTAATTGATGAAAATCTTTGGCCAGTAGTGCAAAGATGAATATTTGATTAAAGATGTATATTGATTGATGTTACAGGGATAAAATATTGATGATGGACTTTTAAATCTTAGAAGATAGTAGAATTCATTCTCTACGTGACTCTTCTAATGGATTGTTGTTTCCACTGCATTTGTTGATCTAAAACTTGTTGTCTATTATATTCTATCAGATTTTTCCCTGTTGAAGACTAATGTAATTTGTTGTATATTATCTTAGTCATAATATTCTTTACTAGGCTAGTTGAGCTCAGCCTTTTCCTTTTTGTTCCATTTTTCTTCTCGGGAGGTGAGAACATAGCAGGATCGAGTCGGGGTATGGAGTGATGGTTCTAGAAAGATGTTTTAGCAATCCTCACTATTTCTGTAAAATAGTGTATGAATAATTGCAATGAGGACTTATTTGAGTGTTGATATTGTCTAGAAGATAATATTTGTATTTAAACGCACAATATGTGTTGTCGTATTTTGCACGACAATTGTATTATTGAACTTGCAGTTTACTTTCTGTACCATGTATTTGGCGACTCAGAATGGGTGTTGTATACCTATTTTGGGGGCGTCAAAGTTGGTATCAAAGCTTAGGGATATGGTGTCTGGCGGAGATCGGGGAATAGAACTAGGAAGAGAGAGATGAGTAAATCCTTCGCTAGTGTGTCCTATCTAAGCTTATTTGTTGGTCGGTCATAATATAGGGATTTTATGTGATATATTATTTTTTTTAATTAACCCTTATTTTATGGCAGTATTTAAGAATGGCTGCTGAGAACGTTAACAATGGAGTGTATGAGACTATGGAACAACCTTTAGTCACAAACCAGGAGAACGTGCAACAGGAAGGCAATATTCCTCCTGTAAACAACACTACCAAGCAAACGATGAATGATGGAATGTTTAGGAGCTTTTTGCAGTTCATGCAAAATCAGACGAGGGAGACTCGTGTACAAAATATGGGTGGAAATGATGGCAACGCGTGGTCTGTCACAGCCAAGCAGTTCAAGGAGTTGGGACCACCAGATTTCTGGGGAAAGCCCGATCCAATTATGGCAGAAACGTGGGTCAAGCAAATTACCAAGATATTCGATGTCTTGGGATGCACGGAGGAACAGAAGGTTCCATTCGCCACCTTTATGTTCCGTGGAGAGGCAGATTACTGGTGGGAATCCATGAAGTGTACCCAGCCAGCCGCACTCAACATGTCTTGGGAAAGATTTCAGAAACTGTTCAATGACAAGTACTTTCTTGAAAGTATTCATCATATGAAAGAGGTAGAGTTTATTAGACTGGAACAGAACAACATGACGGTTTCCTAATATGAGGCGAAGTTCGCGGAGTTATCCAAGTTTGCACCTCATTTGGTAGAGAATGAGGAACGTATGACGCGGATGTTTCTGAGAGGTCTAAAACTCGAGATTCGTCAATACCTTATCTCTCATAAATTTTCTCTACATTCAGATGTTGTCAACATGGCTCAATTATTAGAGCGAGATAATGAGTATACTCAACCGAGGGACCATAACCAGGGTCATACCGATGACAGCAATCATCAAAGCGATGATAACCAACGAGGAGGGAAGAATACGAAAAAAAGCGGTAACCACTCGGGTGGTAATCGTGGCCATGATAATAGGAGAGGTGAGTCAAGTAGAAATTTCAGAAAGAGGAGATTCAACAATGACGGGAAGACATCAGCAGCAGCACCAGCACCAACAAAAAATTCTAGGGGAGGAGAACGACCGCTATTTAGATGTTACAAATGCAGGAAAGAGGGACATATCAGCCCAAACTGCCCACAACAATCCAAGGTATGTTATAATTATGGAAAGGAAGGACATATCGCTCAAGATTGTACTATAGTGAAACCAAGTTCAGCGGGGATGGTGACTCCAAGGGCTATCCCGGATAAGTTGAAATCAGCGGTTCCTGGAAGAGCGTTTGTCGTGACTGGCCAAAACGTGAGGAACCCGAATGAGGTGATCACGGGTAAGCTAATCTTGAACTCTTGTGAAGTTTATACCTTGCTAGATACCGGTTCTACACATTCTTTTATCTCTCCTGCTTGTGCTCAACGTTTAAACTTGACTCCGGAGAAATTAGACTTTGGCTTATCTGTTGAAACTATGTTGGGTGAAACCTTCGTTACATCTACAGTTTATAAATCTTGCTTGATACAAGTTGGCACAATCACATTACCTGTTCATCTTATTTCTTGAATGATATTTGTTTTTGATGTGATTTTAGGAATTGATTAGTTAACCACTCATCATGCCAAAATAGATTGTTTTCGTAAGGTTGTTAGTTTTCATATTCCTAACCAACCTATCATACGAATTCAAACAACTAAACCACTAAAATCAGTCACTGTCATATCAAGCCACAAAACTATTTGTTTATTAAAAAACGGATGTCAAACTTTCTTAGCCCATGTTATGGATTTGAACATAGACAAGTCAGATTTGGATAATATTTCTGTTGTTAGAGAATTTCCTGATGTATTTCCTGAAGAACTTTCCGGTCTACCCCCAGAACGTGATGTTGAATTCTTTATTGACCTTGAACCGGGTATAAAGCCCATTTCTAGAACCCCATATCGAATGGCTCCTATTGAACTTCAGGAGTTAAAAGTCCAACTACAGTAGTTATTGGACATCGGTTTCATTCGTCCTAGCACATCTCCTTGGAGTGCTCCTGTTTTATTTGTAAAGAAGAAAAACGGGAGTATGCGACTTTGTATTAACTACCGAGAATTGAATCATGTCACCATCAAGAATAGGTATCCACTACCTCGCATTGATGACCTATTTGACCAGTTACAAGGAGCACAATTCTTTTCAAAGATCGATCTTCGTTCTAGATATCATTAGCTGAAGATTAAAACTGAGGATATTCCAAAGACTGCTTTCAGAACTCGGTATGGGCATTATGAATTCTTAGTCATGTCTTTTGTATTGACTAATGCTCTTGCCGCTTTCATAGATATGATGAACCAAGTATTCAAGGAATATTTGGATCAGTTTGTTGTTGTCTTTATTGATGACATCCTCATCTATTCCAAAAGCCATGAAGATCATAAGCACCATTTGAAGGTGATACTTGAAAGGCTTCGTGAAAACAAGCTATATGTCAAGCTGAAGAAATGCGAGTTCTGGCTTAAGGAAGTAGCATTCCTTGGGCACATGGTGTCAAAACATGGAGTATCTGTTGACCTGGCGAAGATTGAAGCAATACAAAGTTGGGAGCAACAGAAGTCGGTGACCGAAGTGCGTAGCTTTCTGGGCTTAGCTGGTTATTATCGGAGATTCATGGAAGGATTTTCTCGAATCGCTACTCCGTTAACTCAGTTGACTCGGAAGGATACAAAATTTGTATGGAGCGAGGAATGCGAGAAGAGTTTCCAAGAGCTCAAGAGGAGACTCATTTCGGCACCTTTTCTGGCAATACCATTTGGTTCGGATGGATTTGTTATATACAGCGATGCTTCAGGCAAAGGGTTAGGATGTGTTCTCATACAACATGGGAAAGTCATAGCCTATGGCTCGCGACAACTCAAAGAATATGAGAGGAGTTATCCTACTCATGATCTGGAGTTGGCAGAGGTCGTATTCGCGTTGAAAATTTGGAGACACTACTTGTATGGGGAGAAAGTGGAGATTTAAACGGACCATAAAAGCCTCAAATATTTCATCACCCAAAAAGAACTCAACATGTGGCAACGACGTTGGCTTGAGCTGTTGAAAGATTACGATCACACTATTCAATACCATCCTAGAAAAGCAAAACGTAGTAGCTGACGCATTGAGTAGAAGATCATATGCGAGTACGAGTGCGATATTATCAACGCAAAGGCCCATTTTGTATGACTTTCAAAGGATGGAGATATAATTAAAGACTCCAGGGACCCATGTGATGATAGCAAATATACGAGTAGAACCGACTTTAATCGATAAAGTTAAAGCTTCTCAAGCTATGGACCTGGGGCTGATGCATATGAAGAAGAAAGTGCAAGAAGGTGCTATTCTAGAAGCAAGAATCGATGAAGAAGGAATACTTCAATTCAACTCTAGACTTTTTGTTCCTAATGATTCTGACTTAAAGCATAGAATCATGATGGAGGCACACAACACCCCGTTTGCAATCCATCCTGGGAGTTCCAAAATGTATCATGATATTCGACATACATTTTGGTGGAACAATATGAAGAGAGACATCGCGGAGTTTATCTCGAGGTGTTTAACTTATCAACGTGTAAAGGCGGAGCATCAAGTGCCAAAAGGTCCATTGCAACCACTTGAGATTCCGAAATGGAAGTGGGAACACATTACCTTAAATTTCGTTACTGGTCTTCCCAATGTTTCTCAAGGTATAGATGCGATTTGGGTTATTGTTGATAGATTAACCAAGTCTTCTCATTTCTTGCCTATACGTGAGACTTATTCCCTTGAACGTCTTGCTCGTATGTACTTGAATGAGATTGTGAGATTGCATAGCATGCCAGTATCCATAGTTTCGGATCGTGACACAAGATTCACTTCATGATTTTGGGTTAGCTTGTAGAAGGCTATGGGCATAGATTTACGATTCAGTTTGGCATACCATCCTCAAACGGATGGACAATCAGAGAGGACTACTCAAACCCTTGAAGAACTATTAAGACTCTATGTCATGGATTTCAAATGAAGTTGGGATAAGTACTTTCCACTGGTGGAATTCTCCTACAACAACAATTATCAAGCAAGTATAGGCATGGCTCCATTCGAGGCGTTGTATTGACGAAAGTGTCATTCTCCAGTATGCTGGGATGAGATGGGAGAGGCAACATTGTTGGGACCAGAATTAGTACGCATGACTACATAAAAGATCCAAATGATTCGACAACGTATTCAAACCTCACAAGATCGACAAAAGAGTTATGTTGATCTTCATAGAAAGGATGTAGAATTTAATATTGGAGATCATGTACTGTTACGTATTGCTCCATGGAAGGGAGTTACAAGATTTTGGAAGAGAGGAAAGCTCAATCCACGATTTGTTGGTCCATTTGAGATTCTTGACCGAATAGGAAATGTGGCCTATAGACTCGCATTACCTCCAAGTATGTCTCATGTTCATACTATTTTTCACATATCTATGTTTCGTAAATATGTGTAAGACCCGAACCATATTATTGAGTTAGAACTAGACGAGATAGCCGAAGATTTAACGTATGAGGAGGTACCTATTAAGATCTTGGATAGGAAAGAACATGTCCTACGCACCAAGGTTATACCACAAGTTAAGGTTTTGTGGAAGAACCATGCTATTGAGGAAATGACCTGGGAGTTGGAATCGGAAATGAAAGCAAGGTACCCTCACCTGTTCAAAACTCCAGGTATGTACGTTAATTTCGAGGACGAAATTTTATAAGGAGGGGAGGTTGTAAGACCCCAACTTATTATAAATAAAATTGAAATTTTCTCTATTATTATCTTGAAATAAAAAGGAGTTAATTTGATATAATACTTTGGTTATAGGTAAAATGTGCAAATTTTGCAAAATAAGTAAGTGGTTATAAAATATAACAACCTAGAATTTTGGATTTTTCCAGAATTTAGGTTTAAAGAATTTATTATTAATAAAAGGAATTTTTTTATTAATAATATTCTGTGCTATGTGTTTATTAATTGTTCTATAACCTAGATTGATTATTAATCGGGAGGATTCTGGCTATGAGCTAGACTGAACGAGTAAGAATTTTCAAGACAAAAATAAAAATTTTCCGGAAACAAAATATTTCTGGGGAAAAAGACGAAATAGGCACTATTCACCCAACGAAATCCTAAGGTTTAAGGTTTGAATAACCTAAGCCGTTCTGAGACTTCGGTATGTCAAAATGACATTCCATCGAAAGATTTGACGATAATATGTCGTGAAAAGTTAAGTAAGCCGATAAAAGTTTTTCTCAAAAAACGTGCAGAAATCAGATAAAATAAAAACGACGAAAAGTACTGCTGTGTACTTTTCACTCGTTTAGTTATGTTAGGGAAAAACTTGAAGGAAAACGCTTATCGTGGAAAAGTGTTTTTCAGATTTTCGGAGATCCAAAGATTACGTAAAATTTAATAGATAAAGGAAAGACGATATATCCAAAAATATTTAGATTCCGAGAATTTCAGTTTTTAAAACTGTCGAACGAAACCCGAAAGACGGAAGCACGAAGCTTCCAAGGGAAGCTAGCTAAGGAGGTGGGGTGGCCACTTGGCCACCAAGTAAACTTGGTGGCTAAGCAATGAATAGTAAGGAGATTAGGGGTGAAATGACCAAAATGCCCTTAGCTTTGATTTTCTATATAAACAAGCCTTAAGCTCATTTGTTTGGTTAGAAAATTTCAACCAACTTTGAGAGAGAGATAGAGAGACTTCGGATGTGAGAGGAAGAGAAGGAGAATGAGGAAAAGCTAGCTCGAATGCACGCTTTGTCCGACGGAAGGAGATTAAGGATGAACGGTAATCCAAATCCTAGTTTCTTCAAATTTTCTTTAAGTTTATATGTTCAAAAACATAACTTAATGAAGATAAGAAGTGGATGAAGTTAAGAAGGATTTCATATGGTAGAATTCATGAGAAAACGAAAAATTAAGAATTAAGAATTTAGTTTATAAATTTCTTAAGGAAGTGTAAGATTCGTAAGGATTTTGAGCGATCCGAATGAATCTTATGAATGAGTAGGTGAATTAAGTAAGTAATGATGTTCTATAACATCAAATTCCAAGAAAAAGTAAAATCGTAATCCAAAATATCGATTAAAAATGAAGAACGAGCAATGAACGAGAAGAACACACGAAGAACGTTGTCTATGGATAAATTTAAAACCATCATAGTATAATTGTTGTTGATGGACAAGTTTAAAACCATCGCGTATAAGTTAGTTTCTTATTGCTTGGTTAGGAACGGTAGAAACGTTCATGAAGAACGGATTAAAATTAGCTATAACGAAGTTATGGCAAAATTTTCGTAAAAGAAGAACGAGAATTAGAAAGTTAGTAAATGAACTCGATCGTGTAGGGTTTTATAAGAAAGTAAGAGAACGTATAAAACGTGAGTCGTAGACTCAAGAACGAATGAGTTTCGAGTTCGGATGACCGAATTATGGACGAACGAACAAAGAACGTTAAAACGAACGAAGAGCGAAGATTAAGCCAATTGAATGACATGTTAATGGATTCAGAATAAAGTTCTGTCCGAGGGTAATCAAAGTACATAAGATAAGTAAGAAAATGGCTTTAGAACGACCTCGTTCCGAGTTATAACGAAGAAGTTATGAGATTTCGAAATCAGCATCTCAAGCTTGTTAAAGACTTAGAAAAAATTTTCTAAGTTTCTTACTCCTGTACGCAATATGAAGTTGTGCCTTGAAGGTCGGTAATAAGCAATGCGAGCCGGGCCATTAGCTACTGCTAATTGGTGTCGCAGCGTGATTTTTATGAAGGGGCGCGGCGCCGCAGCCCCGATGTAGAGCAATGCCAGAATTGAGATTTTAACTGCTCAATTTCTGGGGGATGTGCAAGAAAGAAATATGAATATGTAATTCAACTAATTTAACACTTAATCAAGTATATTAAACCTTTAATAAAAGTCGAACGAAAAGATTAAACGAGATTAAAAGAATGTAATTGCAGGTTACGTAACCGAGATCCGGGGCCATAGTCTCAATGAAACGAACGTGAGGAATTGCTATAATTGTGTTTCCTTAAACGTTGATTGACTAGGGTAATGAATAACATTTCGAAGTTATTCCATGGTCATAAGAGATGAATGTAAAGCGTTTAGACGCTGTGAATGCAACGTTGTTGCGATGAACGATCGGTCTTAGCATACAACGAACTGTATGGCTTCGACATTATGAAATTATAATGAACATGGAGTTCATGGGATGAATAACAATTGAAAGTAATTAAAACCTTGAGTAAAGGTTGAATGAGGAATTAAGAGTCGAGCAACATGAACGTTGAATACGTAAATGATCCTCGTGAATCGTATTCACGTTGAGCGAACGTTCTAAGTATACATTGGTAGTATGACTTAGACGTTGACAAAGGTAGTAAGTAAGATATGAATTATCAAGAAAGCCGTAGCAAACGGTAAGAAGATTAATGAAAGCTGAATGTGAGTCGGATGAGAATGCTAGAATGGAATGTAAGCGTTGAACACTTTAACTGACGTGAAGGTTGAGTGTACGCAAATATTAAACGGGTAAAACCTACACCCCGTGTATGGTTTGACCGTAGGATAATGAAGAAGATTATTCTAAGACAAGTACGTATAACGTAAAAAGAAGCCATGTTAATGTTTATAACTTGGCTGACGCTTCGAGTCGAATGAATCAGACGTTGTAAGATAAGAACAAGGTAAAGTAAAATGTTTAACGCTATTAACGCGTAGAATGAGTATTGAATAATCGTTTTGAGTATACAAAAGACTGTATGACTTGGACGATAAAGATTGAATCCTGAGGTATGACATTTATTTGTCAGAAAGCCATAAGGAATAAGAAATTGACTTAGCGAACATTATAGTTTAATAGTTCAGATAAGTTAAGATAATTTAGGTTGTAGTACAATCGTAATCTTTGATGGTTGACATATGGGAGCTGGGCTAAACAATTCCTTCACAGAGCGAAGGTGTATATGAAACTGGCAACCGATCTAACTCACTGTGTGGGCAGTGTAGATGAGATGAGAACTTGTTTGTTGGTTGTTTGTGGGAAACCACTCAGAGTACCATATGGACTACTAGCAGAGACACGATGTTTACTGAGTCCTAGGAAGGTATAAGAGGAAGATAAGAATATAAATCATCAAAGATGATGAAGTATTGAGTAAGACATCTCCGTATGTCATGAAGCCATTAACCGGTAAAGGAAGTTGGTTACGTAAACTTAGTTTATAAGAACGCGAACCCTAAGAAGTAAAGTTAAACTTAAACCAATGTGTAAGTCAAGTATATGACTAATTGGTGCATGTGTTATTTCCTTATGTGCTACATAGGAATTGGAATGAGCAGTTCAACGTAAATTATAAGTTGTAGCTGTGCGTAAGGCAAGTTTCCTAACTTCATTCATATTTTAAATGGATGCTAGTTTCTAAAACTTCTCAGATGTTGAACTTGAGAATTTCTGTCTATGTGCAAATGTGTGATATTTGTACAAGGTGGTACAATATATGAGGCTTGTGCCACAATGTGAACACTTCGGTGTTTCTATGATATGAACTGTTCTGTGATTGAACTTTTTAATATGAGCATGTTCTGTTAATACATGAACCGTTATTTTTAAGTCTGTGCTATTGATTCTAGCCAGACAGAATGTGTATGAAAGAGAGTAGAGAATGAAAGTATTTCAAAGTGAATGTGAATAATGTTTTAAAATTATAGGAATCGAGATTATTCCTATTATTCAAGCTGCTTCATAACCTTTGTTCGGTTATTGAAGTCTTAAAAGAATGTTTAAATTCTTGAAGTTGTTTGTTCAACTGTTATGACTTGCTGGGCAATTGAATGCTCACACTTACTTTAAATAAAAATATTTTCAGCGAATGATGTTAGAAAGAACTTAAGGATCCCGTAAAGATCAAGCTGATCGGTATCCAGACGATGTGCCATTCATTATATGAATGTGCGTGAAGATCAAGCAAAGACTTGTAATATAGAATGATAGAATTAAACTATAGAATAGTTTAATGAATGATTATGTATCCTTGGTGGCGGAGAAAAGTCACTTGTACAAGATGTAAAGAATAATGTAATTATCATTATTTGGAATGAAAGAGGTTTTAAGGTTTTAAGAACCTGTGATTTGAGGATGTATGTTGTTATATTTATCTATATAATGATGTATGTTTGGAAGAAGATGGGATCGTGACGTATGGAATCCGGATGTGAAAATAGACCGAATTTCGGGGCGTTACATAAAATATTCATTTTTGTTGGGGAATATTCATTTGGTCGTGGAATATTCTTTTTGTCGGGAATATCCATACGACGGCGCAATCAATTGAGGGCCCCATAACGGAATAACTGTCGGATGAAGAAAACGACAAAGTTGAGTTTTTATAAATAACGGCGTAATTCTTACCGTTAACACTGTTGGATTACTTGGTGGTTAAAGTACAGTAATACGCATGGTTGCACAGTATTGTTGAATTATTGATCCTTACGTAAGAAGGCACTACTCAATAATTGTTACAGTAGTTACTGTTCAATATTTTATTTTATTGATTCAATAATTGTTGCATTGATAGTTTATATTATTGTTGTTTCAATAATTGTCACTACACAGTATTTCCCATTATCAGATCAATAATTCATATTATTTGAATAATATTATTAGATAGTATTATTGGCAATGTCTAGAAAGTTCTATCAAGGAAAGGTTTGGTCACCTAATTGTGTGCCAGTAAGGAGAAATACTTATTAGAAAGCCCCCTCTTTCCTGGGAACGGCCTGATTGTCATAATTGTGATTCTGTAATATTATTTGTGAATAATTAATTATTGATTTATATGATAAGGAAATATTTATTTGATGTGGATATAAATGATGGATTTATTTATGTGGTTATAAATGAAGGAATTAAAGTTGAGGTGTTTTATCAGTATTTTGTCGGATTGGAGGTATTAAAAAATCAAACCAGTGTTCTTGAGATATATAGCGTGAGTTATAATTTTTGATCCGACCGTTGGATCGTTGTGATTTATGGATATGTTATACATATATAAGTTGAGTATATGTCCACAAATTTTGAACCGTTAAAAATGAACGCATGATTTGTTATGAATTTTAAGAGGTGACTGGTTCAGAAATTGTTGAAGTATCCGAATTTATCATTTTGGTGGAAAATTCTAGAATTAGTGGGCCCCACTTTTACTTGGTGAGATATGTGCTCAAATTGAATTTCAAATGTGGTGAGTGGCAATAGTATCAGGTAAATCCATCAGGTAGCAGGTCAAGTCTGCTTCGGCGTGTTAACATTTTTCTATAAATAGAGGGCTAGGTTAGAATTGAAAATCACACCAGAAACAATGATTTCTCTCTTTCTCTCTCTATATCATCGAGCGTATTCTTGTGAGTATTTTGATACTTTGAGTGTTTCTATACGGTGCAAGTTCCTTCAGCACTATATCTAGTATTCCTGTCAGAAGTACTGCCTTTGAGGTAAGGGATGTTATTTTCTTCTTAAATGATATTATTTTCTTCAATATCATTATGCCAAAATATTGGTGAACTTTTTAATAAAATTTGGAACTTTTTGTGTCGAGGTTACTATTCATGTATACGGCACTATTCACGTATACGACACTATTCACGAATACGGCTATTCATTGAAAAATGAAATTTTCTTCTTTTTGTCCAAGATGTCTATTATGGTTACTATCTTTGATTGTATCCATGTTTTGATATTTATTTTTGAATTCTGCTTCACAATTGGTTATTATGAAGTATTATTGATCTTGGATAAACTGTTATACGAATCTCTATTATTTGTCCTTCTGTCTCACTGGATTCATTTTCTTTAAAATATTTTTCATCATCCTCATTCTTAAATGATGATATTATTGAATATCTTTGGCCCGTAGTGCAAAGATGAACAGGTGTTGAGATGAAATGACCGACTGGTGATATAAATGAATATCTTTAGCCTGTAGTGCAAAGATGAATGATTAACTGATGAATATCTTTAGCCTGTAGTGCAAAGATGAATAATTGATTAAAGATGTATATTGATTGATGTTACAGGGATAAAATATTGATGATGGACTTTTAAATCTTAGAAGATAGTAGAATTCATTCTCTACGTGACTCTTCTAATGGATTGTTGTTTTCGCTGCATTTGTTGATCTAAAACTTGTTGTCTATTATATTATATCAGATTTTTCCCTGTTGAAGACTAATGATAATTTGTTGTATATTATCTTAGTCATAATATTCTTTACTGGGCTAGTTGAGCTCACTCTTTTCCTTTTTGTTCCATTTTTCTTCTCAGGAGGTGAGAACATAGCAGGATCGAGTCGGGGTATGGAGTGATGGTTCTAGAAAGATGTTTTAGCAGTCCTCACTATTTCTGTAAAATAGTGTATGAATAATTGTAATGAGGACTTATTTGAGTGTTGATATTGTCTAGAATATAATATTTGTATTTAAACTCACAGTATGTGTTGTCATATTTTGCATGACAATTGTATTATTGAAGTTGTAGTTTATTTTTTGTACCATGTATTTGGCGACTCAGAATGAGTGTTGTATACCTATTTCGGGGGCGTCACAATGTAGTTGTGTTATTATGATTAAGATTAATTATTATAGAATTCAATGTTAATTAGAGAAACCCTAATTAATATTTAGAAATCCTAAAATTTAGAAATTCTATTTTCTAAAATTAGAAAACCTAATTAGTAATTTTGAATCCTAATTTCTTAGTGGAAACCCTAATTGCTAAGCCCGACCAAATGCTAATTAGTGAGCTAATAAACTTAATTTCAAGTTTAAGGTAATTAGAAACCTAAACTATTTCAGAAAACCTCAATTTATAATTTTTAAAACTAAAATTTTAATTTTTTACAAATCCTAAATTGGAAATCCTATAAATTCAATGTGCTAAACCGTAGGGTTAAACCCTAAGGGTTTGTCAAAATTACTTTTGTGCCCTTAAAATCAAAAGCCAAATGTCCAAATTAGCCTTTTTGCAATTCTTTATTATGTAAGTTGTAAGATTTTGACCCATGTGAGTTGGGACTAAGGTTAAATTATGGGAGTTGTTCACCAACACTAGCTAACCCATGTGACAAATCTCAGCAAATCAAACATATCAGCCATTATATAAAACAAGTTCATGCATCCAACATTATATATATAGATTATGAGAGAGAAAAGTCTCATTATTTGCCTCATTTATTCACAATACACATCCAAGACCTCTCTCTCTCTCTCTCTCTCTCTCTCTCTCTAGACCCACGAAATATATTAGTAAATTAGTCCCCAATCAGGTCCCTACTACTTCCATAACAAATCAGGAACCCCAGATTCAAGATCAAGGCTCAATATGGTATAAAACCCTAATATTCAAATTCTTATGATCTGGTGTTTGATGTTGTTGTTATTGTTTAAAGTTATGTAATAAGATGTTTTTTGAGTGATCTGGATGGTAATAATGTAGATCCATACCATTTAGATGCATGAATTTAAAGATTTCTAAAATCTGGAAAAATTGGATATATGGTCTGACAAGCTAATGTCAGGTCTTCTAGATCTCATCCTATTCATATAATTCATTGTTTAAATGTTTTATCATGTAGTATGTTGTGAGATCTTTAGTCTGGAACTGGAATTAGGGTCATACGATGCACAGATTGCATGTTATTAATGGTCAAAGACTGTTGACCGGCCATGACCATATGAAATCTGGGTAACCCAGATGTTACCCAGAAAGCTATGACAAGAAGTTTAGGGGCACGGATCTTTCAGTTGTTTGATGATTTGCTATGGTTGTTGTTTCTAATCTATTGTATGTTGTATATACTACTTATTCATTCTCTTAGAACACCAAAACCTTAATCAGGTTTCGAGACAACAGGGAATATGGAAAATATAGAATATCAGATCACCTTTGTTAGTTCCCAGCAAGCACAATATAGATCTAGAAGGGGGGATTGAATAGATCTGTTGAATTTCAAATACTTTTTCTCTTTTATTTTGTATTGCTCATTAAGTAGTATATGACAAACATAAGAATCTTTTCAAGCACAACGGAATAAGTAAAATATCCCCTTCATTGACATATTCATAATCAATCATACATTGTTCGTAGAGTTAATTTAGTAGTAAGCAGTTAACATATACATAGCAGTTATAACAGTTAATGTACATAAGGTAAATAACATAAAGTAAAAGACACAAGGGGTTTTAAGTGGTTCAGAGACTCAAGCTCCTAATCCACTCTTCTGCTTTCAACTAGCAGGATTTCCACTAAGGAAGGGCAGCACCCTGAATCACTAAGATTCCTTCAAGGCCAATGACCTAGGGACTTCAACACACTAAGAACTCTTCAAGGCCGCCACCTTGGAACTTCTCTAGTTCCTAGAACTCTTCAAGCCAATGAAGCTTGGAACTTCATTTAGTCCCTCCGGACAAGGACCCCTCAGGCCCTGGCTTCATGTTGTTACAGTTGTTGATATTGTTAGTGCTGAGCTACTAAGATGTCATTAAGCTCTGAACATCTTCTGTATTTAGTAGCTTGGTGTGGTCCTCTTTCCATTCTGCTTCAAGTTTGGACCACATCTTTTTTGGTGCAGCTGATCTTTACTCTTTTCTGCTCATCTTCGTCTGATGTCAGCTGTGCACCATCACCATCTGGATTTGCTAAGTCCCTGAGCTTTTGGTAGACTTCTTTTGGCACTTAGCAATCCCTAAACCCTTCTTGAATGTTTTGCAGACATGGTTCTACACTTGTTCAGTTTTAGCTTTAGGTTCATGGTGATTCGTAGAGTGGCTCTCCAGATCTTCTTTGTACTCTGCCACTATTCTAAATTTTATTTCTTTGGCCTTCTCGACTCTCAGCTTGGCTGCCATCTTCAATGGCATTCTCATCTTTGTTGAGTAAAGCTCTAATCCGTTTAAGTCCTTCTTCAAAGCTGTTTCACTTCCACCTTGGTAGTCTCACTGTCACTGAGGCTTGTTCTGTTGATCTTTGGTGGAACTCGTAGAGTTAACAATGACATTCAACAACTCAATGATTCTACAACATAGCAGTCATCAGCCTCTCTTGATCATTAAGGCTTTGTTGATTTATACTGCTTTCTAAACTTCCTGTTAGAAAGTAGTCGTTGGAAGCTATTCAAATGGCTTCACGGATCTTGAGTTATTTGGTGCAGACTGCAAATGTGACATGACATCTTTTTCTGACTTTCTGACACTGCAGTCTACTGTTTCACCTACCCCGTCAGATATGTTACTTTGATGTCTCGGGCAGGTCGACGACTTTATTTCCCCCTTCTAATTTCTTGATCAGAGGTTGTCCTTGCATCGATGCTCTCAATAAGCTTTTGTCAGAATGCCAACCTTCAGATTGAACCGTTTCCAATGCTTCAATCCTCAGTTGTTCGAACTTTACGATTCTAATACACTTATTCTTTGACATGACCGTAGTGTCTTATTGACTGATGCTTATTGAAATTTAGAGTTAACACTACGATCTTGAAGAGTGTTCACTTGATCTCTAGTGAAGAACAACTCTTCCTTCTTTTGTGCAGTGCTTCAACACTTCTGTTTGCCTCAATTGTTCTCATATATTGATGGCTTGACTCCTTACTCTGACCCCTTCTGAATAATAAGACACTTCAAATTTGTGGCATGTTCAGCTCGCTTTCTCCTTGTGATCTCCCGTTCACTTATCATCAATGGACTGACCCAATGCTTAATAACTTTAGCCTTGTTCTTCAGAGGCAGACCAGTATCTTTGTATATACTCCATCAGTTCCTTCTTCGTTTGGCAAACACTACGATCCTGGTTACTTCCAAGATCGTTTTCATCTTTCCATTTGACAGCTACTACATATGTTAACTTTCCTCAGTCATCTACTAAAGTCTTCTTATGATCATCTTGTGGAAGACTTCATCTTGAATGGCTTCACAACTCAATCTGGATGCTGATTGAGTTGATGCTCATATCTTCTATTAGCTTACATGTCATTCGTTGAGTGCTCTCTGTCTTCCTTTAGGTGAGATGTATCTTTGCAATACCAACCAGAAGTTTCATTCCTTTGGATATTCTAGGAGTGTTCAATTTTTGAGAATCGTGTGTGCTCTACGATTCTTCTTTGGCCTTGTGAGCACATCTGTTGAGGTCTTAGCTCTGCACTCTATGATTCATCTTTAGCTGTGCAGACACTATGACTTCGATATCAGATCTTGACACTACGATTTCTGTCGTTGAGCTTGTTGTCTTCATCTGATATTGCTCGACTACGATCTCTGCCTTTGATATGATCAGTAGACTCTACGACTCTGAGTGTAGTCTATGATTCTTGACTTAGCTCTGACATTTTTGGACTCAACGACTCCGAGTGTAGTCTACGATTCTTGACTTGGCTTCGGCAGATACTCGGTCGGCTCGTAGACAGGCTATCTCTACGATTCTGAACAACACTTCCTCAGCAGACTACGGCTCTGAGGAAGTGTTCCTCGACACATTACTATCCTTCCTCGCTTCTCCTGGAAGTCTATGAACTCCGAGATCTAATATCTTGTAGACTACGATTCTGCCTTGATAGCTCTCGAGTTATCCTCGACTCTCCTGGTAGACTACGATTTTTGGTACAGTGCTCGACGATCAGACAAGCCTATCTATTACATCATAAGATCAACCTAACATACTTGATCTTTCTTATACTTATAGTCCTTGTACATCATTTCTTTAAGGACTTTACAAAGTTGTTTTGCTTATGTAGGATCAACCTAACATATTTGATCAATTCATTCTAAGTCCTTATACATATATTTCTATTATCTATCAAAGGACTTTACAGTTTTTCTTAATGCAAACATATTTTGCATATTCATTCATATATATATCATAATCAAATCATATATAAATAGGAATATCATTCACATGTTTATTCCTGACAATCTCCCCCTATTTGATTATGACAAAAATAATAAGTGCATATGCATGTTATGAATGAATCTTATATACAAAGTGAAATTTCTTTGTATTTCTAAAACAGATAATCATGAATGTCATTTATAATAATATGAAATTTAATACACTATGACATTTTACATCCTGGATCTAGAACATACCTAACTAGTTAGAGATGTACCTCTTTGGTTCCATGTATACTTCCAGGATGTCTTTCTCCCCCTAAGATGTTGACTTCATTTCTTTTGTCTGTTCCTTTGCAGATGTATGCTTCTCTTCTTCTTCTGGCTCCCCCTCAGCCTCAGGCTCATCATCCTTTGGCTCCTCCTTAGATGATGATTCAGCTACTTCTTGTGTTGTCTTCTTCTTTTTATGTTCCTCTTCTTTCCTTCTGCTCTTCTTGCCCTTTCTTGAGTGCCTCTTACTCTGCCTCTTTCTATGCCTCTTTTTCTCCCCCTTTTTGTCATTAATCACTTGGGAGAGCTGTTCCATATTAGACATAAGCTGCTCCATCAGATAAGAGGAGTTACCAACTTCAATTTTGAGTTCTTGTTGACTTAACTCAAGTTGCATAGAGAAAGACTGATTCATGTTGTCAATCTTGTCAGAGAGGACTTGGAGTTTCTCTTCATTTTTCTTTTGTGCTCGTAGAGCTTTAGCCTTTTAATCATGTATGGCCCTTAGATAGATATGATCCCTCTCTTTGAATTTGAGAGATACATCAACTATGGTGGCTTGGATTCTGTCTTGAACTGAGTTGTCTTTTGTTTTTGTCAACCTCTTTTACTATTTAGTAATTAGAGATATTTTCTCAACCAGCTCAGCAGAATTTCTCAACAGCTCCTGCTCCATAGGAATTTGGTCATCTGGTCTGGCAACTTCTTGTTGAACATTAGCTTGGACTCTACAATTTTCATCCTTGGACATATTTTCGAAAGTGTTGATAATCTAAAAGATCGTTGAGTACAAATCGATATTGGAAGATGAAGGGATGTTGGGCAACAGTGCCTGAGCAGATGAAAGCTTCTCATTTTGAATTTGAACATTATCCGTGATAGAGTGAACAGATTCTACGATTATCTCCTTGGTCATAAACCTTATGCTTTTAGAGTTCACTCTACGATCGTAGGGAATATAGTGATTGCCAGCATGTCGATAGACTTTGTAATGGGGCTGGTCATTGATCATCATGGTTGCAAACTTGTTTACCCTGGGGAAGTTTTGTGACACAAGTTCCAAATTTGGAAACTGAGAGTAGTACCAGCTGAAGTAACTCTCACCTCTCTCATTATGTGCTTTTAGCCAAGGCATCCATGGAAAGAACCATCTCAGCAGAGGATCTTCAGAATTATACAATATAGTTGTGCAGTCTAACACCATATTTTTCCAGTTATGAAGCACTTCATCTGTGGTCATTCTCACAACTTGAAGTTGTTCATTTCCATAATTTATCCATCTTGTTGCTGGTTCAGCTGGTGTTTCATCAAGAACTTCTACTACTATTCTTTTGCTGATTCTAGTTGGAGAGAGGATAGGATAGTATTCTGGTTCCTCTGATCTTTGAGGTGTAGAATCAGAATCTTTCTCTATTTCTTCCCTTTTTGATCCAGAATCTTGCTGACTTCCTTCATCAGATTCATCAGTGAAGTCTTCTTGTAGATTTTCATTTTTAGAACCTTCTTCAGCAGTATCTTCCTTGGATGCATTTTCTTCATTACTGGATCCATCTTCAGCACTTTCTTCCTCAGATTCATCATCGCTTACTTAAATGACTACAGTAGAGTGATTATTTTTCTATTAGAGGCAAATTTAGCCAGTAGTCTGTAGCTCTTCCTTCTCCTTGGAGGTTCAGCTATGGGCGAATCAGATTCTTCTTCTTCTTCAGACTCTTAGTCCTTTGAGTTATCAGGCAAGCTTCCTTAATTTTCATCATTTGCAGGGGCAGGTGTTTCTTTTTCGAATTCATCATCTTTTGAACCATCATGAGGGCTTGTTGGAGCACTTGCATTTGGAGATTCAGATGCTTCATCTTGCAACTTCTCTTCATCTTCAGAGTGAGTACTCTGAGAGTTAGTCACAGGACTTGCATATTCCTTCTCTTCATCATTAACCTTGATTCTTTCTTCCACAGATTCAATTTCTTCTTCATTATTGAAATTGCACCTTAAGGGTTCAATCTTTGAACTATCAATTCCCTTCCAATCTTCAGACTATTCATGTTTTTTGGTTGGATGAACTTTCCTGGGGAACTGGGATTGATTTGTTTACCACCTTAGCTTTCTTTCTTGAAGGCTCTTGAAGCACTCTGTTGCTTCTTCTTCTTTTTGGGTTTACAGCAGTTGATGCTTATTTTTCTTCGGTTTCTTGTTTCTTCTTATTAGTGGAGACATAGCTTACCGAAGCCTTTGCATTCTTCACATTCTTAGACTTCTTCTTTGTTGGTGTGGCAGTAACTGATGTAGAGTCATCAAACTCAGAGCTTTCTTCCTCCTTTGCCTTTCTCTTCTTTGTAGAGACTTTTCTGCTGCTTTCAGTTTGTGTTAGCCTCCTGTTTTCCTTTGGATTTTTCTTCCAATTTATAAATAGTTGTGGAGACATTACTTTGTGAACATTCAGAGGTTCTCCCTCATCATCCTTAATCTTTCTTCCCAGCTTCTTCTTCATCACAATACTTAGCAATCTTCCATGAAATACTTTTCTAAGTGGTTTCTCTGTAGATTTCTTCAACTCAGCCTTTTCTATCCATTTGGAGATTTGATCGAACAGGATGGCTCCAAAATTGATTTGCTTCTACAGAACTATCATAGACATAATCTTTAACTGTTGATCGAGTACAGTGTCGTGTGCAGTATCCTTGCATAATATACATTTTCCAACTATTTCAGCAAGGAACTCGAATTCCTCAGGAAATTCCTTCTTCTTCATGTCCTTCAGGCTAGGGTTTCTTTGGTACCGCATTAGCCTCTTTCCTTCCTCAATGTCGACTTCATCCAGGTTTATCAAACCTTAATTTGGAAACCCTAGACATTGATTGATGTCTGATGCTCTTATTTTTAGACTTGATCCTTTTACCTTAGTGGTCAGAAGCCCAGAATTTGTTGAAGCATTTGAGTAGAACTGCTTTACTAGCTCTGTATAAATTGGAGTGTTGGCCTCCAAGCACTCAGAGAACCCAACTTTCGTTACGAGTTCAAGTATGTCCTTGAACTTCGTCTCTGATTCTTCAAACTTTGTAAACCCGAGTTGAATACCAGTTATAACTTTCCATTCTGCCATTTGAGGAGTTCAGGTATATGATATGTGATTTAAAGAGATTTAGCTGAATGTGATTTGGCTCTGGGAGTTTGATTGGTTTGGCTTCGAAGAGGATTCTAGGGTTTTGAAAAATGAGAGGGAGAGAGGTTCAATAGGTTCTTGTAACTATTTGCAGATTTTGAATTTGTCTTTATGGCAGTTCCTTCCAACTCTGAATACGCTGTGATGTGTCAACTAGCCATTGGTTGCACGATGCCTAGTAACGAGCTGTAACTCCCCATTAACTTTTTAGTTAGATGTCTCTTTTAGAAGAGTAGACGTTTGATTGACGTGGATTGACCATTGACATCTTGAGTTCGTAGAGTAGCATGATAAGGCAGCTATGGACTCTACGTTTTCCTTTGTGGACTCAACAATCAACATTTGAAAGATGTTGCATTGGATGGTTTTGACATTCTTCTCATTTTGAACCTGCAAGGTTCAACTACTGATGTACTTCATGTAGCCTTAGGCACGTTTCTTCAGCAGGACATTTTTCCAACCAGTCTTCGAACTTATCTCCCATAATCTGAATGTTTGAGTATTTGTCATGTTCTTCCAAGATCATCATAAGTTAAGAGTAGCCTCTTGTAAGACTTCAATCGTCGAGTCTGTTTCTACGATCGCTGAGGTTGAACTACGACCGAAGAGGTTATATCATAATCGTTGAGTTCTCTTAAACTCTACTCTGTGATCGTTGACTGTCTAGATCCTTGAGATGAACTTGATTAAGCAATTCTTCTGGGTTAAGGTAGCTCAGGAAGGGCCAACCTCTTAGAGTGAGCTAAGGGTCAGGTTTGTCCCTGAGGCGTTTTCCTGATGAAATGCTTTAGGAGTAATTTGCACTAATATCTCTTTTGACCTTTTCTGTTGATGCGGTCCTCCATCAACTTCAGACAATTGCATTTGCTGTGAACGTGTTGTCTTCCTACTTTTACACTACGATCAGATATTTGATTGTAGGCACTCCACGATTTTGAGTTAGGTGGCTGATAGGTTATCAGTAGTATATTTTTGAGATGTTCCTACTGACTATGGGTTTTCATTTGGTTCATCAGCCACAAAGTTTTGAGACTCTGTAGCTGGTACCTTGCCTCATAGAATATTTCAGTATTGTTGTTCCTTAACAGATCACTGCTCCCCCATGGTTGATGCTGTTTTTTTAGTGAGGTGTGATTCTTTTCCTTCATGTACATTGGGAAGCATCCCTGCATATCTCCTTATGGCTTAAGTCGTTAAATCTTCATAGTTGATCATTCTTCGATCCTTTGACAGCACTACGAACGTAGTCTACCTTGTCAGCTTGTGCTCGTGAAGTTCTGCTCCCGTAATAAGTTCCTCGTGTTTGATGCTCGATGGTCCTCTGATGTGGTCTTCCTTGAGGACACGCTTTGCATGCTTAAGCATTTAAGACCCTTTTTCATCTTTAGTTGAGTGGCTTTGACATGTAGAAGTTTTGGTCAGAATTATTTCTGAACAGTTCTAAGCCTTCTGCTGGTTGAATCTTCTTGACTGAAGTCTTCTACTTTAGCATTCCTTAATGTGGTCAGATAGACCAAATACCTGCAGGTTATACATTTCTAATTTTTGGTACCCATAGTTAAATGGGTCCTGCTAGGTTAGTTTTCTAAACCCCTGTTCCTCATATATTTGGATAATCATCATATTGATCATCACCAGTCATATCCATGCATGTAACTAATTTAGATAATACATTTTGAGAATGCATGGTGGTGAGTGTGAGAGAAATCTGCCCTTTTAATGGAACACTCTTTTCCTTGATGGTTTCATCATTTGCTAAGTTATGTTCACAATGTTTAAATGTTCACAGAGTGAGAATCAACTCTACTATTTATTAGTATCTGGTTGATTCATAGAGGTGATCAGTTTCTATGAATCTTCAAGATTCTCTTGTAGACCTGATCATATTTTGTGTGTCATTAAACATTTAGACCATAGGATGTACAAATACATTAACCCATCATCAAAGATTACTTCACATTCATTCGACCTGAGATGCTCTTAAAAATCATTTCAGGTTTCTTTCAAGTTATCATCTTTAACCTAAAACTTGGATGGAGAGAAAGTTTATAGACATTTCACCATCAGTGTACTTTCTCTATTCACCTTTTTAGGTAGATTATGACACCTTGAAGGAAAGCTGTTATAGTTCATAAGTGATGTGCAATAATGATATTCATTTTTATATTAGTGAGGAACAAGTAACTTTTTCTTTGTCGCCGCTCTTAACAGTCATTTATCTTTAGATATACTGAGTTTAGGCATTGATGTGCATGTTTTCTCATTTGCTTCTGACAACTAGTTGCTCCAGTTGATCTTCAATCAATCAGTCATGGTCTTGAAGATGCAGGCTAAGAGAATATCAACATCTTTAGTTCTTTGACATCTTTGAGTTCATAAAGCTTTCATCTAGCTACTGGTTGGCCAAATACATGTTTGAGAAGTTCTTCTTTCTTCTCTGAGTACATACATTTCTTAGCATGTATGGCCTTTTCATCTTTTCAAGCTGGTGGATGTTTAATTCTTTTCTGTTGATGTCTCTTGAGCTTTTTAGCCTGGTCTTCAGACTACAAGATTGACTGCGAGTAAGGATTGGTCTTGGTTATATGACAATCAAGAACATGGACCAATCTGAGCAGTTTCAGGTGTATATGCACATTTACCTTAACACAATATTTCCAACGTGTGAGCTCATTTGCATATAACAAGTGACTTGCTACTAAACTAAGTTTAGAACAATCTTTGTGCCTATGATCAGACTCAAAGCGATTTTCTTTTGAATATAGCATGAGAACCTACTCTGATACCAATTGTTAGTTCTCAGCAAGCACAATATAGATCTAGAATGGGGGGGTTGAATAGATCCTTTGAATTTCAAATATTTTTTCTCTTTTATTTTGTATTGCACATAAAGTAGTATATGACAAACATAAGAATCTTTTCAAGCACATCGGAATAAGTAAAAAATCCCTTTCATTGACATATTCAAATTCAATCATACATTGTTCATAGAGTTAATTTAGTAGTAAGCAGTTAACACATACATAGAAGTTATAACAGTTAATGTACATAAGGTAAATGATATAAAGTAAAAGACACAAGGGGTTTTAAGTGGTTCAGAGACTCAAGCTCCTAATCCACTCTTCTACTTTCAACTAGCAGGATTTCCACTAAGGAAGGGCAGCACCCTGAATCACTAAGATTCTTTCAAGGCCAGCAGCCTTGGGACTTCAGTTCACTAAGAACTCTTCAAGGCCAGAAGCCTTAGAACTTCTCTAGTTCCCTAGGAACTCTTCAGGCCCAACAGGCTTGGAACTTCATTTAATCCCTCCGGACAAGGACCCCTCAGGCCCTGGCTTCTTGTTGTTGTAGTTGTTAATGTTGTTGGTTCTGAGCTGCTAAGATGTCATTAAACTCCGAACATCTTTTGTACTGAACATCTTGGTGTGGTCTTCTTTCCATTCTGCTTCGAGTCTGTACCACATCTTCTTTGGTGCAGCTGATCTTTACTCTTTTCAGCTCATCTTTATCTGATGTAAGTTGTGCACCATCACCATATAGATTTGCTAAGTCCCTGAGCTTTTGGTAGACTTCTTTTGGCACATAACAATCCCTGAACCCTTCTTGAATGTTTTGCAGACATGGTTCTACACGTGTTCAGTTTCAGCTTTAGGTTCATGGTGATCATAGAGTGGCTCTCCTGATCTTCTTTGTACTCTGCCACTATTCTAAATGCTATTTCTTTGGCCTTCTCGGCTCTAAGCTTAGCTGCCATTTTCAATGGCATTCTCATCTTTGTTGAGTGAAGCTCTAATCCGTTTAAGTAATTCTTCAAAGCTGCTTCACTTCCACCTTGTTCTGTTGATCTTTGGTGGAACTTGTAGAGTCAACAATGACATTCAACAACTCAACGATTCTGCAACATAGCAGTCATCAGCCTCTCTTGATCTTTAAGGCTTTGTTGATTTATACTGCTTTCTAAACTTCCCGTTAGAAAGTAGCCGTTGGAAGCTATTCAAATGGCTTCACGGATCTTGAGTTATTTGGTGCAGACTGCAAATGTGACATGACATCTTTTTCCTCGACTTTCGACACTTTTAGTCTCTCTTTGTTTCACCTACCCCGTCGAGATATGTTACTTTGATGTCTCTAAGGCAAATTCGAAGACTTTATTTCCCCCTTCTGATTTCTTGATCAGAGGTTGTCCTTGCATCGATTCTCTGAATAAGCTGTTGTCAGAATGCCAACCTTCAGATTGAACCATTGTCGATGCTTCAATCCTCAGTTGTTCGAACTCTATGATTCTGATGCACTTCTTCTTGGACCTGACCGTAGTGTCTTATTGACTTATGCTTATTGAAATATAGAGTTAACACTACGATCTTGAAGAGTGTTCACTTGATCTCTAGTGAATAACACTACGATCTTGAAGAGTGTTCACAGATACAACGGGAGAAGCACCTAGCTATGCAACGGAACTAGGGACATCATGTACAGGAAATAAGCTAGGTGGCTTTAATCCAAAGACTCTCATGATGGGGAACCTACCAAAGCACAGAGTGGTTCTAATGGATGGAGGGTTCCTAGATTATCGTAGAGGAATCGGATAGCGGTGTCAAGAAAAGAGTCCGGCTTAACGACTATAAACTGAGCGCTCGATGGGAGGCACCCCATCAAATCTTTCTCCCTCCTTATTTAATTCTAATTCAAATTTCCATTTACTTCTTCAGCTATGTTTAAGTCTTCATACTTTCCATATTTTGTAGATGTTTGATAGTTGTAAGTCTTAATAATAGTTTTATTGTTTCTCCTTTCAAGTACAATCCAATCGCTTTAAGCATTCAAGATCAAACAGAAGTCAAAAACATTGAAGTCGCCAAAAGAATGAGGTAAATAGCGGTCGCTTAACTACAAGTCAAACATAGTCTTGCGCGCATATAGCTCACGATAGAAAAAAAAAAACAATGCTAAATTTTTAGAATTTCTGACTCAAGCATTCGGACAGTTAGAAGCCCACACTTAGTTTCCAAATATAGAATATCTCAAACTTAGCAATCGTCTAATATACCATCGGATCATGAGGAGGCGAACGGAGATGACATTGCCACTTAAGGGAGTATTCTTTCACTTTTAATTACAATGAGGGCATTGTTCATTTTAAGTTTGGGGATATTGGGTTTAGTCAGTAGTTTAGAGCATGTAATGCAATTGCATCATATATAGTAATTTCATGTTACATATAGTTAATTGCATGTTAGTAGTTATTAGTTTAATGTTACAGTAGTTTTTTTTTCTTTTTGTTGCTTATTATTTGTTTAGTTTCATAACATTGCATAATCCCAGGTTTTTAGTTAGTTGAATTCTAATTTGGCCAATGATGACATAGAAATTTGAGAGATTCTTGAGCTTGGTTGATATCTTGAGCTGAGTTATAATTTTATACATGATGTAATTTATGCCTGTTGTTTAGATGCTACCGGGTAACACGTCAGTGTTTATATTTGCTTCTTGGTTAATATTAGTTTGATTGTCTGCGGAGAGGAAAATGTTATTTTAAAGACAGAATTGTGTAGGAAGTGAGTAATGTTTGCTAGACACTGAAACTCAAGTTTTGGGAACGCATGGGTATGTTTGCTATAAAAAAAAGAAAAAGAAATTAAAATCTATCTTGAAACCTTCTTCAGCGGAATCATTGAATCTTTGGAAGGGGCGAGATGGAGCGTAAAATGCACTCGCTATATAAAAAAAATCAATAAACACCACGGGAAAGTGCAAAAATCGCCCCCGTGAGTAAAAATAAAGCAGAATAAACCCTTTCTTGAACCATAGCTTGTATTGATGTGTTGGACTACTTATTGTTTCATTTATATGCATAGTTCTTGATTTGAACCTCAGTTTTCTTTCTTAAGCGATATAGCATGTGAAATCTTCACCTTTGTCAAGCTTATCTGTGAACACAACAACACACACACACAACATCTCTATAGCAGGTTGAGATTGTCTGATTGTATGTCATTATGCCTTTAGCTTAGTTTGATACTTTGTTCTTGGATCTTGATATTTCTCTGAGGCATATCTTATTGGAATTCTCAGCATGGCTAGATATCTTGGGATTCATTGTCATAGTAGCGTAGCTTGCATAACATGTAGATTGCATTATATTGTGTTGCTTGGGGACAAGCAACGGTTTAAGTTTGGGGGTATTTGATAAGTAGGTTTTATACCTATTTATCCGGTATCTGTTACTTGAATTAGTTGCTTATAATCATGTTTCTTAGTTACTTTTCATGCATTTTGTGTTCATTTTGTAGATCTTAAGCTTGGGAATGATGTGAGCGACTATTGGTATGAAAACGCAAGGAAAACAAATTCGGGGATCGTTTGGGCTTTCATGTTCATTTCATGTTATTGGCTTGGAACTTGGATTATGTTGTAGATCTTCTTCTTAGCTTTTTGGAACATCTTGAATCATTCCAATCGGAGTTCGGATGCAAGAGTTATGACCTTTGTACCAACGAATATTGAACGTCACTGTTTTGGGTGGCCATGTGCATATCTATTACTTCCAACCCAATTTCAGCCTTCATCCGTCCATTATTTCTCAATTATCAAAGAACGAAAGTTGTAGATCTCGTCGAGGGCTTCGATTTGATAGGTGTTAGGCCCCGTAAACCCTCCTGGATCAAAAGTTATGGCCATTTTACCAAAGGACACTGCAGTAGAAAATCAACAGCGTGGGCGCGCGGACTTCTAGGCTATTTCCTGCGCGGCTGCGCCATTCCTTAGAGCAAAAAAATGTGATTTGATACTTGAGCGCGGGCGCGCCCAACTTCAGGCCAATTCCAGTGCGGCCGCGCCACTTCGGAAGTTGACTAGAGATGACTTTTTCACTAGATAGTGCGATTGAAGCGTAACTTAGAGGGGAGTTCAATTAGGGCTTATATATTAGACATATTATCAGTATGTAAAAAGAATATTCCACCCCTTGGGGGATCATGTAGCTAATATTGCTTTCTTCTCTTTAATTTCCATATGAGATTAGAGTAGATTAGAGTAGTGATGTCTAGAGTTGATTAGATTGAAGACTTGAAGCAATTGGAAAGCATCAGAGATTCCATCTTGGAGCAGGAGAACAGATTTGCATTTTAGTTCTCTACACTTAATCTTTCTTTGATTCCTATTTGTAATTTTATGATGTTTATTCAATATGTGGATGGTGGGTTTGATTCAACTATGATCTAAACTCTATTTTGGGATTGCAATGGATTCTGTTGCTTAGTTTAATCTGATATACTTCATTATTAACCTTATTGATTGCTATGGGATTGTCTATTAAGATTCATGCTTATTTGCTTAGTTGATTGGCCATCAATTACTGTGTAACCCATATGAACTTGAAAGACAAAGTATGGGTTTAGATTTGATCTTGATAGCTTGTGATTGTATATTTTACATTGTGATGGAATGTATGATTTGTGCTTAGGATAGACATATACCGAAGCACCACTCATAGTCAATTGAGAACTTGGGCTTAAACCCTAATTATTTGTAAATCACATAGACATATAGTGGTTTAGGTAATTTGGGTGTTCATGTGTATTCTTTCAACTGGGGATTATATTTGATATGGGTATGGTACATTGAGATATGGTTGTACTTTACTTTCGTGTTCTCGACTAGCAATCCAGTGCAAGTAATTTTGGCTTAACAGGGAGTGCGTTGATTTAAATTATTCAATAGATGAAATTGTAATCTCAGGTCTTCATTATCTAATCTCACTCTAGGAATAGTTAGATTTATTTAATTTCACAGTTTAAATATAAAATATCAAATCATTCATTTAAATAAGAATGAAATGGTTATGGGGTAGTGCTTGGTGAACTTTATTAGTTAATTCTCCGTGGGAATGATACTTTACTTACTCATTATTACTTGTTGACCGTGTATACTTGCACGCATATATTGATCGGTAAAACGAACAACAATTGTATATATGTTGTGATTATTATGATATGTATTTTATTATATTAGTTAAGTTAATTATTTTAACTTAATTAATAATGGTATGTATGAAGGTTATGTCAGATATGAATTCAAAACCCTAAGTCTAAATTTTGAATAAGGAATGAGAATAATAATATAATATTATTTATATTTTAGTAATATAAACATGTCTGATATGTGTGTAATGTTAATTTATGGAACAGTTAAGTAAAACAGTACGAAACCCTAGCATTACTAATAAACTATAGTACAAAAGTCAACTATGACTGTAAGATTTGTTAAGCTATGTGTTATGCAATTAATGACCATTATTATATTTAATATTAATTAGGTAAACCCTAATTAATATTTAAAAACCCTAATTACTAAATTAAAACCCTAATTGCTAAGTTATAAACCCAAATTATTAATTTTGCAAGCTTATGGTAATTAGTACATTATAAAGCCTAATTTATAAGTCCTAAGTGATTAGGAAACCTAATTTAATTAGGGAACCCTAATTCACATTTGTAGAGACTAAGATTTCTATTTTTTCCCTTAATACACAATTCTAGATATTGAGCTTAGGAAACCTTAGGGTTAAACCCTAAGGGTTGATATGAATTGCCAACTTTGCCACTAAAAATAAAAGTCAAATGACATAATTGCCCTTCTTGCATTATTTAATAGATAACTTGTAAAACTTGCCATAACTTTAGTTGGTGACCAACTCTAGCTAGCTATGTGGTCTAGTAATAGCCTTTAATCAATAAAAATCTGATAAACATGATCAGCCCTAAGCATTTCACCACATTATATATATAGATTATGAGAGAGAGAATGTCATATCCAAGCCTCATTTGATCACAACACCCAACCAAAATCTCTCAAGCTCAAAACTTACAAAAATATTTAGTGGATCAGTCCCAAAGCAAAGCCCCACTATCACTTGTAGCAGATCAGAAGTCAGATTCAAGGATCAAAGCTAAAAAGGAGGTATAAACCCTAATCTTTAAAATCTTATGATCTGATGTTAGATGTTGTTAATGATTAGTTAGATATCTGTTAGAGGGTGTCTTTTAATGATCTGGGTTGCTAAATAGTGGATCTATAACATTTATATGCTCGAATTTAAAGATTTACAAAATTTGGAAAAAGTTTAAAACAGTGGTCTGACAACAAATGTTAAGGGCTGTAGATCTCTCTTTGTTTATGATGTTGTGTGTTATATGTTTTGGACTTGTAGTATGATAGAAGGACTTTGATCTGGACTTGAAATCATGCTTAGATCAGGTGTAGATCGCAAGTTATGGGAGGTTAAACTGCTACGTTGATCAGACCATTACTTTATTTTTTTCAGGTAACTGTAACTTGTTCATCGATTAATCGACAACAAGTTCATGTGCCCAGATCTTTCATACGTTTGTTGATTTGTTTGTGTTAGTTTATTAAAGTTATACTCTTGTAGGTGTATTACAGATTCATGCTCCTATATCACTTAGATAACAAATAGAATGAAACTAATTGATGGTCAAACTAGCCTGAACGAGCACGAACTCAGTTTTTTGGGTAACCCAGAAAACTGACGAACGTTATTTCTAACAAGGTTCGACCGAATGCTATATTGGGATTCTGTTGTAGTTTGACTTACCTGGTGATTGATAATTGTACCTTGACATGTAGACTATAATCCTGAACCATTATAACATATTAAAAGTAGTCAGAACCCTTGATTAAATGAGCCACAAGGAGACCACTTGAGACTATCTGGGTTTCTGGATAACCCAGAAAACCCAGAACATGTCTGACAGTTAGTTTGAGTCTTTATAGTTTACTTGTATGTTGTAATTTCACCCAGAACTTGATGGATACTTGTAGTTCTACACTAACACTACAAGATCTGATCAATAGCTAGCCCAAAAACACAATACACAGTAAATGATTCATGGTCAAAGTAGGTCACTCGAAACTGAGTTTGGATGTTCTTGAGCCTCAAGAACACCTAAGGCGACAGATTTTGTCGCTAAAGGTTATAGCGATAGTCATATTAATTTTAATTATATTAATTTCTAAAAATTATATAAAAATAGAAAATAAATTCTAAAAATTACAAAATCAGTTTTAAAAATTATTTGAAGTTATAAAAATTAACTTTTAATAATTTGACATATTTTCCATAAATATTAGTAACTATTTGAATATTATTGATATTTAATTTATTTAATAAATGCATTAAATAAATTAATTAAAATGATTTTATTATATTAAAATCATTTTAAATGATAATAAGGTATTTAAAAATATTATAATTTATAAAATGTAACTTTTAATATTTTAAAGCAAAATTCATTAATTATTTAATATTAATAATATTAGATTTATTTAATAATTATATTAAATAAATTAGTTTAAAAATGATTTTAATATTATAAAAATCATTTTAAATAAAAATAAAGAGTTTAAAGATATTCTAAGTTATAAAATATAACTTTTAATATTTTAAGGTAAATTTCATTAATTATTTAATATTAATTATATTAGATTTATTTAATAATAATATTAAATAAATAGTTTAAAAATAGTTTTATTGATTTAAAAGGATATAAATGAATTAAAAATATTTTAAGTTATAATTAATGACTTTTAATATTTTGATAAATAATACCTTAATATTTAAGTATTAAGGTAATTATTTAATATTAATACTTTAAAATATTTTGAGTTATTATAAATAACTTTAATATTTTAGCAATGGCTTCATTAATATTTGGATATTATTTAAATATTAATGATAATAGAATTATTTGATATTTATATCATTTAATGTTGATTCCAGAGTTTGAAAATTCATGATAAATTATAATAATTAATTATAAATTATTATAAGTCATTGAAAGATAATATGATTATTCAGAATAATATTTAAGAAATAGATTAGGGTTTTATTAACAATAAACTCGATAATTACCCGATAGAGTCAGTTTGCATACCAAAATGTTACAAGAAATTGATCCAGAACCTAGATAGTTTGACTGTATAAATGTCTGTTTATGATTCAATTACTGATATAACTATGTGACAATGTGATTAGGTTATGTGTTGACTGTAAATAATAGTACGATGTGTTATGATAAGTTATTTTAATCAATAGAACAATCTTATAAATGATATGTCGTTGAATTAAAGATAGAACTAAGTTGTGTAATCGTTGAGTGCAGCATCTTTATCTCTGCATTATCTTTTACATTGTGCAAGTATCTAAATTATCTTTTACATTGTTTAAGTATCCTAACCTTTGCATTTCCTTTATGCAATGGATATGAGTAAGAAAGTTTCAGAATTATATTATCATTATGCCAGATTATTAAACTCTATTGTTATTGATTATGTATCCAATCATTTATATTCATACAAGTTCCCAAACTTTATTCGTTCATTGTTTATCAATCATCATTACATTATAAGATTTATATATATATATATATATATATATATATATATATATATTCGTTAAATTCTAAGTATGGTTATACAAGTGTCCTCACTTGGATAATTATTGTACATATTGATACATACTTGTTGATTTCCAATATGTATACCTTAACTAAAAATCGTCTAAGCTATTTGACTCGGCTAGACACAGATTTAAGAATATCATTGAACATGATAGAACACTATTGTTACCCAACCAAATTATTTTGGTTCGGATTCAGGCTAAGTAAGAACATCCCGAATCTGAGAAACTTTTGTGCTCCCAAGGCGGATGAGAATATCGTTCTGGTATGTAGTATTGATCAATACAAGGCATATAACGGGCTGATCACCCCCCGTGCCCGTAAGTTATGACAGTTTATAGATGAAGTTCTGTTAAACCTTTTCAAAAATTTAAAACAATGTTCATAGTCTGTCGACTGCTCTCTATTTATAGTCAGTACGTAGTTTCAAAAATTTGAAATATAATTATTATGTTGATTAGAATTGTTTCAGTTACTTCACAACTATTGCTTTTTTATAGAAGTGTCACTCAAAGAAAATATTTAATCCTTTCAGCTAATGTTTATTGTTTGCTATTACTTACTGGGCACTCAAATGCTCATTCTTGCTTAATTTAAATATTTTCAGTTAAGTATGATCAACCAGAGGGCTCTGCCAGGAACAAAGTTAAAGGAAAGTTGTCAGAATAAGTTGTGTTATCTTATGTAATAGCTAAACTTAAATAAGATGATGGTATTTATTATCTATCATGTAATGAAATGTTTTAAGGTCGCGTACCTAGGATTTAGACAACTCTGATATGTAAATTAAGTTTGATATTTATGATAATATTATTATTATTTCGCTCAAAGAAATGGTATTGTGAAGCACTGAATTCAGGTTTTAAGTACTTGAATGTGGGGGCAACACAGGTTGGTATCAAAGCTTTAGGGTTAGAAACCATAGGTGGGGGTAGACCATTGGCTATAACCTTAGAGCAGAGGAAAACGTTGAAAGTATAAATAACTCATATAGAGTTTAAAAGGAGATGTCGAATAAATTCATCGTCAAACAAAAATAAAAGGTAACTTAAATAAAACTATTATTTGTTGTGTATACACTATATGCTAATCAGGATAATTTATGTGTGTAGATGTCAGGTGTAAAAGGCCTATTATATGCTTATAACATGAAGAAGAAGCCAATATCAAAGCCAATAGCTGAAATAAAGGCTCAAGTTGAAGATAACCTTGATGAGGTGATCATTTTGGAAAATATAGTACCGGACCCAGAAATGGTAGAACTAACAGATAGTGATTCGGACACCGAAGATGGAGCTGATCAAGCATCAACCGAAGTACAGAATCTGAAGAACAAGGTTTATTCTCTGGAAAGGTTGTGGGAAATAGAAAAGCTACTAAATAGTCAATTGTGAAAGGCCTTAATTGAAACGATGGAAGAACAAGATAAGCTTAAAATCCAAATTGATCAGATGGGAGCCAAAGGTAGTAAATCGTGTGCAGCTCCGAGCAAGAAGGGAAAAAGGAAGATAAAAGACCGGACTTAGGAAATTCCAATAATGTCCAAGAGAACGCCAGTAAAATAGAAAAGTGTACAAACTATAGCAAGGAACATGAAGGCATATGCAGGAAAGGGAAAAAGATATGTTACATTTGCGGACATGAGGGACATATCTCTCATCATTGTCCCGACTTTAAGCTAGGTGCATGTTTTATTTGTGTATTAGAAGGTCATCGAGTGAAAGGTTGTCCAGGGTCAGGAAAAAGGGCGTAGTGAATAAGTAGCATAAGTACTGTTTGAATATGTGTATTCTATGATAAGTATGTCGGTGTAATGTTTTCACTTTTGAATAAGTTATGGTAGCGAATCCCAACTTTAGTGGTCACAAAGGGATGTCAGATGTTTAAAGCAGTATGTGCTGTGCTATGTAAAGTATTTTGAAATTACTAAATGAATATGAATCTATGGTTGATTAATTGAATAAGTTTGAAATATTAAACTTATATGATAAGGTTTAAAATGTAAGTTAATAAAGTATTATTTAACCAGAAAATGTCGCCAAGACATCAAACCCGAAACCATATGGCAGAAGAATCTGTCAACAATGCTGGAGGACAACAACCAGACCTGATGCAGAATTTCGCGAACATGGTAGCTCAAGCCATGCAGAATGGAATGCCAGCAGCGGGAAATCAGCGAGACAATCGATTTACGAACATCAAGGATTTTAAGGCCGTAGGACCGCCAGAATTTAGAGGTACCACTGACCCGATAGAAGCCCAAATTTGGGTTAAGAAAATAGAAAAAGCGTTTGTAGTCGCTAGGGTAGATGAGGGGCAAAAGACAGCTTTTGCCACCTATATGATGAAAGGGGAGGCGAATTTCTGTTGGGAGGCAAATCAAGTTAGGGCAAGAGAAGGAGTGATAGCATGGACTAGGTTTAAGACGCTGTTCTTTGAGAACTATTTCTCGTCAAGTGTGCAGGCTAGGATGGAGGAGAAGTTTTTGGAATTGAAGCATGAAAACTTGACAGTTGCGGAGTATGCCGTAAAGTTCAACGAGTTAGCTAGGTTCGCTCCGCACCAAGTGGATACGGAGGCTAGAAAGGCAAGGAGGTTTGAGCTAGGCCTAAAACCCTGGCTCTACAATAAGGTGGCGGTATTGCAGATCAATACGTTTGCCGCACTCTTAGAAAAGGCTATCATAGCTGAATGGGGAAGTGGGGCCATGAGCCTCTACAATAAGGAGAGAAAGAATAAGGGTGATGGAGCTGGGAAGGTAGAAATAGGTAGTGGAAGTAGGGGTGAGAAAAGAAAGTGGAACAATGTTGGGAGTGTCCAAGTCAAGCAGGAAGGTGTGAAGAAGCAGGCTGTGTAGTGTAAGAATTGTGGGAAGAATCACTCAGGTGAGTGTCTTAAGGGTAAGTTTGTATGCTACAAGTGTGGGAAGGAGGGACATATCTCTCCCAACTGCCCCAATCCGAGGATGAGCAATGGGTGTTTTCTGCGTGGATCCACGGAGCATAAGGTGAAGGACTGTCCAAGAAGGAGAATGGATATAGGAAGCGTGAATGCGAGAAAAGGCAGTGGAACACTGACGATAACGGGACCAACTTCAACAAAATCAACCGTAAGAGTCTTCAACAAGACGGTTCAGGATACCGTAGCAACCGGGGATGGAACTCCAAGTATTATTCGTATGAATTTTATATTAGTATATATGATTTTTCTTAATTATAGTAAATTATGTTATAAAGAAATTTTGAAGGAGAAATTTGAGTTCTGTTAGAAATCAGATTTCCTTATAATCAGATAGACAAGCTTTATGTTGAATAGTTAAAGATCAGTTCGATCGAATTTGATCGAGATCTACTCGAAATGACTGCGTATGCTAATTGCCCTAGTGTATATTGGTTTTAAAGCGGTGATTCCGGGGACGGAATCCTTATAAGGGAGGGTGGATGTAATAACCCAATATTTTCAATAAAAAAATTTGTGAATAATTTTTTTTTATATAAAAGTGGGAATATGTGCAAAGTAAAGTATATGTATGTATGTGATAAATAAAATTATTTATTACATGAATAATTTTAAATAAATTCTTTTTAAGAATTATTGATCATTTTAGATTATATTCTTATAATAAATTAATTTTGTAATAAAATATTTATTAATTATTTTCCATAAAAATATGATTATTGTATATATGATATGATTATTATGATATGTATTTTATTATATTAGTTAAGTTAATTATTTTAACTTAATTAATAATGGTATGCATGAATATTATGTCAGATATGAATTCAAAACCCTAAGTCTAGATTTTGAATAAGGAATGAGAAAAATAATATAATATTATTTATATTTCGATAATATAAACATGTCTGATATATGTGTAATGTTAATTTATGGAACAGTTACGGTAAAATAGTACAAAACCCTAGCATTACTGATAAACTATAGTACAGAACTCAACTATGACTGTAAGTTTTGTTAAGCTATGTGTTATGCAATTAATGACCATTATTATGTTTAATGTTAATTAGGTAAACCCTAATTAATATTTAGAAACCCTAATTACTAAATTAAAACCCTAATTGCTAAGTTATAAACCCTAATTATTAATTTAGAAAGCTTATGGTAATTAGTACATTATAAAGCCTAATTTATAAGTCCTAAGTGATTAGGAAACCTAATTTAATTAGGCAACCCTAATTCACATTTGTAGAGACTAAGATTTCCATTTTTTGCCCTTAATACACAATCCTAGATATTGAGCTTAGGAAACCTTAGGGTTAAACCCCTAAAGGTTGATATGAATTGACAACTTTGCCACTAAAAGTAAATGCCAAATGACATAATTGCCCTTCTTACATTATTTAATAGATAACGTGTAAAACTTGCCATAACTTTAGTTGGTGACCAACTCTAGCTAGCCATGTGGTCTAGTAATAGCCTTTAATCAATAAAAATCTGATAAATATGATCAACCCTAAGCATTTCACCACATTATATATAGATTATGAGAGAGAGAATGTCATATTCAAGCCTCATTTGATCACAACACCTAACCAAACTCTCTCAAGCTCAAAACCTACGAAAATATTTAGTGGATCAGTCCCAAAGCAAAGCCCCACTATCACTTATAGCAGATCAGAAGTCAGATTCAAGGATCAAAGCTAAAAAGGAGGTATAAACCCTAATCTTTAAAATCTTATGATTTGATGTTAGATGTTGTTAATGATTAGTTAGATATGTGTTAGAGGGTGTCTTTTAATGATTTGGGTTGCTAAATAGTGGATCCATAACATTTATATGCTCGAATTTAAAGATTTACAAAATTCGTAAAAAGTTTAAAACTGTGGTCTGACAACGAATGTCAGGGACTGTAGATCTCTCTCTGTTTATGATGTTGGGTGTTATATGTTTTGGACTTGTAGTATGCTAGAAGGACTTTGATCTGGGCTTGAAATCATGCTTAGATCAGGTGTAGATTGCAAGTTATGGGAGGTCAAACTCCGTTGACCGACCATGACTTTGCATTTTCTAGGTAACCCAGAACTTGTTCATCAGTGTCTGACAACAAGTTCATGCGCCCAAATCTTTCATACGTTTGTTGATTTGTTTGTGTTAGTGTATTAAAGTTATAGTCTTGTAGGTGTATTACAGATTCATGCTCCTATATCACTTACATATTCAAACTGATGAACGTTATTTCTGACAAGGTTTGACCGAATCTGTAACAACCCGATATTTTCTATCTAAATAAATCAGAAATTTTGCTAATAATTTTTTTATTATTATTTATTAAATTATTATTTTAAAGGAAATGATATGTGCAAGATAATGTGTATGTATTTATGTGATGAATATAAAATATATTTATTACATGAATAATTTCAAATGATTTTATATTAGAATTATTGATTATTTTAATTTATATTTTTATAATAATTAATTTTATCGTAGAAATGTTTTTATTAATTATTTTCCATGAAAATGAAGTTATATATTATTTAAATAATATATGAAATGATTTTTAGAATAAATATAATAATTATTTTATTATATGAACTTTAGTACAGATTATTAAGTTAATTATTTTACCTTAATTATTAAGGTTAAATATGACAGATAAATCAGATCTGGAATCCAAACCCTAATTTTGGATTTTGATCAAGGCATGAGAATGATAATATAATATTATTTATATTTTGATTTTTCAGTGCTATAAATATGTATTGTATGTATGTGGACTGATAATGATCGGTT
This sequence comes from Panax ginseng, assembly GCA_020205605.1. Classification (NCBI taxonomy): domain Eukaryota; kingdom Viridiplantae; phylum Streptophyta; class Magnoliopsida; order Apiales; family Araliaceae; genus Panax; species Panax ginseng. Next base: position 76,926,178 of record CM035129.1, read on the forward strand.
ATTTATGGTGCAGTATTTGAAAACCCTAGTTGCTAAATTCTATTTATGTTATGTGCTAAACCTTAGGGTTGAACCCTAAGGGTCAAACCCTAAGGGTTTGACAAGTTACAAGTATGCCATTTAAATGATTTAATAAAAGACCATTTTGCCCCTAGTGCATTATTTTGGCTAACTAATAGGTTTTGACAATAGGTGGGTTGTTTACCAACCCATACCAACTACATGTGACACAAAATTGACAGCACAAGCCTTGTATATCAGCCAATTCATGCATCTTATGTTCTATAAATAAATTGAAGGAGAGAGAAAGTCATTTTGCTAGCCATTTTTGCACAACAATCAAACTAATTTTCTCAAACCCCACACCTCCGAAATTTAATAGCATTTTAGTCCCATTTTCAAGCCCCACGAAATCCCATAACAAATCAGAAACCCTAGATCAAGAAATTGTCCAAGAAAGGTATAAAACCCTAGCTTTAATTCTGTCCATAATCTGTTGTTAGATCTTGTGTTTAAGTGTTAGAATATGTTTATTATAGTGTCTTATGATGATCTGGGTTGCTAGATGTTAGATCCATAACATCTAGAGGCTGGGATTTGAGTTTTAAAAAAATCTAGAAAAATTGTGTTTTGAGGTCTGACAACGAATGTCAGTGCCTTTAGATTCTTGTCCGTTTATGATTTTAGTTGTTTTTAAGTTGACATGTGTATCATGGCATGTTGTCTTTAAATTGAAAAAAGAATCGAAGTCATTTGATGTACAGATTGGTAGTTATTCTTGGTCAAACTTCGTTGACCGGCATTGACTGGTGAAAATCTGGGCAGCCATGCCCAGATCTTTGTGTTGTTAGTTGTTTTGTTTTGGTTGTTGTAGCAATATTGTAGTATGGTATAAGTACTCTAAGTTTATGCCTTAAAATCTCCTTAAAGGTTAACGGATCGAAGGTAGTGGATGGTCAAAGTAGACCATCCGGTCATATTTTCGGTTTCTGGGAAATTTCCAAAAATTTTGAGGCTTATTTCTGACAGTGGTTGACCAGCTTATAATTGTGTGATCCGTTGTTGTTTTTGGTGATGTTTTGATATAGATCTGTACATTGGCATGTTGTCTACACACTAAAGCTCTTAGATCAGAAAAAGAGTTCATGTGTTGAAAGTTATTGTCGATCAAAAGTGGTCACTCGAACTGTTCTTCATTTCTGGGTAAACCCAGAAATGAAGAACAGCTCTGACAGCTAATTTAGGGCCTTAGATCTTTCATTTGGAGTATGATTTGATCATGTTTGTTGTTGGGTATTGTGGTGATGTATTTGTACTACATGATCTGATCAATAACGAGTCCAGAAACATTTTGTGTGATGAATGATTTGTGGTCAAACATGCCAACTCGGTTTCTGTCTTGGATTTTTGGGTTCACTTGAAGAACACCAAGAACACCTATAGCGACGGTTCTGTCGCTATAGGTGGTCTTTAGCGACAGATTAATTATAAAAATTAGATTTTTATTAAATAATTATAGAAAATTAGTTTTAAATTATTAAAAAATACAAAATAAATTATTAAAAATTATTTTAAGGTCCGAAAAATAGTTTTTAATTATATTTCATAAATATTTAATATTTTTGGAATATTAAAAGTATTTAATTTATTTAATTATAATATTAAATAAATTATTTAAAAATGATTTTAATACATGAAAAATCATTTAAAATTATATTATGATATAAAAAAATATTTTAAGTTATTTTAATGACTTTCAATATTATGTGATAATTTTATTAATAAATTAATATTAATGATAATTAAGTTATTTATTAACCTGAATTAAATAAATTAATTAAAAATTATTTTATTATATTAAAAATTATTTTAAATAATAACAAGGTATTTAAGAATATTTTAAGTTATAAAATATAACTTTTAATATTTAAAGGTTAAATTCATTATTTAATGATTATTGATGATATTAAAGTTATTTAATAATTATATTAAATGAATTAGTTTAAAAATGATTTTAATATTATAAAAATCATTTTAAATGAGATTAAAGTGTTTAAAGATATTTAAGTTATAAAATATAACTTTTAATATTTAAAGGATAATTTCATTAATAATTTAATATTAATGATATTAAGTTAATATTAATGATATTAAATTTATTTAATAATTATATTAAATAAATAGTTTAAAAATGGTTTTATTAATTTAAAATCATTTAAAAAGGATATAAATGAATTAAAAATATTTTAAGTTATAATTAATGACTTTTAATATTTGGATAAATAGTACACTAATATTTAAATATTAATGGTAATTATTTAAAAATGATTTTAAATATTTTAAAAATCATTTAAGGGTAATATTAATACTTTAAAAATATTTTGAGTTATTATAAATAACTTTGATATTTTGGCAATGGTTTCATTAATAGTTTAATATTAATTAAATATTAATGATAATAGAATTGTTTAATGTTTAAGTCATTTGATAATGTTTCCGGTGTTTGAAAATTCATGATAGATTATAATAAATGTTTAAAAATTATTTTAAGTCATTTAAAAAAAATATAACTGATATTTATAGATGTTGAACTTTGAGATAGAGTCTTAGACTCGATTATTAACCGATAGAGCTGTCAGTACACCGACATAGTTCAGAAATTGTTCTAGACTTAGATATTTTGACTGTGTTAATGTTTGTTTGTGATGCAATGACTGTTGAATATGTGTGACAATGTGATTAGGTTATGTGCTGACTGCGAAATGCAGTACTATGTGTTATTGTATATTATTCTAATCGAACGAATGATCTGATTAATGATAGATGATTACATAAAAGATAAAACTAAGTTGCGTATTGTAAGCGCGTTGCATCGATGAAGTATCCTACCTTTGCATTTCCTTTATGCAATGGACATGAGTAAGAATGTTTCGAAATTATATTATTATTGTCTGATTATTAACCCTATATTATATCGCCCATTGCTTATCAACATGTTAGTATATGGTAATTCGGATATATATTACATTCGTTAATTTCTATAAAATGGTTATACAAGTGTCCCCACTTGGATAATCATTGCAGTTAACCACATGTTGATACACCTTTGTCAATTACCCGTATATATATGTTGAACTATAGATTATTGTTGATCAAGATAAAACCTTTAGTTTGGAACCCCGATTGTATATGAACATCCCGCTCACTTTTGAAAAATTTTTATGTGCCCAAGGCAGCCAGAGTGAACGATCACATCGTTCTTGTTATGTAGTATTGATCAATATAGGGTACAACGGGCTGATCACCCTCCGTGCCCGTAAGTTATGACGATTTGCGAATGAAGTTCTGCTAAACCTTTTCGAAAATGAAAACAATGTTCAAAGTATGTCACCTTAACCCTATGTATAGTCAGTACGTAGTTTCAAAAATTTGAAAGAGGGTTGTTATGTTATTATTATCGGTTCAGATTACTTCACAACTATTGACTTGTTGTAGAAGGGTAGTATAAAGAAAACATTTAAATTCTTTCAGCTTATATATATATAATTGCTATTACTCGTTGGGCACTCAAATGCTCACCCTTGCTTAATTTAAATATTTTCAGCTAAGTGTGAACAAGCAGAAGGCTCGGCTAAGAATAAAGGAAAAGAGAAGGTTGCTGAATGAGTTTTTATGATATGTTATGTAATAGTTTACTTTATTATGATAAGGATGATATATATTATTATTATCATGTAATGAATGTATTAAAGGTCTCGTACCTGTGGATTAGACTCTGATGATATGTAAATTAAGTTAATCTTTATATTATTGTTATTATTATTAGTATTATTCCGCTCATAGAAATGGTATCGTGAAGCACCCAGTTCGGGTTTCAAGTACCCGGATTTGGGGGCGTCAAAGAATGCTATATTGGGATTCTGTTGTAGTTTGACTGACCTGGTGATTGATAATTGTACCTTGACATGTAGACTATAATCCTGAACCATTATGACACATTAAAAGTAGTCAGAACCCTTAATTAAATGAGCCACAAGGAGACCACTTGAGACTGTCTGGGTTTCTGGATAACCCAAAAAACCCAGAACACGTCTGACAGTTAGTTTGAGTATTTATAGTTTACTTGTATGTTGTAATTTGACCCAGAACTTGATGGATACTTGTAGTTCTACACTAACACTACAAGATCTGATCAATAGCTAGCCCAAAAACACAATACACAGTAAATGATTCATGGTCAAAGTAGGTCACTCGAAACTGAGTTTGGATGTTCTTGAGCCTCAAGAAAACCTAAGGCGACAGATTTTGTCGCTAAAAGCTATAGCGATAGACTTATTAATTTTAATTATATTAACTTCTAAAAATAATTTAAAAATAGAAAATAAATTCTAAAAATTACAAAATCAGTTTTAAAAATTATTTTAAGTTATAAAGATTAACTTTTAATAATTTGAAATATTTTCCATAAATATTAGTAATTATTTTAATATAATTGATATTTAATTTATTGAATAAATGCATTAAATAAATTAATTAAAAATGATTTATTATATTAAAAATCATTTTAAATGATAATAATGTATTTAAAAATATTTTAAGTTATAAAATGTAACTTTTAATATTTTAAAGCAAAATTCATTAATTATTTTATATTAATAATATTTGATTTATTTAATAATTATATTAAATAAATTAGTTTAAAATGATTTTAATATTATAAAAATTATTTTAAATAAAAATAAAGATATTAAAGATATTCTAAGTTATAAAATATAACTTTTAATATTTTAAGGTAAATTTCATTAATTATTTAATATTAATGATATTAGATTTATTTAATAATAATATTAAATAAATAGTTTTAAAAATGGTTTTATTGATTTAAAAATCATTTAAAAGGATATAATTGAATTAAAAATATTTTAAGTTATAATTAATGACTTTTAATATTTTGATAAATAATACATTAATATTTAAGTATTAATGGTAATTGTTTTAAAATGATTTTTAATACTTTAAAAATATTTTGAGTTATTATAAATAATTTTAATATTTTAGCAATGGCTTCATTAATATTTGGATATTATTTAAATATTAATGATAATAGAATTATTTAATATTTAAATCATTTAATGATGTTTCTAGAGTTTGAAAAGTCATGATAAATTAAAATAATTAACTATAAATTATTATAAATCATGGAAAGATAATATGATTATTCAAAATAATATCTAAGATACAGATTAGGCTTTTATTAACAATAAACTCGATAATTACCCGATAGAGCCGTCGGTACACCGAAATGTTACCGAAATTGATCTGAACCTAGATAGTTTGACTGTATAAATATTTGTTTATGATTCAATTACTGATATAACTATGTGACAATCTGATTAGGTTATGTGTTGACTGTAAATAACAGTACGATGTGTTATGATAAGTTATTCAAATCAATAGAACAATCTTATAAATGATAGGTCATTGAATTAAAGATAGAACTAAGTTGTGTAAGCAGCAGACCAGGCAAGTATCTGAATTATCTTTTACATTGTGCAAGATCTGAATTATCTTTTACATTGTGCAAGTAATCTAACCTTTGCATTTCCTTTATGCAATGGACATGAGAAGAAAGTTTCAGAATTATATTATCATTATGCCAGATTATTAAACTCTATTGTTATTGATTATGTATCCAATCATTTATATCCATACAAGTTCCCAAACTTTATTCGTTCATTGTTTATCGATCTTATCAGACATTATAAGATTCAGATATATATATATATATATATATATTCGTTAAATTCTAAGTATGGTTATACAAGTGTCCTCACTTGGATAATTATTATACATATTGATACATACTTGTTGATTTCCTGTATGTATACCTTAATTAAAAATCGTCTAAGCTATTTGACTTGGCTAGACACAGATTTAAGAATATCGTTGAACATGATAGAACACTATTGTTATCCAACCAAATTATTTTGGTTCGGATTTAGGCTAAGTATTAACACCCCAAATCTGGGAAACTTTTGTGCTCCCAAGGCGAATAAGATGGATGAGAATATCGTTCTGGTATGTAGTATTGATCAATACAGGGCATAACGGGATGATCACCCCCCGTGCCCGTAAGTTATGACGGTTTACAGATGAAGCTTTGTTAAACCTTTTTGAAAATTAAAACCAATGTTCATAGTCTGTCGACTACTCTATATTTATAGTCAGTACGTAGTTTCAAAACTTTGAAGTAGAATTGTTATGTTGATTAGAATTGTTTCAGTTACTTTACAACTATTGCTTCATTGTAGAAGTGTCACTCAAAGAAAACATTTAATCCTTTCAGCTAATGTTTATTATTTGATATTACTTGCTGGGCACTCAAATGCTCATTCTTGCTTAAGTTAAATGTTTTCAGTTAAGTATGATCAACCAGAGGGCTCTGCCAGGAACAAAGGGAAAGGAATGCTACAAAATAAGTTATGTTATCTTATGTAATAGCTAAACTTAAATAACATGATGATATTTATTATATATCATGTAAAGAAATGTTTTAAGGTCACGTACCTGGGCTTTAAACAACTCTGATATGTAAATTAAGTTTGATATTTATGATAATATTATTATTATTCCGCTCAAAGAAATGGTATCGTGAAGCACTGAATTCAGGTTTTAAGTACTTGAATTTGGGGGTGTCACAGTTTTTAAACTCATATTATTGTGGAAAGTTCTTGAACTCATAATGTGTGGTAAGTTGATGGACTGTACTAAGGTATAGTGATGTTTAAACTAAAAATGAGTTATTTTAAGTAGAATTAGTATTGAAGGTGCTAAAGAAGATTAAGTATTTTCGCAAGTAAGACAATGAAGGAAGATGAAGAATAGGATATTCCAAGTCATCTAGCTATGCTAGTGTTCGAAGTTTCTTGAAATCGTGCTTATGTGTGCGCGTTTTGAAAAGGAAAGAATTGGTTCAACTTTTGGAACCAATGGATTTTAAAAGAACTATTCTTGGTATGTCTATGTTAATTGTTTCGGCTATACAAAAATTAATTTGAAATATCAAAATGAATTTTTATATCATCAATGAATTTGATGCCACGATGGTAAAAAGATGAGTTATTAATGCAATTGAACCTGGTGTTGTAACGCCCCCATATCTATACTCTCACGGTATCTGATATGGTGTTTATAGAAAATCAACATAATGCTTTTAAATCTATACACCCATGGTTTACATTAAATAAAGGGACTAGCAAATATAATTCCCATAGATCCAAAATTCACAGTATCCCATAACAGATGTCAATTCTCAAGAGAACTCTTTCTGTGTTTGGATACCCTCACTTGGATATATGAACTATATCTGTGACTAGAGTCTATCTATCCGAAATTCAGAGTATCAGCAATAACATGAACAGTCCATATTACTAATACCCTCACCCAAATGTATAGTCTAAGCCAAACGAATTATACTATCGTATCGATAGTAACTATCTATCCGAAATCCAGAGTATCAATAACAACATGAACAGTCCATGCTATTAATACCCTCACTCAGATAAATAGTTCTCAAGGATCTCAACAAGATTTGAAGAAGTCTAATTTTACATTTATGTATGTAAGAAAACTCGGTTTATATATATATATATATATATATATATATATATCATAACATTAAGATTCGATTACATGATTCTCATAACGAGTTCTTATTAGAAGGTATTCAATCAAACAAGAATATAATCTAATCTATGTAGGGACGCTTCCCTTTATCTACTCCAAAAGTTCCAGGATTACCATCTAAAACTGCAAAGGGAATAATTTGCAAGGGTGAGCTATGACATGCTCAGCAAGTTTTATATTTATAACAATATAGGATTTGAAGAAATATAACGGTTCAAATTTCGACTAATAGTTGTACCATTTCTGGAATTCTAATTTCAACCATTTTTGGAATTTTCTTTATTTACATCGATCATGAGGACTTAGAAATTTTGTTCAGATATGAGATAGGGGATCAGCCTATTCAACATCTTAGGAGTATGCATATCATCCTACTAGTACTCAACATACACTAAAATTACTGTCAATATATGAATTGACCAAATTTCAATCCCTTACGGGATACCCAACTTCAATATAAGATGTCTTACCAAAACAATTTGGTTTGACACAACAATTTATGCTCAATAAACATTATCATATGAATAAACAATTCATTTCTTAGTTATGCTGAAGCTATAGCAATAACTTTACAATAAAAAGGTAATTCAATTGTAGGTGTAGTGTATTATATCAACAGCTTATCAAGATAAAAATCTTGATCAATAAACAGGTTTAAGAAATTTGCTTTATAAGAGATTTTAGGGTAGAGAACTTGCCTGAGCGTAGATCAGTCAAGTTATGCTATTCAAACGTTAATAAGTACCTACGATGTTCATATATATAATCTAACACGTTAGTATTAATAACAATACTCAATTATAACACTTATATAATATCGGTTAGATTTAATAGGGTTTGGTGTTTAATACCTTTTATAAATGGACTAAATTTTATTTATAAAATTTAATTATCTTTTTAATACTTTTTAGAAATTTTAAAGTATTTAAAACATTTATTTATCTTTATAAATGATTTTTAAATCATTTATTTCTATTTATAAGTAATTAATATTTACTTAAAATTTTAAAAAACATTGATTATTATTATTAAATAATTTATATTCATTTATTATGATTTTTATATCATTAATAATATTTGTCCATAATTATTTAGCATTTAAAAATAATTATTCTAATTTCTTTATTAATAAGTTAATTATTAAAAATATCAAATAATATAAAATAATTATTAAATTTATGTAAAAATATCAAAATTTATTTATAATATTTTAATATAATTTTTAAAACTATTTTTATATTTATTTATTAATTATTTCTAATTTTTATAATTTATTTTTAGAAAAATAATTTATATACATATTTAAAAAGCCCTTGATGGAGAGAAAAGTGTCGATGTAGGTGTTCTTGAGTTTACGGGCGTGAGTTTGGTTAATGGTAGTAGGTAGTTTGGTTTGACCATTAATTATAAGTCTCTTTGTTAATGAGTTTTGGTTTGTTTAAGAGTTGATGTTTGTAGTACTCATACAGTAGTATAACATGAAACAAATTTAGACTTTAACCTACATATAACAAGAAGTTATAGAGGCTCAAAGTAACTATTAGAGTACATTCTTGAGTTTTACAGGTAACCCGAGCGAAGTAAGTAATTCGATCAACGATTTTGTGGCTTATATATCTTCGATTCAGTGAATTTGATGAGTGTAATGTTTGTTGTAACATGTAGTATATATGTCAGGGTACATATATATAACATTAATATGAACCAAGCCTAACTCTAAGGTCTCTAATTTTGTTGGTCAAAGTCTGTGAGACATTTGTTCTTCGTGTCTTCGATTTTAGAAAACCCGAGAAAACTTTATCATTACTTTCGATCGATGGATTTTGACCATTAATTCCAGTAAACCTATACGTTGTTTGTTCCATTAAAGATCATAGATATGTAGTACATATAACAAAGTATTGATCTATAACAAAAATTTACAAAAATAACAAACAGAATACGATTAAACAGATTGGTCAAAGTAGCCGGTTCAATTGTTCTTGAGCTTTCTAGGTAACCCAGAAAACTATAATTCGTGAACGGTCAACCCACTTTGACTGCTTATAACTTGAAATCTATGGTTCAAATGAACCTGTTTTCTTTTCCAGACTAAAGACCTACTAACAGGCTACAAATACCAAACACTTACCAGACCAAAACATAAACACACATAAATCTATAGGCTCTGACATTCGACTGTCAGACTTAATTTTCAAAATTTCCAGATTTCTTAAAACACTTAATTAAGGCATCTAGATGTTATGAAAACGTGTTCTACCAATCTAACATACTAATACATAATTCTAAACATCTAAACAACAAATCTAACATAGAATCAAAGAGCTAATTATCAACTAGGGTTTGTACCTTTTCTTGAGCAATTTTTTGATTCTAGCTTACGATGTTATTCTTTCTTATCACCAGGCTTGATTTTGTAGGTTTATAAGTGTATCTAGGCTTAGGAATTTAAATGAGTTTGCTTAGCCCTAAGGTTCCTATTTATAGAATTCTTCAACTTGGCTTTTTGGTCATTTTTCAGCAACTTGCCTCTACAAAAATCTGATCTTGTGACTATGGTGATGCTTGGGAGTTACAAGCATGTCATGTGCTACCTTGGAACTTGCAATGGTGACTCCTAACCTACTTGTGAGCTAGTCCGGTTTGTTTAGTAGCTTAATTAGGCTTTAATCTTCACTAATCTTGATTAAGGTTTTGTTTCTAATGATTAGGAATGTTAAGTAATATTAATTAGTACCTAATTGAAGTTTACTAACCATGATTAGGTGTTAAGATAATCTAATTAGGGTTTAATTAGCTAATTAGGGTATAATTTATAAATTAGGGTTAGGGTTTTGCTAATTAGGGTTAGGGTTTGTTAATCTAGGGTTATTAACCTAAATTCTCACTAATCCTAACAAGCACGACAAAGCGTTTTGTCAGTGTAAGCAAGACAAAGCAACTTGTCGAAATAATTTTACCAAAAAGTCCGAATATAGAAAAAAAAAATTAAGCACGAGGTGTCAAGCACGACGTTTTTCGGAAAAAAAATTATTTAGTCAAATTTGTAAAACCAAGTATATATCAACACATAACACATTCAGAATGGTGAAATTTTATTTATATAATGGGATTTTATACATACGAGTCTTATTAGGGTTTTGGGTTTTTATAGGTGTTGGATGTGATCTTAGGATCAACAACCTACTATGGTATAATGAATAATGACGAAGTCATAAACTCATGATGTCATAAAATGTTTTGATGTATTACAAAAAGGAATTTAAAGAAGTAGTCAATGTCAATTGAGTTGACTAGACAAATGTTTCAATTTGATATCCAATTTATTGGTATGGTCTAAGCTACTTGATTTGGATGAGACGAATGGTATGTCATGATTAAATGAAAATCGAGCTTTCTTTGAAGAATTTGTGCGAAACCAAATTATTTTGGTGCGGAATCTAATGATTAAGTCTGACGTGACCACACCCCGAAATGGAGTTATATATAGGGTTGATTGCCTATGTATGGAAGAGGTAGTTTGCTTTCTTTGTGATTGTAAACTAATCGTGGAAGAAAGGTTACAGCATCATGCTCTTAAACCTAGGAAGAGTTCATGGTAATTTTTGACCCCTCATTAAAAGTATGAAATGTTTTAAAGGAATTTTTTATATTCCTCGTTGTTCATTCTACTTCATAATTCTTGATAGGTTATGAAGACGAGGGAATGTTTGAAAGATAAGAACTTCTTTGAAGAGAAGTTGAGAAGAAGGTTAAGTTAAAATTTCGAGGACAAAATTATGTGAAGAAGGGGTGAATTTGATGACCAGAGAATGTGTGTGGTTTTAGAAATTCCGAGGACAAAAGTTTTATAAGGGAGGAAGAATGTGACAACCTGGAAATTCGGATTGTCCAAAATTTAAGATTTAAAGAATTCGTTATTAATAAAATGAATTTTTATTAATAATATTTTGTGCTATGTTTTTATTAATTGTTCTAGAACCTAGGATGATTATTAATCAGGAGGATTACAGCTCTGAGCTAGATTGAACGAGTAAGAATTTTCAAGACAAAAATAAAAAAATTTCAGGAACAAAATATTTCTAGGGAAAAAGATGAAATAAATACTATTCACCCGACGAAACCCTAAGGGTTAGGGTTTGAATAACCTAAGCCTTTCCAAGAATTCGGTATGTCGAAATGACATTCCATCAAAAGATTTGACGATAATATATCATGAAAAGATAAGTAAGCCGATAAAAGTTTTTCTCAAAAAACGTGCAAAAATCGGACGAAATAAAAATGACGAAAAGTACTGTTATGTACTTTTCATTCGTTTAGCTACATTAGGGGAAAATGTGAAGGAAAACGCTTAACACCAAAAAAGTATTTTTTTTAGTTTTTCGGAGATCTGAAGAATGCGTAAAAGTTAATCGGTAAAGGAAAGACGAAATATCCAAAAATATTTGGATTCCGAGAATCGCAGTTTTTGAACTGTCGGACGAATTTTGCAAGACGGAAGCACGAAGCTTCCAAAGGAAGCTTCGCGAATAGTAAGGTGGTGTATTGAGGAGGTGGGAATAGTAAGGAGGTTGGGGTGAAATGACTAAAACGCCCATAGCCTTGGTTTTCTATATAAACAATCCTTAATTTCAATGTTTTGGGATTTTGAAAATCCCACACTTTGAGAGAGAGAGAGAGATAGAGAGAGAGAGTTTGGATGGGAGAAAGAAGAGGAAGAGGAAGAGGAAGAGCTTTCTCGTGAGCAACCTTTGTTCGACGAAAGAAGATTAAAGAAGAGAGGTAATCCGAAAACCTAGCTTCTAATAAATTTTTTTAAGTTTTCTATGTTAAAACATAGCTTAATGATAATAAGGAGTAAAAGATATTAGGAATTATTTCATATGGTTCAAATCATGAGAAAATGAAGAAATAAGAATTAGAAGTTTATTTTAAAGATTTCTTAAGAAATTGTAAGATTCGCAAAGAATTAGAACGATCCGAATGTATCATATGAATGATTCGGTGAAATAAGTAAGGAATGGTGTTTTATAACATCGAATTCCAAAAAAAGTAAAATCGTAATAAAAATATCGATTAAAAAATGAAGAACGAGCGAAGAACACAAAGAACACGCGAAAACACGAAGAACGTTGTTGATGGACAAATTTAAAACCATCATAGGATAATTGTTGTTGATGGATAAGTTTAAAACCATCGCGTATAAGTTAGATGTTTAATGCTTGGTTAGGAACGGATAAAAACATAGCTATAACGAAGTTATGGTGAAAATTTTGTAAAAGACGAACGAGAATTAAAAAGTTAGTAATGAACCTGAACATGTAAGATTTCATAAGAATGTAAGAGAACGTAGAAAATATGAGTTGTGGACTTAAGAATGAACGAGTTTCGAGTTCGGATGACCGAATTACGAACGAACGAACGAAGAACGTTAAAAACGTAAAACAAACGAAGGATGAAGATTAAGCCAATTGAGTGGCATGTTAACGGATTCAGAACGAAGTTCGGTCTGATGGTAATCGAAGTACGTAAGATAAGGAAGAGAACGGATTTGGAATGACCTCATTCCGAGTTATAGCGAAGAAGTTATGGAAGCAGGAAGTAAGCGTCTCAAATTTGATTTAAGACTTAAAAACCTTTCGAGGAAGAAGGCCTGGCGCTGCAGCGCCAACCAAGCCTTGGGAGGTGGCGCCACAGTCCCAAGGTCGGGCCATTAGCCACTACAAACTGGCGTCGCGGCATGAGATTTTGTGTAGGGACTTTGCACCGCAGTGCCAAACCAGGAAAGAGAGTGACGTAGGGCCGCGCCGCAGCGCGAGAGGAACAAAGGGAACCGGCGCCGCAATGTTGGGGCAAGACAGTGGCCAGTGATGAGCTTTTAACTGCTCAATTACTGGGGGATGTGCAAGAAAGAAATATGAACGTGTAGTTCACCTAAAATAACACATAATCAAGTGTATTAAACCTCTAATGAAGGTTGAACGAAAAGATTAAACAAAATTAAAAGAATGTGAACGCGGGTTACGGAACCTATATCCGGGGACCGTAGTCGCGATAAACGAATGTGAGGGATTGCTATGATGGTGATTCCTTAGACGTTGAGTGACGAGGGTAATGTATAACATTTTGATGTTATGACATGGTAATGAGAGATGAATGTAAAGCGTATAGATGTTGTGAACGCAACGTTGTTGCGATGCACGATCAGTCATAGCATACAGCAATCGTATGGCTTCAACATTAAGAAAGAATAATGAACATGTGGTTCATGGGTTGGATAACGATTGAAAGCGATTAAAAGTCATAAGAAATGAGAAATTGACTTAACGAACATTATAGTTTAATAGTTCGGATAAGTTAAGATAAGTTAGGTTGTGGTGCAATCGTATCCTTTGATGGTTGACATATAGGAGTTGGGCTAAACAATTCCTTCAGAGAGCGAAGGTATATACAAAACATGCAACCGATCTAAGTCATTGTGATGACAGTGTAGATGAGACGGGAACTTGTTTGTTGGTTATTTGTGGGAAACCACTCAGAGTACCATATGGACTACTAGCAGAGAAGCGATGTGTGCTGAGTCCTAGAGAAGTTATAAGAAGAAGATAAGAATGCAAATCATCAAAGATGATGAATGTAATGAGTAAGACATCTCTGTATGTCATGAAGTCGTAGAACGGTAAAGGAAGGGTCGCGTAAACTTAGGTTGAAAGAACACGAACCCTAAAAAGTAAAGTTAAGTAAACCAATGTATAAGTCAAATATACATAACTAATTGGTGTATGTGTTGTTTTTCTTATGTGCTACATAGGAATTGGAATGAGCAGTTTAGCGTAAGCTGTAGCTGTGCGTAAGGCAAGTTTCGTAACTTCATTCATATTTTAAATGAATGCTAGTTTCTAAAACTTCTCAGATGTTGAACTTGAGAAGTTTTGTCTATGTGAGAATGTGTGATATTTGTACAAGGTGGTAGAACGTATGAGGCCTTGTGCCACAATGTGAACATTTTGATGTTTCTATAAGATGAACTGTTCTATGATTGAACAGTTCAATAAGAGAATGTTCTGTTTATACATAAATCGTTATTGTTAAGTTTATGCTAATGATTCTAGCCAGACAGAATGTGTATGAAAAAGGTAGAAGAATGAAAGTATTTCAAAGTGAATGTGACTAATGTTCTAAAATGATAGGAATCGAGATTATTCCAATTATTCAAGCTTGCTTCATAACCTTTGTTAGAGTTGTTGAAGTCTTAAAAGAATGTTTAAATTCTTCAAGTTGTTTGTTCATTGCTTTATGACTTCTTTGAGCAATTGAATGCTCACACTTGCTTTAAATGAAAAACATTTTCAGTGTACGATGTTAGAAGAACTTAAGGATCCCGTAAAGATCAAGTTGATCGGTATCCAGACAAAGTGTCATTTAGTATGTGAATGAGCTAGAAGGTCGAGCGAAGACTTGTAATGTTGAAAAAAAAATGAAATTGAACTATAGACTAGTTTAATGAGTTGAATGTATCCTTGGTGGTGGATAAAAGTCACTCTTGTAAGATGGAATGAATAATGTATTATCATTATTTGTAATGAAAGGAGTTATAAGGTTTTAGAATCTGGGAATTGAGAATGTACGTTGTTATATTTCGGTATATAATGATGTATGTTTGGATAAATGATGTACTCGTGACGTACAGAATCTGGGTGTGAAGATAGACCGAATTTTAGGGTGTTGCAGAGATATAGTGAGTTAGTTAATTAAGGTGTTTAACTTAATTCTATTAATTAGTGGATTTAAGTTAATATGGTATTAGTGAATCGAGAGATGACTAGTTCTACTTGAGTGTTCTTGATTAATAAATTGGGATACTGAATTAAACTGGAAAAAAGGGTAATAATCAAAGTGATACCTGGGGTGAAGTTGTAAGCCTAATTCTCCAATATTTGTTTGAAAATTTTAGTTTTTAGGGTTTGTTGATTGTTGGTAATTTTAGTATTTTAATATATTTAGTTTTTATAATTCTTAATTTGGATAGTTTAATAAGATTTGGATTAATAGGAAGCTGATAATTATGAGGGTTAATTTCTTGCTAATCTTTTTGGGAACGATACTCTACTTACTTTTATATTACTTGTTGACCATGTATACTTGCGTGTTATGCGTAATTAGATTTTACCTAACAAGTTTTTGGCGCCGCTGCCGGGGATCAATATAGATTTTAATAATTTTGCAATATCAGTTTAATTAGTCTAGTTTTACTTAAACACTTTTTTCTTTTGTTTTGTTCTTCTATTTCAGATTCTTGAAGTTGGTTTATGCAAACTAGATCCAAAAACCTAGACTTGCTTCCTTTTGAGGATGACATTGAGAAACGGTTTCAAAGGCTAAGTAAGTGGATCAAGGATACAAGGGAAAACTTTGAGAATTCAGAAAAAAAAAAAAAAAAAAAAGAAGTAATGGTTGCCGAAGTCCAGAAAGCGTTAAGAGACTTTGCTACTCCTAAAGTGATTGAACTTCAGTCGAGTATCACCAGGCCAGCGATTGCTGCAAAGACATTTGAGATAAAGCCTGGGACTATTCAAATGATCCAAAACTAAGTTCAGTTTAAGGGACTTACAAATGATGATCTGAATGAACACCTAGTCAGCTTTTTGGAGATATGTGACACTTTTAGATACAATGGGGTGTCGGATGATGCAGTCAGGCTTCGTTTGTTCCCATTCATGTTATGGGACAAGGCAAAGAGTTGGTTACACTCTTTACCGCCGGGATCAATAACTACATTGGAAGACCTCGCTCAAAAATTTCTAGCAAAATTTTTCCCACCGGCGAAGACTGCAAAGATGAGAAACGAGATTACCATATTTGAACAGAAGCATAGGGAATCATTGTATGAGGCATGGGAGAGATACAAGGAATTACTCAGAAAGTGCTCACATCACGGATTACCTAACTGGGCTGCAGATGAACACATTCTACAACGGGTTGAATGGAAATCTCAGAACCAGTATATACGGAGCTTCAGGTGGAGCTTTTATGGCAAAAAGTTACGACGAGGTGTATGAGTTGATAGAGACAATGGCGGCTAACAACTACCAGTGGCCCACGACAAGATTGACACAACATAAGGTAGCTGGAGTGTTAGAGGTAGATGGGGTGACGACATTTGCAGCCCAAATTTCAGCGCTATCAAAGAAGGTGGATGTTTTGTAGAGCGTACAAACTCAACAGGTTGCAGTTATTTGTGAATTGTGTGCGGGTGATGTGAGGATCTGGAATTTTACGAATAATTTTTTATATATTTAATATTTATATTGATTATCAATATTTTGCTAAGTATCTATGATACAAGTCTAGAGAAGTGGTCAATTTGTGTATTGACTAAGAAATATGAGTACAGTTGTGCTTAACAGATAATAGAAACCCTAACCCTATGTCCAGATAGGTATTTAGTAGAAAATATAGTTATAACAATTGTATTGATGAATATGTGTTGATATGATATAGAATTGATGATCAATGATTGATCATATAGGGTATAAACTTAGTAAACCCTAATAAGGGATTAGAAACCATAATCGAATGCTGGGAAACTTTAATTTTCAATTCAGGAATCCTAAACCCTGATAAAAGAACCCTAACCCTAATTAGGGGTAACATGAAGAGTTTGTGATACTAAATATTATCATAAGTATGTGGATGTAGATTACGTATAAAATTTATCAGGGAAATCAAGTGAGAAATAGCAAACCTTAATTAGTAAACTCTAATTTTAGTTCTGGGAATCCAAAACCTTAATTCAGATATTTAAAACCCTAATTTGGGAATTCAAAAGCTAAGTATTAAAAGCTTAAGTGTAAATATGTGGGATATATTTGAAATGTCCACAATACTCTTCAAGTTATAGGGGAAAAGACCAAATTACCCTTAGTAGGTGCAAAATGACCGAAATACCTTTTTTCTTAAATCATAAACAAAAGATTTTTGAAATCTTGTTAGTCGTCACTCTATGTTTATCCCATGTGTGTATAAATTTTACCAAATCTAATATCTTGGACACTTAGCAACATTTGTGGCCATGGAATCAAAAGTATAAAAGATTAAACTTAAGTAAAAATCTTACTTTACTTGCTAGCCTTGCCAAAACCTTCTCTCTCTAAAGATTTCAAAACTTAGAGTGAGAGAGAGTGAGAAAACAAGCCATTATCAAGTTTTAGCCTTCCAAGAACAGGATCAAAGATCAGAAATCAAAGATCAAAGCTAGAAAAGGTATAAACCTTAATTCTTGTAAATCTATGTATTTGATGTTAGAGTATGTTATTTGTTTGTTAAAGTTGTGTTAGAGGATGTTATTTAGTGATCCATGATGTAAAATCAAGGATCCATAACATCTAGATGCTAGAAAATCAAGTTTTAAAAACTGACCAAGAACCCTAATGTTAAGGCCTGACAGCCTAATGTCAAGGACCCTAGATCTTTACCTGTTAGTTGTTTAGTGTGTTTTAAGTTATAGATCTGTAGTATGTCATGTGGACTATGCTCTGGAACTGGAAACATGTTCAGATCATGTGTAGATTACAAGTTACGAGTGGTCAAAGTCAGTTGACCGACCACGAAAACTGAAATATGGGCAGCCCATATTTTCCAGAAAGTCTGACAAGCAACTTTAGAGCCTCTGATCTTGCTGTTGTTTGTTAGTTTGGCCCAGTTGTTGTTGTTATGTTGTAGACTGGTATACGGACTACACAATCAAGCCTTTAGCTCACCCAGAAAGTACATAGAATCAAAGTAGCGTTGTGCAACTGTCTTGAACGAAATCTGGAAAACCCAGAATTCGCTCAAGAACAGCTTCTGACATCTCTTTGACCAGCCTAGATCTTACTGTTATGATGTTGTTATGATGACTTGGTGTTATAGGAATGGAGCCTGACATTTCCACTACATGTATAAACCGTTATAACACATAAATCAAGCTTGGACATCAAGAATTCAAGGGTTCAAAGTAGGTACCTCGACTCTGCAAAACCCAGAATTTTAAAAACAGTGTCTGACATTGATTTTGGAGGCTTAGATTTCTCTGATAGGATGTTTTATGGCCATGAACTTGGTATGCTGTTGTAGTATTACATAAGTACTACAAATTTAACACAATTACCATCCCAGAAAACAAAAAGAACATGAAAGTTTCCGTGGTCAAAGTGAGTACCTTGTAGTCTAACTTGAGTTCTGGGTTTAGGCTCAAGAACACCTATAGCGACGGTTCTGTGCTATAGGGCCCTTTAGTGACACTTTATTTTCCGAAAATTATTATTTTATTAAATAAATAGATAAAATTAGTTTTTTTTAATTATTAAAAATACAAAATAAATTCCTAAAAATTATTTTAAACCCTAAAAATGGATTTTTTTTAATAATTTTGAGTATATTTCATAAATATTTAATATTTTTGGAATATTAAAGGTATTTAATTTATATAATTATAATTACTTAAAATGATTTTAATACTTGAAAAATCATTTAAAAATATATTATGGTGTTAGAAAATATTTTAAGTTATTTTTAATAACTTTTAATATTTTATGATGAGATTTATTAATAAATTAATATTAATGGTAATGAATTTATTTAATGAATATATTAAATAAATTATGAAAAATTAAATTAATGATTTAAAAATCATATAAAAATAATTTACTGAGTTAGAAAAATATTTTGAGTTATAAAATATAACTTTTGATATTTTGTTATGAAAAATATTAATATTTTTATGTTAATGGCAATTATTGGATAAAGGATTTAATTGCTTAAAAATCATATAAAGGTGAAATTAAAGTATTAAAAATACTTTGTAATATTATAAATAATTTTTAATATTATAGACAAAAATTTTATTAGTAATTAATATTTAAATAAATATTAATGATAAAAGAATATTGTGGTATTTATATCATATAAATACGATATAAGTGATTGAAATTTTTGATAAATAGTAATAATTATTTATAGATTGTTATGAGCTAGGGAAACATAGTTTTAAATGATGATTAAATTATTTAATATAATTGTGAAGTATTTAGGCAGAGACTTTTTGGGTTTAAGCTCGATGATTATCCGATCAAGCAATCGGGCTGTCGAAATAGTACCAAACTCAACTCAGACTGTAATAGTTTGACTTTAGGTTAGGTCTTATGTGTCTTATAGATCGATAGGATTATGTGATAATGTATTTAGGTTATTTTATAACAGTAATTCACAGTAATACATTGTGATGATATTATTCTAACTTGGAGATAAATATTATTAATCTTAGGTCTTCAGAAGAAGTTAAATAGACTGTGTAGCAATAGTCGACGATACAAACAAGTTTTTCTATACTTTGTCCAAACCTCATATTTTTAAATGCCAGCTTCATTTAAATTACTTTATTAAATGAAAATTTGATATTTATCGGTTATAATCTGGTAATACATAGTGTTTATGAATTCTGTTATTCAAAGGTTATGAATTATTATTCAAACATAACCAAGTCATATGAGTTATTAATATGGAAAAATGCATTTAATTTAATATCAAAGCATAGTTTGCGAGAAACCAATTTTGTTTGGTACCAATGTATAAAAGTATAGTTTATGAAAAAGAAATGTTTTTTGGTATCGATATATATACTGACACTATTAGAACCGGCAATGAGGAACTTTCGGTGGGCAATTATGGTTATCCTTGGCAGTAGTAAGTTGTCTCCGACATTTATAGCAATGACCGGATAATATTTATGATAGGATGATATGCATATTCCTAGTTTTGTTTGGTTGAGCGGATTTACCCGGGTTGCTAAGTCTATAGAATGACGATAACTTCGTAATGTCTTGAGGTTTGGCGAACCTAAACATCGGTATATATTTATGGCACTACTCTGAACTTATGTTCATTTATTTCAGAATTGATATATGTATAACATTTGTTTATTGTTCAAAACTTGTTGAGCTTTTTGTAGCTCATCCCTGCAAATATTTTCTTCATTTGCAGATAGAAAGAATATATTCCAGAAGTTCTGGTATTGTGGATAAAAGGCTTAAGACATGGATATCATGTTGATAGCTATAATGTAATAATAACGACCTTTTGAATCAATGTAACGGTATATTATTGGTTTAGTGTATTATTAGTTGAAATATTCAGTTGTTATTCTAATGGAATTAGAAAAGTGTACAATATCTATATGAACTATATATCTGAATGATAGTGTTAACAGACATTGGCTCTCTGATGCACTGAGGTAGCGCTTCACTAAGTTCCAAGAACTCTAACATTAACACTATGGAGGTCAGATAGATAAGAATTATAGATATGGAAGAAATATCTATAAGATATTGAACACAGTAAATCAGTGTGAGGTACTCGATTTACAATGATTGTTACGACAAGAACTACTATTTACTATGAGTACTGTGAATCTTGGATTTATAAGAATTATTATCTTATAGAATATTTATGTGAGCACCAAATTGGCTACAGTAAATGTAGAGAATTTGGGGGCGTCATAATTTGGTATCAGAGGAGTAGGTTATAGAACTAGGGTAGTAATACCTTAGGATATGACCTGAGAATTTTTACTGAAGGTAATAAAGAGATAAATTTAGAGATAGGGAATGAGTTAGATACTCATTACAGGGAAATATTTTGGAGATATTAGGCATGTCTAGAATAGACAAAGGAAAGTTGTAAGAAATGAGGAGGAGATAAAAGGTCTTTGTAATATATAAAGATGATTTTGGTTGTAAGAAATGAGATGGTGATGGATCTAGGAAGTGACCTGGAAGAGTGAGATTTGGATTTAGATATGGCAAAGAGTTTAGAAACTATTGTGAACACAATAAGAGATTTGGTATTAGGGAGAGAAGCGATAATAGAGATAAACCAAAGTTAAGTTGGTAAGAGATGAATTAAGGAAATTCATTAGCCGAAGTTGGAGGGATAGATTATTATATAAGTTAATGATATTGAATTGATATTTTTGGTAAGTGAAGGAGTTAAGTGTATTCATATACTGAGAGAAAAGCTGATTGTTATACTTGAGATAGTACTTGAACCATAATAGGTTGAAGTAATGAAGAATGATCTGAAGGATAGAATAGAGGCGGTATCAATGGAAGTAGTTTACAACTAAATAATTGAAGTTATAAAAGGCAGATCTGTGGTAAATTTAGAGAGTGCTCATGAAGAGTACCGAAGTTGGACTTAAGTGAAAAAGGGAGATTTAAGACTCATATAGAGCCAGAAGAAGGAACAACATAAGAAGAAGGAAAAGAAATTGGAGTAACATTAAGAAAAGAAGAAATTATATTGATTTTTAAGTAGACGCTGGGAAAATTTTGGATATTCGTAAGAGAAATGATCGATAATATCAAGGTTAAGTTAATAAAGTGGAAAGAAGAGCATGATAGGCTAAGGGGAACATAGGGTAGTAGAGGAGCTGTAGTTTAAAATAGTATGGTGTTCTTAGTATATGAATTAGTTGCGAGAAAACTAGTGAAATTACATAAATCATTGGTTGGTCAATTTTCTTGAAGTATATAGAATATAATTGAATATATACACCTTGTTTGTCAAGTTAATTGATTATTATGCTTATATGTAGTTAATTGCTATTTATAGATAAATGGCTTCACCAGTGAAATCACCAACAGGGATTGACGAAAACCAGTTAGAGACAAACCCAACTAAACAATTGGTAAATGTGTTACTAGACGCCTCACGATGGAGTTTAGGGAATCCACCAGAAGTTGAACCTAATACTTTAAGGATTACCTTGGATTTTAAATTAGCGGGACCATCAAAATTGAAGGAGACTGGGAAATCAGGAAATGAGGTATTAAGACAATGTCAAATGAAGGGAGATCGTAAAAGAAAGAGGAATGTTAATTTTTTTCAAATAATTCTGGGAAAAAGGGAAATAGTAGCACCAGTCAAAGGGTTGAAGGTTGTCGTTTTTGTGGGAAGAAGCACAGAGGGGTATGTATCTTTATGGGGACTCGATATTTTACTTGTGGAAACAGTGGACATTATTCAAATAGATGTTCACAACAGAAGTGTAATAGAAATAGTAAGATCAATAGGATTAAGTGTTTCAATTGCGGGGTAGAGGGACACATTACAAAATTTTGTCCAAAACCCAAAAATCTTAACCTAAGGGGGAACCAATGCCTCAAATTCAAACCAGCAGGTGAAGGGAGCGGAAACGTCTAAGATGAAAGTTAGGTTTTGGGGATATTTGAAATAGTAAAAATATTAGAATAATATTTTGAATAGTATATGTAAATACATATATATGTACGGTAGAGGTTACAACTTTTGTATAAGTTCGGTAAAGATAATAGATTTATCTTTTCGTCTATGATTTAGGGATATGTACATTATGTAATAGTAGTGGTAAGGTGAACTAATGTGTAATTTGTGAAACTTGTTGATATATAATATATTTTAAATTGGGAAGGTATTTACAAAGTGTAAAAAATTTGTTGGGTAAAAAAGAGAGAACTATGCATCAAATATGATGAATTATGGTAGAACATAAGTTAATGATAAGTCTAAAAAGTAATTTGAAAGATACTATAAAAGATTTGAATAAACTTTTAGTCTTAATAATAAAAGATGATGTTGGTGATGGTATTCTTCTGGTCAAGAAGAAATTTGTGAAGGAGGAAGAGTCAGTAGGAAAGAAGGTAAAGGTAATTAAGGTTACTCTATATTAGATGTATGAGATTAGCAGTAGATTTGATAACCATAGCCAAAGAAATTGCTTGAATAAATCATTAGGATAAATAATCTAAAGTGAAGAAAGTTAGAGATAAATTGAGAAATAAAGAAATGATTTAAAAATACCATTATTACTAGTCATGATAAAGTAATTCAAATGGAGAAATGAATTAGTTGTATCTGGAAATAAGAGGTATAATTGATTACCATAAGTGTAAATAGTATTTGGTTTTGAGACATATGAAGGAGGAAACATTTAACAATAATATTAAAAGATTAAATAAAACAACGAGGTACTAATAAAAGATTTTAATAAATTTAAGATTTAGATAAGAGTTTCAGCCAACTCTATCCAGAAGCGTTAGTTATAGGAAAAGGTCACGAGAAGGAGGATACATCTTGAATAAGATGATAAATAGAGACGGGGTGATAAGATATAAAGACAGAATTTGAAAACAAATTAGTCAAAGAGAAGGCATCAAAGCCAAATTTTTCGTAGGGACGTCAAGTTGTTGGTTCCAAACCGATAAGTATCATTGTGAGACGTTGTGGTTGAACCATAAAGGTCACATCTTGGTTAAAATACCAAGGGTATAAGATATAAGATAATGAAGAGTGCTACAGTCAAAGAGGCATGAAATTAGAATAAATATTGAAGGAGGAATTTGAGTTCAAGAAAATTAAGATAAGGATAAATAATTATTGGTTTTAACTTGACAAATAGTCAGGGTAAAATAAAAAATAAAGAAATGGATAGATAAATATTCTATGTGTTTAACGGTTTGATTTAAATATTATTATTAAGTGTGTAGATTCAATTTTTATGAACTTGTGAATAAAGAATGGTTCAAAATTTGTAAGATCGAATCTTATAAGGAGGGGAGAATACATTAATTCAAAATATTAATTTTGTGATAAATGTATTGATATGGGATTATGTTTTCTAAGGAAATTATGGGTCAAGATAAGTTAAATAAAACTTAGGCTGAGCCCAGAAATTATTTTTATTCCTAAAAAGGAATTAAAAGTGGAATAAATGTCGAATGATAAACATAAAGGTAAATATACAGTGATGATGATTCTGTGGACGAAATCCTTATAAGGAGGGGAGAATGTGAGGATCCGAAATTTTACGAATAAATTTTTTTATTGATTATCAATATTTTGCTAAGTATCTATGATACAAGTCTAGATAAGTGGTCAATTGTTTATTGACTAAGAAATATGAGTAGAGTTGTGCTTAACAGAGAATAGTTGTAAGACCCCAGTTTTTATGAATAAAGATAATTTTTTTATAAATATCATTTTTGAATATTATGGAATGAATTTTATATAATGTTATAGTTGTGGGTAATATTTATAAATTTTGCAAAGTATGCAAGTTGTCATATTATATTTGATTGGTTGGGAAATATTCTTTTTGTCAGAGAATATCCGTACGACGGTACAATCATTGGTGAATCTCACAACAGAATTATTATCGGATTGAGAGAACGACAAAAATATTTTATAAAAATAACGGCAAAAATTTTACCATTAAACTACTCGGTAGTAAAAGTACAGTAATACGCGTGGTTGCATAGTAGCACACGATATTGATTATTAAGGCTTACGTGATAAGTCACTCAGTTTTGTTTTATTAGTATTATTAACGTAATAAAACAGAAAAACTTTTTATATAAAAGCAGAATACTTTTATAAAGTTATTACGTTTTATTAAGCTAATAGTAAATCTTTTATATAAAACAAAATACTTATATAAAGTTATCATTTTATTAGACAATAATTAGAATAAATTATATTTTATTATGCATAGTGTTTGTATAGTCTGCATAGTATTTGCATAGTAAAATCTTTTATAAAGTTATTACGTTTTATTAGATTATAAATAAAATATATTATATTTTATTTAAAAATTTTAACTTTAAATATGGATAGTCGGATTAAAAGTAAATCAATTTGACTAGTTCATGAATTAGTTACTATCTTGATCCATTTTTTATAAATAGAAGCTCATTCCTTCACGATTTTCTTACGAATTCACTGAAACTCTAGAGAGAGAAATTATAGAGAGAAAGAAGAAAAGTATTCTACTACTTCACTACTCCGATATCAAGTTTCTTTTACGGTAAGGGGTATTATTTCTTTTGTATTCATGAAGAGAACTTTTGTTATTCCATTCTTTATTATTCTGCTAGAATAACCAGTATACGCGGACTACCCTATACTTGGTGACATTCTTCTATTATTCCGTCTTTATTATTCTGTTGGAATATCCTGTTTGTGCGTTTTACGCCGGACCTAATTCCGTCTTTATTATTATTCTGTTGGAATATCTTGTCTGTGCGTTTTACGTCGGACCTGATTCCGTTATTTATCAAAGCTCTTAAGCCAGCTGAAATAGCTTGAGTACCTCAATTAACCATTACTGATCGTATAAGATTGTTATGATACAAGCTAGCATCATGTAGCAAACAATAGCAAAGATGGAGTAAATAATTGATAGAGCTGAACAAACGGATACAAATGGAAACAAGTAGTATACATATTTTTCCTTGAGAACCTAAATCTACAAACAAACAAAAACAGAGAGAGATCCATGAAATAGATTACGAAATACAGTACGTCTTAGAAAACACTGGACCTGAACTTGCTTGAAACTCTCTGAAACACACACACATAAGAATGACATACTCCCATAAAACTTATCAAGCCCAGTCCTCCGCTTCATGGACTACTGTTTATAAAGATCCCCTCGGATCGGGCAATAGTTTGAGCCAAACGAAGTGTAATCAAAGTGGAAACAGACAGGACAACATCATGAAGAACTGAAAAACAGTTCAATTGAGAAATTCAGTACATAAAACGAGTGGATAAAGGAACAAATGAAGAGAAATAATAGATGACTCACTAAATAAATTTATTTTATTTTATCTTCCTTTAGCTTTCAATCCCTCGCATTTTTCAAGTTCCAGTCGCATAGAATTTTGAACTTTGAAATTTAAATACAAATTATTAGAAATAGAATAGCATTCTCCAATAACCAAAATGGGGAAAGCATATGATCTTTAAAAGTATTTTATAAGAAAGCTAATTGAGATCATACACTCACTAATAGGTAAACATTCTATGTTTTTTTGTCCAAATAAAATCTTCTCATGTGAATGAAATCCAATAGTACCACAAATGGCAAGTTTTCACATTCCACATCTCTATCTTTCCATATACTTGCTTCGAGAAGTTGCTGTGTTTCTTCAATGATTCCAAGCCACTACCCGTTCTAGGGACAAACAAAATGACTCGTTATTCTAAGGACACTAGGAGAATATTCTTACCCAGTGAGTATTTCCTATAGCGATCTATTAAGCATATAAATTTATTTGAAATGTTAAATCAAAATCACTTTAAGTTTGATTCCAGAAAACCGAAAACAATGTTCTTTAAATTATTATATTGATCAAGAGGTACAATCAGGAAAAAGAAAAAGACAAAGCCTTCTCAAAGAAGATCTAAGGGATGTAAGGAAAGCACAACTCTTCAAAACAACTATAGCGTAGCAAAACTTTTAAGATCATATTAACAAAAAATTGAATCCATCTCTAACTTATAGAATAGTTTTATATACAAAATTAACAATAATTCAAATTTCAGATGAATGAAATATAATTATCTTAAAGAATAATGAAGAAAATGTAATTTATAAGCAGGTTCAGAATGATTGCTATGAGTTTCCTGAATTTGACAGTTACACAAAAACCAACATGATTACTATATTAGCACAAACCAACCCCTAAGCAGTGAATTCTGTAATTTGTATAATTTGTAATTAACCTATTAAGAAAACTTTAACAAACTACAAAGGCTTAAAATAAACACACCTCACACCAATTCAAACAATTAATGGCAACGACATCCAAAAGCTGGGAATTTTTCTCACGGAGTGCTCGTGACATAACCATTGGTTCCCAGCTCAAACCAGATGTAGTTTCAAGCACATTACTCACAATCACTGGTTAGCCTTTTACCCAATGCGACTGAAAATGCTTCAAATCCCCAGCTTGAATATCTACAGCGCTTAGACAATACAAGTAGTTGTCATCCGAATCTTCTCGAAAGCCGCTTTTAAGTAACTTTTCTTTGGCAGTGTCAAATTCACACGTCGACCATGCAGGAGTTTCGGGCATGTCCTTTAGTTTACAAAGTTCAGATAATTCTTCAGCTTTTACTAACAACTTTGAAACCCAATTTTCTGGTAAGACTTGCTTCAATATTAATATGCCTTCACCACATCCACCCATATTTTCTGGGGGACAAGGGATGCTGCCATCTTCATGGGATTTCCATTCAGATTCTGACCTCACATGACCCTCATCCTCTGTCTCATCAGTTATGTCCAAAGTTCCACTACTAGTTGAGGACATAGGACAACGTTCTCCACCATGCAAGTAAGCCACACCAGGATCTCTAAATTGCATAATCACTTCATCCTGACCTCCTCGCAGGCAGCCATTGCGCAACTCGCAGCAACAAATGAGGCAAAGATCATATGAACAGCGTGTACAGCTTCTATGGAAGTCGGCAATAGAAGTTTTGCAGTTGTTGCTTCATAGAACATGTGAAATCATAAATTTTTTGCCAGATTTAAGGAAAACAGTGTCCTGGTAAAGAGATGAAGCGTTGAAACCTACCAATACATGCGCTCATTCAACTCGCAGTTTGTCGCTTGTACTTTAACCTCTGATAGTGATAACCCTGACCAAACAATCAATTGATTAGGAATTAATCAAGACAGTACAAAATGGCAGGATATAATTCTAACCTACTTAAATCAACCAGTAGTAATAAATTAAGCCCATTCTATTTTATTTCGGAATGTGAAAATTCCTGTATTGAGGGAAAGAAAAGAATTTTAGCCTTGGAAATAACTAAGACAAGTCATTTTATTTCTTTACCAAGTTAGCTGAAACTATGGAGTATTGATGGGGCGACCTGTCTATAATGTCCAGTACAATTCTATTTTACAGCGAACTCCAGTCAATACCTTGAATCTTTGCTTCCATCTCCTTTTCCATAATTTGCTCCTCATTAATTCGTTTTATAAAAGGGAGAAGCTTTTTTAGGAGATATTTTGAGTGATAGATTTTTTCTTTTTCACTCAACTCCGATTCAAACCTTTTTGTGTCCTACAACAAACATTCAAACATGCAGATAACGATAATATTGAACACAAGACATCTCATAAATACATCAACCAATAATAAAAATTAAGAAGCTGAATCAACCAACATTCAGCAGCACGTCTAATCGCAAGCAACTCTTGCAATTGCAATTATCTCGACAAACAGGGCAAGCCTCAGAAAAATCCTTCTCTATCATCTTAGGGTACCTAGATATCAGGAGAAAAATAAAAGGTTGACAATAACAAAATAAAGTATGCTCCATAAAATTACATACAAATAATACCACCATTTTCTCTCCCTGTTTAACACTTTCGCATACTCATCCAACTAAAATTAATAACATTCTGAATCCTAACTATAACATACGCAGAAATTTCAGTTTGAAAGGATTTATCATGAGTTCTCAAAATACAACAGTGGTTGCAAAAACTGAACAAAATATGAATCAGAATTAAAACAAATGCATTCTCAGCTAATGCAACAGTACCCTCATAAACTTTGATTTCTCTTTCCCTTAAAACTAAAACTCCCACCATCCGAATCCATCATAAAGGTTTAGAAATTTAATTTTAACATAATCAACATTAAAACTTCTAGTAGTAACTTCCCTTAACATTTGTTTATAAGTTTGGGGGAAAAAACATAGTAAACTAGGGATATAGTTGTCAAATTTTGTTTAATGGGATGTTGATAAGGGTAGTTAAGGAATAACAAAATTTTTATCAAGTCTATCTTATTTTCCTTGCAAATTCTACCATTTTGGATGAGGAAAAATTGGGCCAAATTTTCCTTAGATTTCCTTACCTTTCCTAACTTAACATGCTTACAAACATTGAATTTTTAAGGAAAAATGTAACTTTCTTTAATAATTGTTGGAACAAACTATGGCAAACAAAGAAAACAAATGAAATTAAAGACAAGAACACAAGATTTACGTGAAAAATCCAAATCGGAAAAAAACATAGGCGAGAGACAGAAAATATTACTATATGAAGAATACAAGCTGTGAATCACTCTCTGCTTGCGGCTAAAACTAAGAAAGAATAGAATAGTGAAACCCTAGCTACAATAACATATATATAGCCAAACTAAAAACATAATGGGGACGAAGCCCCGGGCACCATCAGTCCTCTGCTACCTCCAATAAACCTCATCTTTTCTTTTCCTTCGGGTTGCCGCACAAAATAATTCGAGTTCAGAAACAAGGTTTATATAAGACCTTCATTTTGGACATCCCAATCAACAGAAGTGAGTACTATTTGAAAATTCTAAAAGCAAAATTGAGCCAATCACAATCCTATCCTATCCTTCAGTTTAATAAACGATTTCAAACAAAGATTAGAGCTTGTTCGGGAATGACTTATAAGTTGGTCAAACTAACTTATAAGTCATTTGTTAAAAACACTCATTTGGGGACATCCCAAAAAAAAACAAAAAAATGAGAAAGTGGATTCTGGGTTTTGGATTTTGGGACAGAGGGATTATAATACAAGCTTTGTTTAGGATTAAAATAGCAAAGTAATAAGAGTACCATTTGGTCATGCAGGGGATACAGTATCTCTTCCTTCCACATTTTCTGCACCCACAAACCGCCCTTTATCACTCCGGTGGCACTGATGACATGATATCGTCCCACCACCTAAATCCCTCTATTCAAATCAATTATCAAACACAAAAATGAGAAGGAATTTTTTTAAAAAAATTGGGCAAAAGTTTTTTTTCCCTTCTAAAACATGATCAAACTAACTTAAAATAGAGAAATAAACTCACAATTTTACAGCGTTTTCCTCTACTGAAAAACCCATCATCCTTTTCTTCACTTCCATTCTCATTCCGTCCCCTTTTCAGAGAGTTGTTCATCACTTGAGAGCGTCAAATGACTGATTTCGCGGCTGGGTTCCTAAGCCCGATGAGGTCCTATTTCATACATCATCAATCCTATATAGTGTATTTATAGTGTATATTATATATAGACCATCACATTAGCTATATCCGTTGCTCTATTTTTAATTTCATATTTCACAATCATAATTAGACACAAATATTTTACAATATATATATACTAGCTGTGTGCTAGGACAATATATGGACAGTGAGATTTATTCCAAACTTTAGACGGTCCAGATAATTTATTAAAATGAGCGGAAAATTCAAAATCAATTATATTTTGTTATATATATATATATATATATATATATATATATATATATATATATATATATATATATATATATATATATATATATATATAAAAACTCTTAAAATTGGGTTCAGATATAAGAAATACTATTTCTAATGTAACACTGGCATATATACTATATAATAACATTTGGGATAATACACTTTTTGGTTACTGTACGAGGGTTCGATTTTTATTGTGGTTCCCGAAATTTTTTTTATTACAATCGAATAATTGTACTCTTAAAAATTACAAATAGTCATTATTTTTAATTTCGTCCAAAAAACAGCAGATGAGAATCTTGTTGGGCATATTCTTTGATTATACATATTTTGGGTGGCGTTAATGAATTATTTTTCTTTGACGTGGAGCTGGGCTTCCAGGCTTAAAAAGGCTTAAAAAAACCAACTACTTATCATGCTAGAATTTATTAATTCTACAATACTAGTATTTAAACCATCTAACATCAAAAATATATTTACGAGTCACAGCCGTAATTATTCTATAAACTCTTTTTTTTTCGTTTTTGTCATTCAGTAGTATTTTAATAAAGCTGCATGTAGATATAATTATTAATATAATTCATAAGGTTAAAATTCATTTAATTACTCAAATAATTAAAATAATAATAATAATTAAAATTTTAAATAATAATAATTATTGTAATAATATAGTGACCAAAAAGGAGATAATACACTATATTATAATAATAATAATAATAATAATAATAATAATAATAATAATAATTAAAATAATAATAATAATAATAATGATAATAATAATATAAATTTTAAATAATAATAATTAATATTATTATTGTAATAATTATTGTCATAATAATTATATAATGAAACTGTAAGACCCCAACTTATTATAAATAAAATTGAATTTCCTCTATTCATTATCTTGAAATAATAAGGAGTTAATTTGATATAATGCTTTGGTTATGGGTAAAATGTGCAAATTTTACAAAATAAGCAAGTGGTTATAAAATATTTATTTTGTCGGAGAATATTCGTTTGATCGTGGAATATTCTTGTTGTCGGAAATATTAAATGCGACAGCGTAGCCATTTATGGGCCCCATAATGGAAAAACGGTTAGGATGAAGAACACGACAAGTTTAAGTTTTATAAATAACTTGGCGTAATTATTCTGAATTAACATTGTTGGATTACCTTGTGGTTAAAATATAGTAATCTGGCGTGGTTGCCACGATGCTTTGCGGTATTACGATATTTTGAATTATTGATTCTTACGTGAAGAAGACACTTTACTCATTAATTATTACGATAATTCTTTGTTAAATATTTTATTTTATTGATTCAATAATTGCTGCGTTGATATTTTATATTATTGTTATTTCAATAATTGTCATTGCACAATATTTCTCATTATCAGAACAATAATTAATATTATTTGAATAATATTATTAGATAGCATTATTGTTAATGTCTAAGGAAGTTCTGTCTAGGAAAGGGGTTTGGTCACCTAATTGCACGCCAATAAGGAAAAATCCTTATCGAAAAGTTCCCTCTTTCCTGGGAACGACCTGATTGTCATAATTGTGATTCTGTAATATTATTTGTGAATAATTAATTATTGATTTATATGATAAGGAAGTATTTACTTTATGTGGATATAAATGAAGAATATGAAAATATTTATTTTATGTGGATATAAATGAATGAATTAATGTTGAGGTATTTTATCACTATTTTGTCAGAATGAAGGTATTAAAAATCGTTCGTATGTGGATTTCGGGCATTTTTCGTTTGGAATTTGGAAAAACTTAAAACTATAAAGTTGTAAAGAATTTAATTTCCTATAGAATGGACATAAAATTCGTATTTTTCCTGATAAAAGGGCTATTTATTATGAATTATTGAAGTTTCAGAAATTAAAAGTTTTTATTAAAATTATGGGTGGGACCCACTTTTGTTTTTTTTTGAAAACATGTGCTGGATTTTTTTTTCAAATGTGATGGCTGGTCTTAGATGGCTGGCATGCGTAGAAGGAAGAAAAAAATATTATTATTTTATTAATTTAGTCTCCTTTGGCGTTCTAGCATTTTTCTATAAATAGGGTGCTTAGTTAGAATTGAAAATCACACCAGAAACAAGTTTTTTCTCTCTATATATTATCAAGCGTATTTTGTGAGTATTTAGATACTTTGAGAGTTGCTATTCAGTGCAAGTTTCCTTCAGCATCATATTCGATATTCCATTCAGAAATACTGTTCTTTTGAGGTAAGGGATGTTATTTTCTTCGTAAATGATATTATTTTCTTCAATATCATTATGCTGAAATATTGATATGAATTTTATTGTGTAATTTCTACCTTTTGTGTCGGGGTTACTATTCATTTATACGGCACTATTCACGTATACGACACTATTCACAAATACGACACTATTCACCGAAAAATAAAATTTTCTCTTCTTTGTCCTAGATGTCTATTATGATTACTATCTTTGATTGTATCTATGTTTTAATCTTCATTCTTGAATTTTACTCCATTATAGTTTATTATGGAGTATTTTTAAACTTGAATTATCTAAAGTACGAATCTCTAATCTTTGTCCTTTTATGTCACTGGATTCGTTCT
This sequence comes from Panax ginseng, assembly GCA_020205605.1. Lineage (NCBI taxonomy): Eukaryota > Viridiplantae > Streptophyta > Magnoliopsida > Apiales > Araliaceae > Panax > Panax ginseng. The sequence continues at coordinate 76,959,580 of CM035129.1, forward strand.
CTAAAATATTTTTCATCATCCTCAGTCTTTAATGGTGATACTTGATGAATATTGTTGGCCTGTAGTGCAAAGATGAATGATTACCTGATGAATATCTTTGGCCCGTAGTGCAAAGATGAACAAGTGTTGAGATAAACATGACCAACTGATGATACAAATGAATATCTTTGGCCCATAGTGCAAAGATGAATATTTGATTCAAGATGTATATTGATTGATGTTACAGGGATAAAATATTGATGATGAACTTTTAAATTCATAGATGATAGTAGATTTCATTCTCTACTTAACTATTCTAATGAATTGTTATTTCCACTGCGAATGTTGATCTAAAATTTGTTGTCCATTATATTTTATCTGATTTGTTGAAGGCTAAAGATAATTTGTTGTTCATTATCTTAGTCATAATATTCTTTACTGAGCTAGTTGAGCTCACCCTTTTCTTTTTTGTTCTATTTTTCTTCTCAGAAAACAAGAATATAGCGGGAAGTAGTCGGGGTGTGGAATGATGGTTCTAGACAGTTGTTTAGCAGTCCTCACTAATTTTGTAAAATAGTGTATCAATAATTGTACTGAAGACTTTATCTGAGTGTGGATATTGTCTAGAAGACAATATTTGTATTTAAACTCACAGTATATGTGTTGTCGTATATTGTACGACAATTGTATTAATAAATTTGTAGTTTTTTCTGTACCATGTATTTGGCGACTCAGAATGGGTGAGGTATACCTATTTTGGGGGCGTCACAGAAGCATTCCAACAAAATTTGACATCGCTAAGAAGCATTCCGTGATGGACGAGAGGAATATTAAAATAAAATATATTTAATGTCATCAAATTTGTATTTTCTATTTTACTTTTGATAGATTGTCATGTCTAATGGAATGTGGTGAAATAAGTTTATTTGTATTAATTATTACAATTATTATTATTATTACAATTCCTAGTATGTGGCCAAAAAGTTTATTATTTCATCTTCACATGCATAGAAACGATGCTAGGTGGTTTAAATATTAGTGTTACATAAATTTCAGCATGATAGGTAGTTGGTTAAATGGCTTTTGTTGGAATATAAGATTTTTAGTTTGGAGAGGTCATGAGTTCAACACTCATTAGCAATAAGAAGAGTTCAACACTCATTAGCAATATTTTTTTTAAGAAAATTGAAATTAAAAATAATGACCATTTTGTAATTTTTGAGATTGTAACGACCAAAAAGTGTATTATCCCAATAACATTTGATACAACACTACTGAACTGAATGCCTATTCTTTGTCGCGAATTATAGAGTCCCCAATTAATTTGTAGTCTTATTATTCTACATAATATATTAAAACAAATTTTATTACTAAAATTAAATTTTAACAACAAATTTTAATTTATTGAACAATATATTTAAGTTTATTCTTTTACTTTCCTTTTTTACTTGTATAAATAAATTTATTATTAAAAAGATATATATATATATATATATATATATATATATATAAAAGAAAAAAATATATATGTAATACTCATTTAGTTAATAAGGAGTATTTCCTTATTTTATAATATTAAATTTTACATAATATAACCTTAAATAAATGTTAGAAATAAAGTGCATTGGAATCTGTAAATGTTTGGTGATGTTTGGTGTGCATTAGAGAAAATCCAATGGTAATGTCAAAATGGCTATAGCCATTGCTATATTTTGGCACCAAAAAGTGCTTTTTGGTGCTAAAATAGAACCCAGTCTCCAGTGGTTGTTCTATTTTAGCACCAAATTGTTTCAAATTTAACTAACTTTCCCTCCATCTCATTGTTAATTATTTTTTCAACTCCAATTCAACTATCTACGTTATTTTCAACCCCGTTGTGATCTAATTTTTTAACTCCCCGTTCCCAACATTCTCAACCCCCATTCTACTTAAAATTTCAGATATTTTTCAATCCACAATTATAGCACCCCCATTCCACCGTTTTCAACCACCATTCAACCCAGATATTTTTATTATCTAACTTTGGGGAAAGGGGAAAAGGGACCGGCCCATTAGTCACGGCAGCTCTATCTTTCTACCGATCTCTATCTTTCTCAATCTCTATCTCTCTACCTCTGTCCATCATCAGCTCCTTGAGCTTCTTCCTCAGCCCATTAGTCACGTCAGATCGGTGAGGGAAAAGGGGATCGGCTTCTTCCTCAATCTCTATCTCTATCTCTTTACCACTCATCTCAGATCGGCATCCTTATTCATGGCTAAGTTGTAATCGGCATCTCTATCTCTCTACCTCTCATCTTAGATCGGCTTCAAGGTCTTTCATGGCTTCTTTCTTTTGATCTACATAGCTGGTGAAGGATTTTGTCATCAGATCATTCATTTTGTATGAGAGAGAAGGTACATGCAATCGATCAAAGCTAGCTACCAGGGTCCCAAATTTCAGCGGGTTCTATATTTTCCGGTAGTGTACTGGACACTTTCCGGCGGGTTCCATGTTTTCCGGCCACTTTCCGTTCAGTTTTAAGTATGTCCGATTCTTAATTTTCTGTTAATTTTAGTTGGGGTTTGAGATGTCAAAGGATGACTTTAGAACCAAGTATAACATTTTGCTATTTTAGAACTAATTATAGAACTGGGTTGGATTTGTGTTTTTGCCATTTGGTGCTATAATTTGACTATAGAACCAATTATAGCACTCCCATTGGATTTGCTCTTAGAATACAGAAAGTATGGAAAATGAATAGATTATTTGTATGTACCTACTAGGAGACTTTCATCCTCCCAACAAGTACTAATAAGAGAGAGAACTCTTCTTATCTTGAGTGAAAGATCATGGGTCCTCCTCGCATGCATATATATATATATATAGTGGCGAAGTTATGATTTTTATTTAATAGGGTTAAAATATTACAATATTATAAATAATTTGGTAAGGTTCGAATTAATTTTTTTAGATAATTTTATATTTTTTAGTTGATTGCATATGTAAAATATATATTTGGTTATAATATTGTTAATATAATAAGTAATAACATTATATATATATATATATATATATATATATATATACACACACACACACACACACACACACACACACATACCCCTTATTGACCCTTAATACGCTTTTCTAATCTCAAATTTGTTAATAAATATTTAAATTTCTTATGCTATAAAAGTAATATAAATTAGATTATTATTTATTTTAAAAATATTAGAGAAAGATGCATACATCAAAAAATAGAAGTAATATGAAATTGAGAAAGTTATAAAACATTCAATTTGACCTCGTATGTTAAAAAATTTATAAAATTTTAGTGGGGTCAATTTATTCATTACATTTAAATTTCATCTAAATTTATCATATATTATAAAATAAATTTTTTCAATTGCAGGTTCAATTATTTACACCCTTCCATGTGGCTTTGCTTGCATATATATATATATATATATATATATATATATATATATATATATATACACACACACACACACACATTAATTGATAGTGAATGACAACTTGAATAGAAGAGATTATCAATATATATTTTGTTTTATCTATCATTTTACAACATGTTATTTGTTAGACTTTGTGCCCTAGAGGCCAATTAATTGATATAATTGCTTAACATTTTGATATTATATTTGATTGAATAAATGAATGATTTGATTATGGTTTTATTTACTGCGTTATATAAATGTTAACATAATAAAATTCCTTAGAATAGTGATACAAATTATATAGTTTCAAGTATGTGACTTTAACATGAGATTATATAATTACAATTAGTATCATTGCTCTTAAATGTCCCTAGTCGAATATCATTGTTGATGGGACAACAATGATGCATTGAGACTAGTATGTGGATTGACTGATAACCAAATCTCATTGGTTATAAATATATGAGATATTGAGTCAATGCATAGGTATATGTTAGAGAACGATGTACTGGACAGACCCACCATGAGAATTCTACGTGGAGCATTATGCAAAGTGTCATTAGCGATTCTCATAGTGACAATGATATAATGATCCTCCGACCTGAAATCACTATATTACTACACAGGAATTGATGTACTTTGATATCATCAAAAGTTACCTTTAATAAGGTGGACAAAGATGATTATTGGGTACATAATGATTCGTGTGAGGAATATGAGTGATCTAGATGGAATTTAACTCACATATTAGGGGTGATATCTATAGGCCTTTTGATTGAGTAGGACTATGAAATGCATGGCCATGCTCAAATAGTGATTTGTTTCATATAGTCTACTCATTGATCATGAAAACTCAGATTAAATTATGAAGAGTATGACATATTCCATGACTCGAGTTTAATCTTGGATGTCAAGGTTAAAAGGATTAAATTACATTGAGACATTGGTCACGAAAAGGTTGCATCGAATCATCGATCTTATTATTACTTGGGTAGCAGTGATGTATTACTAGATGCCGCTCACTGTTTATAATTTTATAATATGATTTTAAAATTATTGTCAACGTAATAATAACCTATAGGGTCACACACATAGAACGTAATTAAAAGGAATTAATTTAAATTGTAAAGATTTAAATATGTCAATATAATTGATAGTATCTAAATTACGAATTTAAATTAATAGGATAATTTATATATAGGTATATTAATTAAGTAAGACTTAATTAAGATATATATATATATATATTAATTAAATTAGGTTTTTGATTAATTCCTTTTAACTGCTATATATATGATGTATAGCAACCATTTAGAGATACATCATTAACCAAAACCCTAGCCGCTCTTAGAGAGAGACTAGAGAGAAACAGTTTCAAAAATCCTAATCATTGGTGGCTAGTACCGCGGTTCCTTTTACTGCAAATCGTACGACGATTCACGGAGCGTTCGTGTGGATACCGTAGAGAAGCAATTCGTTTGGATTGCGTTGGAGATTCGATCGCATTAATTCTAGTATCAATAATCGGTATAAATTTCTAACTACTGAATTAATATGGTTTTCTCATGGATCCTGTTTTAGGGTTTTCAAAATTTCGTTGAAAATTTGTTTTATTTCGCTGCGTTTATGTGCCAAAAACCCTACATTATTAGCATAAGTTTTTATCCAATTTTAAAAAGGAAGTTGTTTTCTCATTTTTCTTTAAACATCAAAAATTATTTGGTAGTTCTCTTAACTCAATATAAGTTTTTCTTTTCAAAGAATTAGTAATTTATGAGATTCACGTATTTTTATTGTTGTATATTGCTATGAAAAAAATGGTAAATAATATATGTTGATGTCAAAATTTATTTGTGTCCCTTGTAGACACTCAAAATTTTGTATTCCTGTTACTAACATTATAGGAGGGCAGAATTGTCTTTCAGAGATAACCCAGGAAGACAGCTCAGTTCCAATCCCGGAAAAAACACTAGGAGTTTCAGTTTCAACCTTGGAAATGACACCGAGGAGTGTAGTTGCAGTTCCGGAGATAACCCTAGAGATGCTTGTTGCAACTCATGCAGTTAGCTTCAACTTCGGAGACAACACCGAGGCACTTAGTCCCAAGCCCGGAGATAACCCTGGAAGGTCAGGCACACCAGTACTTGCAGCAGCCCAATCTAAGAGATAACCCTGAGCAACGACTGCTTTATCAACCCAAACCGGAGATAACCCTAGTGATGGGAAAAATCGTCATTTTGCCACCTCGATTCCATACGCACGCCGTCTCAACACATTTCAACATACATTCTACACAACAATGTCCCACAAGAGCCAAATAGCTACAATCCCGAATGCCTACTACACAGGACAACACACCGGATAGAATTTGAAGCTTGAAGACCAAGGGCATGGTCCCATCTTCCTGACTTCTTACAACCTCTAATCCCATATCATTTGTGTAGCTCTCGACAACATCAGTCCAAAACAGGTCTTATACACCTTAATTGGATGCCTGGATTTAAGTTCAGAAAGTTCGAGTGGACATCACGTTGCACGCATGTACGTACTTCGAGACGACAGGACCCACGGAGCCTTGGGCACCCCGGGCAGCCGCAGGTGCATCTGTGACTGCCACAGGTGTACCCGCGGCTCCCCCCTCTATAAATAGAGGGCTTGGGGTGGCCATTTTGTAAGAGAAAACGACAAGGAATCCCTGTCCAATTTGCTTTGTACAAACTATAAACTGAGTGCTTTCTCATTTTAAACACTTGTGAGCTCATATATTTCTATATTTTTACCAGTGGGAACCAAGTGTTCATCCATTTAAAGCTATAGAAGTCTTCTTTGGCAGTCCACTATAAGCCTTCTTACACTTCTTAAAGCCTTTCTCTTCTACTGTGCACACACTTTTCTTCACGTTGAGAGTCGTGTTGCGTGTGTATATGCACAGACTTGATTCTGTGGTTTTTTTTCCTTTCCTTTATATATATATATATATATATTATATAAATATATTTATATATATGGACTAACATTATCGAGTTATGCCTCGATTGAGCACAGACTCACGTCCAAGCGCTTATTTGCTTATATATATATATATATATATATATATATATATATATATATGAATTGTTGTCGAACTCTATTCGATGAGCACTTGGATTTTACATCCTACATTTATTGCTTTTATATATGTATATATTTATATATATATAAAGCTGTTGTCGGACTTTTCTCGATGAGCCCTAATTTTATATACGGTGCATTTATGCTTTTATATATATATATATATATATATATATATATATATATATATAGCGATATATTCTTTGAAATGATAAATCGAGCACTGAATCGATATATATCCCAGAATCGTTCTTGCGCTATATATATATATATATATATATATATTTATATTTATGTCGAACTGGAGTTTACTTACGTGGCCTTTTATTGCTTTCTTTACATTTCAGTCACTTTGAGTTTCCTTCGTGGCGGTTGATCGATTTTACTGCTTTATTTATATTCCGTCCCGCCTGGATTTTACTTCGTGGCGGTTGATCACATTTACTGCTTTATTTATATTTCTGATCCCCTATAGAGGTGCTTCGTGGTGGTTGATCGTGTATATATATATATATATATATATATATATATATATATATTAACCACTTTTATATATTACATTTACAGGTCCCCATGAAGTTCGCTTCATGATGGTTGACAGCCTGTATATATATATTTACAATTTTTATATATATAACTGCTTACAGCTTTCATATAAACTGCTACATCATGTGAGCCTAGGAATCTTGTGATCACAGATTCAGTCTCCTGAATCTAGATTCGGTTCCCGTGATGGACATTTTTGGTTGTAATCAGCTTGTAAATTATTCACGATGTTTGAATTTCCTTGGATGACTTTCATGCCCATAAGGAGTTCGACACTGATATATATTATTTTCTCGAAGATGCTTCACATCTCGAAAATAAAAGCAATCAAGCCGAACATTTAATAAAATGGAAGTATCAAAGGCCTCAATTACTATTGAGCATAGGGTTTGAAAAAACCTCTTTTACAAAACATCATTGTTATATCTTGTTAAAACTGAATTTTTGCACAAATTCAAACCCTTTGTATATAGGTGTGAACGAGGCATAACACCACTTCCAAATAATTGCACATTGACCCCCCCGACACACATTCATATAACAGTTTAATTAAAAAGTGGCGGTCACCGTGGTAACATGGATGTCGGGGGGTGCCTAACACCTTCCCTCTGCATAAGCAAGTCCCCGGACCCTAACGAATCTCGGTTTCACAGACCAGTTTAACAGCGTTATGTCACGTGGTCAATGTGTAAACCTTTTCTCGATTGAGTTCGTGCAACCATTTAAAAATACCAACTGGCGACTCTTACAGTCCAATCGTTGACATATAAATGTCGGACCTTTTCACAACTTGTTTTTTCAAACAAATCTCACCTAACATGAGAACACCAAAAGATAAGAACAGAAAAGAGACAATAAAAATCCCGATGTCGACAGGTGGCAACTCTGCTGGGGACACTAATAAGAGGACTTAAGCCGCTACTACAAACTTTTCAAAACTGTTATATGCTTATGTGTGGATGTTGTATTTACATTTTTGATGACTATGTACAAATGCATTTTACTTACGGCACTAAAATATATCTATCTGTGATATTAGTGCTTCGCACATGTCATCATTCTCATAATGGTGAGACACGTTGCATGTGAATGTATGTTGTGTGGTTCCTCCACCAGGAGGCTATCCTGTCGGTGTTTGATTACTGGACTCGTAGGGAGACTAATTCCAACGAGGCTCAGGAAAGGAACCACCCAGATTCGCTCCAGTTGAAAGACCAGATTAACTTCCGATCAAGTAAATTGCGATGATCTGGGAATCTTCATGCCAAAAAGCCGCGAGAGTGACCTAATATAGGTCAGCCTCTGATAAACCAAACGCGGAGGAAAGTCTCTTCATGCTTTCCATTTTCAATTACTTGTAAAGATAATTACTTGTAATTTCATTATATGTCAATCTCTATGTAATGGAAAATATGAAGGATATGTGTACATGCTTATTAGAGCCTGGCATGCTATCAACTGACACCCGTTTTGCAGGATAATACTCCTAAAAATGGACAAATTATGATAGCCTGTTAATAGTGATACATTCCCTAAGACTAAAATACATAAGTTTTTGTAGGGAAACAATTGGGCCTTTTACCCGATCAAAGTCCAAGAAGGCCACGAGCGTATAGCCAATTATATCTTCATCTGACCAATCTAATCCTGCTCCTGTCTCTCATGAAGAGTTTGACAGATTAAGCAAACAAATCATAAATTTGGTTGTTCTGCTTAAAGAACTACACCAGTCTACTCAGGGTTCACGAATACCCGTACATACAAAATCCTCTGTACATGGAGGAACACATGGTGCGGATCAAGAAAATCCAATACCCGATCTTCAGTTGGATAAGTCCAACAAAATTCCTAAAAACACCCATCTCAAAGAAGATCCAGACACCGGTGATATCAGGAAAAAGGTCCTTCAAATGGAAGAAACCATTCGGTCTATAAAAGGGATTGGTGCACATGGGAGTGTCTCATATGCCGACCTTTGTATATTCCCTGGTGTCCATTATCCAGAAAAGTTCAAGACTCCTGACTTTGAAAAGTATGATAGGTTAGGAGATCCTTACACACATTTAAAGGTATTCATTGGAGAACTCGGATCTTATGCCGAGGATGAGAAGCTCAGAATGCAACTATTTCAAAAGAATTTAACTGGAAAAGCCCGATAATGGTATACCAGATTAGACAATTATAAGATCCACAATTTGGGAGGAGCTAGCTCATGCCTTCCTCGGTCGATCTGACTTCTAGTCTTAGATGGCTCTGGCCCTACCAAATTACCAAGGTCAAGAAACAAGCCAATGAGTCTTTCAGAGAGTATGCTCAAAGGTGGAGGCGCCTTGCTGCTAAAGTTATTCCTGCTATGACAGAATAAGAAATGGTGATGACCTTCATAGACATATAAGAAGCTCTTTTCTATGAGAGAGTCTTAGCTGGCATTGGCAAGCCATTTTTTGAAATGATCAAACATAGAGAGATGGATGAGATGGGATTGAAGTTAGGAAAAATTCAAGACCTAGCCACTTTAAAAGTTGTTACTGAGCACATCCAGTCTGGAACTTATGGAAACAACCCCCTGAGGGTCCATAAAAAGAAAGAGGAGGATGTTTCCTTGATACAACAAGGTCAGAAAGGAAGTCAGAACATGCCTATCCAAAGGAGAAACTACTCCCCTTTTCAAGCACAGTCTTTCAACCCCACATTGCCAAAGGGTGGATAAGTCCAACACAATCGAGTGTTCACACCCCTAGCGGATTCACTCGAGAATGTTCTCAATCTTCTAACTACTTAGAAGAAAATTATCCATCTTCTTCCACCAGCCAACCCAAATGGGAAGGGTTTTAATGTGACGCCCCCAAAATAGGTATACATCACCCATCTTGGGTCACCAAATATGTAAGACCCCAACTTATTATGTATAAAATTAAATTTTCTCTATTTATTATCTTGAAATAATAAGGATTTAATTTGATATATAATACTTTGGTTATGGGTGAAATGTGCAAATTTTACAAAATAAGCAAGTGGTTATAAAATATTCATTTCTGTCGGGGAATATTCGTTTGGTCGTAGAATATTCTTTTTTTCGGGAATATCCGTATGACAACGCAGTCATTTGTGGGCCCCATAACAGAATAACTGTCGGATGAAGAAAACGACAAATTTGAGTTGTTACAAATAACGTCGTAATCGTTATCGTTAACACTGTTGGAATACCTGGTGGTTAAAATACGATGTCTGGCGTAATGGCACGATAGCACCTTTGTATTACACAATGTATTGTTGAATTATTGATCCTTACGTAAGAAGGCACTACTCAATAATTGTTACAGTAGTTACTATTTAATATTTTATTTTATTAATTCAATAATTGCTGCATTGATAGTTTATATTATTGTTGTTTCAATAATTGTCACTTCACTATATTTCTCATTATTAGATCAATAATTCATATTATTTGAATAATATTATTAGATAGCATTATTGACAATGTCTAGAAAGTTCTGTCAAGGAGAGGTTAGGTCATCTAATTGCGGCGCCCGATGAGAGAAATCCTTATTGGAAAGCCCCTCTTTCTGAGGAGCTACACGGTTGTCATAATTGTGATTCTGTAATATTATTTGTGAATAATTAATTATTGATTCATATGATAAGGAAATATTTATTTTATATAAATGATGGATTTATTTAATTTATGTGATTATAATTGAAGGAGTTAATGTTGAGGTGTTTTATCTGTATTTTTGTCGGAATGGAGGTATTAAAAATCAAATCGTATTTTTTACGATATATTGCTTGAGTTATAATTTTTAATCGTAGTTGGATCGTTGTGATTTTTGGATATGTTATACATATATAAGTTGGGTATATGTCCACAAATTTTGAACCGTTAAAAATGAATGAATGATTTGTTATGAATTTTAAGAGGTGACTGCTTCGAAAATTAGGGTTATAAATAATTTTAGTAGAAAATTCTAGAATTGAGTGGGCCCCACTTGTGGTTGGTGAGAAATGTGCTCAAATTGAATTTCAAATGTGGTGGGTGGCAATAGTAGCGTAGTAAAGCCATCGTGGTGGTCGAGTGTCCTTGGGTTGCTCTTTAACATTTTCCTATAAATAGAGGGCTAAGTTAGAATTGAAAATCACACCAGAAACAAAGTTTTCTCTCTTTCTCTCTGTATATTATCGAGCGTATTTTATGAGTATTTAGATACTTTGAGAGTTCTTTGTTCAAAGATAAGTTTCATTCAAAGATCACTTGAGCCTTTCATTCAAATCTTGCTTTCTTTGAGGTAAGGGATGTTATTTTCTTCCTATATGATATTATTTCTTTCAATATCATTATGCCGAAGTATTGATCTGAACTTTTAATTAAATTTGGAACTTGTTGTGTCGGGGTTACTATTCACATATACGGCACTATTCACAAATACGACACTATTCACCGAAAAATAAAATTTTCTCCTTTTCTTCCAGATGTCTTTTATGGTTACTATCTTTGATTGTATCCATGTTTTGATCTTTATTTTTGAATTCTACTTCACACTTGGTTATTATGGAGTATTATTGAATTTGGATGAACCGAAATACGAATCTCTAATATTTGTCCTTCTGTTTCACTGGATTCGTTCTCTAAAATGTTTTTCATCATCCTCAATCCTTAATGGTGATAATTGATGAATATCTTTGGCTTTGTAGTGCAAAGATGAATGATTACTGATGAATATCTTTGGCCCAGTAGTGCAAAAGATGAGCAGTGTTGAGATGAACATACGACCAATCTGGTGATCTGAAATGAATATCTTTGGCCCGTAGTGCAAAGATGTATATTGATTGATGTTACAGGGATAAATATTGATGATGGACTTTTAAATTCATAGATGATAGTAGATTTCATTCTCTACTTAACTCTTCTAATGAATTGTTGTTTCCGCTGCAGTTATTGATCTAAAACTTGTTGTCTATTGTATTCTATCAGATTTTTCCCTGTTGAAGACTAAGAATAATTTGTTGTATATTTTCTTAGTCATAATGTTCTTTACTGGGCTAGTTGAGCTCACCCTTTTTCCTTTTTGTTCCATTTTTCTTCTCAGGAGGTGAGAGTTTAGCGGGACTAAGCGGGTGCGGAATGATGATTCAAGATAGCTGTTTTAGTAGTCCTCACTATTTTGTAAAATAGTGCATCAATAATTGTAATGAGGACTTTATTTGGGTGTGGATATTGTCTAGAAGACAATATTGTATTTAAACTCACAGTATGTGTTGTCATATTTTGCACGACAATTGTATTAATAAAGTTGTAGTTGTTTTTCTGTACCATGTATTTGGCGACTCAAAATGGGTGATGTATACCTATTTTGGGGGCGTCACAAAATACATGGTACTGAATACAAATACAAACTAAATTATACAACATGAGCTGAGAGTTTTTACATGAATATTGTCTTCTAGACAATATCCAAACTCAAATGGAGTCCTCATTACATTTATTATCACACTATTTTATAGAATAGTGAGGACTACTATAACACCATCTTGGACCATCACTCCGTTCTCCGACTAGTTCTGGCTACGTTCTCATTTCCTGAAGAGAACAATGGAAGTAAAAGGGTGAGCTCAACTAGCCCAGTAAGAAATATTATGACTATGATAATGCAGAATAAGTTATCATTAGCCTTCAACAATGTTAAACTGATAGAATATAATAGACAACAAGTTTAACTGCAGCGAAACAAGCAATCCTTTAGAAGAGTTAAGTAGAGCATGATATCTACTATCTTCTATGATTTAAAAAGTTTATCATTAACTTTATCGCTGAGACTCAGCTTAATAAATAAATCACATCATCGAATTATCCTTGCACTACGGGCCAAGGATATTCATTAGTATCACATCCACAAATTATTCATGTACTACGACCAAGAATATTTGTGTAATCATCAATGGTCATGATCATACCGAATTATCCCTAGTCATAATCATACTAATCAACGGTCCATTTATGCACGTAAGCAAAAGATAACTTTCATCACAATATAAGCATGAGGATGATGACAATGATATAAGAATTCAATTAAAAGAAAGCAAAGGATAAATTTTAAAGATTTATAATTTAATTTATCTAGAATTCAATAATGTCCAAATTGTCAACATGATATTTGCTTTGTGGAGTAAAATTCAAGAATAATATCCATGTATCAAAAATAATTTGGATGAAAAGAAATAAATTTTTCTATGAATAAGTACCGTGAATGAATAGTACCCTATAAATAGTACTTCAGGAATAGTTCCCCGTGAATAGTACCCTATGAATAGTACATCAGGAATAGTACCCCGTGAATAGTACCCTGACATGATAAGTGCCCCGAATACTCGAGTGAATAATATTTGAGTGAATAGTAATCGGGTGAATAGTAACTCGTGAATAGTACCCCGGCATGAAAAGTGTCCCGGATACCCGAGTGAATAATATTTTAGTGAATAGTAACCAGGTGAATAGTAACCCGTGAATAGTACCCCGGGTGAAAATATTGATATTTAATAAGAAAGTTCATATCAATATTCCAATGAAACGATACTGGATGAAGTGCAAAACTCAAGGATATTTCACTAATTTCAAGGATTATAGAAGCAATACTTACCATAGTAAGTTTAGATTTAAGAATATGAAAAGAAATAACATACGAAACTGCAAATGGATTTTCACCTGTCATACAATATGTAATCCACGTAGACAGGTTATTCCGACATATTAAAGGATGAATACGAAAAAAAGTATTCCTTATGAATACGAAAGAAATAATACTCCTTACCTTAGTAGAAGGCTGGATACTACAATAGTGAAGTAGCAGAATACTCTTCTTCTTGCTCTCTATAGTTTCTCTCTGTATAGTGTCTCTTGTGAATCTCAGTGAATTGGTGAGAATAAAAGAAGAATTAAACTTTTATTTATAGGAGAATGGACTAAATAGTAACTGATTCATGAACGGTCCATATTGATTTACTATTAGAACGAACAGTTATATTGATTACTATTAAAACCACAATCGACGGTCCAGATTGATTTACTTTTAAAAACACCACCGACGGTCCAGATTAATTTACTTTTAAAACCACCATCGACGGTCCAGATTAATTTACTTTTAAAACCACCACCGACGGTCCAGATTGATTTACTATTAAAACCACCACCGACGGTCCAGATTGATTTACTATTATAACCACCATCAATGGTCCAGATTGATTTACTATTATAACCACCATCAATGGTCCAGATTGATTAACTATTAAAACCACCATCAATGGTCCAGATTGGTTAACTATTAAAACCACCATCAATGGTCCAGATTGGTTATCTATTAAAACCACCATCGATGATCCATAAAATTAGTAAATCTTCCCATGGAATACTAAGTCAAACTTACAACAAACGCCTCATAACAAATCCCTATATATATCAAAAATTGAATAAATATTTACCACAAATCATTTATCTTTAATAAACACATTTTTAATCTATTAACAATTATTCATCATTAATATTATAACTCACAATATTTAACAACCAGATCATTCCCAGGAAAGAGGGGGCTTTCCGATAAGGATTTCTCCCTATTGGCGCACAATTAGGTGACCAAACCCCTTTTCTCAACAGAACTTTCTAGACATCGTCAATATTGCAAATAATAATATGAATAACTTTGTCATCTCAATTATTAATTTAATAATATAAAATATTATGCGAGATAATCTTTGTGACAATAATTGAATCAAATAACGTGAGATACTATGTAGCAATTACTGTAGCAATAATTGAGTAAACTGAGTGGCTTCTTACGTAAGCATCAATAATCAATACCGTCTGCTACTATGTAACCACGTGTATTACTGTTTTTTTACCACCGGGTATTTCAACAGTTTAACGGTAAAACTTTTGCCATTATTTTTTTAACAAATATTTCTGTCATTTTCTAACTCCGACAGTTATTCTGTTGTGGGGTTCACCAATGATGGTGTCGTCATACGGATATTCCCTGACAGAGAGAATATTCCCCGACTAAATGAATATTACCTGACACAATGAATATTTTATATCAATTTGTATACTTTGCAAAAAATTTTAAATATCGCCCTTAACTTTAACCTTTTATCAATTTAATCATTTACTAAATAGAATAATAAATATAAGAAAATTGAATACTTTCATTTCATAAATTCGGGGTCTTATAATCTCCACTCCTTATGAAATTTCGCCCTCGAAATTTACGTACGTACCTGGTATGTCAAAGAGGTGAGGATACCTCGTCAGATTCTAACTCTTTGAGGTATAACCTTTGGGCGTAGAATATGTTTCTTCTTATCAAAGATTTTAACAGATATCTCCTCATACATTAAATCTTCTGCTATCTCGTCTAGTTCTAATTAAATAATGTGTTTCGAGTCTTCCACATATTTACGTAACATCGATACGTAAAAACCGTTATGAGCACTCGACATACTTAGCGGTAAAGCGAGTCTATAGGACAATCTCCTACTCAATCGAGGATTTCAAATAGACTAATAAAATCGAGAGTTTGAGCTTTTCTCACTTCATCGAATCTTATTTCTGGAATAACGCTATTAGGAATAAACATATGAATGATATTCCTATATGATTTGATTATGATATATATGTGAATGAATATGCAAGTATGCTTGCATCAAGAAAAGCTGTAAAGTCCTCTGATAGATTATAGAAACATATGTACAAGGACTTAGAATGAATTGATCAAATATGTTAGGTTGATCCTACATAAACAAAACAGCTTTGTATAGTCCTTAAAAAGAAATGATGTACAAGGACTATAAACATAGAAAGATCAAACATTTTAGGTTGATCTTATGATTTAATAGATAGGCTTGTTTGATCGTCGAACACTGCACCAGAAATCGTAGTCTGCCAGGAGAGTTAAGGATAACTCAAGAGCTATCAAGGCAAAATCGTAGTCTACAAGATAGTAGATCTCGAAGTTTGTAGACTTTCAGGAGAGACGAGGAAGGATCGTAGTGTGTCGAGTAAAGCTTCCTTGGAGTCGCAGTCTGCTGAGAAAGTCATGTTCAGAATCATAGAGACAGCCTGCCTACGAGCCGACCGAGCTTCTGCCGAAGCCAAGTCAAAGAATCATAAACTACACTCAGAATCGTAGAGTCTACTGATCGTATCAAAGGCATGAATCATAGTCGAGCAAGATCAGATGAAGACAACAAGCTCAAATACAGAAATCGTAGTGTTAAGATCTGATCTCGGAGTCGTAGTGTCTGTACAGCTAAAGCTGAATCATAGAGTGCAGAGTTAAGACTTCAATAGATGTGCTCACAAGGTCAAAGAAGAATCATAGAGCAAACACGGTTCTCAGCAATTGAGCACTCCCAGAATATCCAAAGGAATGAAACTTCTGATTAGTATTGCAAAGATACGTCTCACCTAAAGGAAGCCAGAGAGAACTCAATGAGTGGCATGAAAGCTAATAGAAGATCTGAGCATCAACCCAATCAACATCCAGATTAAGTTGTGAAGCCATTCAAGATGAAGTCTTACACAAGATGATCATAAGAGGACTTCAGTAGTTGACTAAGGAAAGTCAACATATGCAGTAGCTGTCAAGTGAAAAGATGACAACGATCTTGGAAGTAACCAGGATCGTAGTGTTTGCCAAACAAAAGAAGGAACTGATGGAATATACACAAAGATGCTGGTCAGCCTCTGAAGAAAAAGGCTAAAGTGATTAAGCATTGGGTCAGTCCATTGATGATAAGTGAACGGGAGATCACAAGGAGAAAGCGAGCTGAACACGCCACAAATCTTAAATGTCTTGTTATTCAGAAGAGGCCAGAAGGAGTCAAGCCATCAGTATCTGAGAATAGTCGAGGCAAACAGAAGTGATAAAGCACTGCACGAAAGAAGGAAGAGCTATTCTTCACTAAAGATCAAGTGAACACTCTTCAAGATCGTAGTATTAATTCTACACGTCAACAAGCAAGTCAACAAGACTCTACAATCAGGTCCAAGAAGATATGTATCAGAATCGTAGAGTTCGATAGCTGAAGATTGAGGCATTGGCAACGGCTTAATCTAAAGAGTAATATTTGAATAGAGCTTATTGAGAGCATCGATGCAAAAGGACAACCTATGATCAAGAAATCAGAAGGAAGAAATAAAGTTGACTACTTGCCCAAGATATAAAACTGACATCTCTAATGGGGTAAGTGAAATGGTAGACTGCAATGTCAGAAAGTCAGAAAAAGATGTCATGTCACATCTGCAGTCTGCACCAAATAACTCGAGATCTGTGAAGCCATTTGAATAGCTTCCAACGGCTTCTTTCCAATGGGAAGATTAGAAAGTAGTATAAATTAACAGAGCCTCAGAGATCAAGAGTTGCTGATGACTGCGAAGTTGCAGAATTGTTGAGTTGTTGAATGCTATTGTTGACTCTACGAGTTCACCAAAAGATCAACAGAACAAGTCTTAGTGACAGTGAGACTACCAAGGTGGAAGTGAAGCAGCCTTGAAGAAGGACTTAAACGGATTAGAGCTTCACTCAACAAATATGAGAATGCCATTGAAGATGGCAGCCAAGCTGAGAGCCGAGAAGGCCAAAGAAATAGCATTTAGAAAAGTGGCAGAGTACAAAGAAGATCAGGAGAGCCACTCTATGAATCACCATGAACCTTAAGCTAAAACTGAATAAGTGCAGAACCATGTCTGCAAAACATTCAAGAAAGGTTCAGGGATTGCTAAGTCTCTGTGCACCATCACCATCACTATCACCATCACCATCTGTGCACCATCACCATCTGGATTTGCTAAGTCTCTGAGCCTTTGGTAGACTTTGTTTGGCACTTAGCAATCCCTGAACCCTTCTTGAATGTTTTGCAGACATGGTACTGCACTTGTTCAGTTTTAGCTTTAGGTTCATGGTGATTTATAGAGTGGCTCTCCTGATCTTTTTTGAGTTCAGCCACTCTTCTGAATGCTATCTTCTTGGCCTTCTCGGCTCTCAGCTTGGCTGCCATCTTTAGTGGCATTCTTATCTTTGTTGAGCGAAGCTTTAGTCTATTTGAGTTCTTCTTCAAAGCTGCTTCACTTCTAGTTATGTAGTCTCACTATCACTGAGACTTGTTCTGTTGATCTTTGGTGGAACTCGCAGTCAACAATAGCATTCCCAATAACTCAACGATTCTATAACATAGCAATCATCAGCTTCTTTTAATCTTTGAAGCTCTATTGATTTATACTCCTTTCCAATCTTCCCGTTGGAAGGTAGCCGTTGAAAGCTATTCAAATTGCTTCATAGATCTCGAGTTATTTGGTGCAGACTTCAGACGTGACATAACATCTTTTTCTGACTTTTTGACACTACAGTCTACTATTTCACCTATCCCATCAGAGATGTCACTGTCATGTCTTGGGCAGGTAGTCAACTTTATTTCTTCCTTTTGATTTCTAAATCAGAGGTTGTCCTTTTGCATTGATGCTCTCAATAGGCTCTATTCGAATATCAATCTTCAAATTGAGCCATTGTCAATGCCTCAATCTTTAGTTGTTTGAACTCTACGATTCTAATGCATATCTTCTTAGACTTGATTGTAGTTTCTTGTTGACTATTGCTTCTTGACTTGTAGAGTTAACACTACGATCTTGAAGAGTGTTTATTAGATCTCCAATGTGGAACACCTCTTCCTTCTCTAGTGCAAAAGGTGCTTGATACTTCGCTTTGCCTCGAATTGCTCTCGACATCGATGGCTTGACTTCTTGCTCTGGCCCCTTCTGAATAACAAGACACTTCAGATTTGTGGCATGTCCATCTCGCTTTCTCCTTGTGATCTCCCGTTCACTTATCATCAATGGATTGACACAATGCTTAATCACTTTAGCCTTGTTATTCAGAGGCTGACCAGTATCTATGTGTATACTCCATTAGTTTCTTCTTTTTTTGGCAAACACTACGATCCTGGTTACTCTCAGGATTGTTGTCATCTTTCTACTTGACAACCACTGCATATGTTGACTTTCCTTAGTCAGCTACTGAAGTATTCCTTTGATCATCTTGTGGAAGACTTTACCTCGAATGGCTTCTCAACTCAATTTGAATGTTGATTGAGTTGATGCTTAGATCTTCTATTAGATTGCATGCCATTCGTTGAGTGCTCTCTGGCTTCCTTCAGGTGAGATGTATCTTTGCATTACCAACCAAAGGCTTCATTTCTTTAGATATTCTGGGAGTGCTCAATTGTTGAGAATCGTGTTTGCTCTACGTTTCTACCTTGGCTTTGTGAGCACATCTGTTGAGGTCTTAGCTCTGCACTCTACGATTCAGCTTCGACTGTGCAGACAAACACTACGACTCCGAGATCAGATCTTGACACTATGATTTCTGTCATTGTGCTTGTTGTCTTCATCTGATCTTTGCTCGACTACGACCTCTGCCTTTGATATGATCAGTAGACTCTACGACTCTGGGTGTAGTCTACGATTCTTGACTTGGCTTTGGCAGATACTCGGTCGGCTCGTAGGCAGGCTGTCTCTACGATTCTGAACATCAATTCCTTAGCAGACTATGATTCCGAGGAAGTGTTCCTCGACACACTACGATCCTTCCTTGTTTCTCCTGGCAGTCTACGAACTCCGAGATCTACTATCTTGCAGACTACGATTCTGCCTTGATAGCTCTCAAGTTATCCTCGACTCTCTGGCGCATCACGATTTCGTGCAATTGCTCGACGATCAGACAAGCCTATCTATTACATCATAAGATCAACCTAACATGCTTGATCTTTCTTATAGTCCTTGTACATCATTTCTTTTTAAGGGCATTACAAAGCTGTTTTGCTTATGTAGGATCAACCTAACATATTTGATCAATTCATTCTAAGTCCTTGTACATATGTTTCTATTATCTATCAAAGGACTTTACAACTTTTCTTAATGCAAACATATTTGCATATTCATTCATATATATATCATAATCAAATCATATATAAATAGGAATATCATTCACAAGTTTATTCTTGACAATCTCCCCCTATTTGATTATGACAAAAACAATAAGTGCATATGCATGTTATGAATGAATCTTATATACAGTGAGCTGTTGTATTTCTAAAATAGATAATCATGAATGTCATTTATAGTAATATGGAATTTAATAAACTGACATTTTACATCCTGGATCCAGAACATACCAAACTAGTTTGAGATGTACCTCTTTGGCTCCATGTATATGTATGTTTCCAGGATGTCTGTTGATCAGCTACTCATCTGTTTGTTCCTGCTCCCCCTGGGATGTGGACTTCATCTCTTTTATCTGTTCCTCCTCAGATGTATGCTTCTCTTCTTCTTCTGGCTCCCCCTCAGCCTCAGGCTTATCATCCTTTGGCTCCCCCTTAGATGATGATTCAGCTACTTCTTGTGTTGTCTTCTTCTTTGTATGTTCCTCTTCTTTCCTTTTGCTCTTCTTACCCATCCTTGAGTGTGTCTTACTCTGCCTCTTTCTATGCCTCTTTTTCTCCCCCTTTTGGTCATTAATCACTTGGGAGAGCTGTTCTATGTTGGACATAAGCTGCTCCATCAGATAAGAGGAGTTACCAACTTCAATTTTGAGTTCTTGTTGACTTAACTCAAGTTGCATAGAGAAAGAGTGATTCATGTTTTCAATCTTGTCAGAGAGGACTTGGAGTTTCTCTTCATTTGTCTTTTGTGCTCGTAGAGCTTCATCCTTCTGTTCATGTATGGCCTTCAGATAGATATGATCTCTCTCTTTAACTTGGAGAGATACATCAGCCATGGTGGCTTGGATTCTGTTTTGAACTGAGTTGTCTTTTGTTTCTGTCAACCTCTTTAACTCTTCAGTAGTTTGAGATATTTTCTCAACCAGCTCAGTAGAATTCTTCAACAGCTCCTGCTCCATAGGAATTTGGTCATCAGGTCTGGCAACTTCCTGTTGAACATTAGCTTGGACGCTACGATTTTCATCCTTGGACAGATTTTCGAAAGTGGTGATAATCTAAAAGATTGTTGAGTACCAATCGATATTGGAAGACGAAGGGATGTTGGGCAACAGTGCTTGAGCAGATGAAAGCTTCTCATCTTGAATTTAAACATTATCAATGATAGAGTGAATAGACTCTACGATTATCTCCTTGGTCATAAATCTTCTGCCTTCAGAGTTCACTCTACGATCGTAGGGAATATAGTTATTGCCAGCATGTTGATAGACATTGTAATGGGGCTGGTCATTGATCATCATGGTTGCAAACTTCTTTACCCTGGGGAAGTTTTGTGACACAAGTTCCAAATTTGGAAACTGAGAGTAGCACCATCTGAAGTAACTTTCATCTCTCTCATTATGTGCTTTTAGCCAAGGCATCCATGGAAAGAACCATCTCAACAGAGGATCTTCAGAATTGTACAATATAGTTATGCAGTCTAACTCCATATATTTCCAGTTATGAAGCACTTCATCTATGGTCATTCTCTCAACTCAAAGTTGTTCATTTCCATAATTTATCCATCTTGCTGCTGGTTCAGCTGGTGGTTCATCAAGGACTTCTACTACTATTCTTCTGCTGATTCTAGCTGGAGAGAGAACATGATAATATTCTGGTTCCTCTGATCTTTGAGATGTATAATCAGAATCTTTCTCTATTTCTTCCCTTTTTGATCCAGAATCTTGCTGACTTCCTTCATCAGATTCATCAGTGAAGTCTTCTTGTAGATTTTCATTTTTAGAACCTTCTTCAGCAGTATCTTCCTTGAATGCATTTTCTTCATTACTGGATCCATCTTTAGCACTTTCTTCCTCAGATTCATCATCGCTTACTTCAATGATTGCAGTAGAGTGATCATTTTTCTTGTTAGAGGCAAATTTAGCCAGTAGTCTGTGGCTCTTCCTTCTCCTTGGAGGTTCAGCTATGGGCGAATCAGACTCTTCTTCTTCTTTTTCTTCTTCTTCAGACTCTAAGTCCTTTGAGTTATCAGGCAAGCTTCCTTAATTTTCATCATTGGCAGGGGCAGGTGTTTCTTTCTCAAATTCATCATCTTTTGAGCCATTATGAGGGCTTGTTGGAACACTTGCATTTGAAAATTCAGATGGGTCATCTTACAACTTCTATTCATCTTCAGAGTGAGTACTCTGAGAGTTAGTCACATGACTTGCATATTCCTTTTCTTCATCATCAACCTTGGTTCTTTCTTCCACAGATTCAACTTCTTCTTCATTGTTGAAATTGCTCCTTAAGGGTTCAATCTTTGAGCTCTCAGTTCCCTTCCCATCTTCAGACTCTTCATGTTCTTATTGGTTGGATGAACTTTCCTGGGCAACTGGGGCTGGTTTGTTTACCACTTTAGCTTTCTTTCTTGAAGGCTCTTGAAGCACTATGTTGCTTCTTCTTCTTTTTGGGTTTACAGTAGTTGATGCTTGTTTTCTTCTGTTTCTTGTTTCTTCTTATCAGTGGAGACATAGCTTACCGAAGCCTTTGCATTCTTCACATTCTTATACTTCTTCTTTGTTGATGTGGCAGTAACTGATGTAGAGTCATCAGACTCAAAGCTTTCTTCCTCCTTTGCCTTTCTCTTCTTTGCAGAGACTTTTCTACTGCTTTCAGTTTGTGTTAGCCTCATGTTTTCCTTTGGATTTTTCTTCCAATTTATAAATAGTTGTGGAGACATTACTTTGTGAACATTCAGAGGTTCTCCCTCATCATCCTTAATCTTGCTTCCTAGCTTCTTCTTCATCACAATACTTAGTAATCTTCCATGAAATACTTTTGTAAGTGGTTTCTCTGTAGATTTCTTTAATTCAGCCTTTTCTATCCATTTGGAGATTTGATCGAACAGGATGGCTCCAAAATTGATTTCCTTCTTCAGAACAATCGCATACATAATCTTTAACTGCTGATCGAGTATAGTGTCATGTGAAGTATCCTTGCATAGTATACATTTTCCCACTATTTCAGCAAGGAACTCGAATTCCTCAAGAAATTCCTTCTTCTTCATATCCTTTAGGCTAGGGTTTCTTTGGTACCACATTAGCCTCTTTCCTTTCTCATTGTCGACTTCATCCAGGTTTATTAGACCTTGATTTGGAAACCCTAGACATTGATTGATGTCTGATGCTCTTATTTTCAGACTTGATCCTTTTACCTTAGTGGCCAGAAGCCCAGAATTTGTTGAAGCATTTGAGTAGAACTGCTTTACTAGCTCTATATAAACTAGAGTGTTGGCCTCCAAGCACTCAGAGAACCCAGCTTTCTTTACGAGTTCAAGTATATCCTTGAACTTTGTCTCTGATTCTTCAAACTTTGTAAACCCGAGTTGAATACCAGTTATAACTTTCCATTCTACCATTTGAGGAGTTCAAGGTATATGGTATGTGATTCAAAGAGATTTAGCTGAATGTGATTTGGTCTCTGGAAGTTTGATTGGTTTGGTTTCGAAGAGGATTCTAGTGTTTTGAAAAATGGGAGGGAGAGAGGTTCAATAGGTTCTTGTAACTATTTGCAGATTTTGAATTTGTCTTTATGACAGTTCCTTCCAACTCTGAATACGCTGTGGATGTGTCAAGTAGCCATTGGTTTGCATCGATGCCCAAGAACGCAGTCAGAACTCCCCATTAACTTTTCAGTTAGATGTCTCTTTTAGAAGAGTAGACGTTTGATTGACGTGGATTGTCCGTTGACTTCTCTGGTTCGTAGAATGGTGTGATAAGGCAGTTATGGACTCTACGTTTTCTTTTGTTGACTCAACGATCAATTTTTAAGAGATGCTGCTGTAGCTGATTTTGACATTGATCCTTATCTTGAAGCTGCATAGCTTGACCACTGATGTAACTTATGAAGGCTTGAGCACTTTTCTTCAGCAGGACATCTTTCCAACCAGCATTTGAACTTATCTCATAATCTTAATGGTTGGGCAATTGTCCAGTTCTTCTGAGCTCCTCATGAGCTAGTGTATCCTTTGGTATGACTGCAATCGTTGAGTTTGTTTCTTTGATCGCTGAGGTTGCACTACGATCGTTGAGTCTGCTTCTACCTTTACTCTACAATCGTTGACTGTCTTGGTCCTTGAAAAGAACTTGACTAATCAATCCTTCTGGGTTAAGGTAGCTCAGGAAGGGCCAACCACATAGAGTGAACTAAGGGTCAGGTTTGTCCTTGAGGCGCTTTCCAGATGAAGTACTTTGGAAATAATCTGCACTGATATCTCATTTGACCTGTTCTGGTGGGGATGTCCTCTACCAACTTTAGACCATTACATTTCTGTAATCGTGGTATCTTCCTGCTCTTACACTACGATCAGATGTTTGATCGTAGGCACTCCACGATTTTGAGTTGGGTGGCTGATGGGTTATCAATAGTACATTTTGAGACGTTCCTACTGACTATGGATCTTCATTTGGTTAATCAGCCACAAAGTTTTGGGACTCTGCAGCTGGTACATAGAATATCTCAATGTTGTTGTTTCTTAATAGATCACTACTCCCCCATGGTTGATGTTGTCTTTTCAGTGAGGTGTGATTTCTTTTTCTTCATGTGTATTAGGAGGCATCCTTGCGTATCTTCTTCTGACTGAAATCACCACTAACAATCAAATCTGTTTTCATCGTAGACATGGATAACTTCAGGACTGATCATTCTACGATCTTTTAACAGCACTACGAACATAGTCTTCTTTGTCAGCTTGAACTTGTGGAATTCTGCTCCCGTAATGAGTTCCTCATGTTTGATGCTCGATGATCCTCTATGGTCAGCTTCCTTGAGGATTCTTCTCTTATGACATATTTGTATGATTGAGCATCTAAGACCTTTTTACATCTTAGGTTGAATGACCTGCTTCTACATAAAGATTAGCAATCATGTGAGCTTTATTCAGATCGGCTCAGCAGGACTTCAAGGATAGGCTTTGACATATAGAAGTTTTATCAGAATCATTTTTGAACAATCTTAAGCCTTCTGCTAGTTGAATCTTCTTTACTGAAGTCATCTGCTTCAGCATTCCTTAGTGTGGTCAGATAGACCAAGTACCTACAGGTTATAAATTTCTATTTTTGGTACCCATGGTTAAATGGGTCCTGCTAGGTTAGTTTTCTAAATCCATGTTCCTCATATATTTGGATAATCATCATATTGATCACCAACAGTCATATTCATGCATGTAACTATTTTAGATAATACATTTTGAGATGCATAATGGTGAGTGTGTGTAAGATTTGCCATTTTAATAAAACATCCTTTTTCTTTGATGGTTTCATCATTTGCTTGGTTATGTTAACAAGGTTTAAGTGTTCACAGAGTGAGAATCAACTTTACGATTTATCTGTATCTGGTTGATTCATGGAGGTGATTAGTTTCTACAAATCATCAAGATACTCTTGTAGAACTGATCATACTCTGTGTGTTATCAAACACTTAGAACATAGGTTTATACAAACATACTGACCCATCACCAAAGATTACTTCACATAAGATTAATTTAACTTGTGATGTTCTTATGACCTATTTTAGATTTCTCTCAAGATGTCATCTTCAACCTAAAATTTGGATGGAAAGAAAGTTTGTAAGCATTTGAGTATCCACCCTTAGTGTACTTTCTCTCTTCACCTTTTTAGGTAGATCATGATTCCTTGAAAGAATATGGTTATAGTTCATAAGGGTATGCAATATGATGTACACAATTATATTAGAGAGGAACCGTACCTTTCTGTCAGTTTCTTAACAGTCATTTATCTTAGATGTACTAAGTTTAGGCATTGAAGTGCATAGTTTCTCATTTGCTCCTGACAGCTAGTTGTTCCAGTTGACTTACAATCAATCAGTAGTGGTCTTGAAGATACATGCTAAGAGAATGTTAACATCTTCAGTTCTTTGACATCCTTGAGTTTATAAGGTTTACATCCAGCTGCTGGTTGGCCAGATACACGTTTGAGAAGTTCTTCTTTCTTCTCTAGATAAGCATTTCTTAGCTTGTGTGGCCTTTTCATCTTTTTAGGCTAGTGGATGTTTGACTCTTTTCTGTTGATGTCTTTAGAGCTTTCTGGCCTGGTCTTCAGACTACAAGATTGACCGCGAGCAAGGATTGGTCTTGTTGATATGGCAATCAAGAACATGGACCAATCTAAGCAGCTTCAGGTGTATATACACATTTACCTGTACACAATATTTCCAACGTGTGAGCTCATCTGCATATAACAAGTAACTTACTACTAAACTAAGTTTAAAACAATGTTTGTGCCTAGGATCAGACTCAAAGCGATTAACTTTTGAATATAGCATGAGAACCTGCTCTGATACCAATTGTTAGTTCCCAGTAGGCACAATATAGATCTAGAAGGGGGGGGGGGGGGTTGAATAGATCATTTTTAATTTCAAATACTTTTCTCGTTTAGTTTCCATTGCTCATGAATTATCATATGACAAACAAAAGAATCTTTTCAAGCACAACGGAATAAGTAAAAGATCCCCTTCATTGATATATTCATAATCATACATACATTATTCTTAGAGTTAGTTCAGTGGTAAGCAGTTAAAACATATATTGCAGTTATAGCAATTAATGTACATAATGTAAATGACATAAAGTAAAAGACACAAGGGGTTTTAAGTGGTTCAGAGACTCAAGCTCCTAATCTACTCTTCTACTTTCAACTAGCAGGATTTCCACTAAGGAAGGGCAGCACCCTGAATCACTAAGATTCCTTCAAGGCCAGCAGCCTCGGGACTTCAGTTCACTAAGAACTCTTCAAGGCCAATAGCCTTGGAACTTCTCTAGTTCCCTAGGAACTCTTAAAGCCCAGCAGGCTTGGAACCTCATTTAGTCCCTCTGGACAAGGACCCCTCAGGCCCTGGCTTCTTGTTGTTGTAGTCGTTGTTGTTGTTGTTGGTGCTGAGCTGCTAAGATGTCATTAAGCTTTGAATATCTTTTGTACTTAGCAGCTTAGTGTGGTCCTCTTTGCATTTTGCTTCGAGCCTAGACCACATCTTCTTTGGTGCAGCTGATCTTTACTCTCTTCAGCTCATCTTCATCTGATGTCAGCTGTGCACCATCACTATCTAGATTTGCTAAGTCTTTGAGCCTTTGGTAGACTTTGTCTAGCACTTTGCAATCCCTGAACCCTTCTTGAATGTTTTGCAGACATGGTACTGCACTTGTTCAGTTTCAGCTTTAGGTTCATGGTGATTCGTAGAGTGGCTCTCCTGATCTTCTTTGAGCTCAGCCACTCTTCTGAATGCTATCTTCTTGGCCTTCTTGGCTCTCAGCTTGGCTGCCATCTTCAGTGGCATTCTCATCTTTGTTGAGTGAAGCTTTAGTTTATTTGAGTTCTTCTTCAAAGCTTCTTCACTTCCACTTATATAGTCTCACTGTCACTTAGATTTGTTCTGTTGATCGTTGGTGGAACTCGCAGTCAACAATAGCATTCCCAACAACTCAACGATTCTATAACATAGCAATCATCAGCTTCTCTTAATCTTTGAAGCTCTGTTGATTTATACTCCTTTCCAATCTTCCAGTTGGAAGGTAGCCGTTGAAATCTATTCAAATTTCTTCACAGATCTCAAGTTATTTGGTGTAGACTGCAGACGTAACATGACATCTTTTTCTGACTTTCTGACACTGCAGTCTACTGTTTCACCTATCCCATCAGAGATGTCACTTTCATGTCTCGGGCAGGTAGTCAACTTTATTTCTTCCTTTTGATTTCTAAATCAGAGGTTGTCCTTTTGCATCGATGCTCTCAATAGGCTCTATTCGAATATCAATCTTCAGATTGAGCCGTTTCCAATGCCTCAATCTTCAGTTGTTCGAACTCTACGTTTCTGATGCATATCTTCTTGGACTTGATTGTAATGTCTTGTTGACTGTTGCTTCTTGACTTGTAGAGTTAACACTACGATCTTGAAGAGTGTTTATTAGATCTCCAATGTGGAACACCTCTTCCTTCTCTAGTGCAGTGCTTCAATACTTCTGTTAGCCTCGACTGTTCTCAGATACTGATGGCTTGACTTCTTGCTCTGGCCCCTTCTAAATAACAAGACACTTCAGATTTGTGGCGTGTCCAGCTCGCTTTCTCCTTGTGATCTCCCGTTCACTTATCATCAATGGACTGACCCAATGCTTAATCACTTTAGCCTTGTTACTCAGAGGCTGACCAGTATCTTTATGTATACTCCATCAGTTTCTTCTTTGTTTGGCAAACACTACGATCCTGGTTACTCTCAGGATTGTTGTCATCTTTCTACTTGACAACCACTGCATATGTTGAAATTCCTTAGTCAGCTACTGAAGTATTCTTTTGATCATCTTGTGGAAGACTTTACCTCGAATGGCTTCTTAACTCAATCTGAATGCTGATTGAGTTGATGCTTAGATCTTCTATTAGATTGCATGCCATTCATTCAGTGCTCTCTGGCTTCTTTTAGGTGAGATGTATCTTTGCATTTCCAACTAGAGACTTCATTTCTTTGGATATTCTGGGAGTGCTCAATTGTTGAGAATCGTGTTTGCTCTACGTTTGTACCTTGGCTTTGTGAGCACATCTGTTGAGGTCTTAGCTCTGCACTCTACGATTCAGCTTCGGCTGTGCAGACAGACACTATGACTCCGAGATCAGATCTTGATACTACGATTTCTTTCGTTGTGCTTGTTGTCTTCATCTGATCTTTGCTTGACTACGACCTTTGCCTTTGATACGATCAGTAGACTCTATGACTTTGAGTGTAGTCTACGATTCTTGACTTGGCTTCGGCAGATACTCGGTAGGCTCGTAGGCAGGCTGTCTCTACGATTCTGAACAGCACTTCCTTAGTAGACTACGGTTCCGAGAAAGTGTTCCTTGACACACTACGATCCTTCCTCGTTTCTCTTGGCAGTCTACGAACTCCGAGATCTACTATCTTGCAGACTACGATTCTGCCTTGATAGCTCTCGAGTTATCCTCGACTCTTTTGGCAGACTCACGATTTACAGTGCGATTTTCGACGATCGATGCTCTATCTATTACATCATAAGATCAACCTAACATGCTTGATCTTTCTTATAGTCCTTGTACATCATTTCTTTTTAAGGGCTTTACAAAGCTGTTTTGCTTATGTAGGATCAACCTAACATATTTGATCAATTCATTCTCAGTCCTTGTACATATGTTTCTATTATCTATCAAAGGACTTTACAACTTTTCTTAATGCAAACATATTTGCATATTCATTCATATATATATCATAATCAAATCATATATAAATATGAATATCATTTACAAGTTTATTCCTGACACCTTCATCTGCTCAAGCACTATTGCCCAACATCCCTTCATCTTCTAATATCGATTGGTACTCAACGATCTTTCAGATTATCAACACTTTCGAAAATCTGTCCAAGGATGAAAATCGTAGAGTCCAAGCTAATGTTCAACAGGAAGTTGCCAGACCAGATGACCAAATTCCTATGGAACAGGAGCTGTTGAGGAATTCTGCTGATTGAGAAGATATCTCTAGTCAATGAAGAGTCAAAGATATTGACAGCAATAGAAGATAACCCAGTTCAAGATAGAATCCAAACCACTATGGCAGATGTATCTCTTAAAATCAAAGAGAGAGATCACATCTATCTAAAGGCCATACATGAGCAAAAGGATGAAGCTTTACGAGCACAAAAAGCAAATGAAGAACAACTAAAAGTCCTCTCTGACAAGATTGACAACATGAATCAGTCCTTCTCTATGCAACTTGAGTTAAGCCAACAAGAACTCAAAGTTGAAGTTGGTAACTCCTCTTATCAAATGGAGCAACTTATGTCCAATATGGAAAAGCTCTCCCAAGTGATTAATGACAAAAAGGGGGAGAAAAAGAGGCATAGAAAAAGGCAGAATAAGAGGCATTCAAGAAAGGGCAAGGAGAGCAGGAGCAGACAAATCAAGAAGGCAAAGAAGAAGAAACCAGAAGAAGAAGATGGTTCATCATCTGAGGGGGAGCCAAAGGATGATGAGCCCAAGACTGAGGGGGAGCCAGAAGAAGAGGAGAAGGAGGAGCAAACAAATCAAACTGATGAGTAGCTGATCAACACACATCCTGGAAACATACATGGAACCAAAGAGGTACATCTCTAACTAGTTAGGTATGTTTTGGATCCAGGATGTAAAATGTCATAGTGTATTAAATTCCATATTATTATCAATGACATACATGATTATCTGCTTTAGAAATACAGCATCTCACTATATATAAGATTCATTCATAACATTCATATGCACTTATTGTTTTTGTCATAATCAAATAGGGGGAGATTGTCAGGAATAAACATATGAATGATATTTCTATATGATTTGATTATGATATATATGTGAATGAATATGCAAGTATTCTTGCATCAAGAAAAGCTATAAAGTCCTCTGATAGATTATAGAAACATATGTACAAGGACTTGGAATGAATTGATCAAATATGTTAGGTTGATCCTACATAAGCAAAATAGCTTTGTAAAGTCCTTTAAAAGAAATGATGTACAAGGACTATAAATATAGAAAGATCAAACATGTTAGGTTGATCTTATGATGTAATAGATAGGCTTGTCTGATCGTCGAACACTGCACCAAGGAGAGACGAGGATAACTGAAGAGCTATCAAGGCAGAATCATAGTCTGCAAGATAGTAGATCTCAAAGTTCGTAGACTTCCAGGAGAGACGAGGAAGGATCGTAGTGTGTTGAGTAAAGCTTCCTTGGAGCCGCAGTCTGCTAAGGAAGTCATGTTCAGAATCGTAGAGACAGCCTACCTACAAGCCGACCGAGCTTCTGCTGAAGCCAAGTCAAAGAATCGTAGACTGCACTCAGAGTCGTAGAGTCTACTGATCGTATCAAAGGCAGGAATCGTAGTCGAGCAAGATCAGATGAAGACAACAAGCTTAACGACAGAAATTGTAGTGTCAAGATCTGATCTCGGAGTCATAGTGTCTGGACAGCTAAAGCTGAATCGTAGAATGTAGAGCTAAGACCTCAACAGATGAGCTCACAAGGCCAAAGAAGAATTGTAGAGCAAACACGATTCTCAATAATTGAGCACTCCCAAAATATCCAAAGAAATGAAACTTCTGGTTGGTATTGCAAAGATACATCTCACTAAAGGAAGCCAGAGAGCACTCAATGAGTGGCATGCAAGCTAATAGAAGATCTGAGCATCAACCCAATCAACATCCAGATTGAGTTGTGAGCCATTCAAGATGAAGTCTTCCACAAGATGATCATAAGAAGACTTCAGTAGTTGACTAAGGAAAGTCATCATATGCAGTAGCTGTCAAGTGAAAAGATGACAACGATCTTGGAAGTAACTAGGATCGTAGTGTTTTCTAAACAAAAGAAGGAACTGATGGAATATACACAAAGATACTGGTCAGCCTTTGAAGAACAAGGCTAAAGTGATTAAGCATTGGGCCAGTCCATTGATGATAAGTGAACGGGAGATCACAAGGAGAAAGCGAGCTGAATACACCGCAAATCTGAAGTGTCTTGTTATTCAGAAGTGGCCAGAGCAAGGAGTCAAGCCATCAGTATCTGAGAATATCGAGGAAAATAGAAGTGATAAAGCACTGCACAAAAGAAGGAAGAGCTGTTCTTCATTAAAGATCAAGTGAACACTCTTCAAGATCGTAGTGTTAATTCTACACATCAAAAAGGAAGTCAACAAGACTCTACGATCAGGTCCAAGAAGATATGCATCAGAATCGTAGAGTTCGAACAGCTGAAGATTGAGGCATTGGCAACGTCTCAATCTGAAGAGTAATATTTGAATAGAGCTTATTGAGAGCATCGATGCAAAAGGACAACCTCTGATCAAAAAATCAGAAGGAAGAAATAAAGTTAACTACCTGCCCAAGATATAAAAGTGACATCTCTGATGGGGTAAGTGAAACGATGAAATTGCGCATGTCGTAAAAATCGAGAAAAGATGTCATATCACATCTGCAGTCTACACCAAATAACTCGAGATCTGTGAAGCCATTTGAATAGTTTCCAACGGCTACTTTCCAATGGGAAGATTAAAAAGCAGTATAAATAAACAGTGCCTCAGAGATCAAGAGTTGCTGATGACTGCTAAGTTGTAGAATCGTTGAGTTGTTGAATGATATTGTTGACTCTACGAGTTCCACCAAAAGATCAACAGAACAAGTCTCAGTGAAAGTGAGACTACCAAGGTGGAAGTGAAGCAGCCTTGAAGAAAGACTTAAATGGATTAGAGCTTCACTCAACAAAGATGAGAATGCCATTGAAGATGGCAGCCAAGCTGAGAGCCGAGAAGGCCAAAGAAATATCATTTAGAAAAGTGACAGAGTACAAAGAAGATCAGGAGAGCCACTCTACGAATCACCATGATCCTAAAGCTGAAACTAAACAAGTGCAGAACCATGTCTGTAAAACATTCAAGAAGGGTTCAGGGATTGCTAAGTGCCAGAAGAAGTCTACCAAAAGCTTAGGAACTTAGCAAACCCAGATGGTGATGGTGCACAACTGACATTAGATGAAGATGAGCAGAAAAGAGTAAAGATCAGTTGCACCAAAGAAGATGTGGTCCAGACTCGAAGTAGAATGTAAAGAGGACCACACCAAGCTGCTAAGTACAGAAGATGTTCAGAGATTAATGACATCTTAGCAGCTCAGCACCAACAACATCAACAACTATAACAACAAGAAGCTAGGGCCTGAGGTGTCCTTGTCCGGAGGGACTATATGAAGTTCCAAGCCTGCTAGGCTTGAAGAGTTCCTAGGGAACTAGAGAAGTTCCAAGGCTACTGGCCTTGAAGATTTCTTAGTGAACTAAAGTCCCAAGGCTGCTGGCCTTGAAGGAATCTTAGTGATTCAGGGTACTGCCTTCCTTAGTGGAAATCCTGCTAGTTGAAAGCAGAAGAGTGGATTAGGAGCTTGATTCTCTGAACCACTTAAAACCCCTTGTGTCTTTTACTTTATGTCATTTACCTTATGTACATTAACTGCTATAACCGCTGTGTATATATTAACTGCTTACTAATAAATTAACTCTATGAACAACGTATGATTGATTATGAATATATCAATGAAGGGGATCTCTTACTTATTCCGCTGTGCTTGAAAAGATTCTTATGTTTGTCATATGCTACTAAATGAGCAATACAAAATAAACGAGAAAAAGTATTTGAAATTTCAAGGATATAATCAACCCCCCTTCTAGATTTATATTGTGCCTACTGGGAACTAACAAACGCCTTCTTGCACCTTCTTCTTCATATTTATTAGCTCTGAGTCTGTATCTTGAGCTGTTTTAACTTTATCGATTAAAGTCGGTTCTAATCTTACATTCGCTATCTTCACATAGGTTCTTGGAGTCTTTAACTCTATCTCCATCTTTTGTAAGTCATACGAAATGAGTCTTTGTGTTAACAACGTCACACTCGTAACCGCATACGATCTTCTACTCAACTCGTCAGCTACCACGTTCGCTCTTCGACTATGATATTGAATGGTATGATCGTAATCTTCAACAGCTCAAGCCAACGTCTTCGGCGTATGTTACGTTCGTTTTAGGTGAAAAAATAGTTGAGGGTTTTGTATCAGGTTCAAGGTCAATACAAAATTCGATTTCACACTCTGAGGGTAGGCCAGGAAGTTCTTTGGGAAATACATCAGGAAATTTATTAACAATAGAATATCATTCAGATCTAAAGTATTTTTTGTTTAAATCTGTGACATGGCTAAGAAAGCTTGACATCTGTTTTTCAATAAACGAATAGCTTTATGGCTTGATATGACAGTGATCGACTTTAATGGTTTGGTTGCTTGAATTCGCATAATAGGTTGGTTAGGAATATGAAAGCTAACAACCTTACGTAAATAATCAATTTTAGCATGATGAGTAGTCAACCAATTAATTCCTAAAATCACATCGAATGCAAGTATTTTCAAAGAGATAAGATCGACAGGTAACGTGCGGTTGCCGATTTGAATCAAACAAGACTTATAAACAGTGGATGTAATAAAAGTTTCCCCCAATGGAGTTTCAACAAATAAGTCAAAGTCTAATTTCTCCGAAGTCAAATTTAAACATTGAGCGCAAGTAGGAAAAATAAAAGAATGGGTTGAACCGGTATCAAATAAGGTATAGACTTCGCTAGAGTTTATGATTAGCTTACCCGTGATCACCTCGTTCGGATTCCTCGCTTTTTAGGAAGTTAAGACAAACGCTCTCCCTTGAACTACCAGTTTTGTCTTGTCTAGGACGGCCTTTGATGCCTCCATCCCAGCTGGACTTGACTTTGGTGCTCGACAAAATTGGGCTCTCTTCCACAATTGTAACATGCTTTAGACTACTGCGTACAGTTTGGACTGATGTGTCCCTCCCCTCCGCATTTGTAACATACGACCGGTGGTCCTTCTCCTTCCTTAACAACAGGTGTTGGTGCTGACGTCTTTCCATCATTATTGAATCTCCTCTTCTTGAAATTTCCACTTCTATTATCTTGGCCATGATTACCACCGAAGTGGTTACTATTTCTAGCATGTTGATTCCATCTCGTTTGTTATCACCGCTTGATGGATCGCTACTACTTCGGTATTATCGACTTGTCATTTGCTCTCTCTCTGGTTGGGTTGACTCATTATCACGCTCCAATAACTGAGCCCTATTTACAACATCTGAATACAAACACAATTTGTGAGAAATGAGGTATAGACGTATTTCGGGTCTCAAACCTCGTAGAAACATTCACGTTATTCTTTCCTTATTATTAACCAAATGGGATGCGAACTGGGACAACTCGGCAAACTTAGCCTCATACTGCGACACGGTCATATTATTTTGCTCCAACTTGATAAACTCCACCTTCTTAATGTGACGAATACTTTTGGAAAAGTACTTGTCGTTGAACAGTTCTTTGAACTTTTCCCAAGACATTTTGAGTGCGGCAGGCTGAGTACATTTTATTGATTCCCACCAGTAATCTTCCTCTCCTCTCAATATGGAGGTGGCAAAGGGAACCTTTTGCTCCTCGGAGCATTCCAAGACATCAAATATCTTGGTGATCTGCTTTATCCACGTCTCCGCCTTAAGTGGTTTTGGCTCTCCCTAAAACTCCGGTGGTCCCAGCTCCTTGAACTGCTTAGCAGTGACCATCCGAGAGTTGCCAGTGCTTCCACCTGCATTTTGAACAGGAGCCGCTCTTGCCTTATGTTGCATGAATTACATAAAGCCTCTAAACATCCCATCGTTCATCATTTGATCGGTGTTGTTGTTTACCCGAGGATTATTATCTTCCTGTTGCACATTATCCTGGATATTGATCATTGGTGACTCAACGGTCTTATGTTCTTCATTGTTTATCTCGACATTTTCAGATGCCATTTTCAAACACTGCCACAAAACAAGGGTTAATTGACATGCGAGATATTATCCCTATACTTTGACCGACCAATTAAATACCAAATAAACTTAGGTAGGTCATACTAGCGAAGGAATTCCCCGTCTCTCCCCACTTAGTTTTTATCTCACATCTCAGCCAGGGATCATATCCCTAAGCTTTGATACCAACTGTGACGCCCAAAAAATAGGTATACATCATCCATCTTGGGTCGCCAAATACATGGTACTGAATACAAATACAAACTTAATTATACAACATGAGCTGAGAGTTTTTACACGAATATTGTCTTCTAGACAATATCCAAAATCAAATGGAGTCCTCATTACATTTATTGTCACACTATTTTATAGAATAGTGAGGACTACTGTAACACCATCTCACACCATCACTCCATTCCCGACTAGTTCCTGCCACTTCGTTCTCATTTCACGAAGAGAACAATGGAAGTAAAAAGGTGAGCTCAACTAGCCCGATGAAAATATTATGACTAAGATAATGCAGAATAAGTTATCATTAGCCTTCAACAATGTTAAACTGATAGTATATAATAGACAACAAGTTTAACTGCAGCGGAACAAGCAATTCATTAGAAGAGTCAAGTAGAGCATGATATCTACTATCTTCTATGATTTAAAAAGTTTATCATTAACTTTATCGATGAGACTCAACTTAATAAATAAATCAGATCATCAAATCATCCTTGCACTACGGGCTAAGGATATTCATTAGTATCACGTCCACAAATTATTTCTATACTACGACCAATAATATTTGTGTAATCATCAATGGTCATGATCATACCGAATTATCCCTGGTCATAATCATACCAATCAGTAGTCCATCTATACACGTAAGCCAAAGATGACTTTCATCACAATATAAGCATGAGAATGATGACAATGATATAAGAATTCAATTAAAAGAAAGTAAATAATAAATTTTTAAAGATTTATAATTTAATTTATCCAGAATTCAATAATGTCTAAATTGTCAACATGATCTTTGCTTTAATAGATAAAATTCAAGAATAATATCCATGTATCAAAAATAATTTGGACAGAAAAGAAATAAATTTTTCGGTGTATAGTACCTCGTGAATAGTACTTCGGGAATAGTACCCCATGAATAGTACCCCAACATGAAAAGTGCCCCGAATACCCGAGTGAACAATATTTGAGTGAATAGTAATCGGGTGAATAATAACTTGTGAATAGTACCCCGACATGAAAAGTGCCCCGAATACCCGAGTGAATAATATTCTAGTGAATAGTAATTGGGTGAATAGTAACCCGTGAATAGTACCCCGGGTGAAAATATTAACATTTAATAAGAAAGTTCAGATCAATATTCTAATGAAACGATACTGGATGAAGTGCAAGATTCAAGGATATTCCACTAATTTCAAGGATTATAGAAGCAATAATTACCATAGTAAGTTTAGATTTAAGAATATGAAAAGAAATAACATACGAAACTGCAAATGGATTTTCACCTGTGATAGGGTACGTAATCCGCGTAGACAGGTTATTCCACAATATTAAAGGATGAATATGAAAAATAGTATTCCTTATGAATACTAAAGAAATAATACCCCTTACCTTAGTAGAAGGCTGGATACTGCAATAGTGAAATAGCAGAATACTCTTCTTCTTGCTCTCTATAGTTTCTCTCTCTATAGTGTCTCTTGTGAATCTCAGTGAGTTGGTAAGAATGAAAGAAGAATTAAGCTTCTATTTATAGGAGAATGGACTAAATAGTAACTGATTAATGAACGATCTAGATTGATTTACTATTAGAACGAACGGTTCATATTAATTACTATTAAAACCACAACTGACGGTCCAAATTGATTTACTTTTAAAAACACCACCGACGGTCCAGATTGATTTACTTTTAAAACCACCACCGAAGATCCAGATTGATTTACTATTAAAACCACCACCGACGGTCCAGATTGCTTTACTATTACAACCACCATCAATGGTTCAGATTTATTAACTATTAAAACCACCATCAATGGTCCAGATTGGTTAACTATTAAAACCACCATCAATGGTCCAAATTAGTTATCTATTAAAACCACCATCGACGGTCCATAAAATTAGTAAATCTTCCCATGGAATACTAAGTTAAACTTACAACAAACGCCTCATAACAAATCCCTATATTTATATCAAAAATTGAATATATATTTTCCACAAATCATTTATCTTTAATAAACACATTTTTAATCTATTAACAATTATTCATCATTAATATTATAACTCACAATATTTAACAACCAGATCATTCCCAGGAAAGAGGGTTCTTTTCGATAAGGATTTCTCCCTATTAGCGCACAATTAGGTGACCAAACCCCTTTCCTCGATATAACTTTCTAGACATCGTCAATATTGCAAATAATAATATGAATAACTTTGTCATCTCAATTATTAATTTAATATAAAATATTATGCATATGATATTGTGACAATAATTGAATCAAATAACGTAAGATACTATGTAGCAATTACTGTAGCAATAATTCAGTAAACTAAGTGGCTTCTTACATAAGCATCAATAATCAATACCGTGTGCTATTATGCTACCACGTGTATTACTGTATTTTTACCACCAGGTATTTCAACAGTTTAACGGTAAAACTTTCGCCGTTATTTTTATAACAAATATTTCTGTCGTTTTCTAACTCCGACAGTTATCCCGTTATGGGGTTCACCAATGATGGTGTCGTCATACGGATATTTCCTGACAAAAAGAATATTTCCCGACCAAACGAATATTCCCCGACACAACAAATATTTTATATCAACTTGCATACTTTGCAAAAAATTTTAAATATCGCCCTTAACTTTAACCTTTTATCAATTTAATCATTTACTAAATAGAATAATAATTATAAGAAAATTGAATACTTTCATTTCATTAATTTGGGGTCTTACATTTAATGCTACCTGGAAGTGTGCCTATCATGCTGGAGCGCCAGGATATGATTATCAAGATTGTTGGGCTTTGAAACACAAAATCTAGGATTTAATTGACAACGGGGAGATTGTGGTGACTAAACCCGATCAACCTCATGTGTAAGATAACTCTCTTCCTCAACACAAAGAAGAAGAGGTTAATATGATTAATTGGAGAAGTGAACAAAGTTCCAATTATGTTTTTCAATCTTCCCAAACCAGCAAGGATGGTGCTAACAAATGGCATTACGCACAGTTCTAGTTTATGATGGAACGAAAGATGAAAGCTCTTTGTAAGCAAGTAGACCAACTGTCAGAATTAGTGATCCATCAACACCAAGTCACACGCCAATTAGTTAGTTAAGAGCATGCTAGTCTCCTTCCTTTTGTTATGAATACTCCATCATCGCCTTCAGAAAGTGAAACACTAGAGGATAAAATTGCAAAAAGAGCAAGTGCCAAAGCCCATCGGGATTTTGCTAACAAGAGAGAATTTACATACCTTGGCCAACCTATGGAGGAGATATTTCAGATGCTGATTATAGACACTCAAATTTTTTTTGCCTACCTGTTACTAACATTGTTGGAAGTACAGAATCTTATTTCAGATATAACCCTAGAAGATACTTTCGACTTAATCCGGAAATACCACCGGGAAGTTCGGTTTCAACCAGAAAAACAAGATATCATTTTCCCACCTCAGAGATAACCCCGGGGAAAGCAGTGCAAATACCAGAAATTCCACCGGAGAAGGCCAATTCGTCTTGGAGATAACCCCGAGATATTCAGTCTCAGTCCCGGAAACAACATCAGGAAAGATCATGTCAACCTTGGAGATAGCCCCAAGCAATGCAGTTGCAGTCCGGAGATAACCCCAGAGATGCTCGTTTAAAACCATGCAGTCAGCTTCAACCTCGGGACTCACACCGAGGAACTCAATTCCCAAACCCAGAGATAACCCCGAGAGGACATACACACCTCAGAGACAACCCTAAGGTCATTCCACACTTGCAGAAGCCCAATCTCAGAGATAACCCTAAGCAACGTCTGCTTTATCAGCCAAAACCGGAGATAACCCCGGTGAAGGGTAAAATTGTCAAATTGCCACCTCAACCCCACATGCCACCTCAAACATCTCAGCATACATTCTACACAATAATGTCCTACAAGAACCAAGGAGTTGCAATCCCGAGTGACTACTACGCAAGATAAAACACCGGATAGAATTTGAAGCTTGAAGACATAGGA
This sequence comes from Panax ginseng, assembly GCA_020205605.1. Classification (NCBI taxonomy): domain Eukaryota; kingdom Viridiplantae; phylum Streptophyta; class Magnoliopsida; order Apiales; family Araliaceae; genus Panax; species Panax ginseng. The sequence continues at coordinate 76,999,266 of CM035129.1, forward strand.
CATGGTTCCATCTTCCTGACTTCGTACAACCTCTAATCCCATGTCATTGCGTAGCTCTCGACAAAAGTAGTCCGAAACAGGTCTTATACACCTTAATCGGATGCTCGGATTGAAGTTCTGCAAGTTCGAAGGACATCACGTTACACACATGTGCACGTGCTTTGAGACGACCAGGACTAGGAGCCGGGGAAGCTTTGCTACTGGCGAAAAGCACTGCTGGCTCCAGCTCTATAAATATAGGGCTTGGGGTGGCCATATTCAAAGAAGAAAAAGGCGAGGAAGCCCTGTCAAATTTGCTCTGTACACACCCTATATTGAGTGCTTTCTCATTTTAAACACTTATGAGATCACATATAGCTATATTTTTACCGGAGGGAGCTGAGTTTTCATCCACTTAATGATATAGAAGTCTTCTTTGGCAGTCCACTGTAAGCCTTCTTACACACTATAAAGCCTTTCTCTTCATCTTTGCACACACTCTTCTTCACATTGAGAGTCGTGTTGTGTGTGTATGCCCAGACTTCGGTCCATGGTTTTAATTTCTGTTTGTATATATATACTTATATATATATATATATATATATATTTATATATATGGACTAACATTATCGGGTTATGCCTCGATTGAGCCTGGACTCACATCTTGAGCTTTTATTTGCTTATATATATATATTTATTTATTTATATAAACTGTTGTCGGACTCTGCTCGATGAGCACAGATTTTATATCCTAATGCGTTCTTTTATTTATATATATATATATATATACATATATATATAGCGACAAATCGCTGAAATGATAAACCAATCTGAGATCGATATATATCCTATGCGTTTACCGCTTATATATATATATATATATTTACATTTCTGTCAGGCCTGGAGTTTACTTCATGGCCTTTGATCATTTTTACTGCTTTATTTACATTTAGTCCCGCTTAGAGTTTACTTCGTGGCGGTTGATCGTATTTATTGCTTTATTTACATTTCTGATCCCCCATGGAGATGCTTCGTGGTGGTTGATCATGTCACTATATATATATATACTACTTTTATACATTTACATTTCTAATCCCCCTTGGAGGTGCTTCGTGGTGGTTGATCATGTCTCTATATATATATTTACCGCCTTTAATATTTACATTTTCGATCCCCCATGGAGGTGCTTCATGGTGGTTGATCATGTTTGTATATATATATATATATATATATATATATATATATATTTACAGCTTTTATATATATAACTGCTTATTGCTTTTTATATAAACTGCGGCATCATGTGAGCCTAGGAATCATATGATGACCACGATTCATCTCATCAATCTAGATTCTGCCTCCGTGATGGACATTTTTCAGCTATAAGCAGCTTGTAAATTATTCACGGTGTTTGAATGTCCTTAGATGACTTTCATGCCCATGAGGAATTCAGCACTGCTATATATTATTTTCTCGAAGATGATTCGCATCTCGAAAATAAAAGTAAGCAAGCTAAACATTTAATAATAAAAATGGAAGTATTAAAGGTCTCAATTACTATTGAGCACAGGGTTTGAAAAAACCTCTTTTACAAAACCTCATTGCTATATCTTGTTTAAAATTGAATTTTTCATACAAATTCAAACCCTTTGTATATAGGTGCGAACGAGGCCTCGCACTACTTCCAAATAATAAAGACATTGACCCCCACACACATTCATATAACAGTTTCTTAAAAAGTGATGGTCACCGTGGTAACACAGATGTCGGGGGGTGTCTAACACCTTCCCTCCGCATAATAAAGCCCCCGAACCCAAATGAATCTCGATTTCACAGACCCGTTTAGCAGTGTCACATCACTGGGTCAATGTGCAAACTTTTTCTCGGTTGCGTTGGTGCAACCACTTAAAAATACCAACTGGCGACTCTTACAGTTAAATCGTCGACATATACATGTCAGACCTTTTTCACTTGTTTTTTCATAAAAATCTCACATAACATGAGAACACCAAAGAACAAGAACAGAAAAAGGGACAAATAAAAATCCCGACGTCGACAGGTGGCGACTCTGTTGGGGACACCAGTAAGAGGGCTTAAGCCGCTATTATAAGCTTTTCAAAGCTGTTATATGCCTATGTGTGAATGTTGCATTTACATTTTTTGATGAATGTGTACGAATGCATTTTATTTACTGCACTGCAATATATCTATCTGTGATATTAGTGCTTCACACATGTCATCATTTTTATAAACGGTGAGACACGTTGTATGTGAATGTATGTTGTGTGGTTCCTCCACCAGGAGGCTATCCTGTCGGTGTTTGATTACTGGACTCGTAAGAAGACTAATTCCAACGAGGCTCAGGAAATATACCACCCAAATTCGCTCCAGTTGAAAGACCGGATTAACTTCCTTTTAAGTAGATTGCGATGATCTGGGAACCTTCATGCCAAAAAGCCGCGAGAGTAACCTAAGATAGGTCAGCCTCTGATAAACCAAACACGGAGGAAAGTCTCTTCATGCTCTCCATTTTTCAATTACTTGTAATTTCATTCCATGCTCATCTCTATGTAATGGAGAATATGAAGAATATTTGCACATGCATATTAAGACTTGACATGCTATCAAATGACACCCATTTTGTAGGATAATATTCTTAAAATGGACACATTATGGTAGCATGTAAATAGTCATATCCCTAAGACTGAACTACATAAGTTTTTGTAGGGAAACAATTGGGCATGTTACCCACTCAAAATCCAAAAAGGCCATGAGCCTACAGCCAATCATGTCTTCATCTGACCAGTCTAATCCTGCTCCTGTCTCTCGAGAAGAGTTTGACGGATTAAGCAAACAAATTATAGATTTGGCTATTTTGCTTAAAGAACTACATCAATCTACTCAGGGTTCGCGAATACCCATACATATAGAGTCCTCTGCACAAGGAGGAGCACAAGGTTCAGATAAAACAATTCCTAAACTTCAGTTGGATACGACCAACAAAAATCCTGAAAACACCCATCTTAAAGAAGATCCAGACACTAGTGATATCAGGAAGAAAGTCCTTCAAATGGAGGAAACCCTCCATTTTATCCAAGGAATTGGAGCACACAACAGTGTTTCCTATACTGACCTTTGTATATTCCTTGGTGCTCATTATCCAGAGAAGTTCAAAACTTCTGACTATGAAAAATATGATGGGTTAGGGGATCCTTACACACATTTGAAGGTGTTCATTGGAAAACTTGGATCTTATGTAGAGGACGAGAAGCTCAGAATGCAGCTGTTCCAGAAGAGTTTGACTGGAGAAGCCCGGATGTGATATACCAGATTAGACAACTCAAAGATCCATAGCTGGGAGGAACTAGCGTATGCCTTTCTCACTCAGTATAGCTTCTAATCTCAGATGGCTCCTGACCGGTACCAGATTAGCAAGGTCAAGAAACAGTCCAATGAGTCTTTTAGAGAGTATGCTCAAAGGTGGAGGCACCTTGCTGCTCCAGTTATTCCTTCCATGACAGAATCAGAAATGGTCATGACCTTCATAGACATACAAGAAGCTCCTTTCTATGAAAGGGTCTTAGCTGGTATTGGCAAGTCATTTTCTGAAATGATCAAACACGGAGAGATGGCTGAGATGAGATTAAAGTCAGGAAAGATTCAAGACCTAGCCGCTCTTAAAGTAGTTACTGAGCACATCCAGTCTCAAACTTATGGAAACAACCCCCGGAGGGTCCATAAAAAGAAAGAGGAAGATGTTTCCTTGATACTACAAGGTCAAAAAGGCAGCAAAAACATGCCTGTCCAGAGGAGAAACTACTCCCCTTTGCAAGCACAGTCTTCAAACCCTCCATTGTCTAAAGGTGGAGAAGTCAAACTCCCTCAAGTGTTCACACCCTTAGGGGACTCGCTCGAGAATATCCTTACTCTTTTGACTACTAAGAAGAAAATTACACATCTTCTTCCACCAGCCAACCCGAATGGGAAGGGTTTCAATGCTACTCAGAAGTGTGCTTATCATGCCGGGGCACTGGGACATGACACTCAGGATTGCTGGGCCTTGAAACACAAGATCTAGGACTTAATTGACAATACAGAGATTGTCGTGACTAAGCCTGACCAACCTCATGTGCAAGACAATCCTCTTCCTCAACACAAAGAAGGAGAGGTCAATATGATTAATTGGAGCAGTGGACATAGTTCCAATTACGTTGTTAAATCTTCCTAGACTAGCAAAGATGGTGCTGATAGATGGGATTATGCGCAGTTCCAGTTTATGATGGAGCAAAAGATTAAGGCTCTTTCCAAACAAGTGGATCAGTTCGCAGAACTGGTGATTCATCAAGACCAAGTCACACACCAATTAATAAGTTAGGAGCATGCTAGTCTCCTTCCTTTTGTCATGAATATCCCATCCTTGCCTTCAAAAAGTGAAACACTGGATGATAAAGTTGTGAAAAGAGCAAGTGCCAAGGCCCATAGGGATTTTGCCAACAAATGGGAATTTATATATCTTGGCCAACCTATGGAGGAGATATTTCAAATGTTGATCAATGAAGGAAGAATTATATCCCTTCTACCTCTAAATCAATCCCCGTTCTAGACGGTTTAATTATGAGGGAGTATGCCAATATCACTCCCATTCTCGCGGTCACAACACAGAAGAATGCTGGGCACTCCGCCACCTCATTCAAAATTTAATTGACAGCGGTGTCCTGTAAATGGCAGACGATGACACTTTTCTACTCAAGAATGGGAACACATGTCCTACAAAATGGAAGGACATCATAGCAGTTATATCCGCTGAGGATGATGGAGCTTCTAAACCACCCACAATCCAAGCAATTCAACGCAAAGGAGTTGACAATCCTTTGAAAGTGGCTGCACCAGAGCCAATTAATTTACCATTTAGACCACAATATCCTGTTGTCAGCCTATACAAAGTCCCATGGAAATATGGGTAGGCTGGACGATCTACATCACATACAACTGCTGCAGTGTCGAAGGAGAATCCACTGTATATCTTCCCCATCGGGTGATGAAGCCCACCCTTAAATCAAATGGGAAAGTTCCCATGGAGAAGATTGAAAGTTTCCTCCGTACCATGGGTCATAACGAAGCCAAAGTGGTTTTAAGCTTAAGAGAAGCTCCACAACAAATTTCCATACTGGACTTGGTTTTCTCTTCGAAGATCACAGAAAATATTGCTAAGGGTCTTGGAAGAAGCCCATTTACCAAATCGGTGGATGTGGAAAATTCCAACATCCGGTTGATCACATTTTCAAAGAACAATGTGATATCTTTCACCGATGACGACATACCCGTGAAGGGACCCCATCATTGCAAGCCATTGCACATAGCAGTTTTGTCCTCCAGATATATGGTAGGAGGAGTCTTAATGGACGGAGGTTCATATCTGAATATCTGTCCTTATGCTACCTTAGAGAAGATGAATATCAACCCCAAGAGGATCAAAAGCAGCCATACGATTATCAAAGCTTTTGATGGGTCCCGACGAAACGCCGTTGGAGTAGTTGAATTACTAGTGGAGATTGGTCCACATACATTCAGTGTATCCCTTAATGTGCTCAAAATAGCTACAGGATACAACCTGCTATTGGGAAGACCATGGATTCTTATGGCTGGAGCCGTCCCATGCACCCTTCATTAACAACTCAAGTACATTATCAATAATAGCCTAGTTACTGTTAATGCTGAGCCAGAATGTCCTGAACAAGGTGACATATCAATTCAGAAGTTAAGTCGGTCAGTTTCCACGTCCTGGAGGTGAGCAACCCTCATTACATCCCATTGGGGCGCCACTTCTCACACCCAAGATTTCTGCCAAAGTAATGTTGGCTACTCAAGAAATGATATCATTGGGTTATCAATCTGGACAAGGGTTGGGCAAAGATAATCAGGTTATTAAGCACCCTATTCAAGTGCCCAGTCAAATAGGGATAACTAGATTAGGTTATTCTGCTAGCTCTAGTCACAGAAATCCTCATAAGCATAAACAAATTCCTTCAACTTCAGCCACACGACGATTGTCTCCACCAGAAATCCCGAGAGCTTGCATACAGTCTCCTCCCAGAAGGTGCAAGCCCATGTTATGGCCATGCTATTTCCTAAACCGATATCGGTTAAAGCAAAAGAGATCCCGATTCTCGATCCCAAGTGGAAGAGAGGAACGAACGTAATCAAGACATCACCATGATGATGTCAGGCATACGCATCATTGTCCATGATGAACATACAAATAGATATACCCAGCATTTATGATTGCCCGGATGTCATAGTCATCATTAGGGAAAATGAGGACAATGATAATACTCCATCAATGCGAAGGTATCGAGACTTTACCCTCGACAATTGGAACATCACTCCATGTATTGGTCGACGAGGTAGGTAAAAAGCAGTAAAATTCCATCCGTCTCCGTAGATAACTTTAATTGCTTACTTTTCTGTACAGTAGTAGCAGTTGTTTTATCAATACATGCTAACACTTTGTATGATTAAACAATTTCATATATTAAGTAAAAGCATATTTTATTTCAGGACTCTGAATTTAGATGTGCCTGTACTTGCTGATGAGGACATTGAGATATAAGAGGACATTAAGATACCTTAGGAGATTAAGGAATGGGTCAAAGACAAACCTAAACCTAACCTTGATCAAACCACATCTTTCAATCTTAGAACCTTAGAAAACCCTAAGCTAATCCAGATTGGTTCAGACCTCACTCCAAACCCAAGGAATGACATGGTTACGCTACTAACCCAATTCCAGGATGTGTTTGCATGGTCTCATGAAGACATGGTGGGTTTGTCCACTGACATTGTCCTTCATCGCCTTCCCATTAAAGAGGGATTCAAGCCAGTCAGGTAGAAGCTCAAGCGATTGAAACCTGAGTGGAGTTTAAAGGTTAAAGAAGAAATTATGAAATAATTTCAAGCGGGCATCATCATGGTGTCTACATACCCTGAATGGCTATCAAACATAGTCCACGTGCCTAAACTAGGAGGAAAGGTTCGAGTTTATGTGGATTACCGGGATCTGAACAAAGCTTGCCTTAATGATAGCTCTCTCGTGCCATTTATCCACATTCTCATTGACAATACTGCTCAATACGACATGTTCTCCTTTGCGGACTGCTTCGCGGGGTATCATCAGATTATGGTTGCTGAGGAGGATTGTGAGAAAACTGCTTTCATCATGCCTTGGGGAACCTTTTATTATAGACAGTTGTTATTTGGCCTCATCAATACCGGAGGAACCTATCAACGAGTTATGATGGCTCTTTTCCATGACTTAATGCACAAAGAGATAGAGATCTACGTGGATGACATCATTGTCAAGTCCCGAAGGGAGGAAGACCACTTAGACCATCTCAGAAAGCTTTTCAACAGGTTGTGTAAGTACAACTTGAAGTTGAATCCAGCCAAGTGCGCCTTTGGTGTTTAATCAGGCAAGTTGCTAGGTTTCCTAGTCAGCCACAAAAGGAATGAGCTGGATCCCACCAAAATCCAGGCCATCAAGGAAATGCCCATTCCTCAGACAGAGAAGGAAATATGGGGATTTTTGGGAAGAATCAACTTCATTAGCAGGTTTATTTCTCAACTCACAACAACCTGTGAGCCCATCTTCAAGCTTTAAAGGAAGAACTCCTCCATGAAATGGAATGATGAGTGTCAGAAAGCCTTCCTTACAATCAAAGAGTAGTTGGTTAATGCTCCTATTTTGGTACCTTCCAGGGATGATGTTCCCCTGTTCATGTACTGTCCATTAATGACAATGCCATGGGCTGCATGCTGGGACAGAAATATGATAGAGACTAAGAGCAAGCTATCTACTACCTCAACAAAAGATTCAGCAGAAATGAACACAAGTACACTCTAATTGAGAAAATGTATTCTGCTTTAACATGAGCATCCATGAGGTTACAACATTACTTCCATGGTCATACAACCCATCTCATATCCCGCGTGGATCCTCTTAAATATGTGTTCAAGAAGCCCATCTTTGAATTATCTACCGTCCGGATGGCGCTTAATTACAGAACAATTTGACATCGTCTATGTGATGCAAAAGTCCATTAAAGGACAAGGAATTGTGGATCAACTGGCCGCCGCACCCGTAGGGGATTACAAACCCTTAGAAATATACTTCTTCGATAAAGGGGTAATGGCAATTCAGCAACACCATCAGTACGATGCATGCCATACGTGGAAAATTTATTTTGATGGAGCTGTTAACATGGAAGGTTCTGGAGCTGGAGTAGTTCTAGTGTCCGGTACGGGGGAGCAGTATCCCGTTGTCGTCAAATTGCAGTTTGTCAGCACCAACAACACAGCAGAGTATGCAGGCTCTATCGTGGGGCTAAAACTTGCTCACTCAATGGGCATCAGACAGTTAACTGTCTTTGGGGATTCAGGGTTGGTAATCAAACAAACCACGAGAATCTATCAAACCAAAGAGTTACATTTGCTGCCTTACCATTGACAAGTTTTACAGATGGCTTCGGAGTTCAAAGAAGTAAAATTCCTCCACATTCTGCGGAATAGGAATGATTTTGCAGATGCGCTAGCAACTTTGGCCTCTTTGATCAACATACATGCCAAGGAAAACATGCCAAACATCTCATTTGCCCTACAAAAGGCTCCAGCTTATGGGAACTATGTTGGAGAAGTATCGGAGGAGCTACCTTCCATCCAACACCCTTGGTATCAGCATATCAAGGAGTATCTACGAGATGGATCTACACCCGCTGAGGCGAGCTCGACTAAAAAAAGGCGAATTCATCAAATGGCTATGAAATTCTACCTGAGCGGAGATGCACTCTACAAAAGAGATACAGGATTAGGTCTCCTTAGATGTCTGGACAAAGACCAAGCTGAGAGAATCATGGATGAAATCTATGGTGGAGTATGTGGTCCACACATGAGCGGACCCTTACTTGTTAAGAAGATCCTCAGAATAAGGCATTACTGGCTTACCCTCAAAGCTGACTGTGATGATCACGTCAAGAGGTGCTATCAATGCCAAATTTATGGGAATGCTATCCACGCCCCTCTAAGGGAACTCCACAATATGAGTTCACCATGGCCCTTCTCAATGTGGGGAATGGACGTGATCGGGCCCATCGAGCCCAAAGCCTGTAATGGGCATCAGTTTATCTTCACCATGATCGACTACTTCACCAAGTGGGTAGAAGCAGCCTCCTTCCCCAGGGTTACCAAAGAAGTCATCATTGCTTTCATCAGAAACAATGTCATTTGTCGATATGGACAACCAGAGGTAATTGTCTCTGACAATGCTAAGAACCTCAACAACAAAATGATGAAGGAGTTATGCAATAAATTCCACATCAAACACCTTAACTCCGTCATCTACTGTCCAAAGATGAATGGTGCTGTTGAAGCGGCTAATAAAAACATCAAGAAGATCATGCAGAAGATGTCCGCCAATCACAAAGGATGACCTGACCTCTTTCCTCTGACTTTATTAGCCTACAGAACTTCAATGTGAACTTCCACCCCCTACTCATTAGCCTATGGGATGGAAGCAGTACTCCCCATAGAGGTGGAAATGGAATCCCTCAGAGTGTTGATGGATGCTCAGCTGGATGAAGACCAATGGGTACAAGACAGATATCACCAATTGTCTCTAATAGATAAAAGGCGAATCACGACTATCTTCCATGGTCAGTTATATCAACAAAGGATCGCCAGATCCTACAACAAAAAAATCCGGCAACGACAGTTTAAACAACATGACTTGGTTTTGAAGAAGATCATTGACAACCAAGATTAATCTAAGGGAAAATTCGCTCCAAACTGGGAAGGCTCGTTTATTGTCAATGAGGTATTGACAGGAGGCGCTCTCAGATTACAGGAAATGGACGGCGATGAATTTCCACAACTCATCAACTCAGACACCGTGAAATGGTACTATGTCTGAGGTTACCATCAAGCAAACATCCAGGTTTTAGATCATCAAATCACAAGTCATTCAGGTTTTCTAACCCTTTCTTACATACAAAATCTTCTGCATACTCTTCTGTTCCTCAGGGAAAAATACTCTTCAAGCCAGCAGCTTGGTTTCACTTCATTTCAAATCTTTCATATAATTTTGGTTATCCCACCAGGGATTGAACCTTTCACACTTGCAGTTTATCCTTAACATAGGATCAAACTTTTTCATGCTTGCAGTTTGTCCTGAACTTAGGATCAAACTTTTTCACACCTCCAGTTTATCCCAAACATGGGATCAAACTTTCTTTCCCCCGTAGTTTAGCCTGCATATGGGATTCAAACTTTTCTTTGGTCCAAAAATCATCCTAAGGGGTGAACTACGTCTACCTGATCACTTTGATACCCGGGAGTACGTAGGCAACCATATTCTATATGGCTCAGTCACAATATAAAAAAAAACATTTCTACCCTCTCTTTACAAAAATAAAAAACAACAAAAACATTTCTACACCTTTCTACCCTAACACCATTCAGTGTTGAACCTCTTACACCAGGTTCGAACTACGCAGACCTGATCTCCTCTTCAATAGGAGTACGTAGGCAACCATTTATGATTCGGTCTAACCCCCTACCAAAATACAAATACTTGTCACACGGTACTGGGATCAAATTTCAATCTACCACATTTTATCGGCTTCAGACCAAAGGGATGAAATTACCTGATCTCTCCTCACAAATAGGGGATCCGACGACCATCTAAGCTGCGGTTGTGCCTCAAAGAGCAACACCAATCCATAAGAGATGGAATTAACTAGGCTTCTCTTAAATAGGAGTACTGGCGACTATCTATGGGGTGGTCAATCTTAGAGAGGAAAAGCCACACTCCTTTATTCATTTCCATACAGAAACCAGTCCTAAGACACCAAAGATGGTAGAGATACACAAAGATTAATGATCCATTCTAAAATATCCTGCGACATCTCAATATCCACACATCAAGGATGAATTCAGAATACATCAAGATCACAAGACTTGAAGAAACAGGCAAATATCAAGCAAGTATCCAGGCATAACTAAAAGGGAAGTGAATCAAAAAATATTTCCCTGCCATATATAATGTTGTTTGATATATACATATGTGTTGTACATGATAAAATGGCTAAGCTAGTCTGTGCAGGAAAATACAAGTCTATCTACTGATCTGTATGTATGCGTACTATCAGATCTAACATAGCATCTCTCTCCAAAGAAGGAGGTAATGCTACAAGCTCCTGCCCAATGGTATCTACACGAGCTAGCAGATCCGAGGCTAATTGCATGGTGGCATGATGCTCATCAATGTATGCACTCATATCGGCAAGGATGCCAGTCGTAAGGGATCTCCCTAAAGTATTATCTGTGACGGCTACATCCTGGGTAGATAGAACAACATCCCGCTCTATAATCAATGCATCTCTGGCTGATCTGGCCTCGTCTCTCTCCAGTAGAGCAGCGTCTCTCCTATCCAGAGCTGTCAACATCAAGGCCCTAGCCTGATCTCTCTCAAAGGTCATCAGATGAAGACTATGCTCTAGATACTATGCTGAATGCTGAATGACAGTAGCACTTGTACTGGGAGAATCCATCATACCTGCTGGCAACCCAATAGTCGATTCCTCCTTGGTGGGAATATAAGTCTCGTCCATAGGCTCCCCATCATCAAAATTAATCCCATGCACTGTGGATACTGCCATAATCAATGCCGTCTCTGTCGCCATTCATGCGGAATACTCTGCAGAACAACCCGGGTGGCTAACAGAAAACTTAGCTAGCTCATGCTGATCCTAACAGGCATACAACCTAGATCTATCCTCTGGTGATAAGTGGCGAGAAGCTAAGTGCTAACTTAATGCCCCCTCAAAAGGATGGAAGTCCTGGAACTGGTCAAACTGATACATCACGGCCAGTGGGTGGTAAGTAGTCATGCCCCTCAAACCAGCTAGAGGGAGATAATCCATGCCCAGAGCATGAGTGATAAAGCTGTAGGGTGAGCTGAGTCTTATACACGATAATATATCAAACGAATCTCTGATCCCTGCCAGGAAAATGGACCAAGATGCAGAATCTATACACTTCGTAGGCTGAAAGGAGTATGACATAGCTATCTCATGGGTGAAACAATACCAATGTCGTCTGAAAGTGCCAATCGGTCTCAAGTGTGATAAAAACCACACGTACAACATGACCGAGCTGCCTATGAATACCCCTGCAGGGTAAGTGCTGCAATATGTGGCTGACCTCAGCGTCTCTACGATGATCATCGGTACAATGGTGTGACCATCCCTGGGTGCTCTCACTTCCACGATGACACCAATATCTAGCTCATCCATGTACCGTGGCATGTATACATACGATAATACGCACAATATCAAGACATCTACTTTGGCCGAGTGCCAATGATCCTCTGGCATGGTGAAATCCCTGGAGTGCCATGTGTAACTATCCTCAGAGCCAAATTTGTCCATCAGAAAACACTGGGATAAAACTTGACCAGATGTGATCTCATCCTGCACAACTCTACGCCTCAGCCCGATGGGAGTCATAAACTATCGGCTCATGTTACCGATGGCCATCCGAGTGCAAGGTCTGTCTAATGGCAGCGCTGTCAACCGTGCGTACTCCTCCAAAGTAGGAGTCATCTGAAAGGCCAGCGCTAGAGCTGGAAGGATGAAAAGTATCTGCCTCTGAAGGATCTCTGCCCAAGTGCCAGATAAAGAAATGTTCCTGATCCAACTACCGGGTCAAACTATCAATTTGTGTCAAATAAGTCAGATCTCGAAAAAGCTAGCCAATCCGTCATCATCACGAATCCAGGAACCATATTCCCTATGAACTGAGTGACGCGGGTCTGGGCTCCAATGGTACGAGGGAACCACCAATGCTGGAATATCTCCTGAGTGCAGGGACCCTCTGATAATATAAAACCGTTAACACCCAATAATGGGATATCAATGACGGGTGACTGCAAAATAGGCCAATAACGCCTTGCAGGAGGCAAGATCGGTATACGAATCTCTTCTGTGGTACTCCTGATAGCACACTCTCCTAAATAGAGCTCCCATCCTCCATCTGTGAAGAGAGGAATCCTACAGGTGGAAATCACGTACTCAATACCAGTCGGGTACCCATCCTCAAATCCAATGCTCAAGTGCTCCCCTGAATAGGGAATCCATGTGATGACATCAACTATCAACAACTCCAATTATAGGCGACAATGAGTGAAACCCTCAGCCACAGGGACCTTCGCCAGTATGGAATGATGCCATCGTCGTCCTCATGGGTAGGTATCTAATCCTAACACACTCACTGGACATAAGTATAGGAGCCTCTCATAGGCCCAAAACTGCTAACACAAAGGCAAACATCTGTTGTTAGTCAACGCTTTTAACCTATACATGGGAAATTACAAGAGAAATACTCACCAGCAGAAATGGGTAAAATCCTAGCCAAGCCCCTGTCAAGCCCTACGAACGCATGCGTATTCTCCTGGGGAAATAGGCAAAGGTGTAGGAACCCCAATCATACTCTCTAATACGGTCCACGTGTCGTGTGGCGCTGATCAAAGTGAATGACACTGTAGAAGAGTTATCAGCTATGTAGCAGACCCTAATGATCATCAGGAACAATTGCCGAAGAATGCAATCCCTGACTCTCACATCAACGGGTATGGTCTCACTCAACAGCCCACTCATAGCATCTACGCTTAAAGGACCTGTACGAACAGTCCTGCCCTTGAGCGCCTCCGCCGGAACTCCTAGCAAGGATCTGACGGCATTCGGGGTAATATCCACCGTACAAGGCACTGGTGCCCCTCTAAACTCCATACCTGTGATAAATTGTCAATCCATCAGTGTCATCATCACCTCACAGTCCAACAAATGGAGTGATTGAGTCTGGTGAAACTAGCGCTCAAACAATGCCCTGAGGTAACCCCAGGGACAACGGCGGGGAAGGATGGAAAATAATGCTCAAAATTCCCAGTCATGCACAATCACTCTATAGTCAGGATGCAGAGCCTGGTACATGGATTAAATGCTAAACAAGTTCCCTCTAGGCTGTGTAAAGCCGGGAACCTACATCACAAAGCAGATCAACATCAGAATACTTTACTCCTCATCAATAGGAAAGAAGGAAGATCAAAGTCTAGCTTTGTACCTCATTTGCATGCAAGTAAACTGAGATGTATACTCAAATCGCCCAACAACTCTGGGTTCACCACCTGAATACTCGGGAGGTCCCTACGGGGAATATGTGCAGTAGGAGCGGGAGCCTCAATCGGTATATCCTTCTCCTCGTTCTCCACATTCGGTACATCAACCCGGACAGGATGTATCACCGCCTCTGCCAAACGACGAGGCTATTTAACAAAATGGGGTCGAGGCACTTCAGAAACCCTCCTCCACACACTAGAAGTGGTCCTACAGGAACTACTCAGCTGATCTAGATCCATATATCTGGACAACAATTCTCCAAATCACCTCAAAAAGGGTGCGGTAAATTCTTATCTGGAGCTTTTCAAAATGCAGTTTTATGACTACATGCATGTATGCATTATTTTAACATACATCTACAGTAGAGTTAAAAATGCACGACTATCCAATGTCTACATTTTGGAAATTTTTTTCCTTAGTCCCTTTTGTAAATAGGACTATCCACATGCACATAGGCATGACTAGGTGGCCATTCAGTAGCACACCTATCCACAGTCATATACATCCTACATGCATTAATACATCAAAGTAAAAAATACGTAAGGGTAGCCTAATTACCAGGATTATTTTACTTTTTTACCTTTGCTCATTTGTCCTCAAATAGGATAAAGAATAGCAGAAAAATGTGTCAATTTGACTGTTTCAAAAGTCAAATTTTTTCACATCATTGTGTTCAGCATGGTTTAATACTAGTATTTACTATGTTGAATATTTTTTATCAAGTCATTTCAGCATGCATAATCACTACTATGTGTTTAGATGCCTTTTATGTGATATTTCATTTTCCAATGGACAAAAACTGGAAAAGAAGATATGCATACATTACCAGGACAGTGTAGAACACTTGTACGGTGATAGAATATGCAGAAAGGCATTTGAACTCCGCAGATCTAAAGTAGAGCTCTCAGGTTTCTTTCGCGATGCAGCTTGAAAATGACTTGGGAAAGCAACCAGCCCATTTAAGGACATTTACGGTTGGTCGTAGGTCCACTCATGCCTCTTCGCAGTGTACCGTGGCACCCCTATATAGGTCCCACCCCTCTGGCTCGGTCCAGTTCGAGTTACAAAGGAGTTCCTACAAGCTGAAAAGGCCAAATTAGGGAAAAAACGTTACGTGATTGAGCGGAATAGCCTGAAATCCTAGTTTTCACGGGCCAAACTGTGGCTTTACATAACACTCATTGGTATTCATCCAAACACAGGGTAAACTATACCGATGATCTCAGATATTGCAAACTACATTTGACAATACCTCACGAAGGTCCGATGCCGTCAGTTCAGGGTCATAGCTCTAAAACCTTTTCCCCGGTGGGGGCGTTACGCATTTCCATACATTGATGTTCAATTTCCCCGACGGGGGCGTCACCATTTTCATCCATTGATGAACAGATCCCCAGCGGGGGTGTCACACATTTAAATAGTTGATACACACGTCAACGAAGGTCAAGCAGCCTTGACATTATCCCCAGCAGGGATCTCATCCCTTGATGCATATGTCAATGAAGGTCAGGAAACCCCGACAACACCGATCGTTATGCGAGAATCCAACAGAGCAATGGAAAGACTCAAGCGATACAAACCAGTGGAAGGATATCCTCATCGGGAGGACCGATGATGGAATATGTTATACACATCCTCAACAGACAAAGCTCTATCCCCACAGAATCTCTTATACATGAGAGATACATCTTCAGGATAAAGTCTATATCAGGGATTCAAGACTTTAATGATAACCCCAATGTCAACAATCCTAAAGATTCCTGGTAGCTGTGGATCATGCGTCCAAGACAGTTCATCAGGCCGGTTATTTATTGCCGTCCCCGGTAGAAGCAATAGGGAGCCGACAATCATCCCATCATGTTGGAGAACAATCCAACAAACCACATACATTTGCATCATGTTGTTATGCATTGCATCGCAATCATTTTGTTGCATTTCAAGTGTCTAGTATTCTTTATCCTATCCATGCCATTGCATTGCATGAATATGATAAAGAGGGGCATCTGTAGACACTCAAAATTTTTCTGCCTATCTATTACTAACATTGCAGGAAGTGCAGAATCTTCTTTAGAGATAATCCTAGAAGACAACTCAACTTAATCCTAGAAATACCACCGAAAGTTCAGTTCCAACCCAGAAAACACACCGGGAGTATCATTTTTCCACCTCGGAGATAACCCCGGGGAAAGCAGTGAAAATACCAGAAATTCCACCGGAGAAGGCCGATTTATCTTGGAGATAACCCTGAGATGTTCAGTCTCAGTCCCGAAAACAACACCTGGAAAGATCATGTCAACCTTGGAGATAACCCAAGGAGTGCAGTTGCAGTTCCAAAGATAACCCCGGAGATGCTCGTTTCAAACCATGCAGTCAGCTTCAACCTCGGGACTCACACCGAGGCACTTAATTCATAAACCCAGAGATAACCTTGGGAGGTCATTCCACACTTGTAGGATCCCAATCTCAGAGATAACCCTGAGCAACGTCTGCTTTATCAGCCAAAATTGGAGATAACCCCGGTGAAGGGCAAAATCATCAAATATCCACCTCAACCCCACATGGCGCTGTCTCAACAAACATCTCAACATACATTCTACACAACAATGTCCACAAGAACCAAGGAGTTACAATCCCGAGTGATTACTACGTAAGACAGAACACCGGATAGAATTTGAAGCTTAAAGACATAGGACATGATTCCATCTTCCTGACTTCGTACAACCTCTAATCACATGTCATTGCGTAGCACTCGATAACAACAGTCTGAAACAGGTCTTATACACCTCAATCGGATGCTCAGATTGAAGTTCTGCAAGTTCGAGCAGACATCACATTGCACGTGTACACGTACTTCGAGACGGCGGGACCCACGGAGCCCGGGGCACCCCGGGCAACCGCAGGTGCATCTGCGGCCCAACTTTATAAATATAGGGCTTGAGGTGGCCATATTCAAAGAAGAAAAAGGCGAGGAAGCCCTGTCAAATTTGCTCTGTACACACCCTATATTGAGTGCTTTCTCATTTTAAACACTTGTGAGCTCACATATAGCTATATTTTTACCGATGGGAGCTGAGTGTTCATCCACTTAATGCTATAGATGTCTTCTTTGGCAGTCCACTGTAAGCCTTCTTACACACTATAAAGCCTTTTTCTTCATCTTTGCACACTCTTCTTCACATTGAGAGTCGTGTTGTGTGTGTATGCCCGGACTTCGGTCCGTGGTTTTCATTTCTATTTGTATATATATATATATATATATTTATATATATGGACTAACATTATCGAGTTATGCCTCGATTGAGCCCGGACTCACGTCCGGAGCGTTTATTTGCTTATATATATTTATATACTTATATATATGAACTGTTGCCAAACTTTATTCGATGAGCCTAGATTTTATATCTGGAGCATTTATTGCTTATATATATATATATATATATAGCGACAAATTGCTGAAATGATAAATTAAACCGGGATCGATATATATCCTGTGAGTTTATCGCTTATATATATATTTACATTTTTGTCAAGCCTGGAGTTTACTTCGTGGCCTTTTACTGCTTTATTTATATTTCGTCCCGCCTGGAGTTTACTTCGTGATGGTTGATCGTTTTTACTACTTTATTTACATTTAGTCCCGCTTGGAGTTTACTTCGTGGCGGTTGATCGTATTTATTGCTTTATTTACATTTTTGATCCCCCATGGAGGTGCTTCGTGGTGGTTGATCATGTCACTATATATATTTACCGCTTTTATACATTTACATTTTTGATCCCCCATGGAGGTGCTTCGTGGTGGTTGATCATGTCTCTCTATATATATTTACCATTTTTATATATTTACATTTCCGATCCCCCATAGAGGTGCTTCGTGGTGGTTGATCATGTTTGTATATATATATATATATATATATATATATATATATTTACAGCTTATATATATATATAACTGCTTATTGCTTTTCATATAAACTGCGACATCATGTGAGCTTAGGAATCATGTGATCACAGATTCAGTCTACTGAATCTAGATTCGGTTCTCGTGATGGATATTTTCAGCTGTAAGCAGCTTGTAAATTATTCACGGTGTTTGAATGTCCTTAGATGACTTTATGCCCATGAGGAATTCGGCACTACTATATATTATTTTCTCGAAGATGGTTCGCATCTTGAAAATAAAAGTAACCAATCTGAACATTTAATAATAAAAATGGAAGTATTAAAGGTCTCAATTAATATTGAGCACAGGGTTTGAAAAAACCTCTTTTACAAAACCTCATTGCTTTATCTTATTTAAAACTGATTTTTTCATACAAATTCAAACCCTTTGTATATAGGTGCGAACGAGGCCTCGCTGTGACGCCCCCAAATCCAGGTATCTTCCAACCCGACAGATGGTGCTACACGGTACTCATAACTGTACATTCATTCTATTGAAACGACATCAAAATGTGTGAATCAACGACATTCTTATTACATTAATAATATTACATCCCATTCCCAGGTTCTAAAACCATTACATTCTTTGTTCTTCATTCTATAATATATATACAATTTACTAGTTTATTACAAGTAAAACTAATCGTTCAGCTTTGTCTTGCCTCTATCCTTATCAGATCCCTCGGTTCGTTTCTATTCTAATGCATTCATATGGTTCAAGCAAGAGTGAGCATAACAAGCTCAAAGAAGTACAACAATTTCTTTTAAACAACATGCTTGAAACATAGGAATTGTATATCTTCAATAAGCTCGGATAATAGTTATGAAGTACTATCAATAATTCAAAATAACATTTCTTTTCCTTCAAAACGCTTTACAATAACAATATTCAAGAAACATCAATTCGCTCAAGACCATGAGTGTTTCATAATTTCTTTGAAAAGGACAACCCGACACTAAGTCTCAGAAGTCCCAGATAGCTTACGACGAGCACTTCTGGGTGATCAGCCCATAGTACTCTATGTTGATCAACACTACATCCATTAAACGTATGTACGTTTAAGTTTAGGCAACCTCACGTGCCCATCAAATAATCGATGAAAAATACATTTGTTTATTCATAACCAAGCTTACCTTGAATCCGTACCAAATAATTGGCGTAGGATAGCGTTAACAATTCTATATTTGAAAGACTTGTAAATAAATCAGTCAACTCTTCAAGATTAGTCTAGCCGAGATAAAACTGACATCGACCCTTTAGTAAAATAGTTCATGCATCTCATAACATAAATCACATAAAACTTGGCTAACACGAAGGTTAGACAAGCGTTTTAAGAAATACTTGCCTTCAGCGTCTACTACAGTAAAAATAACTTTTCCTTTCAATCTTTACGGTCTCTACAATACATAACCACATAACATACCACATTAGGTCATGAATAAACATACATGATTCCTAATGAATCTTACCCTTTATCTCAATCTAAATCCTGACTTAAATTGTTATTATTGGTTTCGGCTTATCGTTATAACTTACATCATTCTTACCAACTTCTTTCTCTTCTATAACTTAATTGAAATTATTTCATTAATACAACTCGGTTTGAGTTAACCATCCTTCTTCACGACTTACTAATGTTATCACATCACTAACCGAGACTCGATCGTTATTTGTTAAGTACACTTTATTACATACCGTTTATGTTCACGTATTTACTTAACAACATTTAGTTACAACTTTCAACATTATAGGTCTTATCATTATTGAATACTGTTCACGTTCTCTATACTTTACGTTCGTCGTTTAACTACTCATTAAACAACATTAAATTCCTAAAGTCATCACTATAACAGTGATTTAGGAAAGGTCTTATTAGTTTATTAAGTAATTACATAACCCATACTGGTATTACAAATCATTGGATGCATAATCAACTTAAAGAAGGGTAAAGACGGGAATCAGAGCACTAATAGAGGTAAGTTTCCTATTAGTGGTCCAGAGCAGCCGGGTAGGCCGATGGGCCGTACCTTGAACATTACAGTCCAAGATGAAATTGCATCAGGGGACGTAGTCGCAGGTATTATTCCGATCAATGATATAAATGCTTACGTGTTGTTTGATTCAGGTGCATTTATAGCATATGATTTTGCTAGACGATTAGGATTACTTCTCGAAAAGTTTCATATACCTTTAAATATTAAGGTAGCAAACGAGGAGATAATTCATGTTGAAAATATTCATAGGAGTTATTGCGTAGACATATGGGGTTGTAAATTATCGGTAGAATTGCTACCAATAAAGTTAGGAGAATTCAATGTAATTCTCGGAATGGATTGGTTGGTTAACCATGGGCAATTATATATTGTCAGAAGAAATGTGTGAATATTAGAACGTTAAAACAACCTCAGGTAGTATTTTATGGTAATAGATCGCCGGGACGTTCGTGTTCTCTTACAGTGACACAAACTAGGAAATTTTTAAGGAAGGGATGTGTAGGTTATCTGTGTCATGTTGTTGATACCCAGAGAGTGGCAGCAACCATGGAACAAATACCTATAGTTAAAGAATTCGCGGATGTATTTTCGAGTGAACTACCGGGTCTTGCACCGGATATAGAGATTGAGTTTGTAATAGACATTGTGCCAGGAGTAGCACTAGTTTCCAGGGCATCGTATCGTATGGAACCAGTGGAGATGAAGGAGTTGATGGTACAGTTACAAGAACTGTTGGACAGAAAGTACATACAACCGAGTTTTCGCCGTGGGGAGCATCGATACTATTTGTAAAGAAGAAGGACGAATCGTTAAGACTTTGTATCAACTACAAAGAGTTGAACAAGCTAACGATAAAGAATAAATACCCATTACCCATGATTGATGATCTTTTTGATCAGTTGAAAGGGGCTAAGTATTTTTCAAAAATAGATTTAAGAACGGGGTATCACCAGTTGAAGATTAGGAAGGAGGATGTACCAAAGATGGCATTCTGGACTCGTTATAGACATTACGAGTTTCTGGTGATGTCATTTGGATTAACTAATGCACCAGCTACATTTATGGATATGATGAACAGAGTGTTCAAACAATATTTGGACAAGTTTATCATGGTGTTTATCGATGATATTTTAGTCTATTCTAAGACGCCAGAAGATCATGCTGAACACCTAAGAATAGTGTTGGAAACACTAAGAAAGGAGAAGTTGTATGCGAAGTTCACTAAGTGTAAATTCTGGTTAGAAAAAGTGTAGTTTTTAGGTCATGTCATTGACCATGAGGGGATTTTGGTAGATCCAGCAAAGGTTGAGGCCGTGATGAATTGAGAACAACCGAAAATGCCGACTAAGGTGCGGAGTTTCTTAGGGTTAGCAGGATAATATCGGAGATTCATCTAGGATTTTTCGAAGATAGCTACTCCATTGACTAACTTGACAAAGAAGACGGTGAAATACGTGTGGACTAATAAATGTGAAGACAGTTTTAAAGAATTGAAGAAGAGGTTGAGTGAAGCGCCTATTTTGTTATTACCCGATGACACAGGAAATTTCGTAGTTTATAGCGATGCTTCGAATAAAGGACTTGGTTGCGTGCTCATACAGAATGGCAAGGTCCTTACGTATACATCAAGGCAGTTGAAGGATTATGAGAAAGTTTACCCTACTCATGATCTAGAACTGGCCGTAGTAGTTTTCGCCATAAAGATATGGAGACATTATCTTTATGGAGAAAAATATGAGATATACAAGGACCATAAGAGTCTAAAATATATCTTCACACAAAAGGAGTTGAATATGAGACAGAGGAGATGACTGGAGTTGATAAAGGATTACGACTATGAAATCCTGTATCACCCTGGAAAAGCCAATGTAGTTATCGATGCCTTAAGTAGGAAGGGTTGGGAGAAGTTATGTATGTTAATGACTCAAACTGAGTTAATAACAGCGATGGCTAGGATGGAAATAGAAGTGAAGTTGCCGAGTGAATTGGGATAGAGACTGTTTGCGACAAAGATTCAATCTACCATCGTAGAAAGAGTCAGGGAGGTGCAGCTCAAAACTAATGAGTTTGACCGGGTAAAGGAGCGACTAACCAATGAAAAAGATATTAAGTATAATCTTCATAATAAGGGGATATTAAGATTTGAAGGAAGAATTTGGGTTCCAAATGAGGCAGAATTAAAGGAGCAGGTATTACAAGAGGCTCATAGTTCGAGGTTTTCGATTCATCCTGGTAGTACCAAGATGTATCAAGACCTTCGACAGAGTTTTTGTTGGACAGATATGAAGAGAGAGATAGCTGAGTATGTGAGTAGGTGCTTGACGTGTCAGAAAGTTATAGTCGAACATCAACGACCAAGTGGCTTGTTACAGTTATTGGAGATTCTAGAGTGGAAGTGGGAGCATATCACGATGGACTTTGTGGTAGAACTCCCAACTACAACGAAAAGGTATGATGTTATTTGGGTAATGGTGGACCGGTTGATGAAGTCGGCTCACTTTTTTCCAATTAGGGTCAAGTATAACTTGGACCAGTTATCTAAACTTTATGTTAAGGAAATAATTTCCAGACATGGAGTACCAGTATCGATTTATGTCAGATCGTGATCCACGATTCACATCAAACTTTTGGAGGAGTCTGCAAGAGCAGTTGGGAGCATAGTTAAAGCTGAGTACGGCGTATCATCCATAAATCGATGGACAGAGCGAGAGAACAATTCAGATATTAGAAGATATGTTAAGATCTTGCATCATGGATTTCAAGGGTAGTTGGGATGATCATCTACCATTAGTAGAGTTTGCGTATAACAATAGTTATCATGTAGGCATAGGTATGCCGCCTTTCAAAGCTTAGTACGGAAGAAAATGCAGAACACCATTGTGTTGGGACAAAGTGGGAGAACGCCGAATGCTAGGGACAGAATTGGTGAAGCAAATAGCGGATGTGGTGAAGTTGATACGAATGCGTCCTGTAGTAGCTCAAGACAGGCAGAAGAAGTATGCGGACTCGCATCGAGAAAATAGGGAGTTTGAAGTAGGCTCTTATGTGTTTTTAAAGGTATCTCCCTGGAAAGGAAAGATAAGCTTAGGAAAGAAGGATAAGTTAAGTCCAAGGTTTATAGGACCTTTTGAAGTGTTAAAACGGGTAGGTGAGGTAGCTTATATGATAGCATTACCTCCGGACTTAGAACGAATACATGACATGTTTCACGTATCTGTGTTATGTCCTTACAAGCCATATTATAAGCACGTAATAGAGTATGAGCCTATTCTTATCGAGAAGGACTTGACGTATGAAGAGATGCCGATTCAAATTATCGATAAAAAAGAGCAAGTTCTGCGGAACAAAGTCATACCTTCCGTGAAGGTGTTATGGAAGAATCACGATGCAGAAGAGGCAACGTGGGAATTGGAAGAAAAGATAAGGAAGGATTACCCTCAATTGTTTGCGTAATGTGAGACGAGATTCTGGTGACAGAATCTTTATAAGGGGGGGAAGATTGTAACGACCGAGAAATTCAGATCTTTTGTAAAATAATTTTATTTAATAAAATAGAGAATAAAATTATATTACTTGTTATTATTACGTGTTAGTAAGATGAATGTCGTTCTATAACCTATAAATGTCAGAACTTAGTAGTATTTTGACTACGTGAGAGAGTTAAAGTGTTTGAATTTCCAAGAAAAAAATAAAAGATTTCCGAGAAATTTTTCAAAATACACTATTCATCGATCTTTACTCGGGAATTATTTTTGAACTTCTAAATAATACGTAACGATAGAATATCAAAGTGAATTGGATTATGTAATAATAATTCAAGTATGGAAAACATAGTTTTTTGCATGTGGACGTAATTCGAGAATGTTAGGAAAATAAAGCGTTAAGGACGTGAATTTAATGATCGTATGATACGTATGTATTGTAAGAGGTAACGAATACAAGTATGATACGATGTATGATACGAGTATGTATTAAGGATGGAATATCATATATTGTGAAAGAGAATACGAGTATAATACGTAGAAAATATGTAATAAGGCTTTTAGCCAAATGAATTGGACTTTTAGGATTGTTATCAAATTATAAAGTCCAATAGAATTAATTTGCATGCCCAAGTGTGTTTAATGTTAAAGCCCAAGTGGTGGTTAATGAGAAGTCCAAGTAAGTTGGTAAAACAAGCCCAAAGCTTAAGTTAAGTTAATTAAATCCAAGCCCAAGCTAGGATCCAATGGGTTAAGGTAACCAATGGGGCAACCCATGATCATTTGATTATCTTGGCGACCAAGACAATTAAGTGATGACCAAGATAATTATGTGATGGCCAAGTATTTAATTTGGCGGGCAAGTTAACTTAGTGTCTAGGTAATGAATAGTAAGGAGGTGGGTTTGGTGTATTGTCTAATATGCCTTTACTTTGGTTTTCCTATAAATAGAAGGCTTTGGATTTCATTTGTTACTTGTTCTTTTTCATCCAATGCAATTAACTTATTGGTTAGAGAGAATAAGCAAGAATAAGCTACTTTTATTTGTTAGAAAAGAGAAGAAGAAAGCTAGTTCAACAAAGGTAATGATCTCATGTCATTGGTCTTCGATCTCTACCATTATAGGTTGATAAGAGAAGTGTGGATTAATGATCATGTATGCAAAGAAATGATAGAACGAAATAAAATAAGGACTTAAGTCCTAATAAGCAGAGAATAAACACTTTGTTCATGAATAAGCTATGAACTAAGGAAGAATTTGTAAGACTTATAACATGTTTACATGGTTGAATTTAGTATGATAAAAGTATGTAAGAATGTTGGTTAGAAGATTTAAACTATCATAAGTCATGATAATTAAATAATATGTAGTTTATACTTTAATAAGCTATAAGTTCATGAAGAATAATTCATAACTTATCATGAAGATAAGTTGATGTAATATGTAGGTTGAGTTGTCAATAAGATGGATAGAATCCATTTAAAATGATAATCAAATTATAAGTAATGAAGCTATGCCAAAATTCTCACGATTGGACGATAATCATCGAATTCGTGAAATTCTCGGATTAGAGGTCGAATTTTGATATTGAGCTCGAAAATGTTGGTTTTCGATGGGAACAAGTCTTATTTGGCATTATAGAGTTGCGGACTCGAAAATGGACGAATTTCGACTTAGAACGAAGAAGCGAGTGTTGAATGTTCACGGACGTTTATCGTTTTCGTTAAAAATGAACCAATAGGTGAATTTTGAGTAAACGAAGTTGAAAATATAAAGGTCTTGCATGAACATCTAGAGTATGTGATTTGTGAGATAATGGCTTTTGAACGAGTCAATTCGTACTTAAAATTATCAAATTTGGAGTCCTGGAAGTTCATTATGCAAATAAAAAAAAATTCATTCTTCAGGTGCGTGAGTCGGCACCCCTTGCGGGCCAAATTTACAGGCATAATGGTGGCGTCAGAAGCAGCAAAGCGCTCTAGACCTTCTATAGTCTCACGCCAAGCAAGCGTCTTGAAGAGTAAAGAGTGGCGCCACAAAGGTTAAGTTCGACCCTCACCTCTGAAACTCGTATGCAAAACATGAGTTGTATAAGGATGACTGGCGCCGCAACGCCGTCCTTAAGGAATGCATAGTAAGGAATGGTTACAAGTATAATAAAAGGGTAGTTGATTAACAATGAAATAAAACTTGATTATAACATTGTTCAAGCTTTGCTAAACCTTAATTATGATATATAAAGGTTGAAGATAAGTAATCAAACATGAACGTAATGATAATGTAAACTATATCGGGAAGCCGGAACTAATAGTAACAAGTCTAATATGTGATTAGATTGAGAAGAAGGGTAAGATTATTTAGAAATTATGTATGTTTGATCATGACCTAATGTGTTATATGATATGATCATCTACTATAGAGACCTTAAAGACTTAAAGTGAACGTGTAATAACCGTAACAGACGCTGAAGGAAGTATTCTAACCCTTGTCTATTTCAATCTAGACGAGCTTTGTGGTTCATGTATTCCTACGCATGAGTTGATGTATGATGAAGTCAAACCAATTCTTTCGGCTATACTTATGATATGTTAGATTTCTTACAATCTATTAAAGTACGGTCAATGTTTTACCAAGTTATATTGCTGTGGTTTTCAAACGAAGGTTGAGTATGCTAAAAATATTTTGTCATCAAACAACAGGCACGTGAGGTTGCCACAACTTAAACGTGCATAAGTTTAATGAATGTAGTGTTGATCAACATAGATTACTATAGGCTGATCACCTAGACGTGCTCGTAAGAAATGCCGGACTTACGTACTTTTGTGTCTGGATGTCCTTTTTCAAAGAAAGTATGAAATGCTCAAGGTCTTGGACCGGAATTGATGTTTTACTAAATGTTGTCATTGTAAAACATTTTAAAGAAAAGAGAAGTGCTATTTTCAGTTATCGATAGTACTTCATAACTATTGTTCAGTTATTGAAGATATATGATTTGTATGATTCAAGCATATTGCTAAATAGAATTGTTGTACTTGCTGAGCTAGTCATGCTCACTCTTTCTTGAACCATATGAATGCAGCTAAGACCGAACGGACCGAAGGATCCGACAAGGATAAAGGAAAGGCGAAGACGAACCTATAGATTTACCTATGTAATAGTATAGGTTTGTAATGATAATATTTGATATTATGACAAGAACAATTGTAACGGTTATACAGAACCTGGGGAATGGTAATATTGATTTGCAATATATATAAGACATATTCATTCTTTTGAGGCTTTTCGATTGAATGTTTGTCTAGCTGTAGTACCGTCGAGCACCATATGTCGGGTTGAAAGATACCCAGATTTGGGGGCATCACATATTCCACCCTGAGCTCCTTTGTCGTACTCCTGATCCATGATCTGAATAATTAATCTTCGATCCATATCGAATTGGGGTTGACTGCTCTATACAGGGTAATTCAAAACTCGATGTTGGGTTCTCCCAATTGCTGTCCTAAAAGAGAAATACATATCATCTATTTTAGCCTTCTTGGATCAGACTTCTCTTTCTACAATATCAATGCATCGTGCGGCTTTTACCAATGCATCCTCCATTCTCACTCGTTCAATTGTTTCTTCTTTCAGATGATCTTTGACATTTGAATTCTCAGATTTTAGCTCTATTATCATATACTCTATTAAAGAGAGCTTCTGTTCAAGCATCGCATATCGGGTAGCAAAATGTTGAATTGTTGCATCCTTTTGTTCCACGACGGCCTTTTGTTCTTCACCTTGCTCTTCTAACTCATGAATACGATTTTGCAGTTCTATATTTTGATCATAAAATTCTCCTAATAAATCCTCCTCAGGTTCCTCTTCTTCCTCACTTTCAGCTGCTACATCTCACTACAACAAAAAGGCTTATTTATGACGGAATATTCCGTCGGCACTAAGGTTATTCCGTCGAGGGTAACCTCATCTTCGACAAAATATTCTGTCGGAAATTCGGTCGTATATAAACACGTCGAAAATAAGTCCATCGATTCTTCGGTCGGGAATACTTAGAGTAGACGAAACTATTATCTACCGAACATTCAGTCGGAGTTAATATATCCCCGACTGAAATGTGTCTGTCGAGGATATTCAGTCGATGATAAGCATGCCACATGGCAACCTGACAAAAATGGAAAAACACCTTACGCACGATGGAATTCCGTCGCCTCTATAACTCGTCCGTCGAGGATATTCGGTCGAGGATATGCCACGTGGCAGTATGCCGAAAATGGGAAACACCTTAACATCGACGGTTATCCATCGAGAATACCATCATTCCGTCGAGGTTACTATTTTTTTTAATATTTATATATATTTTGCAATATCCAGGGATTTAACCCACATCTTGTACCTGTACCTGTACATGTTTTCCCAACATCACATACACAAGCTAAATGTCAAAAACATCCCATTACTACTAGCATAACCGCAACAAACCAAAGTAATGAAATGTAAAACCGCATTAATCAAAGTAAATTAAACTAAGGTAAATTACAAAAGATCCCATTAATCTAAACTAACTATAACAAACATCCCATTAAGCTAAATTAAGCTAAGTGTCAAACCGCAACAAAACCAAAGTAATTAATGATAAGGTTTAAACTACAATATGTACGTTAAAAGTTATGTAAAATTAATACAAAAGAATTTAAACTACAAAAGAATGTAAACTAAGTCAAGCTAGTAGAGCCCCCGGTGTAAGGAGGATCATCTAAGGTGTCGACGCCGCTTCTGAGTATAAAATTGCCATCCCGCCGTCGGTCAAATTCGTCACACCTCGTGTTGATACAATATAATGTAACTCATTAGTCCATATATATGATTCATATAAAGATAACTAAATGAAAATTAAATAACATGCGTATTATATATATTTGTATTTAAAACAAAATATACCGAAGCGGTGAAAGTCTCGACTCAACATCACCCAAATGTGTCCTCGACTAAGGTAACCACCATCCCAAACAATCTGCCTCAGATCGCAATTTTCACCGCTCCGGAGGGATACCCGTACTCTCGGCGGTGGCACCAGCTGCAACGTCCTGCACAAGCTACTGGAGGCGAGAACGGCTGGGCGGATCCTGACGATGGAACATCGGATCGGTCTCAAACCTCTTCGACACTATAGCCATAACACGCTGGAACAAAGCATCATCTAATCCAGTGCCCGTATGTGATGGTCCCACGGGGGCTCTCGGACGCAGACGCTGGATAGAGCCTACAAAAATAAATATAACATGAATAATATTACAAGTTTACTTTATTCATAAACATGAAATAAACACAAATATTATACCTCCTGGCAGTGTATAGGCTGGTATCCTCGGTAACCCCAGCACTCAATACCGGCCGATAGTACTAGTGGGAGTATCCTAAGACGCGACCCAAAGAGCCGTCTCCTCGTCCTGAGATAAACTAATCTCGGGCGTAGGGATGGTGGAATCTAACGTCTCAGCATCTCCCCTAGCAGCCTGCAACTCTACTATACGCTGGCTGCGGAGCTTCTCAAACCGCTCCTGTAATTTGATATACAAGTGAGTTATCTTCGTATCATCATATAAATTACATAATATTATACTAAATAATATTATAGTAAATGTATTACCAGTATAGCTAGTGCTGCTGGAGATATCGTAGACCCCGAAGTAGAGCCCTTCGGCGTATGGACTCTATCCCAGAACTCGATCATAGTAGGAGGTCGGCCCAAGCTACTCTGCATGGCCTAGATCATATACATTAAATAAAATCACCTTAATTTACTATAGTTGCAATATAAGATTAAACTAAACTAAAGAGAAATACATACCGACTTAACCTCCTGAAACGACTGTGAGCCAAAAGTATGTACAACTCGCAGCTTGCCGCGATTCTTCTTCATATTCTCCGACTTGGTCTTGAACGCAGCATCATCCCAGTATGCACACATCGCAGTCCATGCTACATCTGATACTGTCGGCGGATGATGATCTCGCAAAGTAGTCCCGGGCGTTTCTTCTATCACCCGGACTGCCCTCTGTTGCATCTCGTACAACCAGCCGACATAATTCTTCGAGATGTGGGCAATGATAACGGCGTAACCATCCACCTCAATGATGCCGGCCTCATATCTGTAGTATCTCTATAAAACAGACATAACATATGTATAATTTATTATTTGAACAATATGTAAATAACATGCATGTACCTTGATTTAATATATGTAAGTCGAGTTACGTGAAACTCCCAGAACACTGTCACCATGAAGCCAGCATCGTAGCGCGCGTACTGACTAAATCGCATGCAGCCAGTAGGGAGATGCGCCAGACATATGATGTGTGTGGCACGCTTTAGCGACGTGATCCATAATACTAGAATACAAAATTTATTAAGAACATTTTAATTTATTAATCACATGATAATATCATTCTAATTGAACATAAGTGATATATTATAGTTGAAACCTACACAGACGAGCCGACATCAACTAGAAATGTGTCAGGCACTGCCGGTGGACGACCTAATCGACCGAGGTTAGGTCCTCGCGAACGCCGACGCCTAAAGCATCTCAGATGTTAATATATATAGTTATGACATTGTCCAAAAATAGTAAATGAATGTATAATATAGTTATGAAAATAATGTTACTGAGCCAAAAAAGAAATCAACTCACTAGCATCTGAAGACGACCCTCCCTGGGAGCCGTCACCCGATCCGGAGCGGCCGCCACAATGGCTACCTCCACCGCTATGTCGAGGCATATATAGATGTACTACTGAAATAATAGACATAGATACGATGAATGATCAAATGGCCATCAAATGATTGATTTTATATATATAATGATTGATTTTAGTTATATAGTATTTACAAAACACCAATTAGTGAAGAAGTAGTACGTCGTCAAACCCGTCAGAATCAAAATCATTTTCATCCTCTAATTCTGTCTCTTCCTCTTTTGTATAAATTTCTTCCTCAATATCATCTTCTACCATCACATACGGACTAACAACCACATCTTCCTCCACTTCGTTAACATCAAGTACTTCAACGACATCATCACCCAACACATCGTCATCATATACCACATCGTGGTGGGGATTGCTAACTTGTTCTTGCAATGGGTCATCCGTTCCAGACAAATTAGTACCATCAAATGGCCGAGTCCTCGTTGTCACAACTGTATACCAGGGGGTTCTACTGTGAACGACATTAGGGGCGTAGTACACTTGAGTTGCTTGGTCACTAACACAAATACATCATCGATCAGAAATGTATTTTATATCTATCAGAACGATTCTATTACGATTAACTTTAACACCCTTTGCAGTATCAAACTAGCGACACTTAAATGTAACGACCTTTTTAGCCCCTGGATAATTGAGCACAACCACTTCCTTTAATCTTCCATAGTAATTGAATTCAGAATCTCCATAACAACTTCCCAACACGACAACGCCGGAGTTGACTGATGTCAATTCATTCAAGTCATCAACCTTAAATCTATAACCATTCACGATACAACCTGGAAATGAACTAACAAGTTTGTACGGGCCTAAAATGACATCTCTAAAATGATCATACGCGTTCTCTTCTTCGCCCCTTCTCTTAAACCACTTGTGAAAACTTTCATTAGTGAATGCTTCCATATGTGATTCTATCAACCCCGGGTTAGAAGCATGCACTTCGAATTCGAATAAATTGCGTACAATAATATGACAATTAATTAATTTTTGGTTAAGGATAGATAAATCATTTTCAACTTGTAATAATACATACTTGATGTACGACGATACTTTAGGCATATTTAGAAGCACGTATGTAGAGACAATATTTAAATCTTTATCGGTTAGGTAAGTCTTCATCTCATGTCTAAATGGTTTAGCTGGATAAGTGAATACAACCAACTCATCATCAGCACGACCAGACGGATCCTCGACCTCATTCCGACTTAGACGGTTATGCTTTGTTGTGATTACATCGTCAAAGTACAACGAGCAGAAGTTGACAAGCTCTTCCTCCATGTAGCGTTCAACAATAGAACCCTCTACACGCGCTTTGTTTTTAACTTTCTGCTTTAATCGACGCATACACTTGAAACATAAAAGTATGTGATTTATATTACCAGATAAGTTAAATATAAAGTTGACGAATATTGCACAATGTATGTGATATTACCTCTCAAATGGATACATCCATCGATATTTCATCGGTCCTCCAAGCTTAAGTTCACATGGCAGATGAATAGGCAAATGCTCCATGTTGTCAAAGAACCGAGGTGGTAAATTCATTTCGAGCTTGCACATTGTCAACACTATGTTTTTCTCCATCTGCTCCACATCACTATACCTTATAACAGTTGAGCAAATATCTCGAAAGAAATTTGAAAGTACGGTAAAAGTATCATTAATATTCCTGGGTAACATCTCACGAAATGCAATTAGCATCAACTTCTGCATGAATACATGACAGTCGTGACTTTTGAACCCAGTATTTTTCAACTGCTCAACCTTAGTACAACGAGATATGTTAAAAGCATATCCATCTGGGAGCTTCAATGCGCTAAGCCACTTGCAAATGTTTTCAACCTATTGCTTGGTAAGACAAAATGGAGCTTTTGGTTTTGTGTTGTTAGGTCGGAGCCATAATTCCCACCTGATATTCATTTCCTCTAAGTCTTTATGTGCTTTATCATTGTCTTTTGTTTTACCACTTGTATCTAGTACGGTGTAAAACAAGTTCTCAAATACATTCTTTTCTGTATGCATAAAATCTATACAATGATGAAGTGCTAGTGTGACCCAGTATGGCAACTCAAACCAAATTGGCGAGTGAGTCCAGTTATGACTTTTCCCATATCGTATAGCTCTCAACGTATTCATGCTCCTTCCTGTGGGGTGGAAATGTTAGATCATTTAGCCAAATTTAATTTATCGCGCCGACAAGCGACCAACAACCCCTTTCTTCTATCTTTTCTATTGAATTGTGTAGACATCTTTCTATAATCTGTGTGCTCAAGAGCAAGAATCTCTACGAGCAATTCCAAAGAAACTAGTTTTCCGGCCATGACGTAGTTGAGTGCCTTGCACATCCCCCATGCAGACTGGACATGATAACTTGCCATGAGTCGACCAACCACTAATCATCCCAAGTGCCGAAAAGTCAGTGATAGCCCACAACAAGGCTGCCTTCATCACAAAATTCTGCTCGAAAGATTTATCAAAAGTCTGAACACCTGTTTCCCACAGCATCTTAAGTTCATCGACTAACGGCCTGAGGTACACGTTAATGTCTTTTGTAGGACTCTTATCTCCTGGTATAAGTAAGGTCAAGAAAAGATACGGATCCCTTATGCACATTGATGGTGGAAGATTGTAAGCTACCATAATCACTGGCCAAACAGAATAAGGCAGACTAAAATTATTAAATGGACAGAATCCATCAGTAGCCATCCCAAGCCTGACATTGCTAACTTCTTCGACAAATTGTGGAAAATTGGCATCAAAATTCTTCCATTCATCTCCATCTGCTGAGTGAGTCAGCTGACCAGGCACGACATCCCTTGTTCTATGAAAACTCATATCTTTGAAAGCGTTGCAGTACCGCATACATGAATAGCCGTTGCAACCTCGACGCAAGAGGAAAATACCGTAAAATCTTCTTTGGAACATGTTTCTCCTTCCCTCCACGTTTTGTGATCTTGTACCTTGGCGAGTTATAGATATCACACTGCACCTTATCTTTGTCCTCCCCATAATATAACATGCAATCCTGCTCACAAGCATCGATCTTCTCATACCCGAGATTCAACCCCTTAACCATCTTCTTCACCTCATAGTAATTCGCGGGCAACGTATTATCCCTGGGTAAGAACTCGCTGAGAATATCAAGCAAATCATTGAATCCTCTCTCACTGCAGTCATGCTCATTCTTGAAATGTAAAAGCTTCGTAACTGCAGAAAGCCTGGTGTGCTTGTCATTTCCAGGATACAATGGAACACCCGATTCAGATAGCAACTTGTAGAAAGCAGCTGCTGAATCATTTGGCTTTTGCTGAGAACTGCTTGACGCATGTTCGTTTTCAGCCCAGTCAATATTGGTAGGGCCATACGCATCAACCAACATCTGTACGACATCGTAGTTATCTGCTTGCGAATCCTCGTGATCCGAGTGGTCTACAGTACTATATGTCCGTTCTCTAAACTCAGCTGATTTCCCGTGATGCATCCATACCGAATACCCATCCACAAACCCACGTGAATATAAGTCAAATTTAACTTCATCGGCAGTCTTCCATATCATGTTCTTAAACTTGGAACACGGGCATCTAATCTTTCCGTTCAGATCATCAACATGTTCTATTAGAGGATGAAAATGATTTTGATTCTGACGGGTTTGACGACGTACTACTTCTTCACTAATTGGTGTTTTGTAAATACTATACAACTAAAATCAATCATTATATATATAAAATCAATCATTTGATGGCCATTTGATCGTTCATCGTATCTATGTCTGTTATTTCAGTAGTACAGCTATATATGCCCCGACATAGCGGTGGAGGTGGCCATGGTGGCGGCCGCTCCGGATCGGGTGACGGCTCCCAGGGAGGGTCGTCTTCAGATGCTAATAAGTTTATTTCTTTTTTTGTTCAGTAACATTATTTTCATAACTATATTATACATTCATTTACTATTTTTGAACAATGTCATAACTATATATATTAACATACAGATGCTAGACGCTTCGCGTCATGGGGCCTAACCTCTGGTCGATTAGGTTGTCCATCGGCGAAGCTTCGACACGCTTCTAGTTGATGTCGGCTTGTCTCTGTAGGTTTCAACTATAATATATCACTTATGTTCAATTAGAATGATATTATCATGTGATTAATAAATTAAAATGTTCTTAATAAATTTTGTACTCTAGTATTATGGATCCTGTTGCTAAGGAGACCGTACATGCCATTTGTCTAAATGATCTCCCTCATCGGGTCGCATGCGATTTAGTCAGTACGCGTGCTACGATGCCAGCTTCATGGTGACAGTGTTGCAGGAGTTTCACGTAACTCAACTTACATATATTAAATCAAGGTACATGCATGTTATTTACATATTGTTCAAATAATAAATTATACGTATGTTATGTCTGTTTGATAGAAATACTATAGATACGAGGCCGACATCACTGAGGCGGATGGTGATGCCGTTATCATTTCCCACATCTCGAAGAATTATGCCGGCTGGTTGTACGAGATGCGACAGAGGGCAGTCCGGGTGATAGAAGAAACACCCGAGACTACTTTCATGAGATCGTCATCCGTCAAGATAGATGCAAACATGGGTCATGTGTGTGTGCTTTGGGATGATGCTATGTTCAAGACCAAGTCGGAGCAGATGAAGAAGAATCGCGACAAGCTGCGAGTTGTACATACTTATGGCTCAGTCGTTTTAGGAGGTTAAGTCGGTATGTATTTCTCTTTAGTTTAATCTTATATTTCCACTATAGTAAATTAAGGTGATTTTATTTAATGTATATGATCTAGGCCATACAGAGTAGCTTGGGCCGACCTCCTACTATGATCGAGTTATGGGATAGAGTCCATATGCCGAAGGGCTCTACTTCGGGGTCGACGATATCTCCAGCAGCACTAGCTATACGGGTAATACATTTACTATAATATTACATAATTTATATGACGATAACAATCAAGTATGGTCACTAATTTATCTTCACTTTCTTCTCAATCTAATCATTCATTAGATTGGTTAACGTTCATTACGGTTTATCGTATTACTTTATGTTTACATTGTCATAACCTTTTGTCAATCTTTTAATTGTAAAGCTTAAGGTTATAACCATCCTTAATAAGTTTACTTTAAGTTTATTAAGGTTATAATTCACCTTCAATGAACTTATATTTTCCTTACATTCATTGTTATTCTTCACCATCATTTTCTTAGTGTCATGCTATGCTTGCCAACTTCCATTATTATGGCTCATAATACAGTCACGAAAGTTAGCGCTTCGGGTAATAGTTTTATCGTCATGCAAGTGCACTCTCGTTATTATGGGTCATACTGCCAAGGCCACTTAATAGTGGGTTTGGTTCTATTCATGCAAATGCAAATACCGATTTTATAATCTTAAGCGTATTATGGCCAACCAACCCCGCTCGTAAATTTTTTTTCTAAGTTTTCATCTTGCCAATCTTTCTTGACTCATAACTTACTCATTATAAGTCGAATTGGCTCGCTCAAAATCCGTTAGCTCATACATCATGTGTACTATGATTTAATTACAAAATCTTACATTTTCAAACTCATAATTACTAATTCAATGATTATGTTCTTTATTATGCTTTCGTTAAATGTTTGTGAACGTCCATAGCTCGTTTCTTCGTTTTAAGTCAGAATTCAATCATCCTCAAGTTCGCAACTCTAAAATACAAAGTTATACTATACTCCATCGAAAACTAAGGTTTTTGAGTTAAACAGTGACTTTTGACTTTCGTTCCGAGAATTTCACAATTTCGACGATTATCATATAATCTCATAAATTTTGCCATAACTTCTTTACTTGAGATTTTTACACCATTCCAAATGGATTCATTCCATCATTCTATCATCCTAACCAAACATATATCATCTAATCCTATACACGATGGTTTTAAACTTGTCCATCAATAATAAAATGATAATTCTTCATATGTTCTTCATTAATTCATAATTCTATGATTATGATTCCACTTCTAACAGGGTTTATTAAGGTTTAAGTCCACTAATAGCCATCCTTGTTCCTCTTTATGATACATGCTCCACAAAAATTCACTTCTCTATCAAACTATGAATGAAGAGATGAAGATTAGTGGTTTAATGGTTCATTGCCTTTGAAGTTCAAGATTTCTTTCTTCTTCTTCTTCTTGAATTAGCAAAGTCTATCTCTTACTTTTCTCTAAATATAATTGCTTAGCTCTAAGATGTTGGTGGAAATGAAACAAGCAATAAATGAACCAGCAAGCCTTCTATTTATAGATTTTCCAAAGTGAGGGCATAAGGGTCATAATCCCCACCTCCTCTAAAATCCTATCTCTTACTTGGCCAGCCATGACTCACTCATAGGGGGCCCACATGGGTTGCCCCATGGGTTTTTCTCACCCGGCGACCCATTGGTTTGATCCACGGGTCCGGTTCTTGGTTCGGGCTTATGTTTAATTAAAATTTGGACCTTACCTTGGGCTTGCATTATTACTCTTTGGGCCTTAACAAGATTGCACTTGGGCTTTCCCAATTCCTAAACAAATTCTATTAGTACATTACAGTTGGCTTAAGCTTTTTAACGTATAATCTTCGTATTCTACTCATATATTAATTCGTATAATCATTCATCATATACGTTAGGCTATCTTTCGTATATACTTATACAATACTTCGTATCATACTCGTATTCATTGCCTCGTATAATACTTTCTTATTATACGATCACCATTCATTCAGTCTTTACTTTCCTTAACATTCTCGAACTTAGTACGCAGGCGAAAAACTGCGTTGTCAGAACTGAATTATTATTACACAATCCATTAGTCCTTATCATTCTATCATTACGTATTTCCCGGAAGTTTAAAAATAATTCCCGAGCAGAAATGGATGAATAGTGTTTTTCGGAGAATTTCTCGGAAAGCTTTTATTTTCGTCTTGGAAATTCAAACACCTTAATTCTATCACGTTGCCAGAATACTACGATATTATGCCACTTTTAGGTTATAGAACAACCTTCATCTTGTTTACTCGTTATAAATAACATATATTATAATTTATTCATTATTTATTCAAATAAAATTATTTACAAATAATCTAATTTTCTCGTTCGTTAGACTCAGACTCCAAACAAATGATACTATACATAAAGGTACAGTCGATAACTATTTTAGGAATTAAAATATTTGGAAAATGCTCAAGGAATCCTTCATACATGGGAGGCCATGCATCTAAGTTATAATAGATATCATAGGATTTGAGCATTACCCTTAGTGGACCCAATAGACCCCAAAGAAGAACGAGAAGATTACTATCTTGCTCATTCCAATGGTGTGTATCTTCTTGCCATATAATTACCTCTATTGACTTAAACTGAGGATTATATTCCAACCATACTCGAAGATTTTATAGATAATGCTCATAGATATAGTCAGCAAGTGGATGTGCACAACCATATCTTATGATAACACGAGTTTGTATGTGGTTAGACATCATGTATGATAGTGGAAACACACCCTTAAAGCTCTTAGTAAAATTCTTTCATCCTCATTCTAATGGGGTGCATTTTTTAAGTTTTCATAGTCGGGTTCTACTCACCCTATTGTTGTTCTCCAAAATCAATTATTAAATGACGTATAAAATACAACACACACATCTTAAGTCCTCAATACAATTATATATTGTCATGTTGTTTTATAATTTATTGAGAAACTTCCACAGTCTCGGACCATCACACTATTCCACTGTTATCCCCGCTCGACCCAGCTACACTCTTACTACTTGAAAGGAATTGTGAAGCAAAAGGGTGAGCACAAATTGCCAAGTAAAGAACATTATGACTAAAATGATGTAGAACAAATTATCCTTAGTCCTCAACATGGAAAAATCTGATAGAATACAATAGAAAACAAGTTTTAGATCAACAATTGCAGCGGAAACAACAATTCATTAGAAGAGTCAAGTATAAAATAATGTCTACTATATCTTCTAAATTAACATTTCATCATTAATATTTCATCCCTGTAATACCCATCAACAATTCTTTGTTGTACCCAAGATAAAGAGAACATTCATCACATGTCTTCACCTGAACCACCAAAGATTATAATTAAACTCACAATTCATGTTTATAATCATGTAAATCAATAGTTTCTCCTTGCCACAAAGGCTTAATAGAACGTTTACTTAATATCTTTACCCCAAAGGCTAAAGATATTTAAATGTAATAACAATGATCATACCAATCAATTGTCTATCTTTGCACTACGGGCCAAAGATATACAACCATAAAACTAATGGTCATGATCATGTCAATCAATTGTCTGTCACAAGCACTACTACCAAAGACATTCAATCAGAAAACCAATGATCATGCCAAACAATAGTCTATATTTGCATAATCTGAATTTATGATTTAGCCTTTGAGTTCCCAATTTAGGATTTTCATAATTTGAATTAGGATTTCGGATTCTTGGAATTGAAATTAGGGTTTTTGGTCCGATCGTTAGGGTTTTTATCATATCGATATTGTTTTCTAACTGAACGTCGATGTTCTTAATATAATATTAGGGTTTGGACACTGATATAATTTATCTAGTCAACCCTTGACCCTTAACCACATTTTGTACACATACATGATCATATATACAGAACATATACACTTATATCTTTAACATTGTAAAGCCTTCACCAAAAATTTTAAATTCACAAAATTCCTTCCCAGAAATGTCAAATCCATACACTTATTTTCTGTCTAGGTCTATTATTTAACCTTAATTCAATCTTTTAAGATTTTAATAAATTGTCCAAATTCTCGGGTTGTCACATTCACCCCTTTTAAGAATTTCGTCCCCGAAATTCAACTTACACCGTATACCTTTCATACACAGCATCACATGCTACCCAATACATCCCTCACAAGAGTTAAAATTTTTAAACAGTGCCGAGGAGTCATATAGACTATTATCCGTCAGTTTAGAAAAGGTTTTATAGAAATTCATTCGCAAACCGTCATAACTTACAGACACAAAGGGTGATTAGTGTCATGCCCCGAAATCCGGTCTATCTTCACACCCGAATTCCGTGTGTCATGAGTACATCATTCTTCCAAACATACATCATTATATAGTGAAATATAACAACATACATTCTCAATTCCCAGGTTCTAATACCTTATAACCTCGTTCATTATAAATAATGATAATTACATTATTCTTTACATCTTACACGAGTGACTTTCATCCGCCACCAAGGATACATGACAGTTCATTAAACTATTCTACATTACAAGTATTCACTTGATCTTCACGCTCATTCATCTAATGAATGGTACTTCTTCTGGACACTGCTCATCTTGATCTTTACGAGATCCTTAAGTAATTATACTCGTATGCTGAAAATGTTTTTCATTTAAAGCAAGTGTGAGCATTCAATTGCTCAGCAAGTCATAGCAGTTGAACAAACAACTTTAAGAATTCAAACATTCCTTTAGAACTTCGATATCCGAACAAAAGTTATGAAGCAGCTTGAATAATAAGAATAATCTCAATTCCTATCATATTAAAACATTAGTCACATTCACTTTCAAATACTTTCATTCTTCTATCTTTTTCCATAAACATCATGTCTGGCTAGAATCATTAGCACAGACTTAACAATAACGGTTCATGTATAAATGTAATTTTCATATTGAATAGCTCAATCACGTAATGCTTCATCTAATAGAAACACCGGTGTTCAAATTGCAGGCACAAGGCCTCATACGCTCAACCATCTTGTACAAATATCGCACATTCAAGATATAGACGTAACTTCTCAAGTTCAACATCCGAGAAGTTTAAGAAACTAGCATTCATTTTAAATATGAATAAAGTTAGGAAACTTACCTTACGCACAGCTATAACTTAGAGTTTACGCTGAACTGCTCATTCTAATTCCTATATAACACATAAGGAAATAACACATACACGAATTAGTCATATACTTGACTTATGCATTGGTTTAAGCTTAAATTTACTTCTTAGGGTTCGCGTTCTTGCAACCTAAGTTTACGCGACAACTTCCTTTACCGATTTACGACTTCATGACATACGGAGATGTCTTACTCATACGATCATCATCTTTGCTGATTTTCATTCTTATCTTCTTTTTATACTCTTTTAGGACTCAGCACACATCGTGTCTCTGCTAGTAATCCATATGGTACACTGAGTGGTTTCCCACAAACAACCAACAAACAAGTTCCCGTCTCATCTACACTGTCATCACAGTGAGTTAGACCGGTTGTCAGTTTCGTATATACCTTCGCTCTCTGAAGGAATTATTTAGCCCGGCTCCCATATGTCAACCATCAAAATTTACGATTGTACTACAACCTAAATTCATATAACTTATCCAAACAATTAAACTATAATGTTCGTTAAGTCAATTTCTTATTTCTTATGGCTTTCTGGCAACTAAATGACATACCTCAAGATTCATTCTTATCGTCTAAGTCATACAGTCTTTTGTATACTCAGAACGATCATTCAAGTTAATCATTAACTCGACTTCTTTACGTTAAACGCACTTATCTTTAGTTCAGTTCTTCATTGTTCACAGGTTTAATCATTGGTCTTCATTACCCTACGGTCAAACCATACACGGGGTGTAGGTTCTGCCCGTTTAATATTTGTGTACACCTAACCTTCACGTCGGTTAAAGTGTTTAACGCTTACATTTCATTCTAATATTCTCTATCCGACTCACATTCGGCTTTCATTAATCTTGAGAAAAGAATATGGATCAATCGAATGATTTAAAGGTTTACGGCATGATTGTTGTGTGTAAGTGGTACTACGAATTGGTATGAATTCAGGAAAGGAATATGAATACGAGTTGAATGAAATTCATATTGAGAAGGGAGTTAGTATTAAGTGGGGATTTCAATTGAGGACTCATGTCAGCAGCTGAGTTGTATGATATATTCCTTGTTATGGGCGGGGAATTGTACTTGGTGTAAAAACCACTTAGTTTCTGACACTGATAATCATTGAAATGTTTGTGTCATGCTATTTGCTATATAACTGTTGAGAAGGTGATTCTTTTCTCAGGTGTATAACAGATAGATAGGGTATAGGTAGAGAATATCAGGTTAAGTACGAGTTCTTAAAACTCATACTTGTGGTATGTTCGTGACTCATGATTATACGAAATATTTATGAACCCCTTAGCGAATGGACACCAAAGGTCTAACTAGGACAAGTTCTTAAACTCATATGATTGTGGAAAGTTCCTGAACTCATAAGTGTGGTAAGTTTGATGAACTGGGTATAGTTTTGTGTGAATGGAGTATTGAGGATAATGGGAATAGATAGAATGTTTAAGCAAATGATTATTAGTGGAGACATAGGTTTTCCAAAACTCCTAGCTATGCTAGACTTCGAAATTTTTGACATCAAGCTAAATACGCACTATGTGCTTTTGAAAATGAATTTTTATTCTCAACTCTTGGTGACCATTGTGTATGTGTAGACTTCGGACCATCGACACCTCGTTACCTATTGAGATGATAAAATAGATTTGCAATGATTTTTGAATGGTTTAAAGAATAGTCTATGCTACTTGTTTCGGCTAGACGAAAATGATTTGAAATATCAAAATTTATTTTATTTATCATTAATGTACTATGAAACCTGGTGCAAGATTGAAAAAAAAATGATGGAGTTGTAAATACAGGAATACTTAGTGTTGAATTCAATCTAAAAATCATTGTTCCACTATTATATAATGTGTTATGACAAAGTCATATAATGATGGCATCCTCAAACGGGTTGTTAATACAGTACGACATCATGACGTCATTTTCAAACTATTTTCAAAATTTTAATTTGCCAACGGGGTTTGGCTATACCTTAATATTTCGTTTGAAATTGATTATTGATATGAGTCTAAGCTATTTGATTCGACTAGACCAACGTTTATGAAAACTCTAAGCTTTCTTTGAAAATTATCCCGAACTAAATTGTTTTGGTGCAAAATTCGATAAGACTGAGGTAAAATTTTTGTGCCTACATCGCAAAGATGATGAGAAATGATCGTATTGCGAGAAAGATTTCCAAGACAGGCATATCGCCAAATTACCCTATGTGTCTATGCTATGACGGTTTGCAGATAAATTTCTGTATAAACCTTTTCGAAAATGACAAACAATAGTCTATATAACTCCTCAGTAAAATTTCAAAATTTTTACTCTTGTGAGGAATGTATTGGGTAGCATGTTATGCTGTGTATGAATGGTGAATGGTGCAAGGTATAAGGTGTAAGTTGAATTTCAGGGATGAAATCTTAGAAGAAGGGGTGAATGTTACAACCCGAGAATTTAGAAAATTATTTAAATCTTAAATGATGGATTAAAGGTTGAATAATAAACCTAGACATAAAATAAGTGAATGGATTTGACATTTCTAGGAAGGAATTTAGTGAATTTAAAAATTTTTGTGGTGAATTACTCAGGATTAAGTATATAAGTGTATATGTTCTCTATATATAGTTGTATATGTGTACAGTATGTGGTTAAGGGTCAAGGGTTGATCAGATAAATTATATCAGTATTAAACCCTAATATTATATTAAGAACGTCATCGTTCATTTAGAAAACCCTAGCGATTGATAAGAAACCCTAAAGAACAATTCTGGAAACCCTAATTTCAGTTCTGGGAATCTGAAACCCTAATTAGGAATTTTAAACCCCTAAATTTGGGATCTCAGAGACTTAAGTGTATTGATTATAAGATTAGTTAGTGTAAAGCCTAACGAATTAGTTAGAAAATCATAATTTTAAAGTTTGAAACCCTAATTGTTCCGTTAGAAACCCTACTGTACAATTATGAAACCTAATTGCTAAATTAGCAATTTTAATTAGGAAATATTAATCCTAATTAGTGAGTTTGAAGGTGGTTAGTAAATTTTAGTGTAATTAGAAAATACTAATTATAAATTAGAAAGCTTAATTTTCCATTTTTAAAACCCTAATTTGGAAATCCTAGAATTAATTTGTAAAAACCTTAGGTTTTAGCCCTAAGGGTTAAACCCTAAGGGTTTGCACAAGTTACCATTTTTCCATTAAAATTGGAAATCAAATGACTAAAGTACCCTTTTTGCAATTCTTTTTTAGGTGGAGTATGGATATTGCCCTAATTTTGGTTGTTCACCAACCCTAGCTCTAGCATGTGATCTATATCTACATTATCGCACCATCAAATGCCAAAGAAAATTCATCAATCAAATTATATATAGATTAAAGAGAGAAAAGACTTACTTTACTTTTCATTTTCTATAAGACCTCCTCTCTCTTCAAACTTTGAAATTTTAGAGTGAGAGAGAGGGAGAGAAACAAAGACAAGATCAGTTCATAGCCTTCCAAGAACAGAAATCAAGGATCAAATTCAAGATCTAAGCTAGAAAGGTATAAAAACCCTAAACCTAGAAATCTATATGATCCATGTTATTTGCTGTTGTTTATTATTTTAAGTGGTTTATAAGGATGTCATTTAGTGATCTGG
Organism: Panax ginseng; assembly: GCA_020205605.1. Taxonomy (NCBI): domain Eukaryota; kingdom Viridiplantae; phylum Streptophyta; class Magnoliopsida; order Apiales; family Araliaceae; genus Panax; species Panax ginseng. The sequence goes on from CM035129.1 coordinate 77,043,201, forward strand.
GTTGATATAACTTAGATCCATAACATCTAGATGCTCAAAATTAAAGTTTTTAGAAATCTGGAAAAACTGGAAAATGTTGTCTGACAAGCAAATGTCAGGGCTTCTAGATCAGTGTGTGTTAGGTGTTATGTGTGTTTTAAGTTATAGATTTGTTCTATGCCATGTGGACTATGATCTGAAACTTGAACCAAGGTCAGATCATTTCTAAATCTCAAGATATGAGTGGTCAAAGTGGGTTGACTGAGCACGAAATCTGTTTTTGGAAAACCCAGAAAATTCCTAGATTTTCCAAAATTTCTGACAATGTTTTTGCAGGCCTTTAATCTTGCTGATTTTTGATAGTTTATTTGTGTTGTTGGTTGTATCTTGTATACTGACATGTAGGCTATACATCGAAGCCTTTAGATTACCAAAATCATTAATAGGAACGATTATAATCGTGGTCAAAGTAGAGCTAAGCAAACTGCCGGATGAAGATTCTGGGCAACCCAGAAATCTTCAAAGGCAATTCTTTGACACTACTTTGACCGGCTTAAATCATGAGTTGGTATTGTTATTTGACTGAACTAGTGTTATACGGTTGTTCTATGACATAAGTACTACCACCAAGTAACATAAAATCAATTATAACATGACTAGAGACCGAACTAATCAAGGTTCAAAGAGCGACCCTTGTAACTGCTTGAGTTCTAGGCAACCCAGAAACTCAAGAATACGTCTGACAAGATGTTTGGTAGCTTAGATCTTTCTGTGGTGTTATGTGTTGGCCATGAAAGTTGATTAAGGTTGTATTGTGTCATTAATACTACAACATTAATGGAAAATCAAGCCCAAAAATCATCAAGAACACTGATTTAATTAAGGTCAAACTAGTAACCTCACAATAATCACTTATGAATTTCTAAAGTGTGCTCAAGAACACTTAAGAAACACCTATAGCGATTTTGTTAGCATGTCGCTATAGCACCTCTTTAGTCACACTTTATTTCCAAAAGTATTATTTTTATTAAATAAATAGAAAAAATAATTTTAATTATTAAAAATACATAATAAATTTCTAAAAATTATTTTCAAGCCTAAAAATGGGTTTTAATAATTTTGAATATATTTCACATATATTTGATATTTTGGAATATTAATGGTATTTAATTTATTTAATTATAATATTAAATAAATTTTTTAAAAATAGTTTTAATACATGAAAAATCATTTAAAAATATATTATGATGTTAGAAAAATATTTTAATTTATTGTTGATATTTTTTGATAAATTTCACTAATAATTTATTATTAATGGTAATTAATTTATTAAATAAATGTATTAAATAATTTATGGAAAAATAGAATTAAGGATTTAAAAATTATATAAAATGATTTAAGTGTTAGAAAAATATTTTAAGTTATAAAATATAACTTTTGATATTTTGTCACGAAAAATATTAATATTTTAATTTCAATAACAATTATTGGATAATGGATTTAATCGCTTTAAAAATATTTAAATATGATTTTAAAGTATTAAAATACTTTGATATGTTATAAATATATTATAATATTATGTTGTGATTTTTATTAATATTTAATACTAAGTAAATATTAATGATAAATGAATTATGTGGTATTTAAATCATGCAAATACGATATTAATGATTGAAAAATCATGATAAATGGTAATAATTATCTAAAAATTATTACGTGCTTATAAAATTATTTTAACTGATAATAAATTTTCTAAGATATTTGTGAACCAGTTTAGACCAAGTCTTAGTGATATTATGCTCGAGAATTGTCCGACTAGACCGTCGAGATGTTAAAATTTTGTTGAACTCAAGTCAGACTGAAATAGTTTGACTTGATACTAAGTCTTATGTGCTGTATAGACTGATAGGGTTATGTGTTATGTGTTTAGGTTATTATATGATTATATATAACAATATTATACTGTGATGATATTATTCTAATATTTGGAGATCGGTATTATCTATATTAGGTTTTCGGACAAAGCTATATAGGTTGCGTAACGATAATCAACGGACCAGATAAGTTTTTCTTGAACTATTCTTTTAACTTGTGGTTAATCATTTATGATTGCCATGTCTAAGAATTATTAAATCGTACTCTGTGCATATTGCATGTGTTTATCAGGTATGAAAGGTTGAGCACGTTCATTACCATTCGGTCCAGATATAATTGATATGTACATGTTCAATGTTCGTTCAACTATGAAAATTTGTCCATGCTAGTTCACAATTATATTATTGAATGTTAGCCAGCTATTATTTAAATTCTTTCTATCATGATATATCATCAAATAAACTTTTACTTGTTGGGTAAATTTGTTGTTCACCTTTGTTATATCATGATAAACATTGCAGATTAAGACGAATACGTCGGATACATGAAAAGATCAAGATAAGTCCAGCTTGGGATTATATGTGCAACTAAAATTGTAATAGTATAGTACGATAATAACATTGTATGTTAGATAGGATATTGATTCAGGTATTATGTGATGTTTTTCGACCTTGGGGATAATGTGTAATATTTAGTGTATTAACAATTTATGTTTATACCTTCCGCAATAGTTATAGAAATAGTATACCAGATCCTTGGTGATTAGGACCGGGATTTGGGGATGCTACAATTATTACCTTTAAATGATTTTAATGTAATTAAAACTATTATTAATTATCTGACATTAAAATTAAATATTAATGTATTTCATGACAAAATATCAAAAGTTATATTTTATAACTTAAAATATTTTATAACCATTAAATTATTTTAATATAATTTTTAAATCATTAATTCTATTTTTCCATAATTTATTTAATACATTTATTAAATAAATTAATTATAATTAATATTAATTTATTAATGAAATTTATCATAAAATATTAAAAGTTATTAAAAATAACTTAAAATATTTTCTTATACCATAATATAGTTTTAAATGATTTTTAAGTATTAAAATCATTTTAAGTAATTTATTTAATATTATAATTAAATAAATTAAATACCATTAATATTCTAAAAATATTAAATATTAATGAAATATATTCAAAATTATTAAAACCCCATTTTTAGGCTTTAAAATAATATTTAGGAATGTATTATGAATTTTAATAATTAAAACCATTTTCTATTTATTAAATAAAATAATTAATTTTATAAAGAAATCATCACTAAAGGGTGCCTATAGCGACATATACAAATTCTTATAGGTGTTCTTGATGTTCTTGAAAGCAAAACCCAGATCTTCAAAGTCGGTTATCGTCGTTGCTAGGTTTGACCATGATTTGATCCTAGTTCTTAATGTTTTCTAGGCAGTCTAGTGCATCAAAGTTATAGTACTTATGTAATAGTATAAGAATTGTAAGGACCGAAAAATTTGGATTTATTGTAAAATAATTTTATTTAATTAAATAATGAATAAAATTATATTATATGTTATTATTATGTGTTAATAAGATGAATGTTGTTCTATAACCTAGATATGTCGGAAAGTCGTAGTATTTTGACTACGTGATAGAATTAAAGTGTTTGAATTTCCAAGACAAAAATAAAAAAATTCTGAGAAATTTTCCAAAAAACAGTATTCATTAATTTCTGGTCGGGAATTATTTTTGAACTTCCAAGAAATACATAACGATAGAATATCAAGGGAAGATGGATTATGTAATAATAATTCACGTATGAAAAATGCAATTTTTCGCCTGCGGACTAAATTCTAGAACGTTAGGGAAAGTAAAGCGTTAATGAGTAAACGATGATTGTATGATACGTAAGTATGGTACGAGTTAATGAATACGAGTATGATACGAGGTATTATACGAGTATGTATGAATGATGGTATGTATTATATGATTGAATAAGTATATGAGTTAGTATATGAGAATAATACGTAGATTATACGTTATAAGGTATTAATCAAGTGTATTGGACTTGTAGGATTGTGTAGGAATGGTTAAGTCCAATTGGAATTAATGTACAAGCCCAATGTTTGTTAATGGAAGCCCAAGGCATAAGTTAAATTAATTAAACTTAAAGCCCAAATTAAAAACCGGATCCGTGGATCGATCCAATGGGTAAGGATGACCCATCGGGCAACCCATGTGGGCCCTATGAGCACATGGATGATCTTGGTGACCAAGTAAACTTGATGGCCAAGAGATGAATAGTAAGAAGGTTTATTAAGGAGGTGGATTGCTTAATATCCAATATACCCTAATCTACGATTTCCTATAAATAAGAGATGAGCTAGATCATTTGTTACTTGTTATTTCCACCAACAATATAAGTGCTTATTTGTTAGAGGGAAAAAGTTAGAAAAGTTAGTCTTTCATAATTCAAGGAAGAACATGGAAGAACAAAGTTTGAACTCCAAAGGTAATGATCATAGACTAATAATCTTCTATCTCTTCAATTGTAGTTTTATAGAGAAGTGTTGTAATAACCTGATATTTTCTATATAATTAAATCAGAAATTTTCCGTATAAATTTTTTAATTTATTTATTATAAAGGTGGAAATATGTGCCAGGTAATGTGTATGTATTTATATGATGAATATAAAATATATTTATTACATGAATGATTACAAATAATTTTATTTTAGAATTATTGATCATTATAACTTATATTCATATAATAATTAATTTTATAGTAGAAATGTTTTTATTAATTATTTTCAATGAAAATATGATTATTATATTATTTAAATAATATATGAAATAATTATAGAATTATTATAATAATTATTTAATTATATAAATTTATTTCGAATAATTAAGTTAATTATTTAACGTAATTAATAATGGTATGTATATGCAAGATAAATTAGATATGGAGTCCAAACCCTAATTTTAGATTTTGATCAAGGAATGAGAATAATAATAATATATTATTATTTATCAGTGATATAAATGTGTATGTTATCTGTTTAAGATTAATGTGTGGAAAAGTTTTAATGTAACCTACAAAACCCTAATGTTACTGATAAACCTTATTTTGATAGTCAAATAACACTGTAAGATTTTCAAGTAATTACGTTGGGTTATGAATGTCATGTGTTATTGATTTTAACCCTAATTATGGAGAACCTTAAATTATTTAATTAGGAACCCTAATTAATTGAGAACCCTAATTACTAAATTAGGAAACCTAAATTCTAAATTTGAAAACCCTAATTTGAAACTCAATTATGAGTTTGAGACTGCTATGTAGTTGTGTTATTATGATTAAGATTAATTATTATAGAATTCAATGTTAATTAGAGAAACCCTAATTAATATTTAGAAATCTTAAAATTTAGAAATTCTATTTTCTAAAATTAGAAAACCTAATTAGTAATTACGAATCCTAATTGCTAAGTGAAAACCCTAATTGCTAATCCCGGCCTAATGCTAATTAGTGAGCTAGTAAACTTAATTTCAAGTTTAAGGTAATTAGAAACCTAAACTATTTTAGAAAACCTTAATTTATAATTTTTAAAACTAAAATTTTATTTTTTTACAAGCCCTAAATTGGAAATCCTATAAATTCAATGTGCTAAACCTTAGGGTTAAACCCTAAGGGTTTGTCAAGATTACTTTTGTGCCCTTAAAATCAAAAGCCAAATGTCCAAATTAGCCTTTTTGCAATTCTTTATTATTTAACTTGTAAGAATTTGACATGTATGGGAGTTGTTCACCAACTCTAGCTAACCCATGTGACAAATCTCAGGAAATCAAACATATCAGCCATTATATCAAACAAGTTCATGCATCCAACATTATATATATAGATTATGAGAGAGAAAAGTCTCATTATTTGCCTCATTTATTCACAATACACATCCAAGACCTCTCTCTCTCTCTCTCTATACCCACAAAATATATTAGTAAATCAATCCCCAATCAGGTCCCTACTACTTCCATAACAAATCAGGAACCCCAGATTCAAGATCAAGGCTCAATATGGTATAAAACCCTAATCTTCAAATTCTTATGATCTGGTGTTTGATGTTGTTGTTATTATTTCAAGTTGTGTAATAAGATGTTTTTTGAGTGATCTGGATGGTAATAACATAGATCCATACCATCTAGATGCATGAATTTAAAGATTTCTAAAACCTGGAAAAATTGGATATATGGTCTGACAAGCTAATGTCAGGTCTTCTAGATCTCATCCTATTCATGTAATTTGCTGTTTAAATGTTTTAAATGTAATTTAATGGAGTCAAATTTAAACATTGAACGCAAGCAAGAGAGATAAAAGAATGGGTAGAACCGGTATCTAATAAGGTATAGACTTCGCAAAAATTTATAATTAACTAACCCGTGCTTACTTTGTTCGGGTTACTCGATTTTTGAGAATTCAAGAAAAACGCTCTTCCTGAAACCACCGACTTTGTTTTGTCCGTATCCGCCTTTGGTGCCACCGTCCCAGCTGGACTTGACTTCACTATACGACAAAATCGAGTTAAATGACCTTCTCTTCTTGAAATTTCCACTTCTATTATCTTGGCCAAGATTACCACCGAAGTGGTTACCATTATTGGCATGATAATTTCCCCCATGATGGTCATCATTGTTCCGATGGCCATTGCCACTGGTATGATTATTATCGTGTTGTTGGTCATTACCTTTTGCTTGAGCTGAATCAACGCTCTCATGTGCTTCATTGCTTATCTCAGCATTTTTAGATGTCATTCTCAAACACTGTCACAAAATAAGGGTTAATTAACATATCACATATTATCCCTATACTCTGACCGACCAATTAAATACCAAATAAACTTAGGTAGGTCATACTAGCGAAGGAATTCCCCGTCCCTAAGCTTTGATACCAACTGTGACGCCCCCAAAATAGGTATACATCACCTATTCTGGGTCGCCAAATACATAGTACAAAATACAATTACAACTTAATTATACAAACGTCGTGTAAAAATACGACAAAACATAATCTAAGAGTTTTAAACAGGAATATTGCCTTTTAGCTATCCATACTCAAATAGAGTTCTTATTACATTTATTATCACACTATTTAACAGAATAGTGAGGACTACTAATGCTATTATCTGGACCGTCACTCCATTCCCCGACTAGTCCATGATACGTTCTCATTTCCTGAAGAGAACAGTGAAAGAAAGGGTGAGCTCAACTAGCCCAATAAGAAATATTATGACTAAGATAATGTAGAATAAATTATCCTTAGTCTTCAACAATGTTAAACTGATAAAATATAACAAGCATCAAGTTTAACTGCAGCGGAACAAACAATCCATTAAAAAAGTCAAGTAGAGAATAAAATCTACTATCTTTTATGATTTAAAAAGGTTTTTCATCACTTTTATCGCTGAGACTCAGCTTAATAAATAATCCACATCATCCCTGCACTACGGCCAAGGATATTCATTAGTATCACAACCACAAATTATCCATGCACTACGGGCCAAGGATATTCGTGTATTCATCAATGGTCATGATCATGCCAACAACTGTCCATCAATGCACTACGGGCGAATGAGGAATTTTACCACATTATTTGTAACATTACGGTCATGATTATACCGATTAATCCCTGGTCATAATCATACCAAGTCCATCTATGCACTACAGGCCACAGATGACTTTCAACATAATATAAACATGAGGGTGATGACAATGATATAAGAATTCAATAAAACAAGTTCAAGAATTAATTTATCCAGGAACTAATAACGTCCAAATTGTCAACATGATACTTCTTTGTAGATTAAAATTCAAGAATGCTCAGAAGAATATTTCCATGAAAAGAGATACTGGATGAAGCGCAAATATCAAAGATATTCCACTAATTTCATGGAGTATAGAAGTCAAAACTTTAACCAACTGAGAATAATAAAGAATGGAATAATAAAGCATGCGATAGACCATACGTAATGAGTTATTCCAATGTAATAATAAATAACGAGAACCGTGTCAAAGGTGAAATTAAGACCGCATGTAATATTCCAATGAGAATAATAAAGAATGGAATAACAACAGAAATCATCATGCATGCGATAGACCGCATGCATGTGTTATTCCAACGTAATAATAATTAATGGAACCCGGGTTAGGCGTATTACGCACCGACATGATATTCCAACAGAATAATAAATAACGGAACCAGGTCATGCGTAAACGCACAGACATGATGTTCCAATAGAATAATAAAGAATGGAATAATAGAAGAATTTCACCATATATGCGGTACTTCGCATAGACTGGCTATTCCAACATAATGATAAAGAATGGAATAACAGAAGAATTTCACCAAGTATAGGGTAGCCCGCGCATACAGGTTATTCCAACAGAATAATAAAGAATGGAATAACAGAAGTTCTCTTCATGAATACGAAAGAAATAATACCCCTTACGAGTACAACATATAATATCCCTTACTTTAAAAGGAACTGGATATAGGAGTAGTGAAGTAGCAGAATACTTTTCTTCTTTCTCTCTATAGTTTCTTTCTCTAGAGTTTCAGTGAATTTGTAAGAAATAATGAAGGAATGAACTTCTATTTATAAGATAATGGACTTAATAGTAACTAATTCATGAACGGTCCAGATTGATTTAATTGTAAACGAACGATCCATATTGATTTACAATGCAATATTAATAAAATATTCTAATAAAACAAAATCTTTTAAGTGAAATATAATATATTCTATTTATAATCTAATAAAATGAATAACTTTATAAAAGTATTCTGTTTTATATAAAAAGATTTTACTATGCAAAATACTATGCAGGCACTATGTAACACTATGCATAATAAAATATAATATATTTTAATTATTGTCTAATAAAACAAATAAGTTTATAAAAGTATTACATTTTTTATATAAAAAGATTTTACTATATGAAAACACTATGTAGGCACTATATAACACTATGCATAATAAAATATAATATATTTTAATTATTGTCTAATAAAACAAATAACTTTATAAAAGTATTACATTTTATATATAAAAAGATTTTACTATGCAAAATACTATGCATAATAAAATATATTATATTCTACTTATTGTCTAATAAAACAAATAACTCTATAAATGTATTCTATTTTATATAAAAAACTTTTCTATTTTATTACATTAATAATACTAATAAATCAAAATTTTTATATATATATATATATATATATATATATATATATATATATATATATACAAACTTCCGTGACTTCATAAAAAGACATCTCAATATATTTAACAACATTTACCATCATTATTATAATTCACAATATCAATTGATCAGGTCGTTCCCAGGAAAGAGGGGGATTTCTAATTAGGATTTCTCCCTATTGGCGCGCAATTAGGTGACCAAACCTCTCCTTGGTAGAACTTCTAGACATCGTTAATATTACACATAATAATATTAATAACTCTGTCATCTCAATTATTGATTTAATAATATATAAAATATCGACAATAATTGAATCAAATAACGTGAGATACTATGCAACAATTCATCAGAGTAATAATTGAACAAAACCGAGTGACTTCTCACGTAAGCATCAATAATCAATAACGTGTGCTACTATGCAACCACGCCAGACATCGTACTTTTAACAACACCGTGTTTCAATGAGTTAACTAAAACTTCCGCCGTTATTTTCATAAAATATTTTTGTCGTTTTCTCAATCTAACAACAATTCTGTTGTGGGGTCCACCAATGATTATGCCGTTGTATAAATATTCCCCAACAAAAGGAATATTCCCCGACCAATCGAATATTATATAACAACTTGCTTACTTTGCAAAATTTATAAATATTATCCACAACTATAACATTATCTCAAATTCACACCATAATTTTGAAAAAAATATTTTGAGAAATTTAAATCTTTATTCATAAAATTTGGGGTCTCACACGCGGCATGAGGACGTATGACAATACTCACAAAAGTAGTACATCAACCCTGGCTGAACGCCAATAATCCTCCGGTGTGGTGAAATCCCCGGAGGGCCGTGTATAATTATCCTCAGAGCCAAATCTGTCAAACAGAAAATGTTGGGATATCACATGGCCGGATGTAATCTCATCCTGTACCACTCTACGTCTCAATTCGGTGAGGGTCATGAATTGTCTGCTCATGTCTCCGATAGCCATATGCACGCAAGGTCTGTCCAACGGCAGCATCGTCAATCGTGCATATTCCTCCAAAGTAGGAGTCAACTCCTGGGTCCCAAATCGGAAAACCTGTCTCTCCGATACCAAAGACTTAGCATACCCTCTACAAATCTGGCAGGGAACTCAAACATCAACATGGTCATAGTATGCTACAGCAAATCATCTACGATCACCATGTCTGATGGTGATATAATATCATACCATGAGCGCATACCAGATACCACAAAAAATGGCTGGGTATGATCAATACGGCTAACTGTCGAAGAAGAAATCTATACGGGCTATGTCATAAGACCATCCAGGGGTCAATGTTTAATATCTCTGGACATACATACATATACATAACATAATAACATGCATGATACAATAGGTGGCAATATGATATAGGGAATGGAAAACTAGGCATACATTCCTAAGTATATCATCATCTAATACATCTATGTACAACTAAAATACAAGGAAATGGGGTGAAGCTACCCAACATCTAACAGAGGCCTATCAAAAGATATAACAAGAATGGGGCAAAGCTACCCAACAGCTAACAGAGGCCTATCAAAAGAGATAACGAGAAATACATCAGAAAAAGTCAATAGTGTCGATGTCTACATCATCGATCCTGTCCACCTGATGTAACTCCTCCAGAGTCACTGGATCTCTATCTATAGGGATGTCAGGCCTATACAATAGAGGATCTGCACTGGCAAAGCCATATGGGTCACCTGAGGGGCCAGCACCAGAGTTGGAAGGATCAAAAGTATCTACCTCTGAAGGGTCTCTGCCGAAATGCCGAATGAAAAGATGTGTCCGGTCCAACTGTCGGGTCAATCTGTCAATCTGTGTCACATAAATCGGATCTCTGACACAGGCTAGCCAATCTGTCATCATCACGGATCCTGGAACCATATCCCCCATAAATTGTGTGGCACGGGTCTGAGCTCCAATAGTACGAGGGATCCACCAATGCTAGAACATCTCTCGAGACTAGGGGCCCTTTGACAATGTAAAATCGTCAATCCCCATCAATGGGATGTCAATGACAGGTGACTGCGAAATAGGCCAATAATGCCTGGCAGGAGGTAAGATCGGCATACGGATCTCTCCTTTAGTGCTCCTGATAGCATTCTCTCCTAAATAGAGCTCCCATCCTCCATCTATGAAGAGAGGAATCATACGGATGGAAATGATGTACTCTACTCCAGTCGGGTACCCATCCTCAAATCCAACTCCCAAATGCTCTTCAGAGTAGGGAACCCATGTGATGACATCAGCTGTCAACAACTCCAGCTGTAGGCGACAATGAGTGAAACCCTCAGCAACAGGGACCTCCGCCAGTATGGAATGACACCATCTCCGTCCTCGTGGATAAGTGTCTAAACCTAACACGCTCAAAGGATGCAAACATGGAAGCCTCTCATAGGCCCAAAACTGCCAACACTAAGGCAACATCTGCTGTCAGTCAACACTCTTAACCTATACAAGGGAAAAGATAAGAGAAACACTCACCAGCAGAAATGGGTAGAATCCTAACCACGCCTTGATCAAGCCCTGCGATCGCATGCGCATTCCCCTAAGGAAGTAGGCAAAGGTATAAGAACCCCAATCATACTCTCCTATATGGTCCACATGTCGAGTGGCGCTGATCAAAGCAAAGGACAATATAGAGGAATTATCTGCTATGAAGCAGCCCCTAATTATCATCAGGAACAATCGCCGAAGAATGCGATCCCTGAATCTCCCATCATCAGGTATGGGCTCACTTAATAGCCCGCTCATAGCATCTACGCTCAAAGGACCCGTACGAACAGTCCTGCCCTTGAACGCCTCCGCCGGAACTCCCAACAAGGATCTGACGACAGTAGGGGTAATATCCACCATGCAAGGCACTGGATCCCCTCCAAACTCCATACTTGTGATAAACTGCCAATCCATCGGTGTCATTATCACCTCACAATCCAGCAAATGGGGTGACTGAGTCTGGTGAAACCACCGCTCAGACAATGCCCTGAGGTAACCCCAGGGACAACAATAGGGAAGAATGGAGAAGAATGTCCCAAATCCCCAACCATGTACAACCACTCTGTAGTCATTATGTAAAGTCTGATACATAGAGTGGATGCTAAACCAGTTCCCTCGAGGCTGTGTGAAGCCGGGAACCTACATCAAATGCAAATCAACATCAGAATCCTTGACTCCTCACTAATAGGAAATAAGGGAGATTAAAGATCTAATTTCATACCTCGTTTGCGTTTAGGTATGCTGAAGGATGCCTACTTAAGTCACCCAGAAGATGTGGGTTCGCCACTTGAATGCATGGAAATTCCCTACGGGGAACACGTACAGCAGGAGCAGAAACCTCAGTCAGTACGTCCTCCTCCTCGTCCTCGACATCCGACACTTCAACTCGGATAGGACGTATCACCGCCCCCACCAAACGACGAGGCTGTCTGATAGACCGACATTGAGGCTCTTTAAAAGCCCTCTACCGTACACCAGAAGTAGTCCTACGGGAACTACTCGGCTGATCCGGATCAATAATATCTGGACAACAAGTCTCCAAATCACCTCAGAAAGGGTGTGGTAAATTCTTACCTGGAGCTTATTCAAAATGCATTTTATGATTACATGCATGCATGCATTGTTTTAACATACACCTACAGTAGAGTTAAAAATGCATGACTACTCAATGCCTACATTTTGGAAAATTTTTGCTATAGCCCCCTTTGTAAATGGGACTATCCACATGCACTTAGGCATGAATAGGAGGCCATTCAATAGCACACCTGTACACAGTTATATACATCCTACATGCATTATCACATCACAGTAAAAAATCCATAAGTGTAGTCTAATTATCAGGATTATTTTATTTTTCTACCTTTACTCATTTGTCCTTAGTTAGGATAAGAAATGACAGTAAAAATGTACTAATTTGACTGTTTTAAAAGTTAATTTTTTTCACATTATTATGTTCAGCATGGTTTAATACTAACATTTTCTATGTTGAATATTTTTTATCAAGTCATATCAGCATGCATATTCACTACTATGTGTCTAAATGCATTTCATGTCATAAGTCATTTTCCAACGGATAGAATTTGGAAACAAATACATGCATATGTTATCAGGACAGTGAAGAACGCTTGTACGGTGGCAGAATATATAGAAAGTTTCCCGAACTCATTAGATCTGAAGAAGAACTCTCAGATTTCCTTCGCAGCGCAACTTGAGAATGACTTATGAAAGCAACCATTGGCCTATACATAGCCACGGTTGGCCGTAGGCTCACCTGCAACTGCTGCAGGTGTACTTGTGGCACACTTATGTGGGTCCCACACCTTTGGCTCACTCCAGTTAGAGTTACAAAGGAGGTGTCACAAGCTAAAAAGGTCAAATCAGGAATAAAAATGCTACGCGATTGAGCGGAATAGCCTGGAATCCTAGTTTCGTGCGGGTCAGAATTAAACTCCCGTCAACTCATCAGTATTCGCCTAAATGCAGGGTATACTATATCGATGAGCTCAGCTTTCACAAATCATGCTCGATAATACCCCACAAAGGTTCGATGCCGTCGTTGCAGGGTCACAACCCTAAACCTCCCCGGCGGGGGTTATAATGCAAAACCACAAAATGATAAACCTCCCCGGCGGGGGTTACAACGCCGAAGTTATCAAACATCCACATATCCCCGTCGGGGGTCACAACGCACATCTTTCAATCATCCAAGTATCCCCGACGGGGGTTACAACGTAATGCTACCATTGATACACACATCAATGAAGGTCAAGCAACCTTGACGTCATAACAGCCGATGACAAGTAAACCCATCGAAGCAGCTTATACAAGTATCCCCGGTGGGGGTTACAACGCAATGCGCCCATTGACACATACATCAATGAAGGTTAAGTAACCTTGACAATGCACCCAGCAGGGATCTATCCGATGATACACACATCAATGAAGGTCGAGCAACCACGATGGCGGCATGCATCGTTGGCGATAAATCTCAAAGCTGTAATAAGGGAATATGTTATACACATCCTCAAATAGACAAAGCTTTATCCCCACAGATCTCATATACACAAGAGGTACCTCTATAGAATATAATCCAGTGTCTAGGATTCAAGACTTTGGTGATAACCCCAACGTCAACATCCTTGAAGACTTGGATCGCATATCCAAGCCATCGTTGATTGTCATCCCAACAGGATTACCTGACAATCATGCATCATACATTTGCATCATGTTGCTGCATATAGCATCATGTTTACCCTACTTTCATTTCAAGTGTCTAGGATTCTTTATCCTATCCATGCCTTGCATTGCATGAATATGATAAAGAGGGGCATTTGTAGACACTCGAAATTTTCTACGCTTTATTCGACATTGCGGGAGGCGATTAAGTCTTCGAGAGATAACCACGGAAGGCGGCTCACATCCATTAGGATACTACGGTAAGTTCAACCTCGAAACAGGACACACACAGGAATATCATTTCAACCACGAACACACACGGAAGAATCATTTCCAACCTCGGAGATAACCTCGAGTTTCATCCTTGGCGATAACCCCAAGGAATGCTGTTGCAGTTACGGTGATAACTCCGGAAATGCTTATTTCAAATACATGCTATCAGCTTCAAGCTCAGACCTCCTGCCGAGGCACTCATACCTCATATCTGGAGATAACACCGGGCAGACAGGCACACCCATAGATGATCGTGAGGCAGTCAAATAAGGAGTCCAATCTCAGATGTAACCCTGAGCAACATCTTCTTTCAACTCAAACCAGAAATAACCCCGGTGAGGAGACAAACGACATCTTATCGCCTCAACGTTTTCTCTCACAAGATGATATCACAGAATACCAACAAGTAGTCCAATCTCAGATGTAACCCTAAGCAACGTCTGCTTTCAACTCAAATCGGCGATAACCCCAGCGAAGAGTCAAATGTCATCTTGTCCTTCAACACCTACGCGTCGTCTCAACACTTCATATATACATACATCCAATGATGTCCCACAAGAATCGAGGAGTTACAATCCAGTGACTATTCTGGCGTGGCGGTGCTTGGATAGAATTTGAAGCTTGAAGACTATGTGCATGGACCCCTCTTCGACCCGTACAACCTCTAATCCATGTCATTGTGTAACTCTCGACACAAGCAATCCGAAGAAGGTCACATATACCTCGTTCGGATGCTCGGATTGAAGTTCTGCAAGTTTGAGTGGACATTGCAGTGTACGAGTGTAAGTACTTCGAGACGACGGGACCTGCGAGGCCCGGATGCACTACGACCAGCTGCAGGTACAACCATGGCTGCTGTAGGTGTACCTGCGGCCATCATTCTATAAATATAGACCTTGGGGTCAGCCATTTGAGAAGAGGAAGGAGAGAGAAAAAGCGAGGAAGCCCTGTCCAATTTACTCTGTACACACCCATATTGAGTGTTTCCTTAGTTTAAACATCAGTTAGCTCACATATAGCTACACTTTTTATCCGCGGGGCTGAGGTGTTTATCCACATGGAGTCATAGAAGTCTACTTTCAGCATTTGCTGTAGCCTTCATATATAATACACAACACGACTCTCAATGTGGATAACAATGTGTGTTATATTGAAAGAAGGCTTTATAGAATGTGAGAAGGCTTACAGTGGGCTGCCAAAGTAGACTTCTATGACTCTATATGGATAAACACTCAGCTCCCACCAGATAAAAGTGTAGCTATATGTGAGCTAACAGATGTTTAAACTGAAGAAACACTCAATATGGGTGTATACAGAGTAAATCGGACAGGGCTTACTCGTTTTTTCTCTCTCCTTCCTCTTCAAATGGCTGACCCCAAGGTCTATATTTATAAACTAATGGCCGTAGGTACACTTACGGTAGTCGTGGTTGTACCTGAGGCTGGTCGGTGTGTATTCGGGCCTCGTGGGTCCCATTATCTCGAAGTATGTGCACTCGTGCACTGTAATATCCACTCAAACTTGCAGAACTTCAATCTGAGCATTTGAACAAGGTATATATGACCTTCTTCAGATCGCTTTTGTCAAGAGTTACACAATGACATGGATTAGAGGTTGTACGAAGTCAGGAAGAGGGGTCCATGCCCATGGTCTTCAAGCTTCAAATTCTATCCAAAGTATTGCCATGCGTAATAGTCACTCGGGATTGTAACTCCTCGGTTCTTGTGGGACATCACTGGATGTATGTATGTATGAAGTGTTGAGATGACGCACGGGTGTTGAAGAACAAGATGACGTTTGACTCTTCGCCGGGGTTATCGCCGGTTTGAGTTAAAAGTAGACGTTGCTCAGGGTTACATCTGAGATTGGACTTCTTGTTGGTATGTTGCGATATCATCTTGTGAGAGAAAATGTTGAGGCGGTAAGATGTCGTTTGTCTCCTCACCGGGGTTATTATCGGTTTGAGCTGAAAGTAGATTTTGCTCAGGGTTACATCTGAGATTGGACTGCTTATTTGACTGCCTCATGGTCATCTGTGGGTGTGCCTGTCTGCCCGGTGTTATCTCCAGATCTGAGGTATGAGTGCCTCGGCAGGAGGTCTGAGCTTGAAGCTGATAGCATGTATTTGAAATAAGCATTTCTGGAGTTATCGCCGGAACTGCAACAACATTCCTTGGGGTTATCGCTAAGGACAAAACTCGGGATTATCTCTGAGGTTGGAAATGATCCTTCCGGTGTATGTTCCGGGGTTAGAAATAATGTTCCCGGTGTGTGTCCCAGGTTTCAAGGTTGAACTTCCGGTAGTATCCAGAATGGATGTGAGGTGTCTTCCAGGGTTATCTCTGAAAGACGAATCTGCCATCCTGCAATGTCAGTAACAGGAGTGCAAAAAATTTTGAGTGTCTATTTAGGAGAGCGTGCTATTAGGAGCACTACAGGAGAGATCCGTATGTCGATCTTGCCTCCTGCCAGGCATTATTGGCCTATTTCGCAGTCACCCGTCATTGACATCCCATTGATGGGGATTGACAGTTTTATATTATCAGAGGGCCCCTGTTCTCAGGAGATGTTCCAACATTGGTGGATCCCTCGTACTATTAGAGCTCAGACCCATGCCACACAGTTTGTGGGGGATATGGTTCCAGGATCCGTGATGATGACGGATTGGCTAGCCTGTGTCAGAGATCCAACTCATGTGACACAGATTGACAGATTGACCAGGCAGTTGGACCGAACACATCTTTTCATTCGGCATTTTGGCAGAGACCCTTCAGAGGTAGATACTTTTGATCCTTCCAGCTCTGGCGCTGGCCCCTCAAGTGACCCATATGGCTTTGCCGGTGCAGATCCTCCATTATATAGCCCTGACATCCCTATAGATAGAGATCCAGTGACTCATGAGGAGTTACATCAGGTGGACATAATCGATGATGTAGACATCGACACTACTGAATTTTTTTGATGTATTTCTCGTTATCTCTTTTAATAGGCCTCTCATTAGTCACTTGGGTAGCCACCCCATTCTCGCTATATATCTTTTGATAGGCCTCTATTAGATGTTGGGTAGCTTCACCCCATTTCCTCTGTATTTTAGCTGTACAGAGATGTATTAGATGATGATATACTTAGGAATGTATACACAATTTTCCATTCTTATATCATATTGCCATCTATTGTATCATGCATGTTATTATGTTATGCATATGTATGTATGTCCAAAGATATTCACCATTGACCCCTGGATGGTCTTATGACACAGCCCGTACAGATGTCTTCTTCGACAGTTAGCCGTATTGATCATACCCCACCATTTTTGGTGGTATCTAGTATGCGCTCATGGTATGATAGTATATCACCATTAGACATGGTGATAATAGATGATTTGCTGCAGCATAGTATGACCCCGTTGATGTTTCAGGTTCCCACAGGATTTGTAGAGGGTATGCTAGAGCACTGGGTATCAGAGAGACAGGTTTTCCGATTTGGGACCCAGGAGTTGACTCCTACTTTGGAGGAATATGCACGGTTGATGATGCTGCTGTATGACAGACCTTGCTTGCATATGGCTATCAGAGACATGAGCAGACAGTTCATGACCCTCATCGAATTTAGACGTAGAGT
The DNA here is from genome assembly GCA_020205605.1 of Panax ginseng. Taxonomy (NCBI): domain Eukaryota; kingdom Viridiplantae; phylum Streptophyta; class Magnoliopsida; order Apiales; family Araliaceae; genus Panax; species Panax ginseng. Next base: position 77,061,436 of record CM035129.1, read on the forward strand.
GGTACAGGACGAGATTACATCCGGCCACGTGATATCCCAACGTTTTCTGTTTGACAAATTTGGCTCTGAGGATATTTATGCACGGCACTCCGGGGATTTCACCACACCGGAGGATCATTGACGTTCAGGTAGGGTGGATGTACTGCTTTTGTGCGTATTGTCATACATCTTCATGCCACGGTACATGGATAAGTTGGATATCGATGTCATTATGATAGTGAGAGCTCTCAGGGAGGGTCATACCATTGTACCGATGATCATTGTAGAGACTCTGAGGTCAGCTACGTACTGCTGCACTTATTCGGCAGGAGTGTTCACAAGTAGCTCGGTCATGTTGTACATGTGGTTTATGTCACACTTGAGACTGATTGGCACACTTAGACGGCAGGGGTTTTGTTTTACCCATGATATAGCCATGTTGTACTCCTTTCAGCCTACGGAGTGTATAGATGTTGCATCGTGGTCAGCCTTCCTGGCAGGGATTAGAGATCCGTTTGCTATATTGCCATGTTCAAGGCATAGCTCACCCTATAGCTTTATTACTCATGCTCCGAGCATGGATTATCTCCCTCTGGCTGGATTAAGGGGCATGATTACTTACCACCCAGTGGTCGTGATGTGTTAGTTTGACCTGATTTAGGATTTTCATCCTTTTGAGGGGGCAGTGAGTCAGCGCTTCGCTTCACACCGTTTATCAGCGGAGGACAGATCCAGGTTATATGCCTTTTGGGATCAGCGAGAGCTGGCTGGATTTTCTGTCAGTTATCCGGGTTGTTCTGCAGAGTATTCTGCATGGATGGAGACAGAGACTGCATTGGCTGCGGTAGTATCCATAGTGCAGGAGATTGATATTCCCAACGATGACTTGACTGCTGGGCTGCCAACATATGTGATGGATTCTCCCACCCTGAGTGCCACTGTTACCCAGTATTCGGCACAACATTTGGAGCAGAGCTTACATCTGATGACCTATGATAGAGATCGAAGGCTAGAGGCGATGATGTTGTTTCTTGATGAGAGAGATACCACTCTGTTAGAGAGGGATGAGGCTAGATCAGCCAAGGATGCCTTGATTGCGGAGCGGGATGATGCCTTATCTGCTAGGGATGTGGCCATTGCAGACAACATTTTAGTTAGATCCCAGATGACTATCAGTCTTACCGATATGAGTGCTTACATTGATGAGCATTATGCCACCATGCAGTTAGCCTCTGATCTGCTAGCTCGTGTAGATAACCTTGGGCAGGAGCTTGCAACGCTACCTTCGTCTTCAGAGAGGGATGCCATATTAGATCTGATAGTCCGTATATATACAGATCTGTAGATAACTTTGTATTTTCTTTCACAGACTAGCTCAGGTAGAATTTCATAGCAACTCGATGAATCCGCCTCTTTTCAGTTAGGCTCGCCTCAGCGCGTGTAGATCCATCTTGTAGATACTCCTTGAAGTGTTGATACCAAGGGTTGTGGATGGGAGGTAGTTCATCCGATACTTCTCCAACATAGTTCCCATAAACTGGGGCTTTTTGCTGAGCAAACATGATGCTTGGCATGTCTTCCTTATCAGGTATGTGAACCAAGGAGGCCAACGTTGCTAATGCATCCGAAAAATCATTCCTATTACGAGGAATGTGTAGAAAGGAGATTTCTTCGAACTCCAAAGCCATCTGTAGAACTTGCAATGGTAAGACAGTAAATGTAATTCTTTGGTTTGATAGATTCCTGTGGATTTTATGATTACCAATTCAGAATCCCCAAAGACAGTTAACCGCCTGACGCCCATTTGAACGGGCAAGTTTTAGCCCCATGATACAGCCTTCATACTCAGTTGTGTTGTTGGTGCTGAAAAATTGCAATTTGACGGCGATGGGATACTGCTCCCCTATATCGCATACTAAAAGTGCTCCAGCTCCAGAACCTTCTACATTAACAGCTCCATCAAAATATATTTTCCACGTACAAAATGTATCGTACTGATGTTGTTGCTGAACTGTTATCACCCCTTCATTGGGGAAGTATGTTTCCAAGGGTTTGTAGTCCCCTGCAGGTGCGGCGGCCAGTTGATCTGCAATTCCTTGACCTATGAAAGACTTTTGCGTCACGTAGATTATGTCTAATTGTTGTAGGATCAACTGCCATATGGACAGTCGACAATTCAGTATGGGCTTACTGAACACATACTTGAGAGGATCCATGCGGGATATGAGATGGGTTGTGTGACCATGGAGGTAATGATGTAACCTCATGAAAGCCCATGCTAAAGCACAACAAGTCTTCTCAATTAGAGTGTACTTGTGTTCACTGGTGATGAATCTTTTGTTGAGGTAATAGATAGCTCGTTCTTGGCCTGTATCATCTTTTTTCCCTAGCATACAGCCCATGGCATTGTCATTAATGGACAGATACATGAATAGGGGAACATCATCCCTGGGAGGTACCAAAATAGGAGCATTAATTAACTACTCTTTAATTGTGAGGAAGGCTTTCTGACACTCATCGTTCCATTTTATGGAGGAGTTCTTCCTTAACAACTTGAAGATTGGCTCACAGGTTGCTGTTATTTGAGAAATGAACCTGCTAATGAAGTTGATTCTTCCCAAAAATCCCCGTATTTCCTTCTCTCATCGAGGAATGGGCATTTCCTTGATGGCCTTGGATTTTGGTAGGATCCAGCCAATCCCTTTGTGGCTGACTAGGAAACCTATCAACTTGCCAGACTTAACACCAAAGACGCACTTGGCTGGATTTAACTTCAAGTTGTACTTACGCATCCTGTTGAAAAGTTTTCTGAGATGGTCTAAATGGTTATCCTCCTTTCGGGATTTGACAATGATGTCGTCAACATAGATCTCTATCTCTTTGTGCATTAAATCGTGGAAAAGAGCCATCAAAGCTCGCTGATAAGTTGCCCCGACATTGATGAGGCCAAATGACAACCGCCTGTAGCAAAAGGTTCCCCAAGGCGTGATGAAAGCATTTTTCTCATGGTCTTCCTCAGCGGCCATAATTTGATGGTACCCCGCAAAGCAATCAATAAAGGAGTACATGCCGTATTGGGCAGTGTTGTCAATAAGAATGTGGATAAATGGCACGGGAAAGCTATCTTTAAGGCAAGCTTTGTTCAAATCCCGGTAATCCACTTAGACTCGTACCTTTCCTCCTGGTTTAGGCACGGGAACAATGTTGGATATCCACTCCGGATATGTAGACACCATAATAATGCCAGCTTGAAATTGTTTCACAATTTCTTCTTTAACCTTTAAACTCCACTCAGGTTTCAATCGCCTGAGTTTTTGCCTAACTGGCTTGAATCCTTCTTTAATGGGAAGGCGATGAAGAACAATGTCAATGGGCAAACCCACCATGTCTTCATGAGACCATGCAAACACATCCTGGAATTGGGTTAATAGTGCAACCATGTCATTCCGTTGATTTGTAGTAAGGTCTGAACCAATTTAGATTAGCTTAGGGTTGTCTAAGGTTCCAAGATTGAAAAAAGTGGTTTAATCAAGATTGGGTTTGGGTTTGTCTGCGACCCATTCCTTAATCTCTAGAGGTGTCTCAATGTCCTCTTGGATATCCATCAAGTCTGAGTCCAACTTTGCATCAAAGTTATAGCCCTTGTGGAGAGAAGGCACCTCATCAGCAAGTACAGGCACAACTAAATTCAGAGTCCTGAAACAAAATATGCTTTCAATTAATATATGAAACCGTTCGATCATACAAAAGTGTTAGCATGTACTTGATAAAATAACTGCTAGTACTGTAAAGAAAAGAAAGAAATTAAAGTTATCTATATGGCAGAGGGATTTTTCTGCCCATTTTACCCTCATCGACCAATGCATGGAGTGCTGCTCCAATTGTCGAGGGCAAAGTCCTGATGGACTGCAGTGATTGAAGGATCGACATTGTCCTCCTTCTCCGGAATGATAACTATAACATCTGGGCAATCATCGTCGGGGGTGTTTTGTTTGTATGTTAATCATGAACAATGACGCGTATGCCTGCCATCATAAAGGCAATGTCATGTTTACGTTTCCTTTCCTTTTCTTCCACTTCGGGATCAGGAATCAAAACCTCTTTAGCTTTGATTGGCACTGGTTTAGGAAACAGCATGGCCACAACATGGGATGGCACCTTTACTGGAGACTGTACCAGCTCATGTGGTACAGGTATAGAAAATCGCCGTGCGGCGGAAGCCTAAGGAACCTGTTTGTGCTTATGAGGATTCCTGTGACTGGAACTGGCAGAATAGCCTAGTCCGACTATTCCAATTTGGCTAGACACTTGAATAGGGTGCTTAATACCTTGCTTATCATGACCAAGCCCTTGTCCAGATTGATAACCCAATGACATCATTTCTTGAGTGGCCGATATAACCTCGGCAGAAATCTTGGGTAAGGGAAGTGGCGCTCCAATAGAATGGTATTGCGTGGTACTCACTTCCAGAGTATGAAAACTGGCCGGTTCAACTTCTGAATTGAAACTGATGATTAGTAGAGTTCCTTGTTCTGGACATTCCGGCTCAGCATTGACAATGACTAGGCTGTTATTGATAATGTATTTGAGTTATTGATGTAGCGTGGAGGGAACGGGTCCAGCCATGTGTATCCATGGTCTCCCCAATAGCAGGTTTTATCCTGAATCTATCTTGAGGATGTGGAAGGATACATTGAATGTATTTGGACCAATCTCAATTGGCAATTCAATCTTTCCAAAGGAATTTTGTTGGGATCCATTAAAAGCTCTAATAACCGTATGGTTGCTTTGGATCCGCTTGAGATTGACATTCATCTTTACCAAGGTGGCATAAGGACAGATATTTAGAGATGAGCCTCCATCTATCAAAACTCCAGCTAGCATATACCCGGAAGACAAAATCGCTATGTGTAATGGTTTGTAATGACCGGTCCCTTCGGGCGGTATATCATCATCAGTAAAGGATATCACATTATTGTTGAAAATGTGATCAACCAGATGTTGAAATTTTTCCACATCCACTGATTTTGGCAAGTAGGCTTCTTCCAAAACCTTCAATAAGATCTTCCGATGATCCTCGGAAGAGAAAACCAAGTCCAGTATAGATATCTGGTGTGGAGCTTCTCGCAAGTTTAAAACCACCTTGGCTTCATTGTGACCTATAGTGCGGAGGAATTTTTCAACCTTCTCCATGGGAACCTTACGCTTTGCTTCGCAAGTAGGTTTCACAACCCGTTAAGGAAGATACAGTGGATTTTCCCTCCACACTGTAGTACAGATATGAGACGTGGATCCTTCATCTTTTCCAAAATTCCATGGAACTTTATGTAAGCTGACAACAGGATGTTATGGTCTGAAAGGTAAAGAAATTGGCTCTCTTTCAAAGGATTTTCCCTCCACTTTCAAAGGATTGTCAGCTCCTTTGAGTTGAATTGGTTGTATGGGAAATACTTTGACAGTCTCATCATCCACTTCAGATATAACTGCTACTGATCCCTTCCATTTGGTAAGACATACATTCCCACCCTTGAGTTGCACAGTGTAATCATCTGCTATTTGCAGGACACCGCTATCAATAAGGTTCTGAATGAGATGGCGGAATGCCCATCATTCTTCTGTGCTGTGACCGCGAGAATGTGAGTGATATTGACACACTTCATCAGAATTGAACCGTCCTGATCGGGGATTGATTGGAGGCAGAAGGAAGGTGATTCTTCCTTCGTTGATCAACATTTGCAATATTTCTTCCATAGATTGGCTAAGATAGGTAAATTCCCGTTGATTGGCACAATCCCGACGGGCTTTAGCATTGGCTCTCTTTCCAACCTTATCCTCTATAGCTTTGCTTTCTGAAGGTGGTGATGGAGCATTCATGACAAAAGGAAGGAGATAGGCATGCGCATGCCTGATTAATTGGCATGTGACTTGATGCTGATGGGTCACCAGTTCAGTCAATTGCTCAATTTGTTTGCAAAGAGCTTTCATCTTTTGTTCTATAGTGAACTGGAACTTTTCATAATCCCATCTGTCAACACCGTCTTTGAGGGTTTGGGATGATTCACCATTAGAATTGGAACTCTGTCCAGTGCTCCAACTGATCATGTTGACCTCTTCTTCTTTATGTTGAGGAAGAGGGTTGTCTTGTACATGAGGTTGATCTGGTTTGGTGACCACGATCTCACCTTTGTCTATTTGGATCTTGTGTTTCAAGGCCCAACAATTTTGAGTATCATGTTCAGGTGCTCTGGCATGATAAACACATTTCCGAGTAGTATTAAAACCCCTCCCATTAGGGTTGGCTGACGGAAGAAGATGTGTAATTTTCTTCTGAGTAGTCAGAAGAGCAAGAATATTCTCGAGCGAGTCCCCTAAGGGTGTGAACGTTCGAGGGCGCTTTACTTCTCCACCTTTAGGCAATGGAGGGTTTGAAGGTTGTGCTTGAAAAGGGGAGTAATTTCTCCTCTGCATAGGCACGCTTTGATTGCCTTTTTGACCTTGTAGTATCAAGGAAACATCCTCCTCTTTCTTTTTATGGACCCTCCAGGGGTTGTTTCCATAAGATCCGGATTGGATGTGCTCAGCAACAGCTTTAAGAGCGGCTAGGTCTTGAATTTTACCAGACTTCAATCCCATTTCAGCCATCTCTCTTTGTTTGATCATTTCAGAGAATGGTTTGCCAATACCAGCTAAGACTCTCTCATAGAAAGGAGTTTCCTATACATCTATGAATGTCATGACCATTTCTGATTCCGTCATGGAAGGAATAACTTGAGCAATGCGCCTCCACCTTTGAGCATACTCTCTGAAAGACTCATTAGACTGTTTCTTAACCTTGGTAATTTGGTACCAGTCAGGAGCCATCTGAGATTGAAAACTGTATTGAGTGAGGAAGGAGTGATCCAGCCCTTCCCAGATATGGATCTTGGAGTTTTCTAGTCGGGTATACCACGAACGGGCTTCTCTAATCAGACTTTTTTGAAATAGTTGCATTATGAGCTTTTCATTTTCTGCGTAAGACCCAAGTTCTCCAATGACCACTTTCAAGTGTGTATAAGGATCCCTTAATCCGTCATATTTTTCAAAATCAGGGGTTTTAAATTTCTCTGGATAATGAACACCAGGGAAGATTCAAAGGTCAGCATATAAAACACTTCCATGTGTTCCAATCTCTTTGAGAACATGGATAGTTTCCTCCATTTGGAGTACTTTCTTCCTGATATCACCGGTGTCTGGATCTCCTTTGAGATGGGTGATTTTTAGGGTCTTTGTTAGTTGTATCCAACTGAGGTTCTGGACTTGTTTTATCCAAACCTTGTGTTCCTCCTTGTGCAGAGGATTCTGTATGTGGAGGAAACTTTGTACCTTGAGTGGACTGATGCAATTCTTCAAGCAAGACAACCAAATTTATGATTTACTGACTTAATCAGTCAAATTCCTCACGAGAAGCAGGATTAGACTGGTCAGACGAAGACATGATTGGCTGTAGGCTCATGGCCTTTTTGGATTTTGAGCGGGTAATAGGCCCAATGATTTCCCTACAAAAGACATATGTAGTTTAGTTTTAGGGTAATGTAAATGTTATCATAACATATCCGTTTTAGGAAAATTGTCCTACAAAACCGGATGTTAATTGATAACATGCATGCACAGATAATCTTCATATTTTCCATTACATAAACATGAACATGGAATAAAATTACAAGTAAATGCTTTTACAAGTAATTAAAAATGGAAAGCATGAAGAGACTTTCCTCCGCGTTTGGTTTATCAGAGGTTGACTTATCTTAGGGTTTCTCTCGCGGCTTTTTGGCATGAAGGTTCCCAGATCATCACAATTTACTTGACGGGAAATTAATCCGGTCTTTCAACTGGAGCGAATCTGGGTGGTGCCTTTCATGAGCCTCGCTAGAATTATTCTTACTGCGAGTCCAGTAATCAAACACCGACAGGATAGCCTCCTGATGGAGGAACCACACAACATACATTCACATACAATGTGTCTCACCGTTTATGAAAATGATGACATGTGCGAAGCACTAATATCACAGATAGATATAGTATAGTGCAGTAAGTAAATTGCATTCGTACACATTCATCATAAATGTAAATGCAACATTCACACACAAACATATAACAGTTTTGAAAAGTTTGTAATAGCGGCTTAAGCCCTCTTACTGGAGTCCCTAGCAAGTCGCCACCTGTCGACGTCGGGATTTTTTGGTGTCCCTTTTCGTTACTTATTCTTTGGTGTTCTCATGTTAATGTGAGATTTGTTTGAAAAAACAAGTGAAAAAGGTCCGACATGTATAATATCGACAATTTGACTTTAAGAGTCGCCAGTTGGTGTATTTAACTGGTTGCACCAACGCAACTGAAAAGGTTTGCACATTAACCCAGTGATGTGACACTGCTAAACGGGTCTGTGAAACTGAGATTCATTTGTGCCCGGGGGCTTGATTATGCAGAGGGAAGGTGTTAGGCACCCCCCTGACATCCGTGTTGCCACAGTGACTGCCACTTTTGAAAGAAACTGTTATATGAATGTGTGTGTGTGACTGTGTGTGGATTAATTTGCAATTATTTTGAAGTAGTGTTGTACCTCGTTCGCACCTATATACACAGGGTTTGAATTTGTAGAAAAATTCAATTTTAAACAAGATATAGCAATGAAGTTTTATAAAAGAGGTTTTTCAAACCACATGCTCAATAGTAATTGAGGCCTTTGATACTTCCATTTTATTATTAAATGTTCTATTAGTTTGCTTTTATTTTCTAGATCTGAAGCATCTTGAAAATTAATATATTGCGAGTCTTAAACTCCTCATGGGCATGACAGCCATACAAGGAAATTTAGACACTGTAAAATAATGTACAAGCTGCTCACAGCTAAAAAGTTCCATCATGGGAATCGAATCTAGATTCAGTAGACTAAATATGTGATCACATGATTCCTAGGCTCACATGATACTGCAATTTGTATGGAAAGTAGTAATATATATATAAAAGCTGTAAATATATATATACAGACTTGATCAACCACCATGAAGCAACTCCATGGGGGATCGGAAATGTAAATATATAAAATCGGTAAATATATATATATGGACATGATCAACCACCACGAAGTAAACTCCAGGTGGGACGAAATGTAAATAAAGCTGTAAAAGCGATCAACTGTCACGAAGTAAACTCCAAGTAGGACAAAATGTAAATAAAGCTGTAAAAGGCCACGAAATGAACTCCAGGCCTGACAGAAAAGTATATATATATATATATATATATATATATAATTGTTGTCGGGCATATCCGATGAGCCTATATATATGTATATATATATATATAAACCATAAGAACGCACCGGATGTAAATCCAGGGCTCATCGGATATGCCCGGCAAATAATTATATATATATATATATATATATATATATAAGCAAATAAATGTCTGTATATAAAATCCAGGCTCATCGGATATGCTTGACAACAATTATATATATAAGTATATATATATATAAAAAAGCAAATAAACGCTCGAGATATAAGTTTATGCTCAATCGAGGCATAACTTTCGATATGTTAGTCCATATAATATATATATATATATATATATATATATATATATATATATATATATATATATATATATATATATACGACAGAAATGAAAACCACGGACCGGGAGTTGGGGCAAATGCACACAACACGACTCTCAATGTGTATAACAAAGGTGTGTGTTATATTGAAAGAAGGCTTTATAGAATGTGAAAAGGCTTACAGTGGGCTGCCAAAGTAGACTTCTATGACTCTATGTGGATAAACACTCAGCTCCCACCGGATAAAAGTGTAGCTATATGTGAGCTAACAGATGTTTAAACTGAGGAAACACTCACTATGGGTGTGTACAGAGTAAATTGGACAGGGCTTCCTCGCTTTTTCTCTCTCCTTCCTCTTCTCAAATGGCTGACCCCAAGGTCTATATTTATAGACTGATGGCCGCAGGTACACCTACGGCAGCCGTGGTTGTACCCGCGGCTGGTCGTGGTGCATCTGGGCCTTGTGGGTCCCGTCGTCTCGAAATACGTGCACTCGTGCACTATAATGTCCGCTCAAACTTGTAGAACTTCAATCCGAGCATCTGAATGAGGTATATGTGACCTTCTTCGGACCGCTTGTGTTGAAAGTTACGCAATGACATGGATTAGAGGTTGTACGAAGTCAGGAAGAGGGGACCATGCCCATGGTCTTCAAGCTTCAAATTCTATCCGAAGTATTGCTATGCGTAATAGTCACTCGGGATTGTAACTCCTCGGTTCTTATGGGACATCATTGGATGTATGCATGTATGAAGTGTTGAGACGACATGCAAGTGTTGAAGGACAAGATGACGTTTGACTCTTCGTCGGGGTTATCGCCAGTTTGAGTTGAAAGTAGACATTGCTCAAGGTTACATCTGAGATTGGACTAATTGTTGATATGCTGCGATATCATCTTGTGAGAGAAAAAGTTGAGGCGGTAAGATGCCATTTGACTCCTCACCGGTTATTGCTTGGTTTTGAGCCGAAGCGAGACGTTGCTCGTGGTTACATCCGAGATTGACCGCTTATCCCGATCGCCTCATGGCCATCTGTGGGTGTGCCTGTCTACCCGGTGTTGTCTCCGAATCTGAGGTATGAGTGCCTCGGCAGGAGGTCTGAGCTTAAAGCTGATAGCATGTATTTGAAATAAGCATTTAGGAGTTATCGCTTTTAATCTGCAAAGAACATTCCTTGGGGTTATCGCCATGGACGAAACTCGGGGTTATCTTCGAGGTTGGAAATGATCCTTCCGGTGTGTGTTCCGGGGTTGGAAATGATGTTCCTGGTGTGTGTCCCGGGTTTCGAGGTTGAACTTCCGGTAGTATTCAGAATTGATGTGAGCTGTCTTCTAGGGTTATCTCCGAAAGAAGAATCTGCCCTCCTGCAATGTCAGTAATAGGCGTGAAGAAAATTTTGAGTGTCTACAATATAGCCAAGTTATAAAGCATGGTGACTACATGATCTTTTTATGCTTTAATACCATCTAAATTGTAAGCTAAAACTTGTAAAAATGAACTCAAGAATGGTCGTATGCTTATGTGAAAACCTCTAGAATGTAAGTATGCTAAAGTATAAGTGTATAGATATGTTAGAGTTAGACTAAAACCAGGAGAGCAAAAGCTCAACTCGTCAGTTAGAAGCTAGAAAGGCAGGCAATGCGCTGCATCCCTAAGCCTAGCTAGGGCCTAGTCAATCGTCATTGTAGTGAGTTGTGTAATTTGTTTATGATCTGATGTTCAAAGAAAGCTTATATGGTTACTTTAACTTGTATTATATGACTAGTATGCTATGTAATGTGTTAAGAAGCATGCTAAGTGATAGGGTTGGATGTTTAATAAGGGATTGTAAACTTTTAAATGTTAAATCCAAAAGAAATTTAGAAAATTATAAAGCAGTGATTTGAAACCAAGTTGTCTGACCTTGTGGTGTCTTACAAACTATTTTTGTAGGGTATGTGATGTAGTATGTATAGTCTATACAACTAAGTTAGACATTTATGTGTGCGTTTGAACTTGCATATGTGAGCTGATGTAACTAATGAATATTTTGTACGCATAACTATATTATGTTAGGATTCGAAAGAGTGTTGATAAGCTATATTTTGGTAAACTACGCTTGAGGCAAGTACTCGAACCTTACTCTTTACTGAGCATTACTTGAACTTGTGCTATTATTGATCGTATAAGTAAAACTTAAAAGTTTAATACTTTGTAATCTAGAAATGAAATGGTTTACAAACCTTGATTCGAACGAAAATTGTTCATATATATGCTGTGAAAGAAAACTGCCTAAGCCATTACTTCGGCTAGACTATTGATATTTGATCTAAAGCTATCCAAACCAAATTAACTTGGTGTGGACTCTTATAACAGAGTTTAACAACCCTCTTGGTAGGGGAATTATATATTATCGGTGAACCGACGTGCGCACATGAGAAAGACTAAATGTTATGTATGCCATAGGGTACTTTAAGTTGATCACCTATTGCACTTGTTTTGTAGAATTATCAGTTTATTACTGTTAATTCTAGGAGAAGTTCATAGTCCTTAGTGACTGCTAAGAATTCATTACCTTGAAATCTTGAATTAATTAATCGTTGAATATTATTGATATTTTGTGTCCATAGCGATTATTGTTGATAATCATCGATACTTCTTGTTATCTTGAACTATTATTATTAATATATGTTAGGTAAAATCTAATTATGCACAACACGCAAGTATACGTGGTTAACAAGTAATAAAATGATGAGTAGAGTATCGTTCCCGCAGAGACAAATTAGTAAGAAACTAAGCGTTACAATTACCAATTTCCTATTAACCCTAATTCTATTAAACTATTCAATTCAATGATTATAATTATAGAAACTAAATTAAGTAGTAAATAAATTAACACGAAACAATCACAAATATCAAAATCTGGAATTTCAAACAATTAATGGAGAATTAGACTTATGATTTCACCCAAAGCTTCACTTTGGTTTCTACACCTTTATTCCAATTCAAATCACTATCCCAGTTTATTAATAAAGAACACAAATGTAGTATTAGCCACCCCTCGATGCACTAATACCGTATTAACTTACACTATAAAAAAATGGGCCTTTAGCAACGATTTTTCGGGCAACGACTTTATAAGTCGTTGCTAAAAGTATATGTTTAGCAACAAAATTTGTCCTTCGTTGCAGATTGTGTCAGGCTTTCACTTTTTGCAATGAAATTCATAAGTCGTTGCAAAATTTTGTTGATAATTCATTGGCGGGAAAAAAATTCGTTAGAAATTCGTTGCAAAAGTTTCGGCCACTTGTTTACCCGTCATCGTGGGCAACGAAAGTTTTTTTGTTACTAAAAATGGGGCTTTAGCAACGATTTTTCAGGCAACGACATTATAAGTCGTTGTTAAAAGTGTATGTTTAGCAACGAAACTTGTCCTTCGTTACAGATTGTGTCAGGCTTTCACTTTTTGGAACGAAATTCATAAGTAGTTGCAAAATTTGGAAACAAAATTCGTTAGAAATTCGTTGCAAAATTTCAAACCACTTGATTTCTCGCAACGAAAGTTTTTTTGTTGCTATATTTCGTTGCCTAATATGGACCACATTCATTGGCAACATTTTTTATTTTCTTTGCATATGTTATACAACTTTTTACAACGACTATTAAAATGTTACCTTAAATTAAGATAATAATAATAATAATAATAATAATAATAATAATAATAATAATAATAATAATAATAATAATAATAATAATAATAATAATAATAATAATAATAACAATAATATATATATATATATATATGTAAACAAATATTCATATATATATATTTATAAATTTATCTCTAAATATTCATATAAATATTTATAACAAATATTCATATCTAAATTTTAGATGAAATATTTATAAATTTATAAATGAATATTTGTTTATAAATTTTAAAGATAAATTTATATGAATATTTTGACCAATGATGCCAGTATAGACTAGACCTGGCAATATAATTAGTTAACTGTTGGGTCAAACCATATTAACTGGAACCAAATGGGTTGGTTAACCATTTTTTTTATTCAGGTTGGTTAAAGTTTGGATCCGTATTTTTAAAAAAAAATATAGTTCTGAATCGGTTAACCATTTTTCAACCCATATTCCATTCAATCACACTCCTCTTCCGGACTGCATAACCAGTAACTGCATAACCATGATTTTTGAAAAGCCATAGTACTAAAAATATTCATTTGTTGTCAAATTAAGTGAATAAATATATATTATTGATAATTTTTTAAATAAATATTATATATTATGTAATATTGTGGATTAATTTCTTCGTTCATTCAAATTATAATTTAATACAAAAGTTTTCGTACACAAAAAATTTTGTATTTCACTTATAATTTGGTATAAAACTTTCATAATTTGGCAAAATCGTAAAATGTTTATATTTAATTTTCATGTCTCAAATTTATTTGTAAGAAAAAGGTCAAACAAACAGTTTCCTAATGTTAGGCAAGGTGATATTGAGTTATTAAGCTACCACTGAGCCATTGTAATTTATTAGTTAATAAGAGTCATAATAATAATAGTACTACTACTAATAATAATAATAACAGATATAATAATAATAGTACAAATAACAATAATAACAATATAATAATAATAATAATAATAACAGACATAATAATAATAATAGTAGTAGTAAATACTAATCCTTGCAAAATAATAGCAATTAGGCCCAGGTGCTCGGGTGGTCATTGGATCAATATTCTAAACTGGAGGTATTGGGTTTGAATATGTGCATTAACATATTTTTTGGGATAAAGTTCAATATTAACCAAGTCAAATCGACCCATCCACATATTCAATATTAAATCACAATTCATTATCCCACATATGATATATGCATACGTATGTACATATGTATGTGTGTGTGTGTATATATATATATATTTCAAAATTTCTTATCAAACTAAATAAAATACTAAACAAATCTCAACATTAAACTAAATATATATATATATAAAGTAACTATGAATATTTTTATATATAAATATATATATATATATATATATATATATAAAACAAATATTCATATCTAAATTTTAGATGAAAATTTATAAATAAATATTTATTATACATTTTAAAGATAAATTTATATGAATATTTGTTTATAAATATTTATATGGATATTTAGAGATAAATTTATAAATATATATATATATATATATATATAAAAATATTCATAGTTACGTTATATAAATATTAATAGTTACTTTATATATATTTAGTTTCATTGTTAAACCTCAACAACCTTAATAAATAAACCCAAATTCATATAATAAATAAAGTAAAAGAAGAACAAAACAATTCAGAATTAAACAAATGATATAAACAAATTTTTTTAATGTTAGGCAAGATGAGGATCTGTGTAGTATTTTATTTTTTTGGGGGAAATGAAATGTTTTGATATAAAGATTAATCCTTGCAAAATATTAACAGTTGATCTAGTTGCTCCAGCGGTCATGTGACCAAAGTTTCAAATGTGAGGTTGCGAGTTCAAATGAACAAAATATAACATAAGAAGCAAAAATATCATAGCTATGTTTGGTGTAAGAACCCGAATTTTCAGAGATTATTAAAATAAGAATTGGAACCCATATATATATATATTAATAACTTATATTCAATAATTAATAAGTCACATATATATTCAATAATTAATAAGTCACATATTCAATATATTTGCAAACTTAAACTAGGGAGAGGGAAAAGATAAGCTAAGTTGGCAACTTGGAGTGTAACATCCTTTGCTATTTTAGACTTCGTTTGAATGATAGAAAATGATAGGAAAAGAAAGGAACATCAGAAAAGTAACTGTTTATTTTCTCATGTGTGAAAGTCTAATCCTACATTTTTAATAGGAATTGTAGGGGAAAGTATTAGTCTTATTTTAACTGCATTTTGTTTTATTTTGCATGACCTGGTCATGTACTCGTATGTTTTAAATTGAAAGTTACAACCTATATTCTTGAGGTTTCTAATAATAAATTCCTGCTTAGAAGTTAGAAACTGCTTAAGGAACCCCTTGGACTATAGTACATGTTTAATTTCTCAATGAAATATGTTTTTGTTGTTATATAACTGTACCATGAGGTTATTTAATCTACACTAGTTTGAAATATCAAAAATCTTACATCTTTGTCAAAAAATTCTACTGCAACAGTCTTGTACCAATGGCAGTCTCTGCAGTTAAGCAACTTCAAGTAATGGCTTTGAAACGTCAATATAAAGAGGCAACTGCACAGCTCGAGGTAAATCAATCTTGTAATGTTAAGTGGTATAAGTGGTAATGTACTATGGTTTGTCTCTCCACGGGCAAGCATCACACATGAGGGAGACAGTTAAACATGATATACATTGTTGGGCTATTGTTGAACAACTTAAGCTTTTCGAGCAATTAGTAACTTGACAAGCATTATATGCATAATGCTTGCTTAAAGCTGACAGCCAATAGAGAACCTTCTCCACTCTATTTGACATTTATGTGCCAAGTAAAACATTTGATGTCCATTTCATAACTACCTTCATTAAATGTTTTTCTCCAGTTCTTACCTTATGTATCATTGTGGATCATTAACTTTGGCATGACCATATGAACGTTTATACTATTTTCCTTGTTTTTGATGTGTTCAGGCTGCGAACCAGTTATGTAGTCATTTTGAAGCCTATAGAGATATTCCAAAAATTACAGAGCTTAGGGAGAAGTTTAAGAACATCAAACAAATTCTCAAGTCACATGTGTTCTTTGATTTTTCAAGGTGTGTTTCGTTTCTAGTTATTGCATATATCAGTCATAGTAATAAAATAAATAAACATATATCACATTTTCGCTCTCTCTTACTTGTAATTTTTCTGATGACCAAGACTATTGTGAAGAAAATTATGTTGGCGTCGCACATCTTTTTTAATACTTTGTGTACGGTAGAGAGTTAAAGTGAAAGGGATTGACAGATGGAAGTACTTTGTGTGTGTGTGTGTGTGTGTGTTTGTCAAAGAAGGTTCAGAGAAGAGCAGATGTGTTGCTATTAGTTCTGTGTGACCTAGATTTGTTGATACACTGGAAACCCTGCAGCTTTTGAAACAACAAAAGGAGAACAAAACAAGTAGACTGACCCTTTATGGTTTTAATTGATTATAAAATACCTTATCTGTTAGCATTCTGGTTGGAAGGCGTATGATGATAAAACTATTTATGTGGTGTGTTCATGGGGGTCAAAGCTAAAGCTAATCCTAATATTATTGTTTTTCATTTCTTATTGCTTCCAGTATTGTTTATTTGTTAACATTCTAATTTCCTATTTTTTCAATTAATTTCTACAATTCAAGCTTTCAAAATCACGTCCTGCATCAAAATGTTTTTCATGGATGCTAGATTCTTCCGTTGCTCTTTTCTATAATTTGTTATGTTAGTTGAATTGGTGTGATTTTAAGTCATCTTAATTTTCTGTCATTTTTTAGCCAATAGTATGACAATTTAATTTTTCTCACGCTTCTTTTTTGTTCAGTTTAACAATAGCAATGATTAATATATATATATATATATATATATATATATATATATATATATATATATATTGGGTACATTGCCATTGTTTTCAGTTCGACGATAGCAATTTAGGTGGTTATTCATATGTTGATATGTCTGAAGATGAAGACACCTAATAAGGTACTAGAATGTATGAATATGTTGATATCCGCCCCCCACTGCACACACCCACACATGTCCTAAATGTTTGTAAGGTGACTTGGGTTAACTCATTAAATATTTTCAAAGGTTTATCCAAGAAGAGACCCTCGGATCTGCAACAAAAAACTTCGCCTCGCTAAAAAGGCAAAATCTGATACACTTCAGTAAAAAGGTGACATACTTTGCTTAAGATGTAATTAGTGTTTATGGTTGTCGCAATTGTAAGTGTGCTTATTTAGCTGCTGTAGAAGAGAAAAAAAAAATAAGCGCACATGCTTTGTGATTTATGGTTCATGTGATAGTTGTATTAGTTATTCTTTCCTTTGACATCACAAATAATAATTTTAATATGCAATTTACTTATTAAATGTCTTATTTGTTTCATAAGACTATGAGCTTTAAGTATCAGACACAGTCTTGTTTGTTCTTCAATTATCATATTCCTTGGTGCTAGATGCCATAAGCTTCATAAGGGGTGGGTCAACACTCAGTTCCTCTCCCATTACACTAATATGTTACTTTTAATCCATTAGCCTATCATTCTGACATTTTCCACTTAGAAATTCATAATGGGGTTTAGACTTTATAATTATTTGGCTATTGATTAATATATTATTCTCTGAAAAATGTGTGGATAAAATATATTTTATATTTTATCATTTTTAGAAATTATTTTGTTCCCTCTCCTTTGGGAGAAAATTCTTACGTCTTATACTCCTATGTGTGCAACTGTCCTCTAAGGACCTTGCTCTTTCAGGCTTTGAGCCTCTTAACTTCTGTGGTTTGTTATACTCTATTGTGGTGTTCATCTTGTCTCATGTTAGTTGAGTGTTTACTGCTTATTGTCACCTTTATAGCTGCATGATTGTTCATAATTACCGAATCTTGTTTAAATTAACCACTTATTAAAAAAATATGGGTGAAAAAGAGAAGTTGCCTACTAAATGATCATGTTGTTTCCTTCTAATGATCTGAACTGATATTTTTAGTCATATTTAAGCTAAGGATCTATTAGTCTATTTGTCGTAGTTGTACCCTCCTCGGTTAAACATATGAAGTATATGCAAAATAGCATATAATCTATTTATGTGTTTCATTTATTTTTCAATATAGTTGAGGTGAAGAGCAGTTCTGATGGTTTCATGATCAAAATGAGAGATGGTCGACATTTAAGATGTGACCTTACCAACCCTCATGGACTATTCTTCATCAGGGACTATTCTTGTAGGACCTAATTATGAAGGGGAGGAACTTATCTCGCTGACCTGGGTATGTTTTGCCCTTACCACTTAAAAATTCCCAAGTTATCAATAAATGTGTCTTTCCAATGTCTGCTGCAACATGATGAATTCTTGGTAAATAAATCTATGATGTTTGTGATTATAGCTAGCATCTTTGGGGCATATACTGTATGGAAATTTGTCGTGTCAAAAAAAGTTTTACCACATTGACTAATAGCCTCAACTTTTCCATAATTGTTGTCCTTTCTATATAGAAATCTAAACATTGTTATTTAAGATTCTATGATGGTATATAAGATTGTGTGATGCTTGTGGTTGTTGAATATGACTGAATTCTGACTTGAGGTCAACATATAATAATAATCTACAAGTCTTGTAACAGAAAATATGTTTACCACTATGCTTACTAAAATTAATTCATGAAATGGCCGATTAAGATTCCATTTTTTTCTTGTAAGGTTCTTTTTCTATTTGGATTTGTAGCAAATGATATTGTGATTGCCTATTTGTTTTTTTCTGCTTACGAGCAATACGGTGTACATTAGTACCACGTAGCAACTCTATTGTCTTTGTGTATTGATTTTGGCACTAAGTGCATCCGGTGATCTATTTGCTTCATTTTCTCGACTTTATTATTTTAAAATATGTTCGGAAGATTGCTTCTCGACCTTCTTTACAATCTCGGCTATCAAATTTACGTACTCACGCTTACTAAGACAAGGGATGAAATTATGAAGTGTACTCTCTCTATATATGTAGATATACTTTGATTGAAGAACTGTGGTAGCTTTAGATGGTTAATTGTAAAGATAATGAATGATTATGTAGTGGATGATTTTATTAAGTTAATAATATTTTAGTTTTTTGTATTTTTGCCATTATTTGCTATGGGGACATTAAGCCAATCAGGTACACAAAAAGAATGTCAAATTTTGATTTGGTAACAATATAATTCGTTACCAAAGCATTGAACAAGTTTTAATATAGCAACAATGTTTTATACATTTAGCAACAAATTTTCGTTGTTAATTGCATTAAAAATATAATATTTGCCAATGAAAAATTAACCTAATAACAATGAAGAGGATATTGTTGCTAATACTAATATAAAAGGCAACATTTTTTATCGTTGCAAATCCTATTAACTTTCGTTGCACATATAAAGAAACGACAATATATAATGTCGTTACTAATCGAAGACTTTCGTTGCTATTGAAAAATAACCAGCAACAAACATTTTCATTGTTGATTCAGCATAATGTCGTTGCCAAATCATATAATCAGCAACGAAAATCGTTGCTAAAAAATTTATATTCCGCAACGAAAGCAAGCTTCGGCAACAATTTTCATAATTTACTGCAACGAAAAATGTTGTTGCAAAATGGTGTCAATTGCAATGAAAATGTATGGTCGTTGCAAAAAAAAAAAAAGAGTTCATTTCGTTGCCAATTAGCAGGCTTTTGCAACGAAATGAGGTTTTTAGCAACGAAATTTTAATTATTCTGTAACAATACATTTTGTTGCTAAAGGCTAGATGTATCTGTACGAAAGCCAAATTTCATTGCAAAATGTATTACTTTTGGCAACGGAGAAAATACGTTCGTTGCGGAACAATTAGCAACGCTCATTCAAGAACGAAAGACGAATTGACGTAAATTAATTTGCCAAAAACATTTAGCAACGAAATTTGGCACCTTTAGCAACGAAAATTGGTTGTTACTGAAGCCCCATTTTTTTGTAGTGTTTAAATCTACAAATTAGATAGAAACAAGTTAAACACCTTAATCAACTAACTCACTATATCTGTAACAACCCGATATTTTCTATACAAATAAATCACAAATTTTGCGAATAATTTTTTTATTTTTTATTTATTAAAATAAATATGGGGAAATATGTGTCAAGGTAATGTGTATATATATGTGTGTGTGATAAATAAAAATATATTTATTACATGTGTATTTACAAATGATTTTATTTTAGAAATATTGATCATTATAAATTATATTTTTATAATAATTAATTATATTGTAAAAATGTTTTTATTAATTATTTTCCATGAAATATAATTATATATTATTTAAATAATATATGAAATGATTTTTAGAATAATAATAATTATTTTATTATATGAATCTTGTTGATTATTAAGTTAATTATTTTAACTTAATAATGCTATGTATGGAGATAAATCGGATATGGAATCGAACCCTAATTACGGTTTTGATCAATGCTTGAGAATAATAAAATAATATCAATTATATTTTGATTTTTCGATTACTATAAATATATATCTTGTGTATGTATGTGGTGATGATGATTGATCAATTATGGTGCAGTATTTGAAAACCCTAGTTTTACTGTGGGAAACCATAAATTGAAAGTCATTTTGGAGTTTAAGAATATTATACAACTGTGTTATATGATTTTATAGTTAATTAGTTTAACCCTAATTAACATTTAGATATATTAATTTCTTGGTAACCCTAATTACCAAAATTATAAACCCTAATTACTAAATTAGCAAAGTTAATTATAATTATTATATAATAATTTAATGTTCATGCATAATTAGAAAGTTAACCTAATTAAGAAAACCCTAATTACAAATTTTAGAAACTAAAATTTTATTTTGTACAAACCCTAATTGCTAGATATTACAAATGCTTTGTGCTAAACCTTAGGGTTAAACCCTAAGAGTTAAATCCTAAGGGTTTGCTAATTGACCAATGTGCCATTAAAATTGTAAGGTTAATGACTATTCTACCCTTTTTGTGCATTAATGAAGCTAATGTGTAGGTTTTGACAATAGGTGTAGTTGGTGACCTAATCCAACAACCCCATGTGGTTGAAATTGACAACAATTAACTTCTAGATCAACCATTCATGCATCCAAGACTTCTATAAATAGATTAAGAGAGAGAGAAGCTTGCATTTATTAGCCAATTTTATGCACAACACTCAAGCCTTTTCTCTCAACCCGAACCAACAAAATTATAAGACAAACCAGTCCGAAGACTAGCCCCACGAACAACTACATCAAACTCAGAATCATTGAACCAAAAATTTTCTTAGAAAGGTATAAAACCCTACTCAAAAATCTATACAATTTTATGTTTATATGTTATGTTTAATTGTTAAAATATGTTAGTTATAGTCTATTTTGATGATCTGGTTTTGTAGTATACATATCCATAACATCTATATCTTCAAATTGATGATTTTTCAAAATCTAGAAAAACTTGGTTCTGTGGTCTAACAACGAATGTCAGTGGCCACATATCCTTGCTCGATTATGTTTGTTGTTGTTTTTAAGTTGTTATTGGTAGCTTGTAATGTGATCTTTAATCTGCAAAAAGAACCAGGGTCATTTGATGTCTAGAATGGAAGTTATTAACGATCAAATATCGTTGACCGGCATTGACCGGAAGAAATCTGGGCAGCCTAGATTATGCCCAGATCGGTCTGACAGCATGTTTGTGTGCCTAGATCTGTCAGGTGACTCGTTGTTTGTTGTTTTTGTTGCCTCTAAATGGTAGTCTTGTATATGAACTCCGATATTATGCCTTAAAATCTCCTAAGAATCAAGTATGCTGACTTTAGTGTCCGGTCAAAGTAAGCAAAAAGGTTATGAGGGTTGTTTTCTGGGCAAACCCAAAAAACCTTCAAACGATTTTCTGACATAGTTTGACCGACGTGTATCTGCTTTATTTGTTGATGTTATGACAATGTTATATGATATATTTGTAGTCATATGTGTTGTCTACAAGCTGGAAATGATAGATCGCAAAAACAATTTTTGTGTTGCAAGTTATGAAGATCATAAGTTGCCTACTCGGACTGCTCTTCATTTCTGGAAACCTAGAAATGAAGAACATCTACTGACAAAGTTTTCTGAAGCCTGGATCTCTTTGGTTTCTTATATTTTGAACCTTTTGATGGCTGTATTGTGTAGTATTACATGAGTACTACAAGATCTAAGCTTTTGATTAGACAGAAACAAATTAGAAAGAACATTAAGCTCGGTCAAAGTAGCTAGCCCGGTTTTTGACATAATTTTATGGGTTTGCATGAAGAACACGAAGAACACCTATAGCGACGGTTACATATTTATAGGTGATCTTCTTGAGCTTACGATTTTGTATAAAAATTATATTTTATTAAATAATTAGTACTAATTAGTTGTTAATTATTAAAAATACAAAATAAATTATTAAAAATTATTTTAAAGTCCGAAAATTATATTTTAATTATTTTAGATATATTTCATAAATATTTAATATTTTTGGAAAATCAAAGGTATTTAATTTATTTAATAATTATGTTAAATAAATTATTTAAAAAAAGTTTTAATACTTTAAAAATCATTTAAAAATTATATTATGGAATGAGAAAATATTGTAAGTTATTATTAATGACTTTTAATATTTTGTGATGAAATTGTTAATTAATTAATATTAATGATAATTTAGTTATTTAATAATGAATTAAATAAATAGATTAAAAATAATTTTATTATATTAAAAATCATTTTAAATAATAATAAGGTGTTTAAATATATTTGAAGTTATAAAATATAACTTTTAATATTTAAGGATAATTTCATTAATAATTTAATATTAATTATATTAATTTAATGTTAATGATATTTAATAATTATATTAAATAAATGGTTTAAAAATAATTTTATTGATTTAAAAATCATTTAAAAGGATATAAATGAATTAAAAATATTTTAGGTTATAATTAATGACTTTTAAATATTTGGATAAGTAATACATTAATATTTTAATATTAATGGTAATTATTTAAAATTGATTTTAAATGTTTTAAAATTCATTTAAGGGTAAAATTAATACTTTAAAAATATTCTAAGTTATTATAAATAACTTTAATATTTTGGAAATGGTTTCATTAATACTTTAATATTAATGATAATAGAATTATGTAATGTTTAAATCATTTGATAATGATTTCGGTGTTTGAAAATTTATGATAAATTATAATAAATGTTTATTAAGTCATTTAAAATAATATGACTAATACTTAAGGATGTTGAACTTGGAGATAGAGTCTTAGACTCGATTCTTACCCGATAAAGCGGTCAGTGAGCCAGACATATTTTAGATAATTTGATTAGATGATGTGATTAGGTTATGTATTGAACATTGCATATGATTAGGTTATGTCTTTGGCCATATGTTATATATGTGTTATAGTATCTAATCGAACGAATGATCCGATTAATGATAGGTCGTGATATAAGAGATAGAACTAAGTTGCATATTATAAGCAGTAACGCATCGGCCAAGTATCCTACCTTTGCATTTCCTTTATCTGATGGACATGAGTAAGAATGTTTCAGAGTTATATTATTCTTTATGCATTATTAACCCTATATTATATATGCCCATTGATTATCAACATGTTAGTATATGGTAATTCGGATATATATTACATTCGTTAATTTCTATAAAATGGTTATACAAGTGTCCCCACTTGGATAATCATTGCGATTAACCACACATGTTGATACACCTTTGTCAATTACCCGTATATATATATATGTTGAATTATAGATTATTGTTGATCAAGATAAAACCTTTGGTTTGGAACCCCGACAGGTATGAAAATCCCGTTCACGGGAAAATTTTTATGTGCCCAAGGCAGCCAGAGTGAATGATCACATCGTTCTTGTTATGTAATATTGATCAATCTGAGGAGTCTGATGGTTTGATCACCCCGTGCTAAGTAAGTTATGACGGTTTATAGATGAAGTTCTGTTTAACCTTTTCGAAAATGAAAACAATGTTCATAGTATGTCACTTTAACCCTATTTATAGTCAATACGTAGTTTTAAAAGTTTGAAAGAGGGTTGTTATGTTATTATTATTGGTTCAAATTACTTCACAACTATTGATTTGTTGTAGAAGGGTAGTATAAAGAAAATATTTAAATTCTTTCAGCTTATATATATAATTGTAAATACTTGCTGGGCACTCAAATGCTCATCCTTGCTTAGTTTAAATGTTTTCAGCTAAGTGCGAACAACCTGAAGGCTCCACTAAGAACAAGGGAAAGGGGAAAGTTGCTGAGTGAATGCAATACTATTTTATGTAATATTTTGAGATTATGAATACTATGATATCTAATTATCTAATATTATGTAATGAATGTTTAAAGGTCTCGTACCTGGGGATTAGACTCTGATTATATGAAAATTAAGTTGATCTTTATATTATTGTTATTATTATTAGTATTATTCTGCTCATAGAAATGGTATCATGAAGCACCGAGTTCGGGTTTCAAGTACCCAAATTTGGGGGCTTTACAAGTTGGTATCAGAGCTATAGGGTTAGAAACCTTAGGTGGGTTAGACCTTAGCCTATAACCTTAGAATAGAGGGAAACGTTAAAAATATAAATAACTCATATAGAGTTTAAAAAGGAGATGAATTGAATAAATTCATCGTCAATCAAAATAAAAGATAACTTATATAAAACTCTTATTTGTTATGTGTATATACTATATGCTAATCAGGATAATTTATGTGTGTAGATGTCTGGTGGAAAAGGCTTGTTATATGCTTATAGCATGAAGAAGGATCAAACCCATACATCCGAGCTAATATCGAAGCCAATAGCTGAAATAGAAGCTCACAATGAAAACGACTTGGATGAGGTGGTCATTGTAGAAAATGTAATACCAGATCCGAAAATGGTGGAACTGACAGATAGTGATTCGGACACTAAAGTTGAAGTTGATCAAGCATCAATGAAAGTGCAGAATTTGAGGAACAAGGTTTCTTCTCTGGAAAAGCTGTGGGAAATAAAAAAGTTATTGAATAGTCAATTGCGTCAGGCGTTAATAGAAATAATGGAAGAACAAGATAAGCTTAAAATCCAAATTGATCAGATGGGAGCCTCAAGCAACACTTCGTGTGCAGCTCCGAGCAAGAAGGGAAAAAAGAAAGATAGAAGACCATGACTTAGGAAAGCCCGATAAGAAGAAAGGGAAAAGAATATGTTATCTTTGTGGTTATGAGGGGCATACCACTCTGTATTGTGTGATAACCCGAGATTTCGAATAATCAAAATTTTACGAATAAATTTTTTTTTATTTTATTTAATATTAACTGTTAATAGTGTACTGAGAATTAGTGAGACAAGTCTCGAGAATTAGTCAATTTGTGTATTGACCGAGAAAATAGAGTAAAGATGAGCTTAATGACTTTAGAAACCCTAACCCTAATTTTCTGGATAGGATTCTAGAGAAAATACAATTAAAATAATTGTATTGTTGATTATGTGTTTGAATTTGTATAGAAATGTTGATCAATAATTGATCGGATAAGGTTTAATATTAATAAACCTTAATAAGGGATTTAAAACCCTAATCTTAAATTTAGAAAATAAAATGTACGATTAAAAACCCTAATTAGACGTTAAGGAACCCTAATTTCAAAACCGGAATTGTAAACCCTAATTAGGCAACCCTAATTTTTTATTAGCATGCCTAAAGTGTTTGTTAAACTTCAATATGATTAGAAAGCTCTAATTATATTTTTTGTATATTAATTTTCTATTTAGAAAACCTAATTGCATTTTAGGAATTTTATTTTCTAATTCCTAAACCCTAAATTTGAAAATTGTCAGGAGCTAGATATTTTAAAACCTAAAGGGTACAAAACCTAAACCCTAGATTGTCCAAACCCTAAACCCTAAGGGTTTCATCTAATGCAAAAATCTTGAAATTTAAGGAAATGACCAAAATGCCCTTTATGGGATTTTTTTAAAGTTAACTTGCAAAATTGTCCAACAACTTTATTAGGTCACCAACTCTCTTGACTTTTGCAACATAAAATCTCGTAAATCAACAAGCAAAAATCGTCGAGGATCAAATGAAAGCAACATCAAGCATTATATATAAGTTTAGAGAGAGAAAAAGTCCATAACTTAGACATTTTGTAAACTTAGCTCTCACCAACTCTTTCCCATACAAGACCTCCGAAAATTAGAAGTATATCAGTCCTAAATTTAGTCCATAGATCAACCAATAACAGATTTGAGGATTAAGATCAAGAATCGAAGCTAAAAAGGTATAACCAAGTTTTTAATTTTTGATCTTGTATGCTTGAAACATTTTTGTGTTTTTGTGTTTAGAAAATTGCTATTGGATGTTATATGAAGATCTATGATGATCTATCATGAATCCATAGCATTAAAGTGCCTTAAAATAATTTTTTTCAAAAACTGTTCTTGAGAAAAAAATTCGTGTCTGACAAGGAATGTCAGTCGCTTTAAATCCTTGTGTGTTTGTTGTTTTAGTTGTTTTAAAGTTTTAATCGATAGCCTGCTATGTTGTCTTTCATATCCAAGTGGTAGATTAGAAATTGAATGGCTATATTAGGAGTTATTAACGGTCAAAACCCGTTGACCGGGATTGACCGAGCCAAAATCTGGGCAAGCCCAGAACTTGAAAACACGTCTGACAGCAACTTTGTGTTCTTAGATCTGTCAGTCGGTGTAGCTTTTGTTGTTGTTAATTGGTAGATATTGTATCTAGTAGTGTGGGATATAGATCTGGGTTCATAGAAGGCTTATAACTTCTTTGGATTGCTCAGAAAATTTGGTCAAAGTAGGCGTCTCAAGCAGATTTTGAAAATCTGGGTAAAACCCAGAATTCTGGGCAACGAGCTGTCTGACATACTTTGACCGTGTCTTGTAGGTTGATTATGTTGATGATAACCTGAGTTTATATTTTAGTAATGTACCTTGACACTAGTAATATAACTTTGAGCCATCAAACGACTTAAACTAAGACCAGAACATAGCTTAAATTGAGCTTGAATATGGCAACTCGAACTGCTCATGCCCAGAAAATTCCCAGGTCACGTTGTCAGTGATTTTAGGGGCTTGAATCTTGATGGTGTTGAGTGATATCACCTTGATTGTTGTTGATTCTTGTAGTGTTACATAAACCCTACAAGATCGTGCTTAAAGATTTCCCGTAAACCTGCTTGGATCGAGAATTGCAAGCTGATCAACGATGACCAGCGGAATCGCCGTACGTCGGTGTTCTTGAGCCAAGAACACCAACAATGACGCTTTAATAATCGTTAAAGGGATTTAGCGATTTTAATAATTAATTTTATTTTCCGAATATTCCTAAATTAATAAAATTAGAAATAAATTCTAAAATTACCAAAAATGATTTTAAAAATTATTTTAAATTATGAAAAATAATTTCGACCAATTTGAATATTTTTCTTTAATATTTATAATTATTTAAATATTAAAGGTATTTAATTTATTTAATTAGTGTATTAAATAAATTAGAGAAAAGTGATTTAATATTATGAAAAATCATTTTAAATAAGAAAATGTATTTAAAAATATTTTGAGTTATAAAATGTAACTTTTAATATTTTTGGTGAATTTTCATTAATAATTTAATATTAATGATATTAGATTTATTTGATTATTAATTAAATAAATAAGATAAAATAATTTAAATGATTTAAAAATCATTTTTAATTGAGAATAAAGTGTTAGAAAATATTTTAAATTATAAAATATAATTTTCAATATTTTTGGAGAATTTTCATTAATAAATTAATATTAATTATATTTGATTTATTTAATTATGATATTAAATAAATGAATTAAAAATGATTTTATTGATTTAAAAATCATTTAACAATGAGAAAAATAGTTTAAAAATATTTTAAGTTATAAATTATGACTTTTAATATTTAGATAATAATTTCATTAATATTTATATATGAATGGTGGTGATTTAAAAATGATTTTAATTACTTTAAAAATCATTTAAGTGGAATATTGTTGATTTAAAAATATTTTAAGTTATTGATAATAACTTTAATATTTTGACAAGTATGTTATTGATATTTAAATATTTTTAGATATTAATAATGATAAGATTAATTGAGAATTAAATCATTTAAAAATGATTTCGATGTTTAAAAATTATTATAAATTATAATAATTGCTTGATAAATATTAAAAGCTTAGAAAAATATTATAATTGATAATTGAGTTATCTAAATTAATATTGAAGCTTAGAGACCAAGTTTAATGGACAATCAATGTGTTAATTGTTTGGATAGGTGATCGAACAGAGAATGGACCAAGTCCAACCAGGACTAATATAGTTAGACTTGTTATGTGTTTTATATAGGTTATAAACAATCGATGTGACTATGTGGTAATGTGCCTAGGAGAAGTTTGATGTGAACTACGATTATTACGTGTTATGAATAATTGTCCTAATTGTAAGACCGATATTATTGATTATAGGTCTTTCAAAGCGAGATAAGTATTTTGTGTAGTCAGTAATCACGGAAGAGGCAAGTTCCCTAACTCAACCTTGAGTTATTTCATTCAATTACTATTGGTGGATAATTATTGCTAATTATGCCACGTCCAGGGATTTATTGTTGAAATTAAATTATTGAATTAGAATATATATATTCGTTGAATTACTGTTGTTGGATATTCATATCAGAAGTTAGAATTAACATCTGATGATAATTCTTGTTTATTGTCAAATTATCTTTGAGAAATGTCTTAGCTAATTATTCGGCTGAGCGAATATTAGTTAGAACTTGATAAGTTCGAGAAGAGAATTCAATTATTATTGATAGATCGATGCCAATTATTTCGGCTAAGATCGAGAAGTAAAGGGAATTTGAAATCATAGTATTTCGTTGTTAAATCAAAATCTTGATTACGAGGATCGAGAAGAACAACCTTTTATAAAAGGGAATATCATTAAATCGTATATTCGATCATTGCTTGACTTAAATATTATGCATAATATAGGGTATAATAAGTCGATCACTTGTTATACTTGCGGCAGAGGGGTATGATTTAATCTTTACGGTTATCGATACACTGGGTATATCAAAGTATAACTTTGATAGTTACTCGAGAAGAGAAGTTCAAGATCCAATGGATCGCTTCAAGATAAATCGGAAAACAATCCACTTTGCAAATTCGTAGAATTAATTCTTGATTATTCAATTGAATATATCGTTAGAACCTTGAAAGCGTTGTACCTTTCATCATTACATTATTATGCAAAGATAAAATACGAGAAAACTTGTTATTGAATAACGATTTGTTCAATATTTCAAAGTTCCCGAACTTTGGTTTCATTCTATCAAAATAGATAGTCCGGTGATTTGAATACTTATACATTTATTGTATATGTATTAACTTGCATGGGCAAATTTGTTGCTCACCCTTGCTAAATAAAACATTTTTCACTAGGGACCAAGTGGCGAGGAGTCTTTGCGAAGAATAAAGGCAAAGGCGTTGTAATAAACTAGTTATGATTAACATATTTATTATGTTGTATTTGTAAACCTTTTTTTTGTATATCTAAAGGGTATATTTGTAATGTTAAGGTTAGTGAACCTAGGTGATGTATTATTAGTAAACTCTGATAAAAACTTATGTAAGATACTATCTATATATATTATGGGTAGTTAAATGTTATTTATATTGTGGATCGTGAACACCAAACTCGAGAATCAGGTAACCCGGATTTGGGGGCACAAAGTTGGTATCAGAGTCAGAGGTTATAAACCTTAAGTGGGGTGGGGAAAACCCTAGGATTATAACCAAAAGCGAGATAGAGAATACTCAAATAGAGTACTAAGTGAGAGATTGCCAAAGTGCAACGATAGTGAGAAAAGTGGACACATAGTGTGAGAAGTTTGTCTTGGTGAAGTACTAATCAAGTTGTTTAAACCGATTGTAGGATGTCTGGAAAAGACGAAATGGGTGAGAGAGATGCCACGGTTGTACCAACCATGCCGATGGCCAGAGTGCCAAAGACATAGTGAGTCTGTTGAAGAAGTGGGGAAAGATGAACCAATGATCAATCTTGGGAGTGATCATGACGATTATCCCGAGATGTATCTAAGTGATGATGATGGGAGGCTGAGTCCTAAGAAGCTAAGGTGGAACTAAAGAATAAGATCAAGGTTGGTGAACAAGATCAATTATCTGTAGAAGTCCGTGAACTCCTGAGTAAGGTATTTATTTTAGAGGAGTTGTGGAAGACGGAGCGGCATTACGTGAAATGACGTAAGAACGGAATGAGCTCGAGTAGCGCAGTTGAAAGGATGAAGGTCAAGGTGGAGGATCATCTGAGGGAACAATCAAGCAGCAGAAGGACAAGAAAAAAAGGAAGAGGGACGACGACAGCTCTAATTACGAGAAGACAAGTCCAAGAAGAAGCAAGCTTGTATCAAGTGTGGAAAGACTCACGCCGAGAATGCATGATGTGGAAGAATGTATGCTTCAACTGCGCAAGCGAAGGACATATTTCTCTGCATTGTCCTAAGCCAAATATGAGGAAATGTTTTTCATGTGGGCAAACGGGGCACAAATTTAATAAGTGTCCTAGCAAGAAGAAGACTGGAGAAGGCAATGGTCCATAGATAATTAAGATATAAGTGTAGTATCTTTTGGTAGAAGCTTTTGATATTAAGCATTGTAATATCGAGAACAATGTGTAAACATATGTAAATATATGTTCTATGAATAAAATCTTTATTTTCTATATGAATATAAGATTAAGATAAATTTGTGAGTTCTTAAAACTCATACTTATGATAAATTAATGACTCATAATTATATGAAATGTTTTGAACCCCTTAGCGAATGGACGCCAAAGGTCTGACTAGGATAAGTTCATACACTAATATAATTGTGGCAAGTTAATGAACTCATAAGTGTGGTAAGTTTGATGAACTGGAAATAGTAAGGTGAAAATGGAGAATGTCAACTTTTTGTGTAAAGTTGGAGAATTGCAACTTTTGTAAAGTTGTGTGTGTTAACCCTAGTATTATTTTAAAGGGATAGTTATATGTGTTAAGTAATATAGGTACTATGTGCTATTTGAATAAATATGCGAATACTTGAAAATTATGTGTTGAATTCATATTGTGTTAAGAATTTGTAAAGAGAAAGAATATTAATATAAGATTTTCATTTAAATCGGATCATGCCACTTTAACTACGTAATCCAAACCAAAGAGAAGAGCAATCAGAATAATGAAGGAGGTCAAGTCGACCCGATGCAAAATTTTGCAAATATGATAGCCAAAGCTTTGGAAAATGTAACTCTACTTTGCAAGGGAAGAGTAAGAATCACCAAATACGTGATTGGCTAATTTCAAGGATTTTAAGCGGTGGGACAAACCCGTAATTCAAGGGACTACGGATCCGATTGAAGCCTGACTTGGGTGAAGGAAATGGAGAAAGCGTTCATCATTGCGGCGTGTGGCGGTAAGAGCAAAAGACAATGATTTGCAACATATCTAATGAAGGGAGAAGCCAATTATTGGTGGGAGACGAATCAAGCGAGAGCCGGTACAAACCAGTAGTAGCATGGACCAGATTTAAGGAGTTGTTCTTTGAGAATTACTTCGCGCCGAGAGTATGCAAGCCCGGATGGAAGTTAAGTTCTTGGAACTTAAGCAGAGAATTTGTCTGCTTTGAGTATCTTTGCTAAATTCAACGAATTGGTACGATTTGCACCTCATCGTGGATATGAAGCGAGAAAGGCAAGAAGATTCGAGAACGGATCGAAACGGGAATATTCAATAAGGTAGCGGTATTGGCAGATCAATACGTTTATGGCTCTCTTGGAGAAAGCGTTAATTCTTTGAAGGAGGAAGCGAGGTCGCATCTCGCTTTTATCGGAGAAGAAGAAGAAGACCAATGAGGGTGGAAGCATCGGTGGTAGTAACTCAAACAAGAGGAAGTGGAGCGAGAATACCCAATCGGGTAGTAAATTGAAGGGAATAGGAAAGGAGCGAGCCTTGTGCGAATTGTGGAAAGAACCACGCGGTGTTTGTCTCGAAGAGGAAGGGGTTTGTTATAATTGCGACAAGAGGGCTACATGTCACCCAATTGTCCCAACCCAAAGAAGATACAAGGTTGTTTTGCTGTGGATCGATCGACCTTCAAAAAGGAACCTCGCCCAAAGAGAAATGCCGAGAAGGAAAGTGCCAATAAGGGACCCAGAAGGAACATTGGCAATCCGAGGACCCGCACAAACCAGAAGATCAACCGCCTGTACATTTAACATGACGGCCACCAGGCGATGGCTACTCCGGAGGTGGCGGCAGTAACGATTTCATTAGAAATTTAATTACGCGAGTAATATTAGTTTGATATGGTGAGAATTGTTTTCTTTTATAGATTCAAGTCACAAGTTAGAAATTAAGACACAATTTAATATTGTGTTGATAAAAATGAATTGATGATACAACTTTAAAAGATTGTAGAGAATAAGAAAGCGGTGATTCCGAGGACTAATCCTTTTAAGGAGGGGTGAATGTGATAACCCTTGATTTGAATAATCAAAATTTTACTGAATAAATTTTTTTTTTTTATTTAATATTAATTAATAGTGTCTTGAGAATTAGTGAGACAAGTCTCAGAAATTAGTCAATTTGTGTATTGATGAGAAAATAGAGTAAAGATGAGCTTAATGACTTTAGAAACCCTAACCCTAATTTTCTGGATAGGGATTCTAGAGAAAATACAATTAAAATAATTGTATTGTTGATTATGTGTTTGGACTATATAGAAATGTTGATCAATAATTGATCGGATAAGGTTTAATATTAATAAACCTTAATAAGGGATTTAAAACCCTAATCTTAAATTTAGAAAATAAAATGTACAGCTTAAAACCCTAATTATACGTTAAGGAACCCTAATTTCAAAACAAAAATTGTAAACCCTAATTAGGCAACCCTAATTTTTATTAGCATGCCTAAAGTGTTTGTTAAACTTCAATATGATTAAAAGCTCTAATTATATTTTTGTATATTAATTTTCTATTTAGAAAACCTAATTGCATTTTAGGAATTTTATTTTCTAATTCCTAAACCCTAAATTTGAAAATTGTGGGAGCTAGATATTTTAAAACCTAAAGGGTACAAAACCTAAACCCTAGATTGTCCAAACCCTAAACCCTAAGGGTTTCATCTAATGCAAAAATCTTGAAATTTAAGGAAATGACCAAAAAATGCCCTTTATGGGATTTTTTTAAGTTAACTTGCAAAATTGTCCAACAACTTTATTAGGTCACCAACTCTCTTGACTTTGCAACATAAAAAATCTCGAAATCAACAAAGAAAATCGTCCAAGGGGATCAAACAAAAGCAACATCAAGCATTATATATAAGTTTAGAGAGAAAAAAAAAGTCCATAACTTAGACATTTTGTAAACTTAGCTCTCACCAACTCTTTCCCCATACAAGACCTCCGAAAATTAGAAGTATATCGGTCCTAAATTTAGTCCATAGATCAACCAATAACATATTTGAGGATTAAGATCAAGAATCGAAGCTAAAAAGGTATAACCAAGTTTTAATTTTTGATCTTGTATGCTTGAAACATTTTGTGTTTTGTGTTTTGTGTTTAGAAAATTGCTATTGGATGTTATATGAAGATCTATGATGATCTATCATGAATCCATAGCATTAAAGTGCTATAAAATAATTTTTTCAAAAACTGTTCTTGAGAAAAAATTCGTGTCCCACAAGGAATGTCGATCGCTTTTAAATCCTTGTGTGTTTGTTGTTTTAGTTGTTTTAAAGTTTTAATCGATAGCCTTGCTATGTTGTCTTTCATATCCAAGTGGTAGATTAGAAATTGAATGGCTATATTAGGAGTTATTAATTCAATTCAAAACCCGTTGACCGGATTAATGAAGCAAAAAATCGGGCAAGCCTGAACTTGAAAACACGCGCGTCGACAAAGAACTTTGTGTTCTTAGATCATCGATTCGGTGTAGCTTTTGTTGTTGTTAATTGGTAGATATTGTATCTAGTAGTGTGGGATATAGATCTGGGTTCATAGAAGGCTTATAACTTCTTTGGATTGCTCGAAAAATTTGGTCAAAGTAGCGTCTCAAGCGATTTTGAAAATCAGGTAAAACCTGCAATTCAGGCAACGAGTTGTCGACATACTTTGACCGTGTGTCTTGTAGGTTGATTATGTTGATGATAACCCGAGTTTATATTTTAGTAATGTACCTTGACACTAGTAATATAACTTTGAGCCATCAAACGACTTAAACTAAGACCGAACATAAAACTTAAATTGAGCTTGAATATGGCAACTCGAATCGCTTCATGCCCGTAAAATTCCCGTGTCACGTTATCGGTGATTTTAGGGCTTGAATCTTGATGGTGTTGAGTGATATCACCTTGATTGTTGTTGATTCTTGTAGTGTTACATAAACCCTACAAGATCGTGCTTAAAGATTTCGTAAACTGCTTTGGATCGAGAATGGCAAGCGGCAAACGATGACCAAGTGAATCGCCGGTATTGCCGTTGTTCTTGAGCCAAGAACACCAACAATGACGCTTTGTGTCGTTAAAGGGATTTAATGACGGAATAATTAATTTTATTTTCCTAATATTAGGAAATTAATAAAATTAGAAATAAATTCTAAAAATTACCAAAATGATTTTAAAAATTATTTTAAATTATGAAAAATAATTTCGACCAATTGAATATTTTTTTCTTTAATATTTATAATTATTTAAATATTAAAAGGTATTTAATTTATTTAATTAGTGTATTAAATAAATTAGAGAAAAGTGATTTAATATTATGAAAAATCATTTTAAATAAGAAAATGTATTTAAAAATATTTTGAGTTATAAAATGTAACTTTTAATATTTTGGTGAATTTTCATTAATAATTTAATATTAATGATATTAGATTTATTTGATTATTAATTAAATAAATAAGATAAAATAATTTAAATGATTTAAAAATCATTTTTAATTGAGAATAAAGTGTTAGAAAATATTTTAAATTATAAAATATAATTTTCAATATTTTTGGAGAATTTTCATTAATAAATTAATATTAATTATATTTGATTTATTTAATTATGATATTAAATAAATGAATTAAAAATGATTTTATTGATTTAAAAATCATTTAACAATGAGAAAAATAGTTTAAAAATATTTTAAGTTATAAATTATGACTTTTAATATTTAGATAATAATTTCATTAATATTTATATATTAATGGTGGTGATTTAAAATGATTTTAATTACTTTAAAAATCATTTAAGTGGAATATTGTTGATTTAAAAATATTTTAAGTTATTGATAATAACTTTAATATTTTGACAAGTATGTTATTGATATTTAAATATTTTTAGATATTAATAATGATAAGATTAATTGAGAATTAAATCATTTAAAAATGATTCCGATGTTTAAAAATTATTATAAATTATAATAATTGCTTGATAAATATTAAAAGCTTAGAAAAATATTATAATTGATAATTGAGTTATCTAAATTAATATTGAAGCTTAGAGACCAAGTTTAATGGACAATCAATGTGTTAATTGTCGGATAGGGTGATCAGAACACCGAGAATGGACCGAAGTCCAACCAGACTAATATAGTTAGACTTGTTATGTGTTTATATAGGTTATAAACAATCGATGTGACTATGTGGTAATGTGCCTAGGAAGTTTGACCGTGAACTACAATTATTACGTGTTATGAATAATTGTGCTAATTGTAAGACCGATATTATTGATTATAGGTCTTTCGAAAGCAGATAAGTATTTTGTGTAGCTGTAATCAGTGGAAGAGGCAAGTTCCCTAACTCAACCTTGAGTTATTTCATTCAATTACTATTGGTGGATAATTATTGCTAATTATGCCACGTCCAGGGATTTATTGTTGAAATTAAATTATTGAATTAGAATATATATATTCGTTGAATTACTGTTGTTGGATATTCATATCTGTAGAAGTTAGAATTGACAGTACAGATAATTCTTGTTTATTGTCAAATTATACTGAGAAATGTCTTAGCTAATTATTCCGGCTGAGCGAATATTAGTTAGAACTTGATAAGTTCGAGAAGAAATTCAATTATTATTGATAGATCGATGCCAATTATTTCGGCTAAGATCGAGAAGTAAAGAAAATTTGAAATCACAAGATTTCGTTGTTAAATCAAAATCTTGATTAAAAGATCGGAAGAACAACCTTTTATAAAAAGGAATATCATTAAATCGTATATTCGATCATTCATGTATGCGACTTAAATATTATGCATAATATAGGTTATAATAAAGTCGATCACTTGTTATACTTGCGAGGGGTATGATTTAATCTTTACGGTTATCGATACACTGGGTATATCAAAGTATAACTTTGATAGTTACTTTCGAGAAGAGAAGTTCAAGATCCAATGGATCGCTTCGAAGATAAATCTGAAAACAATCCACTTTGCAAATTAAGTAGAATTAATTCTTGATTATTCAATTGAATATATCGTAGAACCTTGAAAGCGTTATGCGATATAAAATACGAGAAAACTTGTTATTGAATAATGATTTGTTCAAACTATTTCAAAGTTCCCCGAACTTTGGTTTCATTCTATCAAAATAGATAGTCGGTGATTTGAATACTTATACATTTATTGTATGTATTAACTTACGAGGCAAATTTGTTGCTCACCCTTGCTAAATAAAACATTTCAAATTTAGGGACGAAGTGGCGGGAGGTCTTTACGAAGAATAAAAGGCAAAGGCGTTGTAATAAACTAGTTATGATTAACATATTTATTATGTTGTATTTGTAAACCTTTTTTTATATATCTAAAGGGTATGTTTGTAATGTTAAGGTTAGTGAACTGGGTGATGTATTATTAGTAAACTCTGATAAAAACTTATGTAAGATACTATCTATATATATTATGGGTAGTTAAATGTTATTTATATTGTGGATCGTGAACACCAAACTCGGGAATCAGGTAACCCGGATTTGGGGGCGTCACATATTGTCTCGACTATAAACCAGGTGCATATTTTATTTGTGGATTGAAAGGTCATCAGGCGAAGGGTTATCCAAGAAAAAAGCTTAGTAATTAGGTAGTATAGGTTCTATTGTGTAGGCGTGTTTAATATAATATGTGTGCTTAGTATGTCTGTGTAATGAAATATTCTCAACTTTTGTGTTGGTTAAGGTTGTAAATCCCGACTTTTGTAGTCACAAAGGGATAACTGATGTATAAAGTAATATGCGCTATGATATGTATAGTATTTTGAAATCGTTGAATGAAAATGAATCTAATTTTGAGAAATGGAACAAGTTTAATATATTAAACTTATGCGATAAGGTTTAGAATCTAAGTTAATAAAGTATAATTTATGGTTTTACTTAATCAGATAATGCCGCCAAGACGTCAAACTCGAAACCAAAGGGAAGAAGAATCTGTCAATAATGTTGAGGGACAACAACAAGTAGACCCGATGCAGCACTTTGCGAATATGGTAGCACAGGCTATGCAACAAGGAATACCATCCGTAGGGAACCAGCCGGATAATCACTTCGCGAATTTTATAGTTTTCAAAGCTGTAGGACCGCTGATGATGGGGTAATATACCCATAAATCGGATATACTTGAGCTTAGATTTGTGTGTTCTCTAGTCCTTTAGTAGTCATTTTACTGTGTTTAAGTTGTGTTGTTGCAGGATTATGAGGGCTGGAACATATGGAGCAAATGAGCTGATAATAGGCTTGAGCATCACTTTTTGACCACCAGCGCCGGGGCACTCTTTCCTTTGATAATCCCAGCTCCGGGGCGCTGGGGTGGAGCTTCAGTTGACTGAACAAGGCACGATGACTGCTCATTTGACCACTCAATTATCGATTGTTTGAAGCCTATTTGGATTGGGATTGCTAGAGTTGGACAAGTGAAGTATAAATTGGTTATTTGCATTGAATTGGGGGACTGATTCTACACAATTGGGAGATTAATCAAGGAGCAAAAACAGATTGTGATGATTTGGACTTGGAGTTCTTCTTCTTCTTTATTCTTTTAATTTGTGTAATTCATTAAGGATGATTTATCAATTATTGTTGGTTTTAATTTTTGTTATGAACTAATTTCTTTTATTAAGATTCCAATAGAACCTTTTATGGTTATGAATTGATTATTTGATTTATTCCAATTATTTATGTTGAAGTGAATTGTTCATCTTACCTTGTGCTTATTGATTAATTATTTGGCCAATAATTACCTTGTTACTCTAGAAAGAATTGAGAGAGGAATTCTAGGGTTAGAACTGGGCATGGTGACATGTGACTTAGTTATTTGCACAGTGAATAATTAGGTTTGTGAATAGAATGAGAATATCTATTTGCCGCATGTAACACATAAGGAATTGGGATTGTAGCTAGTTTAATTCAATTGTTTTGCATAGAGATATAGCAAAATTAACTTGGATTAAATAGAAAGCAAATGATCACTTGAGAAAGGGCTTTTGACATTTGAGAATTCCTGTTAACAATTCAGTAGACATAATAATTGGGATAATTGAATATTTGATTTATAATTCATATTTGGGGATATTGGAGTCTTAATCCTTGTTTATCTGAATTTGATCATATCCTAGTTTGTTTATTTATTTTCTTTTAGAATAATTTATTTGCTTTGTTTAGTTTAGTTTTCTTAGTTCTAAAAATCACAATTATTGGTTATTTAAATAAAATTGAATTGATATAGTACTAGTACTTGGAGTTTATTAATTAGAATTCTCTGTGGGATCGACACTCTATTTTATCACTATATTACTTGTTGATCGTGTATACTTGCACGTTTTCTTTGATTATGAAATCAACCAACAAGTTTTTGGCGCCGTTGTGGGGGAATTCTTTGTTAATATTAATTCCATATTAGTTATAATCAATTCGGTCTTAATTTAAACGTTACATATTTTTTTCTTGTCTTTGCAGGAATTCTTTGTGGGTGTATGCACACTAGATCAAGGGCGAGAAAGGAACTTTTTCCTTATACAGACGAGATTGAAAGGAAGTTTCAAAAAGTGCAATCAACTAGTGCAATACACCCGAGGAAGAAAAACTAGCAGAACAAGAAATTCCATTGAACATGGCAGGGAACGACCAGAAATCACTTCGGGACTATGCCATGTCGAATGTCATGGATATACAGTCGAGTATTAGGAGGCCAGCGATTAATGCAAACAGTTTTGAGATTAAACCAACAACAATTCAAATGCTTCAGAATCAATGTCTGTTTGGGGGTAGTTCGTTAGATGATCCGAATGAGCATATCTTAAGTTTCTTGGAAGTTTGCGACACCTTCAAATTCAATAATTTATCGGAAGATGCTACAAGGTTGAGGATGTTCCCGTTTACCTTGAAAGACAAAGCGCGAAGTTGGCTACACTCTTAGCCTCCTGGTTTAATCACCACCTGGGATGACTTAGCTCGAAAATTTCTAGCTAAGTTTTTCCCACCAGCGAAGTCGGCAAAACTACGGAACGATATTCATACCTTTGCACAATTTGATTCAGAATCGTTATATGAGGCGTGGGAAAGGTTTAAGGATATGCTCCATAAGTGTCCTCACTATGGAATTCCGTAGTGGATGCAGTTAGGGATATTTTGTGATAGTTTGCAAGCGTCCACGAGGGCTAGTATAGATGCAGCAGCAGGAGGAGCAATCATGTCGAAGAGTTTTGATGAGGCATATCCGTTGTTAGAGATAATGGCCACCAATAACTATCAGTGGCCCATGACTAGGTCTAATCCTCTAAAAACTATAGGAAAGTATGACGTAGACGCGATGACAACATTACAAGCACAAGTGGCCGCAATGTCTAAGCAAATGGAATTATGGCGTCCTCTATCCACACAGCGGGTAGTGATGGTTTGTGAAATTTGTGCTGGGGGTCATACTACAGATCAATGTACTATAAATGTTGAATCAGCACAGTTTGTAGGGAGCTACAGTCGGTCTACCCAACCCTATCTGAATCAAAATGTATATAATCTAGGTTAGAAAAATCATCCCGGGTTTTCATGGAGTAACAACCAAGTTGCAGCTCAAGCGCCAAGACTACAAAACACATCCGAATTTCAAAATCCGACACAACAATCAGAGAGGAAGTCAAGTTTGGAAGAAACCATGGAAAGATTTATTAAAGCTCCGAAAAAGAAACTCGAAGAACATAAAAAGAAACATAATCAAACTGAGCTGAATATGCAAAGCCTAAATGCGTCGATCAAGAATCTGGAAAATCAAATGGGATAAATAGCACATGCATTGAATAACCGACCACTAGGAATACTTTCGAGCGATACAGAGAAAAACCCGGCCAGAAATGAGCATTGTAAGGCGGTAACTCTACGAAGTGGAAAAGAATTACAAGAGTAAGTCACGGATAGGGAAAAGAAGGATAAGGCGTCAATTGAAACAGAGGAAG
This sequence comes from Panax ginseng, assembly GCA_020205605.1. Lineage (NCBI taxonomy): Eukaryota > Viridiplantae > Streptophyta > Magnoliopsida > Apiales > Araliaceae > Panax > Panax ginseng. The sequence goes on from CM035129.1 coordinate 77,102,300, forward strand.
TGGTGGATACCGAAAAGCGTCAAGATGAGACCTTACAACAGAAAAATTTGGAACCAACCAGCACAATGCCTCCCATAACGTATCCGCAGAGATTCTAGAAAGCTAAGTTGGATAAGCGCCACGATTTTGGATATTTTCAAAAGTCGCATATCAACATCCCTTTCTTAGAAGACTTGGAACAAATGCCGAAGTTACGCTAAGTTTATGAAGGAGGTTTTGTCAAGGAAGAGGAAATTGGGTGAATTTGAGACAAGAAGCATTGATCAAGAATGTCGTCTTTGCCATTCGAATAAGTTCTCGATGATTGGATAATATACCCATGAATTGGATATACTTGAGCTTAGATTTGTGTATTTTCGAGTCTTTTAGTATCATGTTTCTTGTGTTTTTATGTTTTGATTTGTAGGTTTGGGAGTACGTGAGAACAATGGGGAGCATTTGGCTAAAAAAAGGGCTTGAGCATCACTTTATTCACCCACCATGATACGGCACTATTTCTTTTTAATCCCAAAGACCGGCTACTGGGGCGGGAGTTTCAGTTGACTAGACAAGGCGCGTGTTTGACTGTTTGACTAGAATTGACTTTTCGTTTGACCTCTTATTTGGAGATGGGTTGAAGCATATTTGGATTGGGATTGCTAGAGTGGACAATAAGAGTATAAATTGGTTATTTGCATTGAATTGGGGGACGAAGATTCTACACAATTGGGAGATTAATCAAGGAGCAAGAGCAGATTTTGAGGATTGGGAGTTCTTCTTCTTCTTTATTCTTTTAATTTGTGTAATTTATTAAGGATGATTTATCAATTATTGTTGGTTTTTATTTTCGTTATGAACTAATTTCTTTTATTAAGATTCCAATGGAACCTTTTATGGTTATGAATTGATTATTTAATTTATTCCAATTATTTATGTTGAAGTGAATTGTTCATCTTGCTTTGTGCTGATTGTTTTATTATCTGGCCAATAATTACCTTGTTACTCTAGAAGGAATTGAGAAAGGAATTCTAGGGTTAGAACTAGGCATGATGACTGGTGACTTAGTTATTTGCACAGTGAATATTTAGGTTTATGAATAGAATGAGAATATCTATTTGCCGCATGTAACACATAAGGAATTGGGATTGTAACGAGTTTAATTCAATTGTTTTGCATAGAGATATAGCAAAATTAATCTGGGTTAAATAGAAGGCAAATGATCACTTGAGAAAGGGCTTTTGACATTTGAGAATTCTCATTAACAATTCATGAGACATAGTAATTGGGATAATTAAATAATTGATTTAAAAATCATAATTGGGGATATTGGAGTCTTAATTGTTATTTATCTGCATTCAATCAATTCTTAGTTTGTTTCCTTGTTTCTTTTAGAATAATTTCTTGCTTTATTAAAATTAGTTTCTTAGTTCTTAAAATCACAATTATTGGTTGTTTAAATAAAATTGAATTGATATAGTACTAGTAGTTGGAGTTTATTAATTAGAATTCTCTGTGGGATCGACACTCTATTTTATCACTATATTACTTGTTGATCGTGTATACTTGCACGTTTGCTTTGATTATGAAATCAACCAACAAGTTTTTGGAGCCGTTGACGAGGAATTCTTTGTTAATATTAATTCCATATTAGTTATAATCGATCCGGTCTTAATTTAAACGTTACTTATTTTTCTTCTTGTCTTTGCAGGAATTCTTTGCGGGTGTATGCACACTAGATCAAGGGTGAGAAATGAACTTTTTCCTTATACAGACGAGATTGAAAGGAAGTTCCGGAAAGTGCAATCGACTAGGATAGTATCACCCGAGGAAGAAAAACTGGCAGAACAAGAAATTCCAGTGAACATGGCGAGGAACGATCAGAAATCACTTCGGGACTATGCCATGCCGAATGTCACGGATATACAGTCGAGTATTAGGAGGCTGGCAATCAACGCTAACAATTTTGAGATTAAACCAGCAACAATTCAAATGCTTCAGAATCAATGTCAGTTTGGGGGGAGTTTGTTAGATGATCTGAATGAGCATATCTTAAGCTTCTTAGAAGTTTACGATACCTTCAAATTCAATAATGTATCTAAGATGCTACGAGGTTGAGGATGTTCCGTTTACCTTGAAAGACAAAGCTGGTTGGCTACACTCTCGACCTCTCCCGGTTCAATCACCACATTCGAGATGACTTAGCTCAAAAATTTCTAGCTAAGTTTTTCCCACCAACGAAGTCGGCAAAACTACGGAACGATATTCATACCTTTGCACAATTTGATTCTGAATCGTTGTATGAGGCATGGGAAAGGTTTAAGGATATGCTTCGTAAGTGTCCTCACCATGGAATTTCGCAGTGGATGCAGTTAGGGATATTTTGTGATGGCTTCCAAGCTTCCACGAGGGCTAGTATAGATGCAGCAGCAAGAGGAGCAATCATGTCGAAAAGTTTTGACAAGGCATATCAGTTATTAGAGACAATGGCCACCAAAAACTATCAGTGGTCCATGGCTAGGTCTAATCCTCTGAAAACTGTAGGGAAATATGACGTAGACGCGATGACAGCATTACAAGCACACGTGGCCGCAATGTTTAAGCAAATGGAATTATGGCGTCCTCCATCCACACAGCAGGTAGCGATGGTTTGTGAAATTTGTGTTGGGTGCCATACTACGGATCAATGTGCCATAAATGCTTAATCAGCACAGTTTGTAGGGAGCTACAGTTGGTCTACCCAGCCCTATCCGAATTAAAATGTATATAATCCAAGTGGGAAGAATCTATGACAACCCCAAATCCAGGTACTTGAAACCCGAACTCGGTTCTCCACGATACCATTTCTTTAAGCTGAATAATACTAAATAATAATATATTCGAACTTAATTTACATACATCAAAGTTTACTTCCCAGTGCACGTGACCTTCAAATACATTCCTTACAATACTTGAATAGATACCAATACAACTATAACCATTAACTCATAATACACACTTATTCGATCGACTTTCCTTTTCCTTTGCTTTCGTGCTTGAGCCTTGAAAGTCGCTCATACATAACGAAAATATTTAATTTAAGCAAGGATGAGCATTTAAAGTGCCCAAAGAAGTAATAACAATTATATATAAGTCGAAAGAATATAAATATTCTCTTTACATAACACTTCTACAACGAATTGAAAGTTGTGAAGTAATCTGTCTTGATAAAAAATTCACATAACAACTCTCTTTCAAATTCTTTAAATTTGGCTCTGCTCTCTACCCTTGAATAGGGTTTAAGAAACATACTATGAACATTCTTTTCATTTTTGAAAAGGTTTAGCGAAAATCCATCCGCAAAACCATCATAACTTACGGACACGGAGAGGTGATCACCCAGATTGTACCTCAGATTGATCAATACTACATAACTTAAACGAAATTCATCGCTCACTCTATCCGCCTTGTAAAAAATCTTCCCATATAGGGATGTTCATACATGCCAGTTTCAAAACCCGAAGGTTTTTAATCTTGCTCAACAATAATATGTAATTCAACATATATGTATACGGGTAATTGATAAAGGTATATCAACATGTGAATAAATGCCATGATTATCCAAGTGGGGACACTTATATAACCATTTAGAAATCAACTTAACAGAATATATATCTGAGCTAATCTGTACAGGAATAGAATAATTCTGAAACTTCTTACTCATGTCCATTGCATAAAAGAAAATGCAAAGGTAGGATACTTGCACGATTACGATTACAAATCTCAACTTAGGTTCTCTTTATCACAACCTATCAATAATCGGATCATTGCTCGATTAGAACAATATATCTTAACACATAGTATCTGTCTATTACTACAAACACATAGTCTAATCACATAATCACAAAGATCATACTTTTAGTTCCTATTCTATACTTGAAATATTTTTATACATTTTCAAATATCTCATCCATGCTCTTATAGTAGTCTTTTCTTTCTTTTATATAAGTTCGACATTTGTTTGCTGCATCTGAAAACGGCCAACTTTATCGGGTAAATCTCGAGTCTAAGACTCTTATTTTATACCTCAACATCTCTAAATATCGAGACATCTTAATTTTTAATCATTTTCAAATTTCCGAAAATTGAAAAATTTAAAATAATTCAAATCATCACTAAAGGGCCTATAGTGATATAAGCATTACTATAGGTGTTCTTCTTCAAATTTAGAACTTCATAATCGGTTCTCAAATCACTAGTTTGGTAAATTATAACTTTCAATTATCTAATCATAATTAAATGATTTAAACATTAAACAATTCCATTATCATTAATAGTTTAATTAATACTAAACTATTAATGAAACCATTGCCAAAATATAAAAGTTATTTATAATAACTCAAACTATTTTTAAAACATTTATATTACCCTTAAATGATTTTTAAAACAATAAAAATCATTTTAAATAATTACCATTAATATTTAAATATTAATGTACTATTTATCAAATATTAAAAGTCATTAATTATAACTTAAAATATTTTTAAATCCTTAATATCCTCTTTAAATGGTTTTAAATAAGTAAAACCATTTTTAAACTATTTATTTAATAATAATTATTAAATAAACTAAATATCATTAATATTATCTTAATATCATTAATATTTAATTATTAATGAAATTATCATTTAAATATTAAAAGTTATATTTTATAACTTAAAATATTTTTAAATACCTTATTTTCATTTAAAATGATTTTTATAATATTAAAATCATTTTTAAACTAAATTATTTAATATAATCATTAAATAACTTTAATATCATTAATAATAATTAATTAATGAAATTCATCACAAAATATTAAAAGTCATCACAAATAACTCATTTACATAACCAATTCTAAGCCAAAATAAACATAGTAAACTAACTAGTTTATTAACAACACTAACTAAACTTCAAAAATTCAAACTTTAACTAACAATTAAAATAATAACATTACAAAAATTAAATAAGAACATACCGAAATACGAATTCCACAATTTGAATACGCACTTCCACGCCAAAATTTAACTAAGGAGATCTTTATAAAAGTTCTCTCACAACAAAGCCTTTCTCAAAAAAATTGGAGGCCTTATTGTTGGTGAATGAAACAAAGGTCAAGCCCTTCTATTTATAGGTTTAGAAAATGGTGAAGTTCTCAACTTAGTCGATGTGGGACTTGGTTTATACTAATTTTTCAATAGCTCACTTTGCGATTTTCTAACGCATTGCTCATAACTCCGATTAATCTGATTTTTGGATATGTTATACATGGTATGTAACTATTTTTAAAAATAATGAATTACCCAATTCGGGTTCATTAGGTAGCCCAAACAAAGTCGTCCAAAAGTGGGCGTTCATAACGAGTTTTCAATCTCGTTTCAGCTTTTACCTCTTCCGCTAAAAACAGTCATAACTCTTTCATTTTAAAACATTTTTGAGCGATTCTTGAGCCCACGCCGAAGCTAACTTCTGGGGCTACAACTTTTATTCTTTGACCATTTCAAATTCCGAACACATCAGCCCAGAAATTCCGTTCAAATGGACTGCACCGCACTTGTTGGGAAGTTTTGACACTACTACTTTGAAATGTCATAACTCTCTCCTCCGATATCGGATTTAGTCCGTTTTGAGTCTATGGAAAGCTTATTCGGTGTACTATAACATACCAAAAGCCCAGAAGGTTTTGAAAACATTAACTGATCGAAACAGTGTCCCGAATAGCACATCCCGCTGCTGACTTTCGGTTTGACACATTTCCTTCCAATCACAGTAATTCCTCATCCGAGGTCGGAATGAGGTCATTCCAAAGCCTATGGCTTCCTAACTCAGTGCACTACAACATATCAAAAGTCCAGACCTTTTAAAGCACAAAAGTGGACGAGAATGCCCCATTACTGAGCCTTAAAATAGTTTATCATGATCGGTCAACCATGTTTGACCATCTATAACTTCTAATCTATACATGATATGGACTTGATTCTTTTTTTCAGATTAAAGACCACATATCGGGCTACACATAACAACTTTTGAAGAACAAAACTCATGATCGAGCAAAGAGTTATGGCCTCGACATTTGGTGAAAAAATAACGAAATCTGGTTTTTCCAACTTGCTTAAATCTTCAAATTCAGTACACTTTGATGTTATGGGTCTTTGATTTATCAACCCATATCATCAATTAACATTCTATTACACAACTTTAAACAATCAATTGTATCAAATAACATCGAATCAAAGGATTTCTAGGTTTAGTGTTCTTATACCCTTTTGCCAAAAATTCTTGATTCTTGCTTCGATTTGTTATGGGTGATGGTTGGGCTTTGTTTAAGAGTGTATGGGCAATCTTGTACAAGGCAATTAAATGTAATATTTCATCACTAGATTTAATTCTTATAATTTACCAATTAACTTCTATCCTTTGGTAAATTAAAACACTTATACAATAACATCGAAATTAAACCCTAGAATTAAAATTAGGGTTTCTAATTGACCATTAGTGGTTCTTTAATTATCATGTATGTTACTAACACAGTCGTTATGGTTTCTAATTTCAACCGGTTAGGGTTATAATAATTAGGGTTTGTCCTAATTATCGATGTACAACAGTAATTAGGGTTTCTTCTAATTACCGATATTCTTATTCACAGTAACTTCATATACACAGTCACTACTCAGTCATATCTCATAACTGAGCTTAATAATTAGGGTTTCACAGCACAATATTATGCTATGACCTAATTGACCGTCATTGCTCAATATTATCTGTCCGCACATACCCAGTACATAATTATGGTACTGTAAAATAATATAATATTATTATTCTCATCTCTTGATCACAATCCCAATCCAGGGTTTGGATCTCATGTCTGACTTATTCTTCGTACACAACATCAATAATCAAGTTAAAATAATTAACTTAAATATTCTGAACAATTCATATAATAAAATATTTATTATATAAATCTAATTATCACTTCATATATTATTTCCAATCATGTTTTCATGGAAAATAATTAATAAAAATATTTCGGCTTACAGAAATTTATTACCATATAATTTGTGGTAATTAATAATTCCAAAATTATTTCTAATTTTTCAAGTAATAAATGTATTCGCATTTATCGTTCACTTTACTTGACACTTAGTCTCGTCATTAAAAAAAAATTTATACGCAAAATTTCTTATTTATTTTATATAGAAAATCTCGGGTTATTACAGAATCATCTAGGGTTTTCATGGAGTAACAACCAATCTGCAGCTCAAGCGCCGAGACAACAAAACAATTTCGGGTTTCAAAATCAGACACAACAACCAGAGAGAAAAGCAAGTTGGGAAGAAGCCTTGGATAGATTTATTACAGCTTCTGAAAAGAAACACGAGGAACATGAAAGGAAACAAAATAAAACAGATCTGAATATACAAAGCATAAATGCGTCGATCAAGAATCTGGAAAATCAAATGGGACAGATAGCGCATGCACTTAATAACCGACCACTTGGAACACTTCCGAGCGACACAGAGAAAAACCCGGGTAGAGATGAGCATTGTAAGGCAATAACTCTACGAAGTGGAAAAGAATTACAAGAGTCGGTCACGGATAGGGAAAAGAAGGATAAGGCATCAATTGAAACAGAGGAAGTGGTGGATACCAAAAAGCGTCAAGATGAGACCTTACAAAGAGAAAAATTCATGAACCAACCAAGATAATGCCTCCCATCTGGTATCCGCAGAGATTCCAGAAAGCTAAGTTGGATAAGCAGTTTTCACGATTTTTGGATATTTTCAAAAAGCTGCATATCAACATCCTCTTTGCCGAAGCCTTGGAACAAATGCCGATTTACGCTAAGTTTATGAAGGAGGTTTTGTCAAGGAAGAGGAAATTGGGTGAATTTGAGACAGTAGCATTGACTGAAGAATGCAGTGTTATCATTCAGAATAGCTTTAACATACCCTGTAAGATTGGAAATCAATTTTCGGGTCGAGTATTATGTGATTTGGGGGCCAGTATAAATCTGATGCCATTATTCGTCTACAGCCAGTTCGGACTTCAGGCTCCACGCCCAATGAATATCAGTTTGCAGTTAGCAGATAGATCAGTTATATATCCACGAGGTATTGTTGAAGATGTGTTAGTAAAAGTGGATAAATTCATCTTTCCCCCGAATTTCTTTATCTTGGATTGTGAAGTGGACAGTGAAATCCCGATCATTCTTGGGCGACCATTTTTGGCAAAAGGAAGAACATTGATCGATGTTCAAAAAGGTGAATTAACAATGCGAGTTGAAGATCAACAGGTCACCTTTAACGTTTTCAAGTCAATTTCTTACCCAAAAGAAAAAGGTGAATGTATGCGGGTTGATATCATGGAGGAATTGGTGAATCACAAATTCAGTGTAAATTATTCGGAGGACCCACTTGAATCCATTTTGCTCGGGACAGACGAATGTGGTATTGAAGAGGATATTGAATATGTCAAATGGCTAGACACACCATCGATCTTCGAAAAAAGCCTTTGAATCTTTCGACACCATAGAGAGGCTCGAAGCGGAAGGTAAAAAGTTCAAACCCTCAATAGAAGAGCCACCGGTGCTGAAATTAAAGCCACTACCATCTCATTTGCAGTATGCTTATTTGGAAAAAGTCGATGACCTACCAGTTATTGTTTCGACAGATTTGACTGATACGCAAAAGGAGAAACTGCTACGGGTTTTGCGAGAATTCAAAACAGCAATTGGGTGTACTATAGCGGACATTCTAGGTATTAGCCCATCATTCTGTATGCATAAAATCTTAATGGAAGAGGGGGCAAAACTAACCATCAAGATGCAAAGAAGGCTAAACCCCATCATGAAGGAGGTGGTGAAAAAGGAGATTATAAAGTGGTTAGATGCTGGCATTATTTACCCGATCTCAGATAGTTTATGGGTGAGTCCTGTACAATGCGTACCAAAGAAAGGGGGTATAACAGTGGTGAAGAATGAAGCTAATGAGTTCATCCCTACTCAAACAGTTACGGGATGGAGAGTATGCATGGATTACCGCAAGCTAAATAAAGCCACACATAAGGATCACTTCCCCTTGCCATTCATTGATCAGATGTTGGATAGGCTAGCGGGACATCAATTATATTGTCTCTTGGATGGATATTCTGGGTATAATCAAATTGCCATAGCACCAGAGGATCAAGAGAAAATGACATTCACATGCCAATATGGTACGTTTGTATTTCGACATATGTCCTTTGGCTTATGCAATGCACCGAAAACCTTTCAACGGTGCATGATGGCGATCTTCTCCGATATGGTCGAGAAAAATTTGGAGGTATTTATAGACGATTTTTCTATATTCGGTGATAGCTTTGATCTTTGCTTAAAAAATTTGATTTTAGTGTTGAAACGATGCATGGAAACTAATCTGGTTCTTAATTGGGAGAAATGTCACTTTATGGTGAAAGAAGGGATTATTCTAGGGCATAAGGTTTCTGCAGTAGGGTTAGAGGTGGATAAAGCAAAGATTGAGACTATTGAAAAATTACCTCCTCCATCATCTGTGATGGGAATTCGGAGCTTCTTGGGACATGCGGGTTTCTATAGACGCTTCATTAAAGATTTTTCACAAATTTTAAAACCATTATGTTCCCTGTTGGAGAAAGACGTGCCTTTCAAAATGGATCAGTCATGTATCGAGGCATTCAAGGTATTAAAGAAAAAGTTGGTTTCTACTCCGGTCATTGTGGCGCCCGATTGGTCTTTACCATTCGAATTGATGTGAGACGCTAGTGACTATGCAGTGGGAGAAGTTTTGGGACAACGTCACGACAAGATTTTTCACACAATCTATTACTCCAGTAAGACGCTGACAGATGCTCAGTTGAACTACACAACAACCGAAAAAGAACTACTTGCGATTGTGTGTTTGCCTTGACAAATTGAGCATATCTCATTGGGACTAAGGTAATTGTCTATACGGATCATTACGCCATCAAATATCGATTGAGAAGAAAGATGCTAAACCGAGGTTAATTCGGTGGAATTATTCTTCTTTGCAAGAGTTTGATTTGGATATCCGGATAGAAAGTGTCTGAAAAATCAAGGCGAGATCATCTTTCGCGGTTGGAAAATGCAGAGGTACAGAGGAAAGACAATGCACTGATTAACGAGAAATTTCCGAACGAACAACTTCTCCGAGTAACCACAACACTACCTTGGTATGCTGATTATGTGAACTACGTGGTTGCTAAGGTATTACCACCGGATTTGAACTCACAACAAAGAAAGAAATTCCTACACGACGTGAAGAAGTACTATTGGGATGAACCATTCTTGTTTAAGGCGTGCGCGAATCAAATAATTAGATGTTGTGTGCCACATGAAGAGATGGACAGCATATTGGGTCATTGCCACTCATCAGATTATGGAGGCCATTATTCCGGTGATCGAACTGCGGCCAAGGTGTTACAATCAGGATTTTACTAGCCTTCTCTATTCAAAGATGCTTACCTCTTTGTGCTAAAGTGTGATCGATGCCAACGCGTAGGTAATATCTCCAAGCAAAATGAAATGCCACTCAGCTCTATTTTGGAGGTAGAACTGTTCGACGTATGGGGAATCAATTTTATGGGCCCCTTCCCATCATCTTTTAATAATCAGTATATTCTATTGGCGGTTCATTATGTTTCCAAATGGGTAGAAGCTGCAGCTTTACCCACAAATGATGCCAACGTCGTCCTTTGATTCTTGAAGAAAAATATCTTCACACGATTTGGGACACCGCGAGCAATAATAAGTGATGAGGGGACTCACTTCTGCAATAAATAATTCACAAAGCTACTCACAAAGTATGGGGTACATCATAAAATTGCAGCTGCGTATCATCCCCAAACTAATGGTCAAGCTGACGTCTCGAATAGGGAGGTAAAGCGAATTCTAGAAAAGGTGGTCAATCTGTCAAGAAAAGATTGGTCTTTACGTCTTGACGATGATCTATGGGCATATCGAACAACATATAAGAATCCGATCGGCATGTCACCTTATCGAATGGTTTACGGAAAGGCGTGTCACCTCCCAGTCGAGTTAGAACATAATGCACACTGGGCCATTCGGAAGCTCAATTTTGATTTACAAGCGGCGGGTGAGAAAAGGTTACTGCAATTAAACGAGATGGATGAATTTCGCTTCAACGCCTATAAAAACGCAAAACTCTACAAGGAGAAAGTTAAAGCTTGGCATGATAAGAAAATTCTTGATAGAACGTTTGAACCGGGCCAACAAGTCTTGCTTTTCAACTCAAGATTGCGGTTATTTCCTGGGAAACTGAAATCTCGTTGGTCAGGACCTTTTAAAGTTGTGAATGTTACACCCCATGGTAACATCGAGATCGAAAAACCAAATTCAAATTGCACATTCAAGGTTAACGGTCAAAGACTCAAACATTCTTTGAGTGGACCCATCGAACGTCGGACTCATCGTCATGAATCTTTCCGAGCCAATAACCGAAGTTAAACGACAAAGAAAGTCGGTGGCGACTATAAACCAAGCGCTTGTGGAGGCAACCAGAGAGTTTAAGTTTATTTCAATTATTTTAGTCCATTTAGTTACACTTCATTTATTTCATCTTTAATTTCATGATAGATTTATGCTCTTCATTGACCTCACACGCAACTTTTGTGCACAGAAATTGTCGAGAAAAGGGCAATCGAGAAGACCAAGAGCCCGGCGCTTGAATTACATGTATATAAGCGCCCGGCGCTAAAGTCAATGCCGATTACGCTTCATAAGCGCCTCTAACAACTGAAGTTCACTTTATAAACTAAGCGCCCGTAAAGCTTCAGCTTCAGATACCGAAGCCACGAAGGCCGCCAAAGACTCATTCTCTAGTAAACATTAGCGCCCGTGGCTGGAGAAATACACAACCTCTCATAGATGGCGCCCGGCGCTCCATTCTTATATATAATCAATTCCGTGCCACACACATTATCACTACATACAAGGCGGCGCCGGCGCTGTTCCAACAAATCCCGGTGCGGCCACGGCGGGAGGCGTTGAGAATCCTATTTGGTTCCAAGCGCTTTCGTTTTTCATCCATGCACTCCACTTTCCACACACGTTTCAACTTCATAGCTGGTAACCGATCTAAACTTGTTTTTTTTAACTCCCCATTCAAAACATAACTCTTCATATCAAATTGGGAGTCCTTACACAAATCCATTTTCATCTATTCTCTCTATTGCAAAGGTACGTATGTAAGAACATTCAACAAATGTTTGCGTTCGATTAATCCAAGTAAGATTGATTTTCACTCTACACATATTAAGTGCACACTTTCATCTTCTTTGATTTTTGATTCTCTTGTGTTGCCTGCATAAGATAAATGATTGTTTGTGCACCACGTTTGGTTGTGATAGCATTCATATTGGATAAATGACTTCTCAGGATGTATTTTAATAGAAAACTAGGGTGATTCAAAGAAATTTATGGGTTGCACATTTTGTGTTCGATAAATTGCTTGACTCAATGCCAAGGGTTCAATGTGCACATATCTCCCTTTCTCCACACTGTATTGACTTGTCATCCTGCCACCACAATAGTTTATGCTTATTGTAACACCTATTCATCACTATTGTAGGAGAGAAGTACATAGTATTTTTGCATACATGGTTAAAATTTTAATGATATACATGCCAACACTCTTGGGAATATTGCATACTTCTGTTCTGCATACATGAATCTTATAGCTGCAATTGTGCATGTCATTTTGTGTCAAGGACCAACCCCAATAATATATTCAGTTTCAACATATATTTCAAAGCTTGGGGGTATATGTGTGTCCTTGCAGAATAATTCTACATGGCTTCAAAGCGACAACGAGGCGAAGGGTCAGGGACCGCTTCAACTCCACCTCCAAAATTTGACAGCAGGCGTTTTGTTAGTGTCGCGGCTCAAGAACGCTACAACCGCATGGCTACTCATTCATTAGTTCCAGAACGTGGTTTGAGACTCGATCAATCCAAAGACGGGGACATTGCAGTCGTGATGGCCGAGAGGAACTGGTTCACACTCACCGAGCAGCCCGATCCAGCAGTGATTGCCGTTCTAAAAGAATTCTATGCCAACGTGCCTGAGCATGATCATTATGGGGTATTTGTACGGGGCCAAACAGTGGAAATTGGCGAAGGGGATTTCAATGGGTGCTATCAACTGCCATTAGAGGGATTGAACGACGAGTACGTACAACTTGTGAGTGATGGGCCAGATTATGAGAAGATTATTCGTGAACTTTGTCAGCCGGGCACCACATGGATAGTACATGAACGCGGAAGTATAACCTTTCCACTCTCTAATTTCAGCTTATATGGGAAGGCGTGGTACGCGTTCATTTGTGCCAAACTAATGCCATGCACGCATGTGAGCCATGTCACCAGGGAGCGAGCAGTGCTTTTATACTCAATAATCAAAGGCTTCAAGATTGATGTAGGCCATCTTATTTAGCAGTCTATTCTCCGCGAATACCAAGGAGGGACCACAGGGGGATTACCACATCCTTCTCTTATCTGCGTTTTGTGTGCTACATTCGGAGTAAAATGGAAATCAGATGAGATGATTCAAACGCCTATGCCAGTGTTGGACCATAAGTTGATTAACCGGTATAAAGTGTGGACTGGGGGAGCAAACCACCCTAGGGGATTGGGTTTCATAATTCCCCAAGCTGAACCTTCTCAAACTCCACCACCTCAGGCTCCACCTACTTATGGTCCCTCGTCCGCAGCTTATCGTGGTGTGGTTCCAGAAGCAGTACAACGAGAAATTAACGGATGGTTCTACAATCTTGAAGCCCAAAATGTCTGCCTGTCCAAATGCAAAGATGTGATCTATAAATATTTGGTTGACCGGGTTTAAAGACTCGAAATGCTATGAACACCCAAATTGCTTCGGGTGTTAATCTCAATCAATTCCCTTCTGCCCCAGTCCTACCAGTCTTTCCCCCTTCTGATCTAGAGATGAGCGAGGATGATGATGCTCCACCCGAGGCTTAAGCTCATCAGGGAAGTCCTCTATTTTATATTGTTTTATCTTTCACATGCGGACATTGCTCTAGATAAGTTTGGGGGTAGTTATTTAGTTTATTTTTATTTGCATGAGTAAACTATGATTGTTAATAGTTTGTGGATGTTTTGATTTTTTATAAATGTTGCGTTTAGGAATGCATATTAATTCCTGCTTTTAATAGTGAGTATATTTGGAGGCTAATGATGAATTTAGAATTGCATGAACAGGTCTAGTAAGGATTGTTGAGTCAGTGATATGATTTGAATCCTCATCTGTTTGACACTGATATTATAAGGATAACACATTTTGAAAAATGACCAAGTTGGCTATGATAGTTTAAATAGATAGATAATAGAGTTCTAAAGGAGGAATGCTAGTGAAATGAAGGAGCAAGTTAAATAGCTAGTGAAGACTATTTTAGATATGAACTCAAGTTTGGGGAAAAAATATTTGGAGTATACAAGCTTTGAAAAAAAAAAGAAGAAAAAAAAAGAATAAACACCATGGCATGCTTGTCTCGTTTTGTGGCCTTTGTTACTTGAGTAAGTAAGCCCGAGGGGATTGTCTCTACACCTATCGCCCTAAGGTCTTAATGACTTGGGAGTCCTTGGTCGAAAGCTCGTTAAGGTATCATTGAAAAGCCTAAGGGAATAAGACAATGCATAGTCATGAGAAAAAAAAAGAAGAAAAAAAGAAGATAAACAAAATAATAAAGCGGGAAAAATGCAAAATGCCCCCGTCTAGCATAAATAAGCATAAGTATTCCATGTTGACCCCTGGATTTTGGTGATTATTTAATTTTAGTTGAATCTAGATTATTTGATGAGTTCGTGAGTTAAACTGTATGATGCCTATTAAGAACGTTATTATCTCTCATATTTTGTTGTTCATTGGTTGGCATGGTTGTTGAACACACACTCACAATATCAGTAATAACAGATTTGGATTGATTTGATTGTTGGGATATTATTGATCTGCTTTATCATGATGTATTAGCATGTTTTTGTGATTTTTCTGAGGCCCATGGATATTTGTCAACTATTGAATTGCTGGAATTATGATCATATAGATTGTGTGCATTTGCATGATGTCTAGTTTTTCGTGTTGTTTGTGTTCTGTTGCTTGAGGACACGCAACGATTTAAGTTTTCGGGTATTTGATGATTGGGTAATATACCCATGAATTGGATATACTTGAGCTTAAAATTGTGTATTTTTGAGTCTTTTAGTATCATGTTTACTGTGTTTATGTTTTGATTTGTAGGTTTGGGAGCTATGAGAACAATGGGGAGCATTTGGCTAAAAAAAGGGCTTGAGCATCACTTTTTTTGTCCACCAAATACAAGACACTATTTCCTTTGCTAATCCAAGGCCGGGCACTTGGGCTGATATTCAATTGACTAGACAAAGTAGCGTGTTTGATTGTTTGACTGGCATTGGCTTTTTGTTTGACCTCTTATTTGGAGATGGGTTGAAGCATATTTGGATTGGGATTG
This sequence comes from Panax ginseng, assembly GCA_020205605.1. Taxonomy (NCBI): domain Eukaryota; kingdom Viridiplantae; phylum Streptophyta; class Magnoliopsida; order Apiales; family Araliaceae; genus Panax; species Panax ginseng. Next base: position 77,117,836 of record CM035129.1, read on the forward strand.
CTAGAGTGGACAATAAGAGTATAAATTGGTTATTTGCATTGAATTGGGGGATGGAGATTCTACACAATTGGGAGATTAATCAAGGAGCAAGAGCAGATTTTGAGGATTGGGTGTTCTTCTTCTTCTTTATTCTTTTAATTTGTGTAATTCATTAAGGATGATTTATCAATTATTGTTGGTTTTTATTTTCGTTATGAACTAATTTCTTTTATTAAGATTCCAATGGAACCTTTTATGGTTATGAATTGATTATTAAATTTATTCCAATTATTTATGTTGAAGTGAATTGTTCATCTTGCTTTGTGCTTTGATTGTTTAATTATCCGCCAATAATTACCTTGTTACTCTAGAAGGAATTGAGAAAGGAATTCTAGGGTTAGAATCGGGCATGATGACATGTAACTTAGTTATTTGCACAATGAATAATTAGGTTTGTGAATAGAATGAGAATATCTATTTGCGCATGTAATGAGATAAGGAATTGGGATTATAACGAGTTTAATTCAATTGTTTTGCATAGAGATATAGCAAAATTAATGGGTTAAATAGAAGGCAAATGATCACTTGAGAAAGGGCTTTTGGCATTTGAGAATTCACATTAACAATTCAAAGAGACATAGTAATTGGGATAATTAAATAATTGATTTAAAAATCATAATTGGGGATATTGGAGTCTTAATTGTTATTTATCTGCATTCAATCAATTCTTAGTTTGTTTCCTTGTTTCTTTTAGAATAATTTCTTGCTTTATTAAAATTAGTTTCTTAGTTCTTAAAATCACAATTATTGGTTATTTAAATAAAATTGAATTGATATAGTACTAGTAGTTGGAGTTTATTAATTAGAATTCTCTGTGGGATCGACACTCTATTTTATCACTATATTACTTGTTGATCGTGTATACTTGCACGTTTATTTTGATTATGAAATCAACTAACAGTTACCACCGAAGCTCAAGGATCCAAGTAGCTTTAATATACCATGTGAGATTGGAAATCAGTTTTTGGGTCGAGCATTATGTGATTTGGGGGCCAATATAAATCTGATGCCATTATCCGTCTACAGCTAGTTCGGACTTCAGGCTCCATGCCCAACGAATATCAGTTTATAGTTAGTGGATAGATCAGTTACATATCCACGAGGTATTGTTGAAGATGTGTTAGTAAAAGTGGATAAATTCATCTTCCCCGCGGATTTCTTTATCTTGGATTGTGAAGTGGACAGTGAAATCCCGATCATTCTTGGGCGACCATTTTTTGCAACAGACAGAACATTGATTGATGTTCAAAAAGGTGAATTGACAATGCGAGTTGAAGATCAACAGGTCACCTTTTACGTTTTCAAGTCAATGTCTTAACCAAAAGAAAAAGGTGAATGTATGTGGGTTAATGTCATGGAGGAATTTGTGAATCACAAATTCAACGCAAATTATTGGGAGGACCCACTTGTATCCATTTTTCTCGGGACGGACGAATGTGGCATGGAAGAGGATATTGAATATGTCAAATGGCTAGACACACCATCAGTCTTTCGGAAAAGCACTCAATCTTTCGACACCATAGAGAGGCCCGAAGCGAAAGGTAAAAAGTTTAAACCCTCAATAGAAGAGCTACCGGTGCTGGAATTAAAGCCACTACCATCTCATCTGCAGTATGCTATTTTGGGAAAAGACGATACCCTACCAGTTATTATTTCGACAGATTTGACTGATACGCAAAAGGAGAAACTGCTACGGGTCTTGCGAGAATTCAAAACAGCAATTGGGTGGACTATAGCGGATATTCGAGGTATTAGCCCATCATTCTATATGCATAAAATCTTAATGGAAGAGGGGGCAAAACCAACCATCGATATACAAAGAGAAGGCTTAACCCCATCATGAAGGAGGTGGTGAAAAGGAGATTATAAAGTGGTTAGATCTTGGCATTATTTACCCTTGTCTCGAGATAGTTCATGGGTGAGTCCTGCATAATGCGTACCAAAGAAAGGGGGTATGACAGTGGTGAAGAATGAAGCTAATGAGCTCATCCCTACTCAAACAGTTACAGGATGAAGAGTATGCATGGATTACTGCAAGCTAAATAAAGCCACACGCAAGGATCACTTCCCCTTACCATTCATTAATCAGATGTTGGATAGGCTAGCGGGACATCAGTTCTATTGTCTCTTGGGATATTTTGGGTATAATCAAATTGCCATAGCACTGGAGGATCAAGAGAAAACGACATTCACATGCCTATACGGTACGTTTGCATTTCGACGTATGTCCTTTGGCTTATGCAATGCACCGACAACCTTTCAATGGTGCATGATGGCGATCTTCTCCGATATGGTCGAGACAAATTTGGAGTAATTTATGGACGATTTTTCTATATTCGGTGATAGCTTTGATCTTTGCTTGAAAAATCTGATTTTAGTGTTGAAACGATGCGTGGAAACTAATTTGGTTCTTAATTGGGAAAAATGTCACTTTATGGTGAAAGAAGGGATTATTCTAGGGCATAAGGTTTCTGCAGCAGGGTTAGAGGTGGAAAATATTGAGACTATTGAAAAATTACCTCCTCCATCATCTGTGAAGGGAATCCGGAGCTTCTTGGGACATGCGGGTTTCTATAGACGCTTCATTAAAGATTTTTCACAAATTTCAAAACCATTTTGTTCCCTGTTGGACAAAGACGTGCCTTTCAAAATGGATCAGTCATGTATCGAGGCATTCAAGGTATTAAAGAAAAAGTTGGTTTCTGCTTCGATCATTGTGGCGCCCGATTGGTCTTTACCATTCGAATTGATGTGCGACGCCAGTGAATATGCAGTGGGAGCAGTTTTGGGACAACGTCACGATAAGATTTTTTACACAATCTATTATTCCAGCAAGAAGCTGATAGATGCTCAGTTGAACTACACAACAACCGAAAAAGAACTACTTGCAGTTGTGTTTGCCTTCGACAAATTCAGAGCATATCTCATTGGGACCAAGGTAATTGTCTATACGGATCATTCTGCCATCAAATATCTTATTGAGAAGAAAGATGCTAAACCGAGGTTAATTCGGTGGGTGTTACTGCTGCAAGAGTTTGATTTGGAGATCCGAGATAGCAAGGGTACAGAAAATTAAGTGGCAGATCATCTTTCGCGGTTGGAAAATGCAGAGGTACAGAGGAAAGACAATGCACTGATTAACGAGAAATTTCCGAACGAACAGCTTCTCCGAGTAACCACAACACTGCCTTGGTATGCTGATTATGTGAACTACATGGTTGCTAAGGTATTACCACCGGATTTGAACTCACAACAACAAAAGAAATTCCTCCACGACGTGAAGCAGTACTATTGGGATGAACCATTCCTTTTAAGGCTTGCGCGGATCAAATGATTAGACGTTGTGTGCCACATGAAGAGATGGACATCATATTGGGTCATTTCCACTCATCAGATTATGGAGGCCATTATTCGGTGATCGAATCATGCCAAGGTGTTACAATCGAGATTTCTTCGCCTTCTCTATTCAAAGATGCTTACCTCTTTGTGCTAAAGTGTGATCGATGCCAACGCAGTAGGTAATATCTCCAAGCCAAAATGAAATGCCACTCAACCCTATTTTGGAGGTAGAAGCGTCGATGATGGGAATCGATTTTATGGGACCTTTCCCATCATCTTTTAATAATCAGTACATTCAGCTGGCGGTTGATTATGTGTCCAAATGGGTAGAAGCCATAGCTTTACCCACGAATGATGCCAACGTTGTTCTTCGATTCTTAAAGAAAAACATCTTCAAACGATTTGGGACTCTGCGGGCAATAATAAGTGATGAGGGAACGTATTTCTGTAATAAGAAGTTAATAAAATTGCTGGTGAAGTATGGGGTTCGTCATAAAATTATAGTTGCGTATCATCCCCAAACCAATGGTCAAGCTGAGGTCTCGAATAGGGAGGTTAAGTGAATTCTAGAAAAGGTGGTCAATCCGTCACGAAAAGATTGGTCTTTACGTCTTGACGATGTTCTATGGGCGTATCGAACAACATATAAGAATCCGATGGGCATGTCACCTTATCGAATGGTTTACGGAAAGGCGTGTCACCTCCAAGTCGAGCTAGAACATAGTGCAAACTGGGCCATTTGGAAGCTCAATTTCGTTGTCCAAGCAGCGGGTGAGAAAAGGTTACTGCAATTGAACGAGATGGATGAATTCCGATTCAACGCCTATAAAAACGCAAAACTCTACAAAGAGAGAGTCAAAGCTTGGCATGATAAGAAAATTCTTGAACGAAAATTTGAACCAGTCCAACAAGTCTTGCTTTTCAACTCAAGATTGCGTTTATTTCCTAGGAAACTGAAGTCTCGTTAGTCAAGACCTTTTAAAGTTGTGTCTGTTACATCACATGGTAACATCGAGATCGAGAAACCAAATTCAAATTGAACATTCAAGGTTAACGGTCAAAGACTCAAACATTACTGGAGTTGACCCATCAAACGTCAAACTACGGTCATGAATCTTTTCGACCAAGTAATCGAGTGATCACGACAGCAAAGTTGGGCTGATGACTGTAAACCAAGCGCTTATTGGGAGGCAACCCATTTAATATACACTTTATTTTGGTGATTTAGTTTCATAGTATTTCCTTACTTTATTTCTGTAGTAGTGCTATAACCATTTTGGTTGATTCAGTCTCTATTTTCCATGTGCAGGTATTGCTCGAGTGTCAATTCTTAGGTTGGGGAGGTGTGTACATTGAGGAACATAAGTGTCAAGTTGATGAGTACAAGTGTACAAGTTGTGCAGGTCCTGCCTACCAGCGCCCCGGCGCTAGCTCTTCATATCATTCCCTGCCTTACAGCGCCCCGATGCTTATCCATTAAGCAAAACCAAATACCTTGGCCATCAGAGACTAGTTCATTTCAGCGCCCCAATGAAGCTTTTCTCATGACCACGATATATAGCACCCATTGGCAATGAGTTCAGTTTTAAAAGGGAACCGCCCACGATCAGGACTCCTTATTCACCATAACTCCCACACCTTTTACACTTCTATTGTCTCTCCATAACTTCACATATACACTTCTATATTCCTAGACCCCTTCCACGCCTCATTCCCTACCACTTTGATTTCAATTCTAATTCGAGCACTTCTACACCATAACTAATTTCATTATTCGGTAAAGAACATAAAAGGTATGTGTGCAATTAACTTCTTCTATCCCTCAAGTTTATTTTTGCTACATACTTTGGACTGTAGGTACCCAATCTCTCAATTTGATTCTCATGGTGTTCTTCTTCTCATATTATGGTTACTGTTTCAAAATAATGCATGCTATTACATGTCAATGGAATCCCTGAGTTACCTTTGATGACATGTTTCTTCTAGTCTACTCATGAGTCTGGGTATAAAATGATACCTAATGTGTTGACAGCCAAAGTTTTATTCATTACCCACAAGGTGTTTGAAAATATGCCTAAATCAATTGTTTTTGCCCATACTACACACCACCATGCCACACATACAAAATTTACTTGCCATTTTCACAACTCATTGTTAAAGGTTTTCTGTCGAGTACATATCTTCCTATGGTGGGGAGTCATTGGCATAGGTTTTGGTTGCATGAAATGACAAAGTTTTTGAGCAAACAGTGTGTTTCCTTTGCAAATTGTAGAAGTTTAATCATAAATGAATCTACTTGGTGCAATTGTGTTTTTTTTTTCATGCTACTATGTATCCTGCCACACCGCAATCATGTACTTCACATAACTTGAAGTTTGGGGGTTGTGTTCAACGACTATGATTAGATATTCGAGTATTGCCCAATCCTAATTCCGGTATATGTATTTTTGTGCAGATTATTTCTATATGGCTTCGAAGCATCAGCGTGGTGAGGGTTCAGGTGCATCGGCCCCTCCAAAATTTGATAGCCGATGATTCGTCTTCGCTGAGGCACAGGAATGCTATAACCGCATGGCTACCCGCTCACTAGTCCCAGAACGCGGCTTGAGACCCGATCAAGCAAAGGATGGGGAGTTGGCAGTGATGATAGCAGAGAAAAATTGGTTCACACTAACCGAGCAGCCAGATCCAGTAGTGATTACAGTTGTCAAGGAATTCTACGCCAACGTGCATGAGCACTATCACTATGGTGTCTTTGTAAGGGGAAAAATAGTGGAAATTGGCGAAGAGGACTTAAATGGGTGCTATCAACTGCCATTGGAGGGACTGAACGATGAATACGCACGGCTTGTGAGTGATGGGCGGATTATGAGAGGATAATTCGTGAACTTTGTCAGTCGGGCACCACATGGACAGTACATGAATGCGGCAGCATGAGCACTATCACATGGGAAGGCGTGGTATGCGTTTATCTACGTAAAAGTCATGCCATACACCCATGTGAGTCATGTCACTAGGGAAAGAGCAATGCTTTGATACTCTATCATCAAAGGCTTCAAAATTGATGTAGGCCATCTTATTCAGCAGTCTATCCTCCGCGCATCCGGAGGAGGGACAATAGGGGGATTACCACATCCGTCTCTCATCTGCGTTTTGTGTGCTAAATTCGGAGTCAAATGGAAATCAGATGAGATGATTCAAACACCTATGCCAGTGTTGGACCACAAGTTGATAAGCAGGTGTAAAGTGTGGACTAGTGGAGTGAACCACCCTAGGGGATTGGGTTTCATAATTCTCCAAGCTGAACCTTCTCAAGCTCGACCACCTCAGGATCCACCTACTTATGGTCCCTCATCCGCAGCTTATCGTGGTGTGGTTCCAGAAGCAGTACAACGAGAAATTAATGGATGGTTCTACAATCTTGAAGCCCAAAATGTCCGCCTGTCCGAACGCAAAGATGTGATCTATAAATATTTGGTTGACCAGTTTGTAGCTCAGAATGCTATGAACGCCCAGCTGTTTCCGGGTGTTAATCTCAATCAATTCCCTTCTGCCCCAGTCCTACCAGTCTTTCCCCCTTCTGATCTAGAGATGAGCGAGGATGATGATGCTCCACCCGAGGCTTAAGCTCATCAGGGAAGTCCTCTGTTTTATATTATTTTATCTTTCGCATGAGGACATTGCTCTAGATAAGTTTGGGGGTAGTTATTTAGTTTATTTTTATTTGCATAAGTAAACTGTGATTGTTAATAGTTTGTGGTTGTTTTGATTTTTATAAATGTTGCATTTAGGATTGCATGTTAATTCCATCTTTTGATAGTGCGTATATTTGGGGGCCTATGATGAAATTAGAATTTCATGAACAAGTCTAGTAAGGATTGTTGAGTCAGTGATATGATTGTGTTGACATGATTTAAATCTCTATCTGTTTGATACTGATATTTCAAGGATAACACATTTTGCAAAATGACCATGTTGGCTATGATAGTTTAAATGGATAAATAATAGAGTTCTAAAGGATGAATGCTAGTGAAAAGAAGGAACAAGTTAAATAGCTAGTGAAGACTGAATTTAGATATGAACTCAAGTTTGGGGGGAAAATATTTGGAGTATATAAGCTTTGAAAAAAAAAAGAATAAACACAGTGGCATGATTGTCTAGTTGTGTGGCCTTTGTTACTTGAGTAAGTAAGCCCGAGGGGATTGTCTCTACACCTAGCGCCCTAAGGTCTTAATGGCTTGGGAGTCGTTGGTCGAAAGCTCGTTAAGGTAGCATTGAAAAGCCTAAGGGAATAAGACAATGCATAGTCATGAGAAAAAAATATATGATGAAAAAAAAGGGTATAAATAAATAATAAAGCGGGAAAAGTGCGAAATGCCCCCGTCTAGCATAAATAAGCATAAGTATTCCACGTTGACCCCTGGATTTTGGTGAGTGTTTAATTTTAGTTGAATCTAGTTTATTTGATGAGTTCTTGAGTTGAAACTGTTTGATGCCTAATAAGAACTTTATTATCTTTCAGATTTTTGCTTTTCATTGGTTAGCATGGTTGTTGAACACACACTCACAATATCAGTAATAACAGATTTGGATTGATTGATTGTTGGGATATTATTGATCTGCTTTATCATGATGTATTAGCATGTTTTTGTGATTTTTCTGAGGCCTATGGTTATATGAGAGCTATTGAATTGCTGGAATTAAGATCATTTAGTTAGTTTGCATTTGCATGGTTTTTAGTTTTAGATTGTTTTGAGTTGTTTGTGTTTTGTTGCTTGGGGGCACGCAACGATTTAAGCTTGGGGGTATTTGATGATGGGGTAATATACCCATAAATCGGATATACTTGAGCTTAGATTTGTGTGTTCTCGAGTCCTTTAGTAGTAATTTTATTGTGTTTAAGTTGTGTTGTTGCAGGATTGTGAGGGCTGGAACATATGGGGTAAATGACCTGATAATAGGCTTGAGCATCACTTTCTGACCACCAGCACCGGGGCGCTCTTTCCTTTGATAATCCCAAAGACGGGCGTTTGGGCATGAAACTTCATTGATCGACACAAGGTCGCGTTGACTGCTCGTTTGACCACTCAATTATAGATTGTTTGAAGCTTATTTGGATTAGGATTGCTAGAGTTGGACAAGTGAAGTATAAATTAGTTATTTGCATTGAATTAGGGGACTGATTCTACACAATTGGGAGATTAATCAAGGAACAAGAGCAGATTGTGAAGATTTGGACTTAGAGTTCTTCTTCTTCTTTATTCTTTTAATTTGTGTAATTCATTAAGGATGATTTATCAATTATTGTTGGTTTTAATTTTCGTTATGAACTAATTTCTTTTATTAAGATTCCAATGGAACCTTTTATGGTTATGAATTGATTATTTGATTTATTCCAATTATTTATGTTGAAGTGAATTGTTCATCTTGCCTTGTGCTTATTGATTAATTATTTTGCCAATAATTACCTTGTTACTCTAGAAGGAATTGAGAGAGGAATTATAGGGTTAGAACTGGGCATGGTGACATGTGACTTAGTTATTTGCACAGTGAATAATTAGGTTTATGAATAGAATGAGAATATCTATTTGCCGCATATAACACATAAGGAATTGGGATTGTAGCAAGTTTAATTCAATTGTTTTGCATAGAGATATAGCAAAATTAACTTGGATTAAATAGAAGGCAAATGATCACTTGAGAAAGGGCTTTTGGCATTTGAGAATTCCTGTTAACAATTCAGTAGACATAATAATTGGGATAATTGAATAATTGATTTATAATTCATAATTCGGGATATTGGAGTCTTAATCCTTGTTTATCTGAATTTGATCAAATCCTAGTTTGTTTATTTATTTTCTTTTAGAATAATTTATTTGCTTTGTTTAGTTTAGTTTTCTTAGTTCTAAAAATCACAATTATTGGTTGTTTAAATAAAATTGAATTGATATAGTACTAGTAGTTGGAGTTTATTAATTAGAATTTTCTGTGGGATCGACACTCTATTTTATCACTATATTACTTATTGATTGTGTATACTTGCACGTTTGCTTTGATTGTGAAATCAACCAACAACCGCCCGAATTCAAAGGGACGACTGACCCTGTAGAAGCCCAAACTTGGGTAAAAGAGATTGAAAAAGCATTCGTGATAGCTAGGGTAACTGAGGGGCAAAAGACCGCTTTTTCCACCTACGTGATGAAGGGTGAGGCAAATTTTTGGTGGGAAACGAATCAGGCGAGGGCGGGAGCAGGTGTAGTTACTTGGGCTAGGTTTAAAACACTATTTTTCAAAAACTATTTTTCATCTAGTATGCAGACTAGAAATGGAGGTGAAATTTTTAGAGTTGAAGCAGGAGAACATGACTGTTGTGGAATACGCCGCAAAATTTAATGAGTTGGCTAGGTTTGCTCCGCATCAAGTTGATACGGAGGCTAGGAAAGCTAGAAGGTTTGAGTTGGGATTAAAACCCTGGCTCTAAAACAAGGTGGCGGTGTTGCAGATCACTACATTTGTAGCACTCATAGAGAAGGCTATTATTGCTGAGGAAGGGAGTGAGGCTATGAGCCTCTACAACAAGGAGAGAAAGAACAAAGGTATGGTCGAAGGAGCTGGGAAGGTAGAGAATAATAGTGGAAGTCAAAATGGTAGTAGCAAGATAAAGGGAAGTTATTTTGGAAATGTTCAGGTGAAACAGGAAGGACGTAAGAAGCAAGCTGTGCAGTGTGGAAACTGTGGAAAGAAATACCCTGGGGAATGTTTGAAAGGGAACTTTGTATGTTTTAAGTGCGGGCAGGAGGGCCATATCTCTCCCAACTGTCCCAATCCTAGGATGAACAATGGGTGTTTTCTATGCGGGTCGACCGAGCATAAGGTGAAGGATTGTCCGAAAAGGAGGACGGAGGCAGGGAGTGTGAATACTGGATTGGGCAGCGTGACTTTGGCAATCACGGGACCTACGACATCGAGCAAGCCAAAAAAATCAACAGCAAGGGTCTACAACATGACGGTCCAGGACACGGTGGCAGCTAGTGGTGCAATTCCAGGTATTATTCGTATAACTGTTATTTTATTATACATGATTTTCCTAAGTATAGTAAATTATCTTATAAAGAAATTTTGAAGGGGGAATTTGAGTTCTTTTAGGAATCAAATTTTCTGTTAGGCAAGCTTTAGGTGAATAGTTAAAAATCGGATCGATCAATTATTATCAAGATCTGCTGGCAATGATTGTGTATGCTATGTACCCTTGTATGGATAGGTTTTAAAACGGTGATTCCGGGGACGGAATCTTTATAAGGGAGGGTGAATGTAAAAACCCGATATTTTCTATACAAATAAATCAGAAATTTTGGAAATAATTTTTATTTATTTATTATTTATTAAAATAAGTATGGGGAAATATGTGTCAAGGTAATGTGTGTATATATATATGTGTGTGTGTGTGTGTGCGTGTGTGTGTGTGTGTGTGATAAATAAAAATATATTTATTACATGAGTATTTACAAATGATTTTATTTTAGAAATATTGATCATTATATATTATATTTTATAAATAATTAATTGTATTGTAAAACTGTTTTTATTAATTATTTTCCATGAAATATAATTATATATTATTTAAATAATATATGAAATGATTTTTAGAATAATTATAATAATTATTTTATTATATGAATCTTGTTCAGATTATTAAGTTAATTATTTTAACTTAATAATGCTATGTATGACAGATAAATCAGATATGGAATCTAAACCCTAATTCTGGGTTTTGATCAAGGCATGAGAATAATAAAAAAATATTAATTATATTTTGATTTTTCAGTGCTATAAATATGTACTGTATGTATATGAGCTGGCAATGATTGATCAATTATGGTGCAGTATTTGAAAACCCTAGTTTTACTGTGGGAAACCCAAAATTGAAAGTCAATTGGGAGTTTAAGAATATTATACAACTGTGTTATATGATTTTATAGTTAATTAGTTTAACACTAATTAACATTTAGATATATTAATTTCTTGGTAACCCTAATTACCAAAATTATAAACCCTAATTGCTAAATTAGCAAAGTTAATTATAATTATTATATAATAACCTAATGTTCATGCATAATTAGAAAGTTAACCTAATTAAGAAAACCCTAATTACAAATTTTAGAAACTAAAATTTTTATTTTGTACAAACCCTAATTGCTAGATATTACAAATGCTTTGTACTAAACCTTAGGGTTAAACCCTAAGGGTCAAACCCTAAGGGTGCTGATTGACCAATGTGCCATTAAAATTTTAAGGTTAATGACTATTCTACCCTTTTTGTGCATTAATGAAGCTAATGTGTAGGTTTTGACAATAGGTGTAGTTGGTGACCTAATCCAACAACCCCATGTGGTTGAAATTGACAACAATTAACCTCTAGATCAACCATTCATGCATCCAAGACTTCTATAAATTGATTGAGAGAGAGAGAGAAGCTTGCATTTGTTAGCCAATTTTATGCACAACACTCAAGCCTTTTCTCTCAACCCAAACCAACAAAATTATAAGACAAACCAGTCCCAAGACCTGCCCCACGAACAACTACATCAAACTCAGAATCATTGAATCAAAAATTTTCTTAGAAAGGTATAAAACCCTACTCAAAAATATGTACAATTTTCTGTTGTAAGATGTTATGTTTAATTCTTAAAATATGTTAGTTATAATCTATTTTGATGATTTTTCAAAATCTGGAAAAACTTGGTTCTGTGGTCTGACAACGAATGTCAGTGGCCACAGATCCTTGCTCGATTATGTTTGTTGTTGTTTTTAAGCTGTTATTGGTAGCTTGTAATGTGATCTTTAATATGGAAAAAGAACCAAGGTCATTTGATGTCTAGAATGGAAGTTATTAACGGTCAAATACCGTTGACCGACATTGACCGGAAGAAATCTGAGCAGCCCAGATTATGCCCAGATCGGTCTGACAGGATGTTTGTGTGCCTAGATCTGTCAGGTGGTTTGTTGTTTGTTGTTTTTGTTGCCTCTAAATGGTAGTCTTGTATATGAACTCCGTTATTATGCCTTAAAATCTCCTAAGAATCAAGTATGCTGACTTCAGCGTCTGGTCAAAGTAAGCAAAAAGGTCACGAGGGCTATTTTCTGGGCAAACCCAGAAAATAATTTTCTGACATAGTTTGACCGGCGTGTATCTGCTTTATTTGTTGATGTTATGACAAGGTTATGTGATATATCTGTAGTCATGTGTTGTCTACAAGCTGGAAATGATAGATCGCAAAAACAATTTCTATGTTGCAAGTTATGAAGATCATAAGTTGCCTACTCGGACTGTTATTCATTTCTGGAAACCCAGAAATGAAGAACAGCTACTGACAAGGTTTTCTGAAGCCTGGATCTCTTTGGTTTCTTATATTTTGAATCTGTTGATGGCTGTATTGTGTAGTATTACATGAGTACTACAAGATCTAAGCTTTAGTTTAGACATAAACAAATTAGAAAGACCATTAAGCTTTCGGTACAAAGTAATGCTATTTTGCTTTACGACATAATTTTCTCGGTTTGCACAAGAACACGAAGAACACCTATATGACGATTTACTGTCATCTATAGGTGGTCTTTAGCGACGATTTTATATAAAAATTATATTTTTATTAAATAATTAGTATTAATTAGTTGTTAATTATTAAAAATACAAAATAAATTATTAAAAATTAATTTAAAGTCCAAAATTATATTTTAATTATTTTGGATATATTTCACAAATATTTAATATTTTTGGAATATCAAAGGTAATTAATTTATTTAATAATTATGTTAAATAAATTATTTAAAAATCGTTTTAATACTTAAAAATCATTTAAAAATTATATTATGGAATGAGAAAATATTTGAAGTTATTATTAATGGATTTTAATATTTTGTGATGAAATTTGTTAATTATTTAATATTAATGATAATTTAGTTATTTAATAATGAATTAAATAAATAGATTAAAAATGATTTTATTATATTAAAAATCATTTTAAATAATAATAAGGTGTTTAAAGATATTTGAAGTTATAAAATATAACTTTTAATATTTAAGGATAATTTCATTAATAATTTAATATTAATGATATTAATTTAATGTTAATGATATTTAATAATTATATTAAATAAATGGTTTAAAAATGATTTTATTGATTTAAAAATCATTTTAAAAGGATGTAAATGAATGAAAAAAATATTTTAGGTTATAATTAATGACTTTTAAATATTTGGATAAGTAATACATTAATATTTTAATATTAATGGTAATTATTTAAAAATAATTTTAATTGTTTTAAAAATCATTTAAGGGTAATATTAATACTTTAAAATATTCTAAGTTATTATAAATAACTTTAATATTTTGGCAATAATTTCATTAATACTTTAATATTAATGATAATAGAATTATGTAATGTTTAAATCATTTGATAATGATTTCGGTGTTTGAAAATTTATGATAAATTATAATAAATGTTTATTAAGTCATTTAAAATAATATGACTGATACTTACGGATGTTAAACTTGGAGATAGAGTCTTAGACTCGATTCTTACCCGATAAAGCGGTCGGTAGACCGACATATTTCAGAAATTGATTTGGACTTAGATAATTTGATTATATATGTGTTTGTTTGTGAGTCATTGACTGTTGAACATGTGTGACAATGTGATTAGGTTATGTGCGGACTGCAATATGCAGTACTATGTGTTATAGTATATTGTTCTAATCAAACAAATGATCTGATTAATGATAGGTCGTGATATAAGAGATAGAACTAAGTTGCATATTGTAAGCAGCGCATCAGGCAAGTATCCTACCTTTGCATTTCCTTTATGCAATGGACATGAGTAAGAATGTTTCAGAATTATATTATTACTGTACAGATTATTAACCCTATATTATATATGCCCATTAATTATCAACATGTTAGTATATGGTAATTCAGATATATATTCTGTTCATTAATTTCTATAAAATGGTTATACAAGTGTCCCCACTTGGATAATCATTACAGTTAACCACATGTTGATACACCTTTGTCAATTACCCGTATGTATGTATGTTGAACTATAGATTATTGTTGATCAAGATAAAACCTTTGGTTTGGATCTCCGACAGGTATGAACATCCCGTTCACGGGAAAATTTTTATATGCCCAAGGCAGCCAGAGTGAACGATCACATCGTTCTTGTTATGTAGTATTGATCAATACAGTTACAACGGGCCGATCACCCCGTGCGTTCGTAAGTTATGACGGTTTTATGATGAAGTTCTCGCTTAACCTTTTCGAAAATAAAAACAATGTTCATAGTATGTCACTTTAACCCTATTTATAGTCAATACGTAGTTTTAAAAGTTTGAAAGAGGGTTGTTATGTTATTATTATTGGTTCAGATTACTTCACAACTATTGATTTGTTGTAGAAGGGTAGTATAAAGAAAACATTTAAATTCTTTCAGCTTATATATATAATTGTAAATACTTGATGGGCACTCAAATGCTCATCCTTGCTTAATTTAAATGTTTTCAGCTAAGTGCGAACAACCTGAAGGCTCCACTAAGAACAAGGGAAAGGGGAAAGTTGCTAAGTGAATGCAGTACTATTTTATGTAATATTTTGAGATTATGAATACTATGATATCTAATTATCTAATATTATGTAATGAATGTTTAAAGGTCTCGTACCTGGGGATTAGACTCTGATGATATGAAAATTAAGTTGATCTTTATATTATTGTTATTATTATTAGTATTATTCCGCTCATAAAAATGGTATCGTGAAGCACCGAGTTTGGGTTTCAAGTACCCGGATTTGGGGGCTTTACAGGTTGGTATCAGAGCTATAGGGTTAGAAACCTTAGGTGGGTTAGACCTTAGCCTATAACCTTAGAACAGAGGGAAACGTTAAAAATATAAATAACTCATATAGAGTTTAAAAAGGACGTGAATTGAATAAATTCATCGTCAATCAAAATAAAAGATAACTTATATAAAACTCTTATTTGCTGTGTATATACTATATGCTAATCAGGATAATTTATGTGTGTAGATGTCTGGTGGAAAAGGCTTGCTATATGCTTATAGCATGAAGAAGGATCAAACCCATACACCCGAGCTAATATCGAAGCCAATAGCTGAAATAGAAGCTCATAATGAAAACAACTTGGATGAGGTGGTCATTGTTGTGACGCCCCCAAAATAGGTATTCATCACCCATCTTGAGTCGCCAAATACATGGTACAAAATTTAAATACAACTTAATAATACAACTTTCGTGTAAAATACGATAAAACATAATCTAAGAGTTTAAACAAGAATATTGCCTTCTAGACAATATCCATTCTCAATGGAGTCCTCATAGACAGTATACAAACTCAAATTCAGTCCTCGTTACATTTATTGTCACACTATTTAATAGAATAGTGAGGACTACTAATGCTATCATCATCCGACCGCCACTCCGTTCCCGACTCGTCCCAAATTGTATTCTCATTTCTCAAGAGAACAAAGAAGGAAAGGGTGAGCTCAACTAGCCCAAAGAAGAAATATTATGACTAAGATAATGCGTAATAAATTATCATTAGTCTTCAACAATGTTAAACCGATAAAATACAATAGACATCAAGTTTAACTCAGCAATGAACAAGCAATCCATTAAAAGAGTCAAGTAGAGAATAAAATCTACTATCTTTTATGATTTAAAAGGTTTTTCATCACTTTTATCGCTGAGACTCAGCTTAATAAATAATCCACATCATCGAATCACCCCTGCACTACGACCAAGGATATTCTTTAGTATCACGACCATAAATTATCCATGCACTACGAGCCAAGGACATTCGTGTATTCATCAATGGTCATGATCATGCTAACAACTGTCCATCAATGCACTACGGGCCAATGAGGACTTTTACCACATCATTTGTAACATTACGGTCATGATTATACCGAATAATCCCTGGTCATAATCATACCAAGTCCATCTATGCACTACAGGCCACAAATGACTTTCAAAAATTTATAAACATGAGGATGATGACAATGATATAAGAATTCAATAAAACAAGTTCACGAATTAAATTATCCAGAAACTAATAACGTCCAAATTGTCAATATGATACTTCTTTGTAGAGTAAAATTCAAGAATGCTTAGAAGAATATTTCTATGAAAAGATACTGGATGAAGCGCAATTATCAAGGATATTCCACTAATTTCATGGAGTATAGAAGTCAAAACTTTAACCAACTGAGTATAATAAAGAATAGAATAACAAAAAAAATCACCATGCATGCGGTACTTCGCATAGATAGGTTATTTAAAATGTAATAATAAAAAGACGGAACCAGTCCGTAAAAAACACATAGATGTGATATTCCAATAGAATAATAAAGACGGAACCAGTCCGATGTAAAACACATGCATGTGATATTCCAACATAATAATAAAAAGACGGACCAGTGTCCGATGTAAAACACATGCATGTGATATTCCAACGAGAATAATAAAGACGAAAAGCAGTCCTATTAGCAAAGCACATAGACAGGATATTCCAACAGAATAATAAAGACAGAATAATATAAGGATTTCACCAAGTATAGGGGAGTCCGCATATACAGGTTATTCCAACAGAATAAATAAGAATGGAATACCATAAGGATTTCACCAAGTACTGGGTATGCCGCATATACAGGTTATGTATAGGGTATGCCGTGTATACAGGTTATTCTAACATAATAATAAAGAATGGAATAACAGAAGTTCTCTTCATGAATAAGAAAGAATAACACCCCATACGGGTATAACAAATAATATCCCTTACCGTAAAAGAAACTTGATATCAGAATAGTAAAGTAGTAGAATACTCTTCTTCTTTCTCTCTATAATTTCTCTCTCTAGAGTTTCAATGAATTCGTAAAAAAATAATGAAGGAATGAGCTTCTATTTATAGAAAAACTGAGATTGGCTCTTTGTCTTAATGAAGGGTCAAAATGACTCTTGGTAATATTGAAGAGACAACTACTATTTATGAAGGGGTAATTAACCCTTGGAACACCGAAGAGGCAAATAAATCTTGGTAATATTGAAGAGACAACTACTATTTGCGAAGGGGTAATTAAACCTTGGAAAACTGAAAGGGAAAGTTACTATTAAGACTTTAAATCAACGATCCATATTGATTTACTATTATAATTTCAACCAACGGTCTAAAAAATTAGCACATCTCCTCATGGAATAATATTGTACCTAAATACCCGAATGCACAATACTAGATTGAATAGTAACCAAGTGAATAGTAACTCGTGAATAGTAACTCATGAATAGTAACTTGTGAATAGTAATATGTGAATAGTAACTCGTGAATATTACTCAAACATGAAAAGTGTCCCGAATACCCGATTGAATAATATAACCTCCAGATATCAATTCTCATCAGAATAGATGTCGATTTCTACTAACACAAATAATTCCAACATAATGAAACTATCAAATTCATCTTTAATCAACACGAACCTATTCATCATTAATATTATAACTCACAATATTTAGCAAACAAAGTTGTTCCTGTGAAAGAAGGGGCTTTCCAATAAGGATTTCTCCTTATCATGCCAAGCAATTAGGTGACCAAACCTCTCCTTGATAGAACTTCTAGACATTGTAAATATTGCAATTTAATAATATGAATAACTTTGTCGTCCAAATTATTGATTTAATAATATATCATATAATGTAGATGATACTGTGACAATAATCGAATCAATAATATGAGAGATATGATGCAGCAATTACTGTAGCAATAATTGAGTATAACTGAGTGACTTCTTATGTAAGAATCAATAACTAATACTGTGTGCTACTATGCAACCACGCGTATTACTGTACTTTTACTACTGGGTAGTTTAACAGTTTTAATGGTAACACTTCCGCCATTATTTTCATAAAAATATTTTTGTCGTTTTCTAACTACGACAAAGCTTTTCCGTTAGGGGTCCACTTAATGATTATGCCGCCGCATTTAATATTCCCTGACAAAAAGAATATTCCTCGGCCAAATGAATATTATATAACAACTTGCATACTTTACAAAATTTATAAATATTACTCACAACTATAACATTATATCAAATCCACACCATAATTTTGAAAAAAAATATTTTGAGAAAATTAAATCTTTATTCGTAAAATCTGGGGTCTCACAATTGTAGAAAACGTAATACCAGACCCGAAAACGGTGGAACTGGCAGATAGTGATTCGGACACTAAAGTTGAAGCTGATTAAGCATCAATGGAAGTGCAGAATCTGAGGAACAAGGTTTCTTCTCTGGAAAAGCTGTGGGAAATAAAAAAGTTATTGAATAGTCAATTGCGTCAGGTGTTAATAGAAATAATGGAAGAACAAGATAAGCTTAAAATCCAAATTGATCAAATGGGAGGCTCAAGCAACACTTCGTGTGCAGCTCCGAGCAAGAAGGGAAAAAGAAAGATAGAAGACCATGACTTAGGAAAGCCCGATAAGAAGAAAGGGAAAAGAATATGTTATCTTTGCGGTTATGAGGGGCATACCACTCTGTATTGTCCCGACTATAAACCAGGTGCATGTTTTATTTATGGATTGGAAGGTCATCAGGCGAAGGGTTGTCCAAGAAAAAGGCTTAGTAAATAGGTAGTATAGGTTCTATTGTGTAGGCGTGTTTAATATAATATGTGTGCTTAGTATGTCTGTGTAATGAAATATTCTTAACTTTTATGTTGGTTAAGGTTGTAAATCCCTACTTTTGTAGTCACAAAGGGATAACTGATGTTTAAAGTAATATGCGCTATGATATGTAAAGTATTTTGAAATTGTTGAATGAAAATGAATCTAAGTTTGAGAAATGGAACAAGTTTAATATATTAAACTTATGCGATAAGGTTTAGAATGTAAGTTAATAAAGTATAATTTATGGTTTTACTTAATCAGATAATACCGCCAAGACGTCAAACTCGAAACCAAAGGGCAGAAGAATCTATCAATAATGTTGAGGGATAACAACAAGCAGACCCGATGCAGCACTTTGCGAATATGGTAGCACAGGCTATGCAACAAGGAATACCAGCTGTTGATTGATTTCACAATCAATGAATACGTGCAAGTATACACGGTCAAAAAGTAATAAAGTGAAAGTAGAGTATCGTTCCCATGAGGAATTATTTAATAAAAATTACCAAATACTAACTCTTAATCAAATCAATTTTATTTAAACAATTGCAAATTGTGAATTTTCTAATTAAGAAAACTAAATTAAATAATTAAAAGAGATTAGACTAAAAGAAAGCAAATAAACAAAACTAAGATTTGATTGAATTCAGGTAAATAAGGATTAAGACTCCAATATCCCCAATTATGAATTATAAATCAATTATTCAACTATTCCAATTATTATGTCTACTGAATTGTTAACAGGAATTCTCAAATGCCAAAAGCCCTTTCTCAAGTGATCCTTTGCCTTCTATTTAATCCAAGTTAATTTTTCTATATCCCTATGCAAAACAATTGAATTAAACTCACTACAATCCCAATTCCTTATGTGTTACATGCGACAAATAGATATTCTCATTCTATTCACAAACCTAATTATTCACTGTGCAAATAACTAAGTCACATGATATCATGCCCAGTTCTAACCCTAGAATTCCTTTCCCAATTCCTTCTAGAGTAACAAGGTAATTACTGATCAAATAATTAATCAATAAGCATAAGGCAAGATAAACAACTCACTTTGACACAAATAATTGGAATAAATTAAATAACTAATTTATAGCCATAAAAGGTTCAATTGAAATCTTAATAAAAGAGTTAGTTCATAATTAATGAATTAAAACCAAGAATCTACAATTGAATATACATTAAAAGATAAAAGTATGATAAGAGAAGAGAATAGAATTTGTTGTCAGCAAATCTGATGCTCCCCTCTTGCTCTTGCTCTTGATCTTCAGTGTTCTTCAATTTGTTTCAATCTTCAATGATTAATTAAGAACTAGGGTTTAGATTCTAATTTAATGAAGTGTTTAATCTAGTCTAATCAATGTTTTCTCCCTTTATTTTATGCCTTACATCATGTATTTATAGGTTACAAGTCCAATTTTTAGCTTAAGAACAAACCCAATCCAATTTGGAGTCAAAAAGGTGTCAAAATTTGCCCAAAACGCTGGCCGTGCCATCACTAAGTTCTTCCCAAATACCAAATACTGGGCTTAACGCTCAAACATCGCTTCCCCAAATACTCAAGGCCGGGTATAGGCAAAAATGGGCGCCCGGCCACCGGCACTTGTTCTGACATTTTTTGCTCTGACGTCCTTTGGGAAAATGGCCATAACTTCTTCGTCCGAACTCTGATTTTGATGATTCAAGATGATCCGAAAAGACGAGAAGTAGATCTACAACTTGAATTCTTTAAGTGTTTCAAAATAAGGTACGGAACTATACTCAAATTGGCTCTGAAGTGACTGTTGTGTAAATGGCAAGCCGAAAACGCGAATCTAGCCACCCCAAACGTCGATCCAAGTAACTTTTGTCCCAAATCCTACAAAACAATGTAAAACATGCATGAATAGACACAAACACTTAAAATCAACCAAAAGATTAAGCTCAAACGCATTCAATTCATGGGTATAAAACTCACTCATCGAATACCCCCAAACTTAAACCATTGCTTGTCCTCAAGCAAAAACACAAAAGAACTAAAAATAAACTAAATAACTCAACTAAATAAATGCATATGCATGATCTACTTCCTAATATACCTACAAACCGAGTAATAAATCAGTATGATATATAGCAACAGGCCTCAAAGATACCAATGATACTCAAACAATATATCCAATCAAGTAAAAATCCATAACTCTAACCAATTAGTCAATCCAAACCTGTTATCACCCATGTTGTGCGTGTGTGCTTGTTAACCATTCTAACCAACCACAGTTCAAGATAATCACATAACAAACTTCTTAGAAGGAAAATTTCAGTTCCAATTCAATTACTTTTGTGAACATGACAACTCTGGTTAAAACTAAGCAATGACCAAGTATTAAGGTAAATACAGGATTTATTTATACTCTTATTCAATCACGAGGGCATTTTTGCTCTTTCTCATGTTTTATTCATTTTTTTTCATGGCTGTGCAATGTCTTATTCCCTTAGGCTTTTTAGTGCTACCTTAACAAGCTTTCGACCAACGACTCCCAAGCCATTAAGACCTTAGGGCGCTAGGTGTAAAGACAATTCCCTCGGGCTTACTTACTCAAGTAACAAAGGCCACAAAACTAGACAAGCATGCCATGATGTTTATTCTTCTTCTTTTTTTCTTTTCTGGATTTTTTTTCTTTTTTTCTTTTTTTTCTTTTCATCATTTCTTTTTTTCTTTTTTTTCTTTTTGTAATATATATAACCCATAGATTCCTCCAAACTCAAGCTTTTACGTCATTCCAACCTTTACCGCCAGTTCACTAATTTCCTTAAATTTTAACAAAGATTTTCCCTCAAAAATAAATTATGAAACCCTTGAACCAAGTGGATTAAAACAGTTAAACTTTAAGTGCTAACCGGTTACATAAGTTTCAGATAGGCTCATATTATCATCATGATTAAAATTAGAACTCATCATCAATTATCAACACTGTTTAAGTTAACATTTAATAGCAATCTTATCATAGGCCGAGCTAAGACCACACCAACCAATCACACAGATTCATGCAAAAAAAATGCAATTATACTACATGAACACATACTAATGCAACACATATATAAATATGCAAATAACTACCATGTATTATATGTAACCTAAAAAAAAACAATGCTAACACATAAAAAAAATGAACTACTATGCAGATAACTAACTATATGCAATACGACACTAAAGTACCCCCAAACTTAAACTAGACATTGTCCTCAATGGCTGAAATAGAAAAAAATTAAAGCAGAGGACTTCCCTGAAAATATAGCAATCTTCCTCCTTGTCCTCTAAGTTTGGAGAATATGCTAGGCACATGGAACAAATTGGGCACCACACTTGAATTTGACTTAAATAACATGTAAAACCATGATAGAAGCAATTTTATTAAATCCTAAATAAATGCAAATTCAAAACTACTAATATAAAACTTAATAAAAACTAAAAATAAAAATTAAACTTGGGTTGCCTCCCAATAAGCGCTTGTTTTATAGTCTCAGCCTGACTTCTTCAATTCTCTATCCAATTACCCTACGAAAATTAAGGAACCCTCCATCCATCAGTAGCAATGTCTCTTTTGGGAGGTTCCCATTAGCAAAAACCCTTGAATTAAAGTCACCTAGCATGCTCTTTGTAGATAGGATCCCCATTAAGAACGACAAACCACTAGGTGCTTTCCCCATTGTGTTTGTGATCAAATTATGGCATGGAAGCTTGTCAAACACAATGGGCTCTTCCTCTATCTTCTCCTTTTCAACCCACCATGACTCCACAGTTGTACTAGCTCTTATGTCACAAAGAGTTTTGCCTACGACATGACTGCCAATTGGGCATGGTTTTACAAAACTGCCCGGATTCTTGAACTTTAGTGGAGGAGGCACATGGGATACTAATGAAATCGGTTCTTCTTCATTGATCTCCTTTTCTTGATTCCCAATTATTTCCTCTCTTTCAACATCTTGTGGTTCATCTAGTTACAGATTTTGTTCGGGCTCTCCATTAGTCCTAGAATCCATGTCATAGGGCCAATTGTATTGAGGATGGTTGTTCAACGCATGTGCTACCTGCCCCAATTGATTTTCCAGATTCTTGATAGACGCACTTAGGCTTTGCATATTCAGCTCTGTTTGATTATGTTTCTTTTCATGTTCCTCGTGTTTCTTTTCTGAAGCTTTAATAAATCTCTCCATGGTTTCCTCCAAATTTGAATGTTCTTCCTGTTGTAGTGGAGGTGGACACGAGAAATCCAGTGGGTATGTTGGTCTTAGAACATAAAATTGATCTTGATGAGTATGGCTCCATGAAAAATCCGGGTGATACCCCCAATCCTGATAATAGTTGTTAGGATAGACATAATTATTGGGGTAATCACTACCGTACTATACCGGCTTGAAACTGATGGCGTATTGATGACTCATATGATTTCCAGCACAATAATAACAAGTAACCGCCACACTTTGACGACGTTGAGCTTCAAAAGCTTCAAACATCCTCGAAAGTGTCTCAATCTATGCTGACAATGCAGAAAGTTTCTCGAGTCTGTCAATCTCCTCTCCCTCGGGTGAGTCATTCTTGCCATCCTTCGACCAGATGGTCAGACAAACCTCCAACGCCTTCAAGTTGCCTCTATAGAAGATGTATTAAGTCCATCAATCCTCGCTTCCTTTGGTTGAGCCAAGAACGCAGTATGGCCATTGATACTTAAACTCATCCATGGTACCAAATGAGAGAAATATAAGAAGAGAATTAAAAATAAAAATAAAAATGTTTAAATTAAGACTAATTTGATTGAAATTAATATTGGTAAATAATTATTAAATTAATTCCCCGGCAACGTCGCCAAAAACTTGTTGATTGATTTCACAATCAATGAATGCGTGCAAGTATACACGTTCAACAAGTAATAAAGTGAAAGTAGAGTATCGTTCCCATGAGGAATTATTTAATAAAAATTACCAAATACTAACTCTTAACCAAATCAATTTTATTTAAACAAATGCAAATTGTGAATTTTCTAATTAAGAAAACTAAATTAAACAATTGAAAGAGATTAGTCTAAAAGAAAGCAAATAAACAAAACTAAGATTTGATTGAATTCGGGTAAATGAGGATTAAGACTCCAATATTCCCAATTATGAATTATAAATCAATTATTCAACTATTCCAATTATTATGACTACTGAATTGTTAACAGGAATTCTCAAATGCCAAAAGCCCTTTCTCAAATGCCCCAAATACTGGCTTTGACTCTCAACATCGCTCCCAAATACCAAGACCGGGCATAGGCTGAAAAATGGGCGCCAAGCTACCGGTACTTGTTTGACATTTTCTCTCGGCGTCCTTTGGGAAAATGGCCATAACGTCTTCGTTCCAACTCCGATTTCGATGATTCAATATGATCCGGAAAGAGGAGAAGTAGATCTACAACTTTCGTTCTTTAAGTGTTCCGAAATAAGGTCCGAAGCTATACTCAAATTGGCTCTGAAGTGACTACTATGTAAATAGCAAGCCGAAAACGCGAATCTAGCCACCCCAAACGTCGATCCGAGTAACTTTTGTCCCAAATCCTTCAAAACAATGTAAAACATGCAGGAATGGACAAAAACACTTAAAATCAACCTAAAGATTAAGCTCAAACGCATTCAATTTATGGGTATAAAACTCCCTCATCACAAGCCGTAGGGAACCAGCCGGATAATCACTTCGCGAATTTCAAAGATTTCAAAGCTTTAGGACCGCCCGAATTCAAAGGGGTGACTGACCCTATAGAAGCGCAGACTTGGGTAAATGAGATTATAAAAGCATTCGTGATAGCTAGAGTAGCTGAGGGGCAAAAGACCGCTTTTTCCACCTACATGATGAAGGGTGAGGCAAATATTTGGTGGGAAGCGAATCAGGCGAGGGCAGGAGCAGGTGTAGTTACCTGGGCTAGGTTTAAAACACTGTTTTTCAAACACTATTTTTCATCTAGTATGCAGGCTAGAATGGAGGTGAAATTTTTAGAGTTGAAGCAGGAGAACATGACTGTTGCGGAATACGTCGCAAAATTTAATGAGTTGGCTAGGTTTGCTCCGCATCAAGTTGATACGGAGGCTAGGAAAGCTAGAAGGTTTGAGCTGGGATTAAAACCCTGGCTCTACAACAAGGTGGAGGTGTTGCAGATCCCTACATTTGCATCACTCATGGAGAAGGCTATTATTGCTAAGGAAGGGAGTGAGGCTATGAGCCTCTACAACAAGGAGAGAAAGAACAAATGTAAGGTCGAAGGAGCTGGGATGGTAGAGAATAATAGTAGAAGTCAAAATGGTCATTGCAAGAGGAAGGGAAGTTATTTTGGAAATGTTCAGGTGAAACAGGAAGGAGTTAAGAAGCAAGCTGTGCAGTGTGGAAACTGTGGAAAGAACCACTCTGGGGAATGTTTGAAAAGGAAGTTTGTATGTTATAAGTGCGGGCAGGAGGGCCATATCTCTCCCAACTGCCCCAATCCTAGGATGAACAATGGGTGTTTTCTATGCGGGTCGACCAAGCATAAGGTGAAGGATTGTCCGAAGAGGAGGACAGAGGCAGGGAGTGTGAATACTGGATTGGGCAGCGGGACTTTGGAAATCTCGGGACCTACGACATCGAGCAAGCCAACAAAATCAACAGCAAGGGTCTACAACATGACGGTCCAGGATACGGTGGCAGCTGGTGG
Organism: Panax ginseng; assembly: GCA_020205605.1. NCBI lineage: Eukaryota > Viridiplantae > Streptophyta > Magnoliopsida > Apiales > Araliaceae > Panax > Panax ginseng. Next base: position 77,143,646 of record CM035129.1, read on the forward strand.
TGCAATTCCAGTTATTATTCGTATAACTGTTATTTTATTATACATGATTTTCCTAAGTATAATAAATTATCTTATAAAGAAATTTTGAAGGGGGAATTTGAGTTTTTTAGGAATCAAATTTTCTGTTAGGCAAGCTTTAGGTGAATAGTTAAAAATCGGTTCGATCAATTATGATCCAGATCTGCTAGCAATGATTGTGTATGTTATGTACCCTTATATGGATAGGTTTTAAAACGGTGATTTCGGGGACGGAATCTTTATAAGGGAGGGTGAATGTAAGAACCCGATATTTTCTATACAAATAAATCAGAAATTTTGCGAATAAATTTTTTTTATTTATTATTTATTAAAATAAATATGGGGAAATATGTGTCAAGGTAATGTGTGTGTGTGTGTGTGTGTGTATATATATATGTGTGTGTGTGTGTGTGTTTGTGTGTGATAAATAAAATATATTTATTACATGAGTATTTACAAAAGATTTTATTTTAGAAATATTGATCATTATAAATTATATTTTATAATAATTAATCAGATTGTAAAATGTTTTTATTAATTATTTTTCATGAAATATAATTATATATTATTTAAATAATATATGAAATGATTTTTAGAATAATTATAATAATTATTTTATTATATGAATCTTGTTCAAATTATTAAGTTAATTATTTTAACTTAATAATGCTATGTATGGCAGATAAATCAGATATGGAATCCAAACCCTAATTCTGGGTTTTGATAAAGGCATGAGAATAATAAAATATTATTAATTATATTTTGATTTATCAGTGCTATAAATATGTATTGTATGTATGTGAGCTGGCAATGATTGATCAATTATGGTGCAGTATTTGATAACCCTACTTTTACTGTGGGAAACCCTAAATTGAAAGTCAATTGGGAGTTTAAGAATATTATACAACTGTGTTATATGATTTTATGGTTAATTAGTTTAACCCTAATTAACATTTAGATATATTAATTTCTTGGTAACCCTAATTACCAAAATTATAAACCCTAATTGCTAAATTAGCAAAGTTGATTATAATTATTATATAATAACCTAATATTCATGCATAATTAGAAAGTTAACCTAATTAAGAAAACCCTAATTACAAAATTTAGAAACTAAAATTTTTATTTTGTACAAACCCAAATTGCTAGATATTACAAATGCTTTGTGCTAAACTTTAGGGTTAAACCCTAAGGGTGAAACCCTAAGGGTTTGCTAATTGACCAATGTGCCATTAAAATTGTAAAGTTAATGACTATTCTACCCTTTTTCTGCATTAATGAAGCTAATGTGTAGGTTTTGACAATATGTGTAGTTGGTGACCTAATCCAACAACCCTATGTGGTTGAAATTGACAACAATTAACCTCTAGATCAACCATTCATGCATCAAAGACTTCTATAAATAGATTGAGAGAGAGAGAGAGAGAAGCTTGCATTTGTTAGCCAATTTTATGCACAACACTTAAGCCTTTTCTCTCAACCCAAACCAGCAAAATTATAAGACAAACCAAATCCCCAAGACCAAATTTCACGAACAACTACATCAAACTCAGAATCATTGAATCAAAAATTTTCTTAGAAAGGTATAAAACCCTACTCAAAAATCTATACAATTTTCTGTTGTTAGATGTTATGTTTAATTGTTAAAATATGTTAGTTATAGTCTATTTTGATGATTTGGGTTGGTAGTATACAGATCCATAACATCTATGTCTTCAAATTGATGATTTTTCAAAATCTGGAAAAACTTGGCTCTGTGGTCTGACAACGAATGTCAGTGGCCACAGATCCTTGCTCGATTATGTTTGTTGTTGTTTTTAAGCTGTTATTGGTAGCTTGTAATGTGATCTTTAATCTACAAAAAGAACCAGGGTCATTTGATGTCTAGAATGAAAGTTATTAACGATCAAATACCGGCCGACCGCCATTTGGAAGAAGAAATCTGGGCAAATTCTGTTATTATGCCTGAATCGATCGGCTGACAAAGATGTTCAGGTGCCTAGATCCGTCAATGTGGTTCGTTGTTTGTTGTATTTGTTGCCTCTAAATGGTAGTCTTGTATATGAAATCCGATATTATGCCTTAAAATCTCCTAAGAATCAAGTATGCTGACTTTAGTGTTCGGTCAAAGTAAGCACAAAGGTCACGAGGGCTGTTTTCTGGGCAAACCTAGAAAACCTTCAAATGAATTTCTGACATAGTTTGACCGGCGTGTATCTGCTTTATTTGTTGATGTTATGACAAGGTTATGTGATATATCTGTAGTCATATGTGTTGTCTACAAGCTGGAAATGATAGATCGCAAAAATAATTTATGTGTTGCAAGTTATGAAGATCATAAGTTGCCGACTCGGACTGTTATTCAATTCTGGAAACCCAGAAATGAAGAACAGCTACTGACAAGGTTTTCTGAAGCCTCGATCTCTTTGGTTTCTTATATTTTGAACCTGTTGATGGTTGTATTGTGTAGTATTACATGAGTACTACAAGATCTAAGCTTTAGATTGATGTAAACAAATTAGAAAGACCATTAAGCTTTGGCCAAAGTAAATAGCTTGATTTCCGACATAATTTTCTGGTTTGCATGAAGAAGAACATGAAGAACACCTATATGCGACGGCTCTATCGCTATAGGTGGTCTTTAATGATACATTTTGTATAAAAATTATATTTTTATTAAATAATTAGTATTAATTAGTTGTTAATTATTAAAATACAAAATAAATTATTAAAAATTATTTTAAAGTCCTAAAATTATATTTTAATTATTTTAGATATATTTCACAAATATTTAATATTTTGGAATATCAAAGGTATTTAATTTATTTAATAATTATGTTAAATAAATTATTTAAAATTCTTTTAATACTTTAAAAATCATTTAAAAATTATATTATGGAATGATAAAATATTTTAAGTTATTATTAATGACTTTTAATATTTTGTGATGAAATTTGTTAATTAATTAATATTAATGATAATATAGTTATTTAATAATGAATTAAATAAATAGATTAAAAATGATTTTATTATATTAAAAATTATTTTAAATAATAATAAGGTGTTTAAAGATATTTTAAGTTATAATACCCTTTCTGCTAACATCTGTTGAAGACCCCCTTCCCCGGCGGGGGTGTATAGGCCAAATAAGCCCGCCCTGGTGGTCCTCTATTTTGTTAACTGACTTTGCTTGCTTCAAGAAAACTTCCAGAAATGCTTCAAATGACTCCAATTTTTGTTAAATGCCACAACAACCACCCTACACATAAAAGAACATAAAAACAAATAAAAACGAACATGATCACAAGAAAATAACAACAATTAAGCATGAAATGGACAACGAATCATGGATATGAAATCCACTTATCAAAATCCCCCAAACTTAAACTGTGCTAGTCCTCGAGCACAAGACAAACTACATGTTATGCAATGTAATGCAATGAGATGGAATGAATATGATCTAATCTATATGCTTACAAATCCAACAGTATCACATAATCAAAATTATCTTATCGGCCTCAGAGAAAACAAGCAATTCTACAATATTAATCATCCAAACCAATCCACAATTCCGTATTAATTCTCAAATCTTACACCATCATCACTGGTATAGTGTGCGTGTGTATTCAACATCCAAGATAACTGATACAGACTCAAATTCAATACATAATCAATTTCTTAGAAGGAATCATACAGTGCAAAATTAAAAATTCCAAAAATAAGCACATTCCAACTAAAACTAAGCAACACCAAATTCAAGGGTTCATGCAGGGTACTTATACTTCATTTATCTCATTTTTTTACACGGGGGCTTCTTGCTCTTTTCCCGTTTTATTATTTTTCTTTTTTTTCTTTTTCTTTTTTTAGATAGATACACACATGACTGTGCAATGTCTCATCCCATTAGGCTAATAAAGGTTACCCTTAGCGAGCCTTCACCAAAATGACTCCTGCACTATAAAAGACCTTAGGGCGCTAAGTGTAAATACAATCCCCTCGGGCGTACTTGCTCAAGTAACAAAGGCCCCAAAACAAGACTAGTCACGATATATATATATATATATATATATATATATTCATTTTTTTTTCATTTTTTAAATAATAAAGCTTATATACCCCACATATAATCCCCCAAACTTAGGTTCTTGCCCAATTTTCACCTTTACTGCCTATCCTTGTCGTTTTCTCATTTACTCTAGCATTATCCTTTAGAAACTATTTATGTATTAATTTAAACTGACCAGTCAACAAAGATGTTATTAGCATGCTAACCTTTTTATACAAGTTTCAAAGAAATGCAAGATTCCATCCATAACAGAAATTATATCACAGCTTTAATAATCAATGTTGTATTGGTTAACTTATTCACAAATAACATGAAATACAACACTGCTGGACATATAATATTAAATTTTTATTACTATTATTATTATTATTATTATTTTTATAACATAACAAATAGCGATAATAACAGAATTAAAAACAATGCAATACATAAATATGCAAGAACAAAAATAACCTAAGCTACTATGTATGCACTTAAGCTATCATGCAACTATGTCAAAACCTATATGCAACAACATAATTCCTAATTACCATGAAAAACTGGAATGCAATGCCAAATTTAAACTTAACTACTACATATACATGCAAACAAGAATTTAAATCCCCCAAACTTAAGTAATACAATGCCTTCATTGGATGAATATCATAATTAAGTGCGTGAGGACTTCCCTGCAATTGCCTAAGTCTGGGGAGGCAGTGGTTGATCTTCCTCTTCTAAATCACTTGGTGGAAACCTCGGCATTGGCATAGGCTACTGATATAGAAATTATGCAGCTGGATTGAAACTCTGAAGTGTCATGTTGAGTGAAGCAAACGATGTGTTCATAGCGTCAAAGATATGGTCATACCTCAATGCGAGTCTCCGCATCTCATGATGTGCTGCCTTATTGTACGCATCCATTTGACGTTGAAATTTAAGGAAATGAGGACTGGATAGTACCTCGGTCTGCGGTTCCTACTCGGTTCCTTGATCTCCCACAGCCTCATCCTCATCCTCCGAGGTGTCTGCAGCATCAACTTCGTCTTCCGAAGCCGATGGAAAACTAAAACCCAATCCTCGAGGATGGGAATCGCCCCCGGCCCATACTGAATATCACACTATCATTCTGGAGTCTAGCAACGCAAGCGGCATCTGTGTGGGTTCATTGTCAGACCATCTCACACCTGCTTGGCGACACAACCCACATATGAGTGATGAGTATGGCAAGCCGTCCGACGGCGGCACTCACAAATTTCCGATGATCAAAGGTCCGGGTTGGTTGTGCGGGTCTTGAACTCTCTCCCCTTTGGCGTTTCAAAGTTGGTTGTGAAGCCATGTGCTCTCTATTTCTTGTATCACAGTATCTTACCTCTCCAAACGTGGTTCACACACTTTGTCGAACACTTGGTGTGCAAAGATGATTATCCCCCAAACTTAGCAACTTTTTTGTGGCAATTATGGTGAATGAAGTTCTAGAATTCGAAAATAAAGTGCTCATGCTCACAGTAAGAGCCCTAATTCATGGCTTCCTTAGTTCAATTTGAATGAAATTGATAAATTTGGGTTGGAAGTGTGTGTTTATATAGTAGTGATGTGATGGAGAGAAATAAGGGTATTTGATTGATGGAGTGAAGTAGTGGGTTGATCGGAGAATTTGTGGTGAATGGTTGTCAAAATCAAGGGTTGAGGAATAGGTGTAATGGGTGATGGTTGGATTGATTGAGGAAGTAGTGGAGAAGTGGTGTGTAGTTGGGAAGGAGAAGAAGAATGTGTGTGTAACTGCCAAGTAGTCGATTGGTTTCAGGACTCATTTCTACGGGTGCTAGGGTTTATTAGGCTCACTTCCGGCAGTGATGTATTCTATTATCTGAAGTAAGGGACCCTCGCCCCGACGGGGGGTGTAGTGCATTTTGGGCCCTCCCCGACGGGCATGCTTTATGCTAAACTCCTCTGTTTTTTCATCTTTACATCATGCTAAGCCACTCAATGTTCCTTTTCCCATACTGCAAGACGTGAAACATACGAATTAGCAGTTTAATGATAAAATAGAGCATTGTGGAGAGATTAACAAGACTTTTATTTTATAATACCTACCTAATAACTTAATAAAAACAATATCTTAACAATTATGAATGAAAATACGAAATTTAAACGTAAATTGGGTTGCCTCCCAAGTAGCGCTTGATTTTAAGTCGTTCAGCCTGACTACTTCCTGTTTGTGGTGCATCGGACAATGTGATGGCGATGACATCGTTGTTGGACTCGCCACCCCAATAGTGCTTTAATCGTTGACCGTTGACTTTGAAAGTTTCTAACGGATTCCGACTGTAAAGTTCAACGGCGCCATAAGAGAACATCCGCTTTATAGTGAATGGTCCCGACCATCTCGACTTGAGCTTTCCTGGGAATAATCTCAGCCATGAGTTGAACAAAAGGACTGATTGTCCCGGCTCGAATGTTCTATGCATAATTTTCTGGTCATGCCATCTCTTGACCTTTTCCTTGTATAACTTGGAGTTCTCGTAGGCTTGAAGGTGAAATTCATCGAGCTCATTTATTTGAAGTAATCTCTTTTCCCCACCGCTTGATTGAAATTGAAGCTCAATTTCCCAATAAGCCTTATGCTGTAGCTCGACTGGTAAATGACAAGCCTTCTCGTACAATAGTTGATATGGTGGCATCCCGAGTGGTGTCTTAAACGTAGTCCGGTATGCCCATAATGCATCGTCCAACCGGAGCAAACAATCCTTACGATTCAGATTCATAACTTTCTCCAATATTTTCTTGACTTCCATGTTCAACACCTCAGCCTGCCCACTGGTTTGGGGATGATAAGCCGTCGCTACCTTGTGGTTAACCCCATACCTTACCAATAGAACTGTGAATGATTTGTTGCAAAAGTGACTACCTTCATCACTTATAATTGCTCTTGGCATGCCAAACCTCGTGAAAATGTTTTTCTGTAGAAATTTAAGGACCACCTTGGCATCGTTTGATGGTAGTGCTGCAGCTTCAACCCACTTTGATATGTAATCCACTGCGACTAGAATATACTGATTATTCAGAGATGAAGGGAATGGCCCCATGAAATCGATGCCCCATACATCAAAAATTTCCACTTCAAGAATTTTTTGCAGAGGCATCTCATTTTGTTTCGAAATGTTTCCCACCCTTTGACACCTATCACATGTTTTGACAAAATGGTGGGCGTCCTTGAATAGTGTAGGCCAATAAAACCCAGAATGCATCACCTTTGCTGTTGTCCTCTCGCTCCCATAATGTCCCCCATACGCAGATGAGTGGCATTCATGCAGAAAGTTCTTCACTTCACTGTAGGGCACACACCTTCTAATCATTTTGTCGGCGCACTACTTGTACAAATAAGGTTCATCCCACATGTACCATTTTACGTCATGAAGAAACTTCTTTTTCTGTTGTCTTGTGAGATAAAGTGGAAGAATGTTACTCACAAGATAATTCGCATAATCTGCGTACCAAGGAAATTCTGTATTTATCCCAAATTAGATAGAAACAAGTTAAACACCTTAATCAACTAACTCACTATATCTCTATGTGAATTATAATTAAAGAAGGTTTAAGAATAAATTCTCTATCCGATTACATGCAATGTCAAGCATATCTCTACCTTAACATTCATCAAGATTCTGCTATTCACAAAATTCATGAACACATGCTATATTAACTAAGTCTAGATTCAAATATCCTCTCTCAATTCCATACAAATCCACAAAGAATTGTTGATCAGGCAATTCATAAATTCAAGCTCAAATTAATATAGATAATCTGGAAAATAGCTTATTGAACTGAATATAAAAGTTTACAAAATCATTGTTTCACTTAAGGATCTATCATAATCCTAAAAAGTGAATTAGTTCATCATAAATGAAATAACTACTGAATAATTCAAAGATAACATTCTTTCAATTACAAATAATAGTCTAAGGAGAAGAATAGTGAAAAACACCCTTCACGTAGCCTAGAATTGCAATTGTCTCAAAAATCTCCTCAAAATACTCCTCCAACGCTCGCTAAGAAAAACTAGAATTGATCTTCGTAATCTGCCTTCTCTCTTGTTTAATTCGTTGTTAATTGAGTAATAAGCATCCAACACACAAGTCCCAGTCGAAATCCTTTGCTAATTAGAGTCCATATGCTATTCGAATGCTCAAATTTGTATCCCAACAGAGTTCAAAACACAACAGGAGAGTCAGTCATTCGAGATACCCCGCCCTGGCGGGGGTGCATGCCTATATTGAGCCCACCCCAGTGGGCACCCTTTCTGCTAACATCTGTTGAAGACCCCCCGCCCCGACGGGGGTGTATAGGCCAAATAAGCCCGCCCCGGCGGGCCTCTATTTTTCTAACTGACTTTGCTTGCTTCAAGAAAACATCCAGAAATGCTCCAAATGACTCCAATTTTCATTAAATGCCACAACAACCACCCTACACATAAAAGAACATAAAAATATATAAAAACGAAAATGATCACAAGAAAATAGCAATAGTTAAGCATGAAATGGACAACGAATCGTGGATATGAAATCCACTTATCAATATACCCTTGAGAAATCGAAAACTACATTGATTACCCTTTTGCTATATTACTTGCTGGGCAAAATTGTTGGTCATCCTTGCTTTCCTTAAAACTTTCAGTTAAGGCAGAATGTGGTGAACCCTCTGATAAGGAGAAGGGTAAAGAGAAGGCTTTGGAGTTGTTATTTCTATAATGCTAGGATGTACTATTATTTGGTTGTAGAAGAACTTATTATATTAAGCTATGTTTAATTTAAGTTGTATTGCATTATGTATTAGTTATGTCCCAACGGTGTTTAATTATGATTAAGATATGTAAGAGATGTTTAAGTTACGAACCCTTGGGACAAAAATAATTATGTTATAACAATGTAATTTATTCTATTATCCCGTTGTGTGAGATGTTGATTTATTATTAGAGTTAGTACATGACAACCAAATTTGAGACAAGTATGGTCTGAATTTAGGGGGGTCACTAGTTAGTATCAGATCTGTAGTTATAAACCATAGGAATGAGAGTCCGTAGATTATAACTTAGGATAACTTAGAAGATAGAGAGAGAGATGAAACTTATGTAGAGTTTTCCTAGAGAGAGACTTAGTATGTTATGAAATATAATTTCATTATATACAATGAACTTATGTTTATTTAATATTCTAATGGAGTTGTTGTTTGTTTGTCTTATGTTGGTGGTTGTAGGATGACTGACATGGGAGGACCTAGCCGAGTAGTAGAGGAGGAGCCGCATGACATACACATGGTATTTGAGGCACCATTGATAGTGGAGCGTATATCAGCAGTGGCCCCTATCGATGATGATGAAGAGGTGGAGGAGATGGAGCCATTACCCAAGGAGTCTGATCCAGAGGAGTAGCCTAAGCCCATAGAGGACTCTAACGAGGCTACTTTTGAGGATCGGATGTTGGGGGAGTATGAGGAGCAAATTTTGGAGTTAGGATACAGAGTTGAGGAGTTAGAAGCTGGGGCTAAGGAGAGGGAGTCTGAGTTCCAGAAACTGAGGGATGAGGACCATCAGAGGAAATTAGTGATACAGGAGATGAAGGTGGAGATTGCTCACCGAAAGGAGGCAGGGATCGAGATGGGGACTTTGTTTCACAGATCAGTGGCTAGAAATGTAGAATGGGCAGGGAAGTTGGAACAAATTGAGCAGAGAGAGTTGAACGAGAGGACGAAGAAAGAGGATCTTCGTACTCAGTTAGAGATGGAGGTGATGGATAGGATTCACTTCGAGGAAAAGGGGGAGGAAGCCAATGATAGGGCAAGTGACTTAGAGGATGAGGTGCGGTGCAAGAGAAGGAAGATGAACAAGATAGGCTATGCGGTGTGCATGACTATTGAGAGACTGATCAATGGGGTAAATCACTACCCGACATAGTAGGGACATACTCGACACACCATAAGCCGAGATTTTGTGGTGCACATCACTCAAAAGGAGTACCAGAGCGCCATGGAGAGCGGGATGATAAATTGAGTCTAGGTGTTAGAATTTAGTGGTTGTAGTATTATATTTATTTATGTGTTGTTTAATCAGTTGTTGTTGAAATCTCTGTCTTTTATGTAATATGTGAGATAATTGTAAACCCCTAAGTTTTTGAAAAATGTTAGAGGGTAATATTTCAGTGTTGTCCCCGTCTTTTGTGATAAGAGGGGATATGATGTTGTCATTTATAGAAGTATGCTAGAAAGGATCATGTAATTATTTGCCATATGAATATAATTGATCTTATTTCACAAACGTGTTATAAAATTTTTATCCTTTTCATTTGAAAAATGTTTAAGTAATATAATTAGATAATAAAATGAAAATTTTATGATGCAGAAAAATGCCGCCCAGACGTAGAATAACTACACCGGAAGAGTCGGTTAATGATAAGAGATGACCAGTAGACCCTATACAAAGGCTAGTAGATTTGTTAGGGGAAGAAACAAACCAGTACCACTTGTTCCCCAAGCAGCTGCAGTCACAAATTTTAAGGATTTTAGGATTGTAGGACCTCCAGAATTCGTAGGAACTATCGATCCTATTGTATCTCAGACATGGATCAAAGAGATGGAGAAATCTTTCACCATCGCTTGTGTGGGTGGAGACTAGAAGATAACTTTTGCAATCTACATGATGAGAGGTGAAGAGAACTACTGGTGGGAGGCGAATCAGCAGAGAGCTGGAGAAGGGATAGTAACTTGGGAGAGATTCAAGACTCTTTTCTTCAAGAATTATTTCCCGAAGAGCATAAAAAATAAGATGAAGGTAAAGTTCTTAGAACTTAAGCAAGCAGATATGATGGTGGCACAATACGCATCTAAGTTCAATGATCTAGCTCAATTTGCTAAATACCAGGTGGTAGATGAAGAGAGGAAAGCTAGACGTTTTGAACAAGGACTGAAGCCTCGGTTGTTTGACAAGGTGTCAGATCTTCAGATCAATTCTTTTACGATATTGTTGAAGAAGGATATTATTTTAGAGGGAGGAAGTAAAACTTTAAGTCTGTATAACAAGGACAAGAAGGGTAAGAGCACGAAAAGAGATAGCCACGGAGGAAGCAGTAGCGGTGGGAGTAATTTAGGAAAAAGAAATTGGGAGAGCAACAACAACAACAACAATAAAAATTTTAACAATTAAGTAGGGAAGTTTCGAGGAGAGTTTAAGAATAAGGCGGAAGGATGCCCAAAGTGTGGAAGGTATCACCAGGGTGACTGTTGGAAGGGGCGTAGTGTTTGTTACAACTGTGGCTAAGAAGGGCATTTTGCGCCAAACTTTCCAAAGCCGAAGAAGATCAAAGGATGTTTCGCTTATGGTTCAGCGGACCATCTGATCAAAGACTGCCCGAAGAAAGGAAGTGGCGGAGGGAGCAGCCAACAAGGAGGAAGCAGAAAATTTATAATTGGTGGACCAACGCCATCTAACAGTCCAACTGCCAGAACGTTTAATATGACTATCCAAGACGCAGTAGCTTCAAAGGACGTCGTGTTAGGTATCATCTCGATCAATGATATAAATTCCTATATATTATTTGATTAGGGTGCCACCTATTCTTTTGTATCTGAGGAATTTGCTAGTCGACTTAATTTACCCCTAGAATGATTAGGAAATCCTTTGAACATAGAAGTTGCAAATAAGGAAGTAATCCCTGTAGAGTATATTTACCGAAATTGTCGCGTAAATATTAGAAATCATGATCTAGGCATAGACTTGATCCCGATAAGATTGGGAGAGTTTGACGTAATATTTGGAATGGATTGGTTGTATAACCATGCTATGATAATTGACTGTCAGAATAAAAGTTTAAGCCTTCAGACTCTGAATAAGTCTAAGGTGGTATTTTATGGTAGCTCATCGCTTAAGCAATCATGTTACCTTACGATAATGCATGCCAAGAGATTGTTAAGGAAAGGATATGTAGGTTACTTAGCGTACATTATGGATAATCAAAATAAGGCAGTAAAAATTAAGGATATACCGGTAGTGAGAGAATTTCAAGATGTATTTTTGAACGATCTGCCTGGTCTTCCGCCAGACAGAGAAATCGAATTCGTAATAGACTTAGCACCGGGAACTGCACCAATTTCGAAAGCCCCATACCGTATGGTGCCAATAGAAATGAAGGAATTAATGATACAATTGCAAGAGTTGCTAGATAAGGGTTACATACGCCCGCGTGTGTCTCCTTGGGGAGCACCATTGTTGTTTGTAAAGAAGAAGGATGGATCAATGAGGCTTTATATTGATTATCGAGAGTTAAACATAGTGATGATTAAGAATAGATATTCGTTACCAAGGATAGATTACCTTTTTGACCAACTAAAGGGAGCCAAGTGTTTCTCGAAGATAGATTTACGAACGGGTTATCACCAGTTAACGGTACGGAAAGAGGATATATCAAAGACAGTGTTTTGAAATCATTATGGACATTTCAAATTTTTGGTAATGTCATTCGGTTTGACGAATTCTCTGGCAACATTTATGGACTTGATGAATAGAGTCATCAAGCCATTCTTAGATAAATTTGTAGTAGTTTTCATCGACGATATACGTATCTACTCAAAGACGGAGGAAGAACACGTCGAACATCTAAAGATGGTTTTAGAGGCGCTAAGGAAAGAAAAGTTGTATGCAAAGTTTTCCTAATGTGAATTTTGGATGAAGAAGGTTCAATTCTTAGGACATGTGGTGGATAAGGATGGAAGTTCAGTAGACCCTGCAAAAGTAGAAGCAATGCGTAATTGGGATCAACCGAAGACGTCAACTAAAGTGATAAGTTTCTTAGGATTAACTGGGTACTATCGAAGATTTATCTAGGATTTTTTCTAATATAACAACCCCGTTAACCAATTTAACAAGGAAGACAGTGAAGTTCGTGTGGACGGATAGGTGCGAAGAGAGTTTTCAGGTGCTAAAAAAGATATTGAGCGAGGCAGCTGAATTATAACTACCAAATGATACGGGATGATTTATGGTGTATAGTGATGTGTCGCACATAAGACTAGGTTGTGTGCTAATGCAACATGGCAAGGTCATTGTGTATGTATCACGACAATTGAAGGATTATGAAAAACGATACCCTACTCATGACTTAGAGTAAGCGGCAGTAGTTTTTGCGTTAAAGATTTGGAGGAATTATTTGTACGGAGAAAAATGTGAGATATACATGGACCACAAGAGTCTGAAATATATCTTCACACAGAAGGAGTTGAACATGCGTAAAAGAAGGTGGTTAAAATTAATCAAGGATTATGATTGCAATATTCTTTATCACCCGGGGAAGGCGAACGTAGTGGCCGACGTACTAAGTAGGAAGGGAAGGGAGAAGCTATTTCAATTGACAACTCAGGAGGAGTTAATAAGGGATTTGGAAAAATTGGAGATAAAAATGAAGGGACCAGAGAGGTCTGAAGAGAGATTGTTTGCAGTAGAAGCTCGTCCGACCTTGTTGGACAGAATAAAGGAATCACAAGAAAAGGATGAAGAATGCAAGAAAATCAGAAAGAGGATCACAGAAAATGAGGGAGAAAAATTTAAGATGGATAGAGACGGTATTTTAAGATTCAAAGGGAGAGTGTGGGTGCCAGCGGTAATTAAAATTTTGTATGAGGCACACAACACGACGTATTTCGTTCATCCAAGAGGCACAAAGATGTACTAGGATTTGAGGCAACATTTTTGGTGGCCTAATTTGAAATGAGAAATTGCAGAGTACGTTAGTAGATGTCTTACATGTCAATGGGTCAAAGCAGAGCACCAAAGGCTGAGTGGTCTACTTTAACCGATGGAAATACCAGAGTAGAAGTGGGAGCACATTACGCTGGACTTCGTGGTGGGACTTCCAGTCGTGTAGAAAGGTTTTGATGCCATTTGGGTTATCGTAGATCGACTAATGAAGACGGCTCATTTTTTACCGATCAAGATCTGATATAGTTTGAATCCGTTAGTGAATTTGTACGTAAGGAAATTGTTTCACGACATGGAGTGCAGGTGTCGATTGTCACAGACAGAGATCCGCGCTTCACTTCCAAATTCAGGAAAAGCTTACAAGAAAGGATGGGCATACAATTGAGGTTTAGTACCGCTTATCATCCGCAGAAAAACGGGAAAAGTGAGCGAACAATACAAACGCTGGAGGACATGCTTAGAACTTGTGTGATAGACTTTAAAGGGAGATGGGATGAACACCTACCCTTAGTGGAATTTTCTTATAACAATAGTTATCATGCATATATAGGCATGCCACCGTATGAAGCTCTTTATGGGAGGAAGTGTAGAACACCGCTGTGTTGGGATGAAGTTAGAGAGCGAAAGATCTAAGGCCAAAATTAGTTCAACAAACCGCAGATGTGGACATTGATAAAATCTAGATTAGTAGCTGCACAAGATCGCCAGAAGAAATACGCAGACATGCATAGACAGGACCACGATTTTGAAGTCAAAAGTCATGTTTTCTTAAAATTATCTCCCTGGAAAGGAAAAATACAAATCGGCAAGAAGGGAAAATTGAGTTTAAGGTTCATAGTACCATTTGAAATACTAATGCGAGTGGGCAAAGTGGCATATAAAGTTGCATTACCACCTGAGTTGGAGCACAATCATAATGTGTTTCACATTTTTATGTGGCGTCCGTACAAGCCTGACTACAAACACGTGTTTCTTACAAGCCTATCCAAGTAGAGAAGAATCTAGAATATGAAGAAATTCCTATCTATATATTAGATAGGAAAGAACAGACATTAAGAAATAAAATTATATTGTCTATAAAAGTACTTTGGCCGATGCCGAGGAGGCCACGTGGGAGTTAGAAGATAAGATGCGAAGGGATTATCCCTATTTATTCGTGTAACATTGTACCAAGTCTGAGGATAGAATTTTTATAAGGGGGGGGGGGATGTAAGAACTGAGAATTTCATGAATAAATAATTATTTTAATATAATAAGAAAATGAATATTTATTTGAATATAAATATTGATGTGTTGTGAGATGTGTGATTCAATTAATTTAAATTGAATTTATGAGAATTGAGAAGTGTGGAATTGATGATGAGAATTGTGAAATGCCTTGTGTGGCATAATGAGGAATGAGGAAATTCACTAAGTGAATTAAAAGAAAAATAGTTATTAAGAGGAAGATTAATTACATGATTCCATCTATGAAATGAATAAGCTTTTAACTAGTAACATTACCAACATGGAAGTTAATTCATGTTATTTAAAACTAGTATGGTGATAGAAGTTAGGACTGGCTTAGAGCTAAACCATTTTGGCACTACTAGGGACAGCATGATGCACCCTCCTCTCAAAGAAGATAAAAAATGGCGCAATTGCTTAGAAGCCGCTTTGGGATAAATTGGTTTTTATTTTAGAAATGAAATCAAACATTATTGTAACGTGTGACATGAATAAAATCATATTATAAGAATACATTCTAATGATATAAGGT
This sequence comes from Panax ginseng, assembly GCA_020205605.1. Lineage (NCBI taxonomy): Eukaryota > Viridiplantae > Streptophyta > Magnoliopsida > Apiales > Araliaceae > Panax > Panax ginseng. The sequence goes on from CM035129.1 coordinate 77,159,210, forward strand.
ACCAAGTACTATAATGAAATCATATATAACCTTTAATTCAAAAATAATTAAATATTTGTGTATTCCAAAATTGGGAAAGGAAAGAGTTTGATGTAAGTGAGTGAATTCGGGCTTCCTTTACTTTTCTTTCTATTTATTACTCTTTCGCGAGATCTATAGTTACAAATTGGTTCTACAAGAGGTTGGATTAGGGTCTGGATCATTAATGGCAGAGGAGAATATCAGATCTCGAGGTGTGGTGGTTCAGATTAACGAGCAGAAGGGTTACGAATTCATAAAACCCGACGATGGTGGCGACGATCTCTTCGTTCATCATACGGAGAGAAAATCTGACTGCTACTGTACTCTTTATGAGGGCCAGACCGTCGAGTTCTTGGTTGAGTTGAATAACAACAAAACCAAGGCTATTGACGTTACCTCCGTTAATAAGGTTCACAGTGGTGGCGACCACGACGACTCGCATGGTGGGACTGGTTATGGCTTTGGTAATGGTAGAGGAGGGAGGTATGGTGGGTTGGGTGGATATCGCAGCTGGGGGTGGAGGGGAGGGGAGGGAGGGGAGGGGAGGGGGGGGGGGAGGGGAGGGGAGGTTATAGGCCATGGGGATATAGTATATATGGCTGTGGATTGTAAACTGCAAGGAAGTGGTAGCCACGACGGTGGTGTGTTATGGAGGTGGAAGTTTCTATAATTGTGGTGGTTATGGGCACATTGCCGCAGACCGCATGAAGTGGACGTCTTTGGAGGGGGTGGTGGAGGTTGTTATACGTGTGGGGAGCATGGGCACATGGAAAGAGATTGTCCAAAAGGAGGTGCTGTGGTGGAAGAGGCGGCGCAGTAGTGAATGGACTGGGTTTTGAGAGGTTTGAGGAGTTGGTGGTGGCGGTGAATGCTACTATAACCAATGGTGGTACAACGGCATTTTGTTGTTAGAGAATGCCCTCGACAATCCATGAGAAATCGTAGTAATCACCCTATTATATGAATTGATTTCTTCCTTTTTAGTTGGTACTTTTGAAGAATTCTACTATATTCGCTTTAGATTTTTGCCTTTTCCGTGGGTATGGGTTATACATAAGATGGTTTTATGGGATTTTGTGTGGCGATCCATTCTACTTGGTATACATATATTGATAATGATGATGGTTGGTTCGGTTACTAAATTAGGGATTAGCTCGTATTTCATTTATTAATGAACTTGAGATAATTTGACTAGAGTGAATTTCAGAGAAAGTGTTCATTTCTCTTTTCTTTTATGTTTTAAAGGTTTGATGTTCTACTTCAGCTTGTCATCCAACTCTGTGAAGTAGACATTACTTAGTTTGATGTATCATAGGGTAAAAGAAATCTCAAACAACAGGTTTCACATTCTCAATACTGTTATTTTTTTTCTAACATTATCAATTTGAACATGATGTCTATCTCTATACAAATTATCTTGCAACTTTGGCAAACATGGCACCTCATGTGCATCCCTTGAGTGCATATGCATCATAGCATTTGGTTAGCCTTTTTTACATGATGTCACGAAAGTATGCTCTCCTTGCTATCTCTTTTGCTATTTCTGACATTGTATATTTCTCACACATTGAAAATTGATAATTTTGGTTGAGGCCTTACTTTTTTTGGATTACAATTTGGATGCATCATTTACTCCATATTAGAGGTAAACACCAACAAAGGAGAGTCCGGATTTTTTTACAACTTCGCTTTTTTTTCTTTTTTTTCACAAGACCTCAGAACCCATTATTGTCTCTTGGTAATTTCTTCTTCATATTAGAGGCAATCACCGAAAACAAAAAGATCCATAATTATTTTCTACATGTTGCTTTCCGTAATTCTTAGAAGGAAAATAATGGGGTTATAGGTTTAGACTATCTATATCTCATTCTCTTTTTGTGTGTTCTTTTCTTTGTATATGTGTCCATATCTCATTCTCTTTCTTTCCCTTTCTCTCTCTCCTTAGACAAAATGTCTTGTGTTGTTAATGCTTGATTCACTCCTCGCACTTTAATGGACTAAACATTATTCCTTGAAATAAACAGAGCCATAGGTTTATGATAGTAGACATAACTTAAATTTGAATTTTAGATTCATTTAATGGTAATCGATCCTTGCTTTGACATACAACATCAAATATTTTATCATCGATGATGTGGTTAAGGATATTAACTGGCTTAGTAACTATACTTTATTTCTTTTAATTTGTCCAAGTGCATTCATTTCTATGATTATGAATTGTTTTTTCCACCGCTTCCTCCAAATAATATAAATGACCAAAAGTTAGACCGTACGCAGTCCGCTTCATAGCAGCTTTCAGCTTATCAGGACCAAATTGGGTATTGGGTGTAATAATCTGCTTAGCCCTCTTCGATTACAACACTCTATGCTCATACACGATTTGTTTGTTGATGATTTCCCCAACTCAAGCATAATTATTTTGTATTTTGAAGTTCATCTTTAATATTGGTAGGCATGTTCATCTTATACTTCACCCCGGAAGCACTTCACTAAAATTTTCATCTAGTAATATAGGCAATGATCTACATTCCTTCGTAAGCATCATCATCATCATCATTATTGTACTTATTATGTTGTTGCAAATATCATCTAAAAAATTTGACTTGCTTAACTAGATTATATTTGTTGCGACTATCAAAATCGCATATTTATACCGACTTCCCGATAATCGTTTCCTAAATATTGAATGCGATTTCGACTTACTTCCTTCCCTAATTCGAGGTATCATTATTTAGTATTGAATCGATAATTTAAGATCTCATTCATTTTTATCCATATGAAATTTATTTTCTCCTCCTAAAATCTTCATCACTACTCAGACAAGGTGTTGTTGTTTATGCAATTATGCACATGCAGGAAGTTTTTCAGCCATTCAAGATTCATTCACGCTTCAATGAGCTGCTTGAGAACATATTTATTGTAGGTGCTAGTGCATTTAATTTTGAGGATTCCTTTCATGTGTATTTGTTTTATTTTACATGTTATCAACATGATGTTGCTAAACCACTCAATATTGTGTTTGTATATAATACTACTCTATTGTGCGGCTGAGACTGATGACCCTTCTTCCTTTGTAGGTCTTAGATTTTTTTCAATAGCCACATGGATGCCCAAAAAATAGAAGGTGAATGGTCAGTGGATAAAGTACTTCCAAGTCATAATCATCAATTGTCGGTCATGGCGAGGTGAAGAAATGGTAAGTAGATGTGGTTAAAATCACGGCTTCATGGATTTTTTCTTTTAAAATGTATAGGTTTATAGTGACTGCTCGTAAGATGTTGGTGTGAAGCTTGAGAGGGCTTGCTGAGGAAACAATGGTAGAGGGAGAGACAAAGGTTGTTGGAGCTTAGAAGATATAGTTTTATTAAATCACCGAGTTAGTTTTATTAAATCACACCTGTGTTAGATGTAATGTTGTGGATTGGAATTTTAGTTTTGTTATTTAGATTAAGAGCAACTTTAAGATATATACTTTTGGAATCTGGTTTCGTGATTAAATTGGATTAACCTGCATTTTCTAATATATAATTATGCATTCTATATTGTGCATTGGAGTTATTAGTTTAAACTCAAATATTGGTGAACCACAACTATTACAACATCATGTATTACAACATTTTAAAGTCAAACTATAATTTTTTAAAAACATTGTATAAAGTAGTCTAAATAGATGACACTTTATTAAAGTTGTATAAATGAGTCTAAACATTGTCTAATGTACCAACCCACAACATTAAAGCTGGAAAACGTTGTGGAATTATATCATCTATAATGTTTTTAAGCATCCAAGAATTTATGAAAAACAAAAATACAACGTTTTTTAAGGAAAAAAAACGTTGTGTAATATGTCAAACTACAACGTTTTAAAAACATTTTATAAAGGTGTCAAATAGATGATACCCTTAACCACGACGTTTTTGTAAGACATTCTACAACATTTTTACGCGTTATCTATTTACTATTTTTTAGTAGTGGTGGGACAAAACTGAAGGTATGAAATGTTTATCCCGAGTAGGATAAACTGAAGGTGTGAAAGGTTTTTTTAAAAAACCTGAGTTGAGTGAAGGATCTGATGATCCGAAATTAGGCTACTGGTTGGAAAGGTATGTTTGTCCCTAATGGGGAAAACAGATATGAAAAAGTGTTGCATGTAGTGAGGAGTTTGAAAACCTGAATTGACTGGGGATCTGGTGATCCAAAACCAGGATGTTAGCTTGCTAGTAACTTCAAACATAGTACCACTTCACGGTGTCCGAGTTAATGAGCTATGAAAATTCATCGCCATCCATCTCTTGTAATCTGAGAGCTCCTCTTGTCAATACCTCCTTCACAACAAACGGGCCTTCCCAGTTTGGGGCGAATTTTCCATTGGATTGATCTTGGTTGTTAAGTATTTTCTTCAAGACCAAGTCATACTCTTTGAATTATCGTAGACGAAGTTTTTTGTTGTATGATCTGGTGATCCTCTGTTGATATAATCGACCATGGAAGATGGCAGCACTTCGCCTTTCATCTATTAGAGACAATTGGTGATACCTATCTTGTAACCATTGGTCTTCATCCAGTTGAATGTCTATCAACACTCTGAGGGATTCCATTTCCACTTCTATGGGGAGGACTGCTTCTATTCCATAGGATAATGAGTAGGGGGTTGCCCCAGTGGAAGAGCGCATTAATGTTCTGTAGGCTAATATAGTCAGAGGCAACAAGTCAAGCCATCCTTTGTGATTACGAACATCTTTTGATATTCTTATTAGCCACTTCAACAGTACCATTCATCTTTGGACGATAGATGACGGAGTTGAGATGTTTGATGTGGAATTTACTGCATAACTCCTCCGTCATTTGATTGTTGAGGTTTTTGGCATTGTCTGACACAATCACCTCTAGTTGTCCATATCGATAAATGACATTGTTTTTGATGAAACCAATGAAAACTTCTTTAGTAAACCTGGGGAAGTAGGCTGCTTCTACCCACTTAGTGAAGTAGTCGATCATGGTGAAGATAAACGGATGCCCATTACTGGCTTTGGGCTCGATGGGCCCCATTATGTCCATTCCCCACATTGAGAAGGGCGGGGTAAACTCATATTGTGGAGCTCCCTTGGAGGGGCATGGATAACATTCCATGGATTTAGCATTGATAACATCTCTTGACGGGATCATCACAATCAGCTTTGAGAGAGAGCTAGTAATGCTCTGTTCTTAGGATTTTCCTGATAAGTAGAGGGCCGCTCATGTGTGGGCCACATACTCCACCATGGATTTCATCCATGAGATTCTGAGCTTGGTCTTTGTCCAGACATCTTAGGAGACCTAATCCTGCATCTCTTTTGTAGAGTGCTCTCCGCTCAAGTAGAATTTTATAGCCATTTGATGGATCCTCTTTCTTGTAGCCTGACTCGCCTCAGCGATTATAGATCTATCTCACAGATACTCCTTGATATGCTGATACTAAGGGTATTGGAATAGAGGTAGCTCATCTGATACTTCTCCAATGTAATTCCCATAGGCTGGAGCCTTTTGTAGGGAAAATGTAATATTTGGCAAATATTCCTTGTCAAATATGTTGATCAAGTAGGCCAAAGTTTCTAGCGCATCCGCAAAGTCATTCCTATTCTGAGGAATGTGGAGGAAGGTTATTTTTTCAAACTCCAAAGCCATTGGTATAACCTGACGATGGTAAGGCAGCAAATGTAGCTCTTTGGTGTGACAGATCCCTGTGGTTTGTCTGATTACCAATTTAGAATCTCCAAAGATAGTTAATAGTCTAATGCCCATAATCGGGCAAGTTTCAACCTCATGATACAACCTTCATACTCAGTTGTGTTATTGGTGTTGATGACATGCTAATTTAATGAAGAACGGATATCGCTTCCCCAGAATGGATACTAGAACCGCTTCCAAATTTCTTAACCTTCCATGTTTAGAGCTCCATCAAAATAAATCTTCCATGATTGGTGTGTATCATCTTGACAGTGTAGTTGAACTGTCATTACCCATTCATCGGGGAAGTATGTTTCCAAGGGTTTAAAATCTCCTAAAGGTATGGTGGCCAGTTGATCCGCAATTCCTTGACCTTTGACAGACTTTTGAGTCATGTAGACTATGTCAAATTGTTGTATGATCAACTACCATCTGGACAGTCGACAGTTCAACATGGGTTTGCTGAACACGTACTTGAGAAGATCCACGCGGGATATGAGATGGGTTGTGTAACCATGGAGGTAATGTTGTAACCTCATGGAAGCTCATGCTAAAGCACAACAAGTTTTCTCAATCAGAGTATACGTGTGTTCACTGCTGCTGAATCTCTTGCTGAGGTAATAGATAGCTCGCTCTTAGCCTCTATTATCTTTCTGTCCCAGCATGCAGCCTATGGCGTTATCATTGATTGACAGGTACATGAATAAGGGAACATCATCCCTAGGAGGTACCAAAATAAGAGCTTTAACTAGCTGATCTTTGATTGTAAGGACAGCTTTCTGACACTCATCATTCCATTTTATGGAGGAGTTCTTCCTTAACAAGTTGAAGATAGGCTCACAGGTTACTGTGAGTTAGGTGATGAATCGGCTGATGAAGTTGATTCTTCCAAAAAATCCTCGCATTTCCTTCTTTATCTGAGGTATGGGCATTTTTGTGATGGCCTGGATTTTTGTGGGATCCAGCTTAATCCTTTGTGGCTGACTAGGAATCCTAGCAACTTGCTTGATTTCACACAAAAGGCATACTTGGATGGATTCAACTTTAAGTTGTACTTACGCAACCTGTTGAAGAGCTTTTTAAGATGATCTAGGTTGTCTTCCTCCCTTCGAGACTTGACAATGATGTCATCCACATAGGTTTCTATCTCTTTGTGCATTAGATCGTGGAAAAGAGCCATCATGGCTCACTGATAGGTAGCTCCAGCATTGATGAGGCCGAATGACAACCGTCTGTAGTAAAAGGTTCCCAAAGAAGTGATGAATATAGTTTTCTCATAATCCTCTTCAGCAACCATGATTTGATGGTACCCCGCAAAGCAATCAACAAAGGAGTACATGTCATATTAAGTTTTATTATCAATTAGTATGTTGATGAATGGCACGGGAAAGCTATCTTTAAGATAAGCCTTGTTCAAATCCCTGTAATCCATGCAAAATTGCACCTTTTCTCCAGGTTTAGGCATGGGGACTATGTTGGATAGCCACTCAGGGTATGTTGATACCATGATAATTTTGGCTTGAAATTGTTTCACAATTTCTTCCATAACTTTTAAACTCCACTCAGGTTTTAATCGCCTGAGCTTCTGCCTGACTGGCTAAAATCCCTCTGTGATGGGGAGGTGATGGATGACGATGTCAGATGAAAAACTGACCATGTCTTCATGAGACCATGCAAACACATCCTGGAATTGGGTCAATATAGTAACCATGTCATTCTTTTGGTTTGGAGTAAGGTCCGTACCAATCTGGATTTTTTGGGGTTTTCTGAGGTTTCAAGGTTAAAAGAGGTGGTTTGATAAAGAGTTGGCTTGGGTTTGTCTTCGACCCACTCTTTGATCTCTTGTGGTATCTCATAGTCCTCTTGTATTTCCATCAAGTCTGAGTCCAACTTTTCATCAAAGTTACAGTCCTCATGGAGAATAGGCACCTCATCAGCAAGTTTAGGCACATCTAACTTTAGAGTCCTGAAACAAAATGCTTTCACTTAATATATGAAATTGTTCAATCATACAAAGTGTTAGCATGAAATGACAAAAGAAACTGCTAATAATGTGCATCAAAAGTAAGTAGTTATTGTTATCTATAGGGCAGATGGAGTTTTTGCCCTTTTTACCCTTGTCGACAAATGCAAGGAGTGCTGCTCCAATTGCCAAGGGTGAAGTCCTGGTGGACAACAGTGATGAAGGGGTTTTTTGTCATCCTCCTCATGAATGATGACCATGATGTCTAGACAATCATCATAAGGAATGTCTCTGTTCATACCCTCTGTATGGACTATAACGCGCATGTTTGACAATCTCCTTGAGATGTCTTGTTTACGTTTCGGATCCTTTTCCTCCACCTCGAGGTCTGAAACCAGGAGTTCCTTTACTTTGACCTGTATCAACTTAGGAAAAAACATAGCTACCACATGGACAAGAACCTTTAATGAAGGTCGTACCGGTTCAGCTTGTGTAGGTTGAGACAATCGTCGTGTGGCTAAAGATGAAAGAATATGTTTATGCTTGTGAGGATTCCTGTGAATGGACACAGAAGAATAGCCTAGCCCGGCTGTCCCTATTTGACTGGGAACTTGAATTCGACGCTTGATCCTAATAATCCTTTCCCAACTCTTGTCCAGGTTGAAAACCCAAAGAGATCATTTCCTGACTTGTCGACATTACTTCAGCAGAAACTCTTGGTTTCAAAGGTGGCGCCCCAATGGGTTGATAGTAAGTGTTGCTCGCCTCAAGGGCTTGGAAGTTGACAGGCTCAACTTCTGTATTAAAATTGATGAGTGGTATGTCACCTTGTACATGACATTTTGACTCAACATTAATATTGACCAGGCTACTATTAATGATGTATTTGAGCTGGTGATGAAGGGTGGAAGGGACGGCTACATCCATGTGAATCCACGGTCCTCCCAAAAGTAGGTTGTATCATGTAGCTATTTTGAGCACATGAAAGGATACGCAGAATGTATATGGACTAATCTCCATAGGTAGTTAAATCTCTATGACAGCATTTCATCGGGATCTATCAAAAGCTTTGATAATTGTATGGCTACTTCGGATCCTATTGAGATTGATGTTCATTTTCTCCAAGGTGGTATAAGGGCAGATGTTTAAGGATGATCCCCCATCTATAAGAACTCATCCCACCATATATTCGGAGGACATAACTATTATGTGCAACGATTTGCAGTGACCCGTCCCTTCGGGAGGTATATCATCATCGGTGAAGGATATCGCATTACTGTTGAAGATGTGATCAACAAGATGATGGAATTTCTTAACATCCACTATTTTTTGGGCTTCTTCTAAGACTCTCAGTAAGACATTCATGTGATCTTTGGAAGAGAAAACCAAGTCCAGTATAGAAATCTATTGTAGAGCTTATTTCAATCTTAAAACCATATTGGCTTCATTGTGTCCCATAGTACGGAGGAATTCTTCAATCTTCTCCATGGGAACTTTCCCCTTTGACTTGATGGTAGGCCTCATCACCCGGTGGGGAAGATACAATGGATTCTCTTTCAACACTGCAGCAGTTATATTGGATGTGGATCCTTCAACCTCTCCATAATTCCATGGCACTTTCTTGAGGCTGACAATAGGATATTATGGCCTGAGTGGCAACATGATTGACTTTAGCGCAACCACTTTCAAAGGATTTTCAACTCCTTTGAGCTTAATTGGTTGTATTGTACGTGGTGTGGCAGCCAAATCTTCCTCAGAGGATACTACTGCTATGACATCCTTCCATTTTGTAGGAAATATATCCCCACTCTCCAGTAATACATCGTCATTGTCTGCCATCTGCAAGACACCTCTGTCAATCAAGTTCTGGATAAGATGGCAGAGTGCCCAGCATTCCTCAGTGCTATGACCGCGAGAGTGGGAGTGGTATTGGCATACTCCATTAGGATCAAACAGCCTTGAGCGGGAGCTGATTGGAGGTAACAAAGTTGTGATTCTTCCTTCATTGATCAGCATTTGTAATATCTCTTCTATCGGTTGGCCTAAATAGGTGAATTCCATTTTATTGGAAAAATCCCGATGAGCTTTAACTTTTGCTCATTTTACAATTTTATCCTCCAAGGTTTCACCTTCTGGAGTAAGTGGTGGAGTACTTGTAATAAGAGGAAGGAGGCTAGCATGCTCCTAGCTGAATAATTGATGTGTGATTTAGTACTAATGAAACACCAGTTCTGCCAATTGGTTGACTTGCTCACTAAGAGCCTTCATCTTCTATTCCATCATAAACTGGAACTGTGCATAAGCCCATTTGTCAACATTGTCCTTGTTGATTTGGGATGATCCACCAATATAATGAGAACTTTGTCCACTACTCCAACTAATCATTTAACCTCTTCTTCCTTGTGTTGAGGGAGAGGGTGGTCTTGCACATGGGGTTGGTCGGGTTATGTAAACGCACTTCCTAGTAGCATTAAAACCCTTTCCACTCGGGTTGCCTGGTGGAAGATGAGTAATTTTCTTTTGAGTTGTCAAAAGTTTGAGAATGTTCTCGAGTGAGTCCCCTAAGGGTGTGAACACTCGAGTGCGTCTGACTTCTTACTGCCTTTTTGTCCTTGTAGTATCAAAGAAACATCCTCTTTTTTCTTTTCTATGGACCCTCCTGGGGTTGTTTCCATAACTTCCAGACTGGATTTGTTCAGCCACAACTTTTAATGCGACAAGGTCTTGAATCTTCCCATACTTCAATCCCATCTCAACAATTTCTCCATGTTTGATCATTTCAGAGAATGGACTGCCTATGCCCGCTAAGACCCTCTCGTAGAAGGGAGCTTCTTGAATGTCTATGAAGGTCATCACTAATTCAGACTCAGTAATAGATGGAATAACTTGAGCAGAAAGATGCCTCCACCTTTGGGCATACTCTATGAAAGAATCATTGACTTTTTTCTTGACCTTGGTAATTTGATACCGGTCTAGAGCCATCTAAGTTTGGAAACTGTACTGGCTGAGGAAAGCATGGGCTAGCTCCTCCCAGCTATGAATCTTGGAGTTGTTTAATCTGGTATACCATGCTCTGGCTTCTCAAGTTAGACTTTTCTAAAATAGCTTCATTCTGAGCTTTTCATCCTCAGCATAAGATCCTAGTTCTCCAATGAATACCATCAAATGTGTGTAAGGATCCCCAAATCCATCATAATTTTCAAAATCGGGAGTCTTAAATTTCTCTGGATAATGAACCCTAGGAAATATACATAGGTCTGAATATGAAACACTCCAGTGTGCTCCAATCCATTTGATAGACCGAATGGTCTTTTCCATTTGTAGGAATTTTTTTCTAATATCACTGGTGTCTGGATCTTCTCTGAGATGGTAGATTTCAGGGTTTTGTTTGTTCTGTCCAACTGAGACTTAGGTACTTAAACTTCTTTGTCCGGACCCTGGGTTCCTCCATGTGCAGAAGAATCTGTATGTATGGGTATTTATAGACCTTGAGTAGACTCGTGTAGTTCTTTGAGCAGAACAACCAACTCTGTAATTTGATTGCTTAATCCATTAAACTCCTCACGATAGGCAAGAGTAGGATTAGGCTGACCAGATGTATAAAACCCAAAACCCTAATAAGACTCAGATATATAAATTCAGTTATATTAATAAAATCTCTCTATTCTGAAAGTGTTATGTGTTATTATAAACTTTGTTTAACAAATTAGGTTAAATAAATTTTCGTCCAAAAATCGATGTGCTTGACACCACGTCCTTGAAAATTTTCTTCCAAAAACAGACTTTCGATATATTTGTTTAGATAAGTTGCTTTTTCGTGCTTCCACTGACAAAACGCTTTATCGTGCTTGTTAGGATTTCTGGAAAATCTATGTTAGAAACCATGGATTACAAACCCTAACCCTAGATTACAAACCTTGACCCTAATTTATAAACTTTAACCCTAATTAGATAGACTAAACCCTAATTTGGTTATCCCAACACCTAATTATGATTACTAAACTTCAATTAGGTACTAATAAACATTATTAAGTAACCTTAATCATAAAAACCAAAACCCTAATCAAGATTTTGAAGGATAAGGGAAAAATTAAGTTACTAATCTAACCTAAGTAGCTCACAAGTAGGAGCCAAGTCATGATAACAAGTTTTAAGGCTGTACATGAGCTGATAACCAACCCTAAGCAGCACAAGTAACTTAGCATCAGATATTTAGAGAGGCAAGTAGGTGAAAAAGACCAAAAAACCTAAGTTTCTTAAGTCTATAAATAGAAGCATAACTCCAGGCCAAACCCACGCATTCTATAAGCCAATACACTCTTACAAATATACTAAATCAAGCCTGGGTGATAGAAACATCAAATTCAGTAGCCAAAAATCAAAATCAAGTAAGAAAGGTGCAAACCCTAATTTATAGCTAGATCCTTAATGCTATGTTCCAATTGTTGTTTAGATGTTTAGAATTATGTAATAGCATGTTAGAAAGTATGTTAGATTGATAGAACATGTTTTCATAACATTTAGGTGCCTAAAATTAGTGTTTTAAGCAATATGGAAATTTTGGAAAAACAGGTCTGACAGTCGAATGTTAGAGCCTGTAGATCCATGTATGTTAATAGTTAGGTCTGTTAATTGTGTGTTATTTATAGTATGACATGATGTCTTTAATCTGGAAAAGAAAATAGGTTCATTAGACCGATATATTGCAAGATATAGGTAGTCAAAAGTGGTTAACCGATCACGAAGTTCTGTTTTCTAGGTTACACATAAAACTCAAGAACAGATTGAACCGACTACTTTAACCAGTATTTTAATCGCTTTTTGTTTGATGTTATAACGAGTTTTTGTAATAGATTAATACCTTGACATACCTACTAGATATCTATGACACTCAATTGCTTAGACAATTCATAGGATTACCATAATTAATGGTTAAAACTCGTTGACCGGGCATGACCAAGTTTTATGGGTTACCTAGAGAACTGATGAACATGAAGAACAGCCTTTGGCTGTACTTTGACCAACATAGATCGAGACCTTAGAATCATACTTGATCCAAATCAGTGTTACATATATGTACCTTGACATATAGATAACCTATTACAATAAACAAAACACAAATCTATTACACATATTAAAAGATATAGAAGATACAAAACCGTTGACCGACCATGACCACTGTTCTGGGTTACCCAAAAACTTAGGAACAACTCTAACAGTGACTTTGAGCCTCTATAACTTATTGTTGTATGTAGGTTAAAGCATGAAATTGGTCTGATAATATAATACTATATGAGTACTATAACATCCATACTTGTCCAAACTCAGAATCATCAGCAGTAACAAAAGAAATCAAGGTCAAAATGGTCCCTAGGCCACGACCGGCAGAAATCTAGAAACTCAAGAACACCTATAGCGACACTTCTTGTCACTATAGGGCTTTAGCGACAGACAATAAATGTTTTTTTTTGAAATTAATTAATAAAAATTAGAAATAATTAATAAATAAATATAAAAATAGTTTTAAATTTTTTTTTAAGTTATTATAACTAACTTTTAATATTTTTACATAAATTCAATAAATATTTTAGGGGGTATAATCAATTAAGATTTTTAAATATTTTTAAAAACTTTTAAAGTTTGATTGTATTCAATTAAGACATTTAAAGAGTTTATAAAAGTTTACTGGTATTCAATTACAACTTTTGTAATGTCTTTAAAAGTTATGTGGTATTCAATTGAGACTTTTATAAAGTCTATAAAAGTATTTTTGGTATTCAAAATGTCATAGATTTTTCAGATTTCTATCAAATGGTAGAGTTTGACTGACTTTAAAAGAAAAGTTATAACTAACAACCCATATCCAAAGTCTGACCTCATCTCTAAAAACTTCTTAAGACTTCCAAATATTAAACACAATGGTGAAAATTCATATCGTCAGTAAATATATTGCCAGAGAGATTTTATGGAAAATTCAAAATTGCAAAACTCTCTGGTAAATTTTTAACTTCAAATAAATATAAATTAATCTAATTTTAGAAAATATAATTATTAAAATTATAAACCGCTTATATTTTTTTACTAAATTTATTAAAATTAGATAAATTACATAAAATTTTATTATAGGAATATCTCGTTATGACTTTGAAAAATCAAACAGTAGATTTTGATTTTTAATATTATATTATATAGATATAGTATATGATATATACGAATCTTGATAAATTCTAAAACTCGTCAAAATTAAAAAAATTAGTTAAAAGATGACAACGATCGACTATTAAAAAATTAGTTATGTAGAATTTTAATTAATTAATTTCTAACATCATAAATAAATTAAAAAGTTGCATAATTATTTTTTAACGGACGACTAAAAATCTCTCTGGTAAATTTTCTGTAACTTGGTGGCAATTTACTCATATATATGAAGTCTTGTGACTTTTGATCATATAGATTTTTATTGTCATATTATTTTGTGAAAAACAGAGTTTGATACTCCTACTAAAAAAACGTACGCATATATAGTATATATAGTTCAATGAAAAGTGAGCTTAACTTTTGTGTTGCGTCTGTAGCTTCTAAAGTTTTATTCGTATTCGAGTATCCAAATTTATCATGAAATGAGTAGAATAATATGAATGTTTCAACATAAATAAAATCTCATACCACAATAATTTAATGAAATAATGAGATTTCCTCTAGTTCATGAAAAAAGAAGGAGAGGATGTACACATGGGCTAATTAACAATTAATGTAAGCTGCAAGATATATTAGAAGTATATAAAAGTCTATCAAAATCTTGGTAAAAAGTCTATTAAAAGTATGTCACTTATTTCATGGAGTCTATAAAAGTCATTTTAAAAAAGTCTTTAAAAGTCATTAAAATTCACAAACTCTACAGAAGTCTATCACTTAAAAAAAGCCTTTAAAAATCTTAATTGAATACACCCCCTTAATTTATTTGGATATTATTAATAATTAAGTTAATAATAAAGTAATTAGAATAATTACTTATAAATAATAAATAATTATTGAAAAATAATATTAATGATATAAAAATCATAATAAATGGTTATAAATTATTTAAAAATAGTAAACAAGGTTTTTATAAAATTCTAAGTATATACTAATTATTTAGAAATAGAAATAATGATTTAAAAATCATTTAAGGAATAAAGAAATACTTCAAAATTATTAAAAGCTTCTATAAATTATTATAATGGATATTTAAATTATCTAATAATATAATAAAGCTTATAAATAAAAGTTAGTCGATTTATCAACTTATTTAATACTCGGTAAAGTCTTTGGACACCGAAACCATATTAAACCTAGCCCGAACAGTTATAGATTTTGTATTTGAGTATTGTTATCAATATTAATGTATTAGATTTATATGAATGAACATCTTAGGTATTTATTAACGAATCGAGTAGCATTGCTTGACTGATCTTCGCTCAGGCAAGTTTACTAAACCCAAATTATTAATTACTTACGCAAATTTTTCAAACCCTATTTATTCGTTAAACAAGATTCTATCTTGAATTGCTATTGATATGTTATACCAAACCTAAACTTGAATTGCCATATGTTGAAAAGTTATTGCTATTGCTTCAGCATAACTAAGAAATAAATTGTTTATTCATATGATATTGTTTATTGAGCATAAACTGTTATGTCAAACCAAATTGTTTTAGTAAGACATCCTATACTGAAGTTATGTATCCCGTAAAGGGATCGATATTTGGTCAATAATATATTGATGATTAGTGCATGTGAGCACTATTAGGATGAGATGCATAATCCTAAAATATTGAATAGGTTGATCCCATACCTCATATCTAAACAAAGTTTCTAAGTCTTTGTGACTGATAGAAATAAAAAGTCCAGAAATGGTTGAAAAAGAAATTCCAGAAATGGTAGCAACTATAAATTAAATTTTAAATTGTTATACTTCTTCAAATCATATACTGTTATAAATATAGAACCTGTTGAGCATGTCATAGCTCACCCTTGCAAATTATTCCCTTTGCAGTATTAGATGGTAACCCTGGCACTTCTAGAGTTAATAAAGGGAAGCGTCCCTGCTTAGATTAGTTTATATTACTATTTAGTTGAATTAATACTTTGTAATAAGAAAATCTCTATGAAGAATCATGTAATCGAACCTTAAATATATATATATATATAACATCTTTTATTTCAACAACCGTGTTTTCTTAGATATATAGACGTAATTAGAATTTTTAATATAGTTTGAGATCCTTAGGAACTATTTATCTGAGTGAGGGTAATGACAACATGGACTATTCATGTTGTTGTTGATACCCTAGATTTCGGATAGATAGGTACTATCGATACGATAATGTAATTCGCATGACATAGATTATACATCTGAGTGAGGGTATTAGTAATATGGACTGTTTATATTATTATTAGTACTCTGAATTTTGGATAGATAGATAATATTCATAAATACAGTTCATATATCGAAGTGAAGGTATCCAAACACAGCAATAGTTCTCTTGAGAAGTGTTATCTGTTATGGGATACTATGAATCTTGGATCTATGGGAATTACATCTGGTTATAAATTGTATAGTCACTCAAGTAGATATAAGAATAAAATCAGATACCATGGGCGTATATATTTGAATGTGTTATATACATTGACTTATAGTAAGCACCATATCGGATACCGTGGGAGTATAGATATGGAAGCATTACATTAATGGTATCAGAGCTGTTAAGGTTATTGATATAAGGAAGAGAAATCTTAGTATATAGTCTTCGAGTCCATACAAATATTAAAGTACACATAAAAATAACATTAAAAATATTATGTTTATGTAAATTTCTATACCAGTATTAAAGGAGTTTTATTTTATAGATGGCCAACTCCAGTGCTGAAGAAATGGTGATAGTAAACAATCCACCACACATTGAGTCATTTATAGCTAGTGATGTAGAGGATGAAGAATTGCTTCATGACCAACGACTACTAGATGCTGAAGAAGAGGAAGATAATGAAGCTATGGCATCACTAATGAAGACTTCTGAATATGAGAATAATAAAATGCAGTTTAGGGCACACTTAGCCGAGGGAAAGTTATAGCATGAAAGGGAAACCAATAATCGGCTGAAAGTACAACTGCACCATGCACAAAGGGGCAGAAAGGAAATATAGTCTAGGTTACTCAAATCTACTTTGGGTACTCTAGATATTTTCAATGATTTGCAGCGCCGAGTAGTTCAATATCCAGTGGAGGAGAAGAAAACTACCTATTTGATAGATTAATCTGTGGTATGCCACATGATCCAGGATTCCTTCGATGATGTTAATGAGTTTTAGAGGGTAGTATAGAAGTCTAAATGCTCTATAATAGTATGAATAAAGGAGCATTTAAAGTTTGTAATATAGCTAGTAGTATATGTAAACTACTAAGTTGTTTTGCTTGAATCTTGTAATATATAAATAAAATATATGTGGTATTATTTAAATTCTTATGTGGACTTTTGTTTCTATCTTATATAGAATCATGCCACCAACCAAAAGACCCCAATGAGAGATAGATAATGATGATAATCATACCCAAAATTTAGTAGAACTTTTGTTAGGTGCTATGAATAGACCCACAAACCAAAACACTTCCTTTAAAGATTTTATTATTAGTTTGTCCACCCGAGTTCAAAGGTATGTTTGAACCTGTCGATGCACAAATCTGGATTATTGAAATAGAAAAAAAATTCTTAGTAACCACTGTCAATAATAATCAAAAGACAACTTTTGAAACCTTTTTCTTGAAAGGTGAGGCTAATTATTGGTGGAAATCAACTAAGGGCTAGGTAAAAACTGAAGTTGTACCTTGGGATAGATTCAAAGAATTATTCTTTGAAAACTATTTTTTTCACAATATTTGAAAGATCGTATGGAAGTACGATTTCTAAAATTAAAATAAAGAGACCTGACTGTATCTCAATATATGACCAAGTTTAACGAACTATCCAGGTTTACTCCTCACCAAGTCAATACTGCACTTAGAAAGACTTGGAGATATCAGGAAGGTTTGAAACCTCAAATACGAAGTAAGTTATCCATTTCCAACTAAAGACTTTTTCTGAAATACTCGAGAAAGCTTCCATAGCTGAGAGTGAAACGAGAATCTCATAAAATTTCACCAGGAAAAGAAGAGTCAAAATGAGAAAGGAAAACCCAAGACAGAACCCAGTTCAGGTGGGTTTAATAATAAGCAAAAATGGGATTCTAATTTTTTTAATAACCCGAGGAAGAAGGTAAGTAATAATAACAATAATTTTAGTAATAATAATGTTAAACCTTGTCCTACCTATAGTGGAAAATATAAAGGGGTGTGTTTTAAAAGCATAAATAAATATTACAATTGTGGACAAATGGGACACCTTTCTCCACAGTGTCCTCTCCCTAATAAAAATAAAATTTTCAATTGTGGTTCATCGGAACATTTCGCAAGGAATTGTCCCAAACCCAAGAACCAGGGAGGAAAGGGGAATAGAATACCAGAGAATAACAATAACCAATCAACAGTAGTTGCAGTTGGAGCTCAGAATCGACCAACCGCGAGAACATTTAATATGTCGATGAGGGATGATGTTGCTTCACAGGACGTGGTGACAAATATCATCCTTATCAACACTTTAAATGCATGTGTGTTATTCGATTCTGGTACTACTTGTTCCTTTGTGTCTTTTTCTAAAATTCTGAATATACCATATGAAAATTTAGACAAACCGTTCTGTGTAAAAATTGCGAACAATGTAAAGATACCGGTTAAGACCATATATAGGGCCTGTAGTGTAGAGATAAAGGGATATAATTTTTTGGTAGATCTTATTCCAACTCAGTTGGGAGAGTTTGATGTAATCTTAGGAATGTATTGGTTAGTTAAACATAGAGCGATGATCGATTATCATCAAAAACATATAAACCTTTTGACTACATCAAAGTCAAAGGTAGTATTCAATGGAGGTTGTTCACCTAAGCAATCTCAATGTTTGACCATAATTCAGGCAGAAAGGTTACTTAGAAAAGGTTGTTCAGAATATTTGGTCTGTATAGTTGATACTCGACAAGAAGGAGTAAAACTAGATCAAATACCTATAGTTAAGAATTTTCCCGACGTATTTCCAAATGACTTACCAAGTTTACCTCTAGATAGGGAAATTGAGTTTGTCATTGATCTTGAACCTGGAACGGCACCAATTTCTAAGGCACCATATAGAATGGCACCTGTAGAACTGAAAGAGTTACTGGTACAACTAAAGGAACTATTAGATAAAAAGTGTATACAACCTAGTGTTTCACCTTGGGGAGCACCATTATTGTTTGTAAAGAAGAAGGATGGAACCATGAGGTTATATGTATACTATAAAGAATTAAATAAATTAACCATTAAGATTAAATACCCTTTACCAAGGATTGATGATTTGTTTAACCAATTAAAGGGGGCCGAACACTTTTCAAAGATTGACCTTAGGATATGTTATCATCAATTAAAAGTAAGAAAGGAAGATGTGCCGAAGATCGCGTTTAGGACACGCTATGGACATTATAAGTTTCTTGTAATGTCTTTTGGGTAGACAAATGCACCGGCATCATTTATGGACTTGATGAATCAAGTGTTTAAATCATGCTTAAACAAATTTGTTGTAGTGTTTATCAACGATATTCTGGTATACTCGAAAACATGGGAAGAGCATACTGAACACGTGAGAGTCATTTTGGATATAATACGAACGGAACACCTTTATGCAAAGTTCTCCAAGTGTGAATTATGGTTAAAAAGAGTTCAATTTTTAGGTCATGTAATTGACAAAAATGGAATATCATTAGATTTAACTAAGATTGAAACGGTTATGAATTGGGAACAACCAACAACTCCAACGGAAGTAAGAAGTTTTCTCGGTTTAGCGGGTTATTATGGATTGTTTATAAAAGATTTTTCAAAAATAGCGACCCCACTAACCAATTTAACTTGAAAGACGGTGAAATGCGTCTAGACAGATAAATATGAAGAGAGCTTTCAAGAGTTGAAGAAGCGATTGAGTATGGCTCCAGTGTTGTCCTTACCAAATGATTTAGGAGGCCTTGTAGTATTTAGTGATGCGTCACATAGAGGTTTAGGGTGTGTGCTAATGCAACATAGGAAAGTGATTGCTTATACATCACGATAACTCAAAGATTATGATAAGAGGTATCCTAATCATGACCTAGACTTAGCCGCGGTAGTTTTTGCTCTAAAGATTTTGAGACATTACTTTTATGGGGAGAAGTGCGAGATATATACAGATCACAAAAGTTTGAAATATATTTTTACCCAAAAGGAACTGAACTTAGGGCAGAGAAGATGGTTGGAACTGATAAATGATTTTGATTGTGAAATCTTATATCATCCCTGTAAAGCCAATGTCATAGCTGATGCGTTAAGTAGAAAGAATCAAGAAAAGTTGAACGCAATAACCTCCAATATAGGTTAATAAAAGATTTTGAAAATTTAGAAATTGAGGTGGGATGTCCAACTATCTCTACCCAAAAGTTATTTATTATAGAGGGATTTTCGTCTCTACTTGATAAAATCAAAGAACTTTAGGAAAAGGATGAAGAATGTCAGAAGTGTAAGTCTAATATAACTCATATTAAGTATAACAAATTCAGAATAGACAAGGATTGCATAATTAGATATGAAGATAGAATTTGGGTTCCGTTAAATCAAGCCTTAAAAGACAAAATCTTAAACAAAGTTAATAATTCTAAATTTGTCATACATCCCGGAAGTACTAAAATGTACAAGGACTTAAGTCGATACTTTCGGTGGTCGAATATGAAAAGAGAAATAGCTGAATGAGTAAGTAGATGTCTCACGTGTCAAAGGGTTAAGGCTGAACATCAAAAGCCTGGTGGTTTACTTCAACCCTTACCAATTCCTTAGTGGATGTGGGAACATATAACCATTGACTTTGTGGTAGGCCTTCCAGCTACACAGAAAGGCCACAATGCCATTTGGGTCATAGTTGATCATTTAACCAAATTAGCTCACTTTTTACCTATTAAAGTTGCCCATAACTTAGACCAACTTGTCAAGCTGTACATTAATGAAATCATCTCTAGGCATGGAGTTCCTGTTTCTATAGTATTAGATCGAGATCCACGTTTTACTTTAAATTTTTGGAAGAGCCTTCAGAAAAACTTAGGAACACAATTAACATTGAGTACAACTTATCACCCTCAGATTGATGTTCAAAGTGAGAGAACCGTACAAACATTAGAGAATATGTTAAGAACATGCATCATCGACTTCAAAGGAAGTTGGGAAGATCAATTACCTTTGGTAGAATTTGCCTATAACAACAATTATCATGCTAGCATAGGTATGCCACCCTATGAAGCCTTATATGGGAGGAAATGTAGAACACCTTTATGTTGGGATGAAGTTGGGGAAAGGAAAATGTTAAGACCTAAAATAATCCAACAAACTACTAAAACCATCAAAATTATACGTGAATGATTACAAGCATCACAAGATTGACAAAGGAAATACGATGATCCACATCGTCAAAAATGAAACTTTAGCGTAGGGAGCCACATATTCTTGAAAGTATCTCCTTGGAAGGGCAAGATACATTTTGGCAAGAAAGGAAAACTGAGTCTGAGATTCATTTGACCTTTTGAAATTTTGAGGAGGATATGTGAAGATGCTTATGAAATAACACTACCTCCTGAATTAAACCATATTCATAATGTGTTTCATGTGTCCGTCTTATGACCATACAAACCTGATTATAAACACGTTATCAATTATGAGACAATCCAAATCGAAGAAGATCTTTCTTATATAAAAGAACCTGTTCAGATCATTGATCGTAAAGAGCAAGTCATGAGTAATAAAATGATAGCATCGGTCAAAGTGATTTGGAGGAATCAGAATGTTGAAGAGGCTACTTGGGAGCTCGAAAATAAAATACGAGAGAACAATCTCCAACTGTTTACTTAACCTGTACTGTAACTTCAAGGATGAAATTCTGATTAGTGGGGGTTAATTAAAACTCAAAACCCTAATAAGACTTAGATATGTAAATTCAGTTATATTAATAAAATCTCTCCGTTCTGAAAGTGTTGTGTGTTAGTATACACTATGTTTAAAAAATTAGGTCAAATAAATTTTTGTCCGAAAATCAACGTATCTGACACCTCATGCTTAAAAATTTTCTTCCAAAAATGGACTTTTAGGTATATTTGTTTTGACAAGTTGCTTTGTCGTGCTTACACTGACAAAACGCTTTGTCGTGCTTGTTAGGATTTATGGAAAATCTAAGTTAGGAACCCTAGATTACAAACCCTAACCCTAATTAGCTAGACTAAACCCTAATTTGGTTATTATAAGAACCCGAATTTTCAGAAAAAATTAAAATAAGAATTTAGTAAATAAAATTCTTAAAGTATGAGATGGGTTGAAACAAGAATATATAAATGTGCTACGAGGTATGTGGTATTGTGTTACATAGGGTAATATGAGCTATGTAGTAAGTGATGTTGTGTTTAATAAATATATATCATTATTATTGTAGACACTCAAAATTTTCTGCAATCCTATTACTGACATTGCAGGAGGGTAGATTTGTCTTTTGGAGATAACCCCGAAAGACAACTTACATCTATTCCGGATACTATCGGAAGTTCATTTCCAACCCAGAACACAAATCGGGAACATTATCTCAACCCGAAACACACACCAGGAATGTCATTTCCAATCTCGAAGATATCCCCGAGATATGCAGATCAAAAGACCGACAAAAACACTAAAGAGGACAGTTCTGTCTCGGCGATAACACCGCGACGCTCAGTTCCAGTCCCAGAGATAACACTGGGAGTAACAAACCCATCCTTGGTGATAGCCCCAAGGGATGCCATTGTAGTTCCAGCGATAACCCTGGAAATGCTTGCTTCAAACACATGCAATCAGCTTCTACCCCAAACATCCTGTCGAGGCACACATACCTCATACCCGGAGCTAACAACAGGCAGAAAGGAACACCCACAGATGACAGTGAGACATACAAACAAGCAGCAGTCCAATCTCGGATGTAACCCTGAGCAACGTCTATTTTTCGCTTAAACTGGCGATAACCCCGGTGAGGAGTCAACACGTAATCTTACTGTCTCAACAAGATGATATCGCGGCATACCAACAAGTAGTCCAATCTCAGCTGTAACCCTGAGCAACGTCTACTTTTAACTCAAACCGATGATAACCCCGACGAGGAGTCAAACGTCATCTTGTCCCTTCGACAATGACACGTCATCTCAACACCTCATACATACATACATCCAACAATGTCCCACAAGAACTGATGAGTGATAATCCCAAGTGACTATTACGTGTGACAGTACTTTGGATAAAATTTGAAGCTTGAAGACCATGGGCATAAACCTCTCTTCTTGACTTCGTACAACCTCTAATCCATGTCATTGCGTAACTCTCAACACAAGCAGTCCGAAGAAGGTCAGATATACCTCGTTCGGATGCTCGGATTGAAGTTCTGCAAGTTCGAGCAAACATTATAGTGCATGAGTGCACGTCTTTACGAGATAGACGGGACATGAGGCTCGGATGCATCATGACCACCAGCAGTACAAATCTGTATCGCCAGCAGTGTACTCGCTACCATCCGCTCTATATATACAAGCCTTGGGGTCAGCCATTTGAGAGGGAGAGGGATGGAAAAAGGCGAGGAAGACCTGTCCATTTTACTCTGTATACACATTTTTTGAGTGTTTCCTCATCTTTAAACACTAGTTAGCTCACATATAGCTATCTTTTATCCAGTGGGAGATGAGTGTTTATCCATTTAAAGTCATAGAAGTCTACTTTGGCAGCCCACTGTAAACCTTCTTACATTTTATAATGCCTTCTTCTCATATAGCACACACTGTTATACACATTGAGAGTCGTGTTGTGTGCGTTTTCTCGGACTTTGGTCTGTGGTTTTCATTTCTGTCTGTATATATGTACTTATATATGTATATATTTCATATATGGACTAACATTATCGAGTTATGCCTTGATTGAGCCTATACTTCGGTCTGGAGCGTTTAATTGCTTATATATATATATATATATAATTGATGTCGGACATATCAAGCGAGCCCGGATTCACATCCAAAGTCGTTTTATCGCTTTTATATATATATATATATATATATATATATACATACATTTTCTCGTCAGCACAAAGTTTACTTATGGGCCTTTTACACTTTTATTTACATTCCGTCTCCGCACTGAGTTTACTTAAATGGCGCTTGATACGCTTTTATAGCTTTATTTACATTTTGTCCTTTGAGTTTACTTATCATATGTTGATCATGTTCATATATATATATATATATATATATATATATATATATATATATATATATATAGCTTTTATATATATATAATCGCTTACTACTTTTAAGACAAATTGCGATGATCATATGAGCCTAGAATCATATGATCACAGTGTTCAATCTCTCAAATCTAGATTAGGTTCCCATGATGGACATTTTCCGGCCGTCATAAGCGACTTGTACATTATTTTACAAAGGTGTCTAAATTTCCTTGGATGGCTATCATTCCCATGAGGAGTTCGGAAGATCAACAGATATTATTTTCTAGAGAATGCTTCGCATCTCAAAAATAAAAGCAAACAAGCTTCTGACATTTAATAATAAAATGGAAGTATGAAAAGGTCTCAATTCCTATCGAGCACAGGGTTTGAAAAACCTCTTTTACAAAACTTCATTGCTATATCTTGGTTAAAACTGAATTTTTCTATAAAAATTCAAACCTTGTGTATATAGGTGCGAACGAGGCCTCGTACTACTTTCAAATAATTGCACATTGATCCACACACACACACACAGGCATATAATAATTTCTTTGAAGAGTGGCGGTCACCATTGTAACGCCCCCAAATTCAGGTATTTAAAACCCGAACTCGGTGCTTTACGATACCATTTCTATGAGCGGAATAATTACTAATAATAATAACAATAATATAAATTTCAAACTTAACTTACATTTATTAGAGTCTAATCCCAAGTACGCAACCTTTACTATAATTCTTTACATGATATATAATACATATCATTATCTAAATACAAACTAACTATTACAAAAGATACCATTAACACTTATTTTATTTGCTTTCCTTTTCACTTGTTCTTGCTGAACCTTCCGGTTGATCACGCTTAGCTGAAAACATTTAAATTTAAAGCAAGGATGAGCATTTGAGTGCCCAGCAAGTAATAACAATTATAAATATAATTAGCTGAAAGAAATAAATGTTGTCTTTGCATATCACTTCTACAACGAATTAATAGTTGTGAAGTAAACTGAGCCAATCATAACCATATATCATTTCTATACCAAAATTTTTGAAACTACGTATTGACTATATATATAGGGTAGTCGACAGATTATGAACATTATTTTACTGCTTTGAAAAGGTTAGATGTAACTTCATCTCATAAACCCGGTCATAACTTATGGGCACGAGGGTGTACATCCCATGGACCCTATATTGATCAATACTATATAACAAGAACGATATTATCGTTCACTCTGGCTACCTTAGACACATAAAAATTTTCCCATGTTCGGGATGTTCATAATTAGTCAAGAATCCAAACTAAAGCAATTTGATTGGATACAATAGGATTTTATCATATTCAACGATATTTCTAAACCTGTGTCTAGCTAGATCAAATAGCTTAGACGGCTTTTACTGTATTCATACTAGGGATCAATATATACATATATTTATATCAACATGTGATTAAATACAATGATTATCCAAGTGGGGACACTTGTATAACCATGTTTTAGAAATTAACGAACAAAATATATATCTGAATTACCATATACTAACATGTTGATAAACAATGATCGGATATAGAATATATCACAATAGGATTAATAATATAGCATAATAATAATATAATTCTGAAACCTTCTTACTCATATCCATTGCATAAAGGATATTCAAAGGTAGGATACTTGCCTGATCCGCTGCTTATAATACACAACTTAGTTTTATTTTTTATACCTATCAGTAATAAGAGCATTTTATTGATTAGAATAACATATCGCAACACATAGCACTGCTTATTGCAGTCAGCACATAACCTAATCACATTGTCACACACGTTTCACAGTCATTAAATCACAAATAAACACATATATAGACACATTATGCAAGTTCAGATCAATTTCTGAACTTTGTCGGCGTACCGACGGCTTTATCAGGTAATTATTTAGTCCAAGACTCTATATCGAAGTTCAATATTTATTTAGACTATTTAAATAACAGTCATAACATTTTTAAATGACTTGAAAAATTTTAAACAATTAATATAATTTATTCTAAATTTTCAAACACCGAATCATTATAAAATGATTTAAATATCAAATAATTCTATTATCATTAATATTTAATTAATATTAAACTATTAATGAAACCATTGCTAAAATATTAAAGTTATTTATAATAACTCAAAATATTATTAAAATACTTATATTACCCTTAAATGATTTTTAAAACAATTAAAATCATTTTTTAAATAATTACCATTAATATTAAAATATTAATGAACTATTTATTCAAATATTAAAAGTCATTTATCATAACTTAAAATATTTTTAATTCACTTATATCCTTTTTAAATGATTTTTAAATAAATAAAATGATTTTTAAATTTTTATTTAATATAATTATTAAATAAACTTAATATCAATAATTTTAAATTAATATTAAATTATTAATAAAATTATCCCTAAATATTAAAAGTTACATTTTATAACTTAAAATATCTTTAAACATTTTATTTTCATTTAAAATGATTTTTATAATATTAAAATCATTTCTAAACTAAATTATTTAATATAGTCATTAAATAAACCTAATATCATTAATATTAATTTATTAATGAGAATTCTCTAAAAATATAGAAAATTATATTTTATAAGTCCAAATATTTTTAACACTTTATTCTCATTTAAAATGATTTTTAAATCAATAAAATTATTTTAACTTATTTATTTAATTTAACAATTAAATAAATTTAATATCATTAATATTAAATTATTAATATTTTCATGACAAAATATCAAAAGTTATATTTATAACTCAAAAACATTTTTACACACTTTTTTCTTATTAAAATGATTTTTATATAATTAAAATCATTTTTCTTTAATTTATTTAATACACTAATTAAATATCATTAATATTCAAATAATTGTAAATATTAATGAAAAATATCCCAAATAATTAAAAGTTATTTTCATAATTTAAAATAATTTTGAAAACCATTTTGTAATTTTATAATTTATTTCCTATTTTTGATCAATTTTTGAAAATTCGTAAATTAAATAAATTAAAAAACCGTCGCTATAGCCCTTTAGTGATGAAAGAATCGTCATTGTTGGTGTTCTTGAGCCTCAAGAACAACGGCAAGCCGATTACCAACATATTAAGTTTGACCAACTATAAATTGCAACCTGATAAAGTTCTGGGCTAACTAAAGCTTTGATATTGTAGCTAACATGTAATACTACAGTTATCCTATCTCAACTTGCTTAAACAACAACACAACAAAGCAATCTGAGTCCTCAAAATACTTGTCAGACGATTTCTGGGTTTTCACGGAAACCCATGTATCCGAGTGAGTGTTTAAATTAAGATGCCTTATGATCATGATTTTGATTGTTTTGTGGTTCAAACTGGTAGCATACATGACAAGGTATAACAATATATCAAGGTTACAATTTCACAACATTCAAATAATAATCTACAGCTCGGTCAAAGACTGTCAGAACACGTGTTCTTCATTTTTCTGGAAATTCCCAGAAATGCGAGTCAGTGTCGTGTGACCTAGTTGACCACCTAATCTGTTAAATCTGTTGATGTTTTAGGAGATATAAAGACCACAATGTATAGTCCATTATACAGGCTACAAGTTAGTTATAACAACAACATAAAAAAAACTTACAACCTGCCAGATCTGGACATATGAAAAGCTTGTCAGACTCGGTTTTGTACATTCTGGGTTGCCTAGAATTCACCCGGTCAACTTCGGTCAACGGGTTTTGACCGATTACAACATGAAATCTAGACATCCAATAACAGTGATTCCACTTTAATATGAAAGACAACATGACATACTACAAGTATCAACCTTCAAACAACAAAAACACATAACGAACAAAGATTAAAGAGGTCTGACATTCATTGTCAGACCATATTTTCTACATTTTCCAGATTTATAAAAACATAAATTTCGAGCCTATAGATGTTATGGATCTGGGATTTAACAACCCAAATCACTAAATGACACCATAAACAACACATTACAACACCAAATCATAACTTCTAACATGATGAACAAGATCAGATTTTTAGGTTTAGGTTTTATACCTCGCATGATCAATTCTTGATTCTAGCTGCTGATTCGGTTAAGTGTGTTAGTGGGGCTTCAAAATAGGATTGATATGCTATATAATTTCGAAACTTATGAGAGAGAATGGGTTGGTTGAGTATTAGTTAAAAAAATGGGCAATAAAATGACTTTCTCTCTCTATTTAATGCTATATATATTACATGTGTGCATTGTATGTGGCTGAATTCAGCTGATGGCTGGTAATTAATGTCACATGGGGTTAGTGAGAGTTGGTTTACCAACTCACCAAATGTCAAAACCTATAATCTAGCATCAATAATTCACAAAAGCGTAAAAATGGACATTTGGCTTAAACTTTTAATGGCATAATGGTCATTTGACAAACCCTTAGGGTTTGACCCTTAGGGTATAACCCTAAGGTTTAGCACATTAATTTTGTATGATATCAAATTTAGGGTTTGTAAAAAATAAAATTTTAGTTTTTTAAAAAATTATAATTATTGTTCATAAAATAATTTAGTTGTTTAATTACTTAGCACTTTTCTAATTAGGTTTAAGCGATACTAATTAGCATTACACTTACCAATTTAACGATTAGGGCTTACCATAAGCAAAATAGGGTTTAGAAGAAAAATAATAAAGGTTTATTCTAAAAAAAAAAATTGGGGTTTTGAAAAATTAAAGTTCTCCCTAATTAGGGTTAAGATCTATAATACCGATCATAAATCACATTAACATGATTGCATAACAGTCTTAAACTGGCATTCGACTTTTAAATTAGGGTTTAACAGCTTAAAACTAGGATTTTGACATAATACACATAATTTAGCCAACATTATCAGTCTACATATACAGTACATATTTATGACACTGAAATAAAATAATATTATAATAAATGCCATTAATCTCATAACAAAATTACTAGAGAAATTTTAAAGTCTCAGTTGACTTCAAAATTAGGGTTTATCAAAAATATTAAGGTTTATAAAAATATTATTAGGGTTTGTCATATTACATTAAACCCGTTCCACACATTAACATTACACACATAACAAACATATCTATAACACTAACCATAAATAACATAATATTATTATTCTCATTCTTTGATCAAAACTCGAAATTAGGGTTTGGATTCCATATCTGATTTATCAGTCATATACATACCATTATTAATTAAGATAAAATAATTAACTTAACTATTCCGAAATAAAATCATATAATAAAATTATTATTATAATAATTTTAATAATCATTTTATATATTATTTAAATAATATATAAACATATTTTCATAGAAAATAATTAATAAAAACATTTTTACTATAAAACTAGTTATTATAAGAATATAATTTATAATGAGCAATAATTCTAAAATAAAATTATTCATAAACATTCATGTAATAAATATATTTTATATTCATTACATAAATACCTATATAATACCTTTCACGCATTCTTACCTTTAAAATAAATAATTAATAATAAAAAAAAATTATACGCAAAATTACTAATTTATTTATATAGAAAATATCAGGTTATTACATTCACCCTCCCTTATAAAGATTACGTCCCCGGAATCACCGTTTTAAAACCTACACATACCAGGGTACATAGCATACACAATCATTACAAATAGATCTCGATCATAATTGATTGATCCGATTTTTTAATTATTCAGCAAAAGGCTTGTCTCTCTGCTTACACAGAAAATTGATTTCTAATAGAACTCAATTTCTTCCTTCAAAATAATTTATAAAATAATATACTATATATATAAGAAAATAATATATAGGAAAATAAAATTGGTTCGAGTAATACCTGGAGTTGCATCTCCAACTGCTACGATATCTTGAACGGTCATGTTGAAGACGCTTGTGGTTGATTTCGTTGGTTTGTTTGTTGATGTTGGTCCCGTTGTCACCAATGTCCTACTACCTTTTCATGTATTCGCATTCCTTGCCTCCTTTCTCCCTCTTGAATAGTCTTTCACCTTATACTCCATTGATCCACACTTGAAACACCTACTATACATTCTTGAATTGAGACAGTTGGGAGAGACATGTCCCTTCTGCCTACACTTATCACACACAAACTTTTCCTTTATCTTCTTTCCTTTTATCGTATAGGTGACAAAACTGTCTTTTGCCCCTCTGTTATCCCAGCTATCGCATACGCGTCAACAGGGTCAGTTGATCTTATAAATTCTGGCAGTACGACTGTCTTGAATGTTTTGACGTTTGCCGATCGATTATTTGGCTGCTTCCCGCGGCTGATATTCCATTCTGCATAGCTCGAGCGTCCATATTCGAAAATTCTGTATCGGGTCTAGTTGTCTTCCAACTGTGTTGACAGGTTCTTCTATCCTTGGGTTTCATTTTCATCTTGACGGCATTAACATAAATTATTCTTTATTAACTTACATTCTAAACCTTATCATATAACGCAAAATTTTCTATTCAACTAATCATGTACTCAAAATATTAGATTTTGAAAACTTGGTTTACTGTAATAACCAGTGACCAGATAAATATTACTATCTTTATACTAACTTATCCCATTAATCCAACAGAAATCCATATTCATAGCACTTGACATACCATAGCACATATTGTTTTAAACATCCGCTATCCCTTTGTGACTCAAGAGTCGGGAATCGCTGCCATAGCTTATACAAAATATTACATTACACCAACATACCTATCATACATATTCAAGTAATACTTAACACTGTCTATTTCTTACGTCCTCAATAATGATCAATTGCTTAGTAACTTATCTATTCCTATTATCTTCAATAATCCATTCACACCTAACTATACCTAGTTCGTTCAACCTACAACATATTATGAGTTTAAGAACTCACCACAAATATACGAGTTTAAGAACTCAACATTTACCACATATTCTTTACTATACTTTACCTATTAGTTATACTTATTATTTCTGGGTCTGGTACTACACTTTTCCACAATATCTACCTCGTTGAGGTAGCTTTCAATGTGAGCCTCTATTGTAGCTATTGGCTTTGATATTGGCTCGGTCATGAAGGTTAACTTATTCTTTACGACTTGAGGGTATCCTAATCCTTTTCCTATCTAGCATCTACACACAAACTATCTTGATTAACATATAGTATATACACACAGCATATAATAGTTTTATATAAGTTATCTTTTATTTTATTTTACGATGAATTTATTCAATTTATCTCCTTTTAAACTCTATATGAGTTATTTGTATTTTCAACGTTTCCCTCTGTTCCAAGGTTATAGCCTAAGGTCTAACCCACCTAAGGTTTTTAACCCTAAAGCTCTGATACCAAGATGTAACGCCCCCAAATTCAGGTACTTGAAACCCAAACTCGGTGCTTTACGATACCATTTCTAAGAGCGGAATAATTACTAATAATAATAACAATAATATAAATTTCAAACTTAACTTTGATTTATCAGAGTCTAATCCCAAGTACGCAACCTTTACTATAATTCTTTACATGATATATAATACATATCATTATCTAAATACAGAATAACTATTACAAAAGATACCATTAACACTTATTCGGTTTGCTTTCCTTTTCACTTGTTCTTGCCTGAACCTTCCGATTGATCACGCTTAGCTGAAAACATTTAAATTTAAGCAAGGATGAGCATTTGAGTGCCCAGCAAGTAATAACAATTATGAATATAATTAGCTGAAAGAAATAAATATTTTCTTTGCATATCACTTCTACAACGAATTAATAGTTGTGAAGTAAACTGAACCAATCATAACCATATATCATTTCTATACCCAAATTTTTGAAACTACGTATAGACTATATATATAGGGTAGTCGACAGATTATGAACATTGTTTTCTGTTTTTAAAAAGGTTAGATAGAACTTCATCTGCAAATTGTCATAACTTACGGGCACGAGGGTGTACATCCCATGGACCATGTATTTTTCAATACTACATAACAAGAACGATATTATCATTCAGTCTGGCTGCCTTGGGCATATAAAAATTTTCCCATGTTCGGGATATTCATAATTAGTCAAGAATCCAAACCAAAGCAATTTGATTGGATACAATAGGATTTTATCATATTCAACAATATTTCTAAACATGTGTCTAGCTAGATCAAATAGCTTAGATGGCTTTTACTGTATTCATACTGGGGATCAATATATACATATATTTATATCAACATGTGATTAAATACAATGACTATCTAAGTGGGGACACTTGTATAACCATGTTTTAGAAATTAACGAACAGAATATATATCTGAATTACCATATACTAACATGTTGATAAACAATGATCGGATATAGAATATATCACAATAGGATTAATAATATAGCATAATAATAATATAATTCTGAAACCTTCTTACTCATATCCATTGCATAAAGAAAATGCAAAGGTAGGATACTTGCCTAATTCGCTGCTTATAATACACAACTTAGTTTTATCTTTTATAGAGCAACCTATCAGTAATAAGAGCATTTTACTGATTAGAATAACATATCGCAACACATAGCACTGCTTATTGCAGTCAGCACATAACCTAATCACATTGTCACACACGTTTCACAGTCATTAAATCACAAATAAACACATATATATACACATTATGCAAGTCCAGATCAATTTCTGAACTCTGTTGGCGTACCGACGGCTTTATCAGGTAATTATTGAGTCCAAGACTCTATATCGAAGTTCAATATCTATTTATACTATTTAAATAACAGTCATAACATTTTTAAATGACTTGCAAAAATTTAAACAATTAATATAATTTATTCTAAATTTTCAAACACCTGAATCATTATAAAATGATTTAAATATCAAATAATTCTATTATCATTAATATTTAATTAATATTAAACTATTAATGAAACCATTACCAAAATATTAAAGTTATTTATAATAACTCAAAATATTTTTAAAATACTTATATTACCCTTAAATAATTTTTAAAACAATTAAAATCATTTTTTAAATAATTACCATTAATATTAAAATATTAATGAACTATTTATTCAAATATTAAAAGTCATTTATCATAACTTAAAATATTTTTAATTCACTTATATCCTTTTTAAATGATTTTAAATAAATAAAATCATTTTTAAATTTTTTTATTTAACTTATTTATTTAATTTAATAATTAAATAAATCTAATATCATTAATATTAAATTATTAATATTTTCATGACAAAATATCAAAAGTTATATTTATAACTCAAAAACATTTTCACACACTTATTAAAAATAATTTTTATATATTTATAATCATTTTTCTTTAATTTATTTAATACACTAATTAAATAAATTAAATATCATTAATATTCAAATAATTGTAAATATTAATGAAAAATATCGCAAATAATTAAAAGTTATTTTTCATAATTTAAAATAATTTTTAAAACCATTTTTGTAATTTTTATAATTTATTTCCTATTTTTAATCAATTTTCAGAAATTCAGAAATTAAATAAATTAAAAACCGTCACTATAGCCTTTTAGTGACAGTAATTGTCGCTGTTGGTGTTCTTGAGCCTCAAGAACACTGACAGGCTGGTTACCAACATACTAAGTTAATCAAGCCCCCGGACCCAAAATGAATCTCAGGGTATAGAATCTACGCTCAAAGGACCTATACGAATAGTCCTGCCCTTGAGCGCCTCTGCTGGAACCCCCAACAAGGATCTGACGGCAGTAGTGGTGATATCCGCCGTGCAAGGCACCAACTCCCCTCCAAACTCCATACCTGTGATGAACCACCAATCCATCGGCGTCATCATCACCTCACAATCCAACAAATGGAGTGACTGAGTCTGGTGGAACCACCGCTCAGACAATGCCCTGAGGTAACCCCAGGGACAACGACGGGGTAGAATGGAGAAGAACCTTCCGAATCCCCAGCCATGGACGATTGCCCTGAAGTCATCATGCAAGGCCTAATACATAGAGTGGATGCTAAACAAGTTCCCTCGAGGTTGTGTGAAGCCGTGAACCTACATCAAATGCAGATCAACATCAGAATCCTTGACTCCTCATCAATAGGAAATAAGGAAGATTAAAGATCTAACTTCATACCTCATTTGCGTGCAGGTATACTGAAGGATGCCTACTCCAGTCACCCAGAAGATCTGGGTTCGCCACTTAAATACCTAGAAATTCCCTACGGGGAACATATACAGCCAGAATGGGAACCTCGAATGGTACATCCTCCTCCTCGTCCTCGACATTCGGCACTTCAACTCGAATAGGACGTATCACCGCCTCCGCCAAATGACGAGGTCGTCTAACGGAACGGCGCTGAGGCTCTTCAAAGCCCTCCTCTGTACACCAGAAGTGGTCCTGCGGGAACTACTCGGCTGGTCCGGATCCATAATATCTGGACAACAAGTCTCCAAATTACCTCAGAAAGGGTGTGGTAATTTCTTACCTGGAGTCTTTTCCAAAATGGATTTTATGATTACATGCTTACATGCATTGTTTTAACATACATCTAGAGTAGAGTTAAAAATGCATAACTACCCAATACCTACATTTTGGGAAAATTTTTCCATAGCCCCCTTTGTAAATGGGACTATCCACATGCACAACGGCATGACTAGGTGGCCATTCAGTAGCACACCTGTACACAGTCATATACATCCTACATACATTAATCACATCATAGTAAAAATCCATAAGTGTAGTCTAATTACCAGGATTATTTTACTTTATGCCTTTACTCATTTGTCCTCAGATAGGATAAGAAATGACAGTAAAAGGTGCCAATTTGACTACTTCAAAAGTCAAATTTTTTCACATCATTATGTTCAGCATGGTTTAATACTAACATTTACTGTGTTGAAATTTTTTTATCAATTCATATCAGCATGCATATTCAATACTACGTGTTTAAATGCATTTCATGTGATAAGTCATTTTCCAACAGACAAAAATTGGAAAAAAATACATGCATGTGTTACCAGGACAGTGAAGAACACTTGTCGGTGACAGAATATGCAGAAAGTTGCCCGAACTCAGCAGATCTGAAGAAGAGCTCTCAGATTTCCTTCGCTGCCCAACTTGAAAATGACTTATGAAAGAAACCAGCCGCCTATATAGTACACCTGCGGCCCCCCTACATGGGTCCCACACCTCCAGCTCGGTCCAGTTTGAGTTGCAAAGGAGGTCTCACAAGCTAAAAAGGCCAAATCTGGAATAAAAATGCTACGCGATTGAGCAGAATAGCCTGAAATCCTGGTTTCTCGACGGTCAGAGTTAAAGTCCCATCGTCTCAATGATATTCGCCTGAATGCAGGGTATACTATACCAATGATCTCAGCTTTCAGAAACCATGCTAGACAATACCCCACAAAGGTCCGATGCCGTCATTTACAAGGCCACAACCCTAAACAATCCCCGACGGGGGTTACAACGCAAAACCACGATATATAAAACCTCCCCAATGAGGGTTACAACGCCGAAGTTATCAACATCTACGTATCCCCGGCGGGGATCACAACACACATCTTTCAAGCATCTACGTATCTCCGGCGGGGGTTACAACGCAATGCAACCATTGATACACACATCAATGAAGGTCAAGCAACCTTGACGTCATGTCAACCGATGGCAAGTAAACCCATCGAAGCAACCTTCCCTAGCAAGGGCTACAACACAATGCTACCATTGACATATACATCGATGAAGGTCAAGAAGCATTGACAATGCACCCAGCAGGGATATATCAGGTGATACACACATCAGCGAAGATTAGGCAACCTTGACAGCGACAAAACTGTTGGCAGTAACTCCGACAGAATGAGGGAATATGTTATACACATCCTCAAACATACAAAGCTTTATCTCCACAGATCTCTTAAACACAAGAGGTACCTCTATGGAATATAAGTTGATGTCTAGGATTCAAGACTTTGGTGATAATCCCAACGTCGACATCCTTGAAGACTTGGATCACATGTCTAAGCCATCACTGATTGTCATCCCATCAGGATTACGTGACAATCATGCAACATACATTTGCATCATGTTACTGCATATAGCATCATGTTTGTCTTGCTTGCATTTTAAGTGTCTAGGATTCTTTATCCTATCCATGTCTTGCATTGCATGAATATGATAAACAGGGGCATCTGTAGACACTCAAAATTTTTTGCACTCCTATTATTGACATTGTAGGAGGGTAGATTCGTCTTTTAAAGATAACCCTGAAAGACAGCTTACATCCTTTCTGGATACTACATCCGGAAGTTTAATTCCAACCCGGAACACAAACCGGGAACATCATCTCAACCCGGAACACACACTGGGAATGTCATTTCTAATCTCGGAGATAACCCTGAGATATGCAGATCAAAAGACCGACAACAACACCAGAGAGGATAGTTCTGTCTCAGCGATAACACTACGATGCTCAGTTTCAATCCAAGAGACAACACTGGGAGTAGCAACCCCATCCTTCGTGATAGCCCCAAGGGATGCCATTGCAGTTCCGGTGATAACCCCGAAAATTCTTGTTTCAAACACATGTAATCAACTTCAACCCCAGACATCCTGTCGAGGCACATATACCTCAGACCCGGAGCTAACAACGGTGCAGTGAACACCCACGGATGAGCGGTGAGACATACAAACAAGCAAAGCGGTCAATCTTTGATGTAACCACGAG
Source organism: Panax ginseng (assembly GCA_020205605.1). Taxonomy (NCBI): domain Eukaryota; kingdom Viridiplantae; phylum Streptophyta; class Magnoliopsida; order Apiales; family Araliaceae; genus Panax; species Panax ginseng. Next base: position 77,196,055 of record CM035129.1, read on the forward strand.
CAACGTCTATTTTTTGCTTAAACCGGCGATAACCCCGGTGAGGAGTCAACACGTTATCTTTCTGTCTCAACAAGATGATATCGTGACATACCAACAACTAGTTCAATCTCAGCTATAACCCTGAGCAATGTCTACTTTAACCTCAAACCGGCGATAACCCCGGTGAGGAGTCAAACATCATCTTTTCCTTTCGACAATGGAACGTCGTCTCAACACTTCATACATACATCCATCCAATAATGTCCCACAAGAACCGAGGAGTGACAATCCCGAGTGACTATTACGTGTGACAGTACTTTGGATAGAATTTGAAGCTTGAAGACCATGGGCATAGACCCCTCTTCCTGACTTCGTACAACCTCTAATACATGTCATTGCGTAACTCTCGATATAAGCGGTCCGAAGAAGGTCAGATATACCTCATTCGGATGCTCAGATTGAAGTTCTGCAAGTTTGAGCGGACATTACAGTGCATGAGTGCATGTACTATGAGACGACGGGACCCGCGAGGCTCGAATGCATCACGACCAGCCGCAGGTACAACTGTGGCTGTCGCAGGTGTACCTGTAACCATCCTTCTATATATACAAGCCTTGGGGTCAGCCATTTGAGAGGGAGATGGAGGGAAAAAGGCGAGGAAGCCTTGTCCATTTTACTTTGTATACACATCTTTTGAGTGTTTCTTCATCTTTAAATACTAGTTAGCACACATATAGCTATCTTTTATCCGACGGGAGCTGAGTGTTTGTCCATTTAAATTCATAGAAGTCTACTTTGGCAGCCCACTGTAAGCCTTCTTACATTTTATAAAGCCTTCTTCTCATATAGGACACATTGTTATAGACATTGAGAGTCATGTTGTGTGCGTTTACCTGAACTTCGGTCCATGGTTTTCATTTCTATCTGTATATATATACTTATATATGTATATATTTCATATATGGACTAACATTATCGAGTTATGCCTCGATTGAGCCTGAACTTGATGCAGAGTGTTTAATTGCTTTTATATATATATATATATATATATATATATATATATATATATATAATAAGTATCGAGACATGTCTCGATGAGCCTAGATTTACATCTAGTACGTTTACTCGCTTTTATATATTTATACATATATATAATTGTTGTCGGACATATCCGATGAGCCTGGATTCACATCCAGTGTGTTTATTGCTTTTATATATATATATATATACACTTTTGTCAGGCCTGGAGTTTACTTCATGGCCTTTTAAAGCTTTATTTACATTCCGTCCTGCCTGGAGTTTATTTCATGGCAGTGGATCGCTTTTACAACTTTATTTACATTTTGTCCCTTTGAGTTTACTTCATGGCGGTTGATCATGTTCATATATATATATATATATATATATATATATATATATATATATATATATATATATATATATATATATATATTTACTTTTATATATATAATTGCTTACTTGTTTTCCATACAAATTGTAGTATCATGTGAGCCTAGAATCATATGATCACGAGTTCATCCTTCAATCTAGATTCGGTTCCATGATGGACATTTTCAAATTTGTAAGTAGCTTGTACATTATTTTACGATTAATCAATTTCCTTGGATGGCTATCATGCCCATGAGGATTTTGGCATCACAGATATTATTTTCTCGAGAATGCTTTGCATCTCGAAAATAAAACAAACAAATGTTTTAGACATTTAATAATAAAATAGAAGTATGAAAAGGTCTCAATTCCTATCGAGCACAGGGTTTGAAAAACCTCTTTTACAAAACTTTATTGCTATATCTTGGTTAAAACTGAATTTTTCTATAAAAATTCAAACCTTGTCTATATAGGTGCGAACGAGGCCTCGTACTACTTTCAAATAATTGCACATTGATCCACACACACACACATGCATATAATAATTTCTTTGAAGAGTGGCAGTCACTGTGGTAACACGGATGTCGAGGGGTGCCTAACACCTATCCTCCGCATAATCAAGCCCCCGGACCCAAAATGAATCTCAATTTCACAGACCCGTCTAGCAGTGTCAAATCACTGGGTCAATGTGTAAAACTTTTTTCGGTTATACGTTGGTGCAACCATTAAATAGACCAACCGCAACTCTTAAAGTCAAATCGTCGACATTATACATGTTTGGACCTTTTCACTTGTTTTTTCAAACAAATCTCACATTAACATGAGAACACCAAAGAACAAGTAACGAAAAGGGACACTCAAAAATCCCGACGTCGACAATTATATATTTATTATAAATGGTAGAGATGAATTAGTATGAAGATGGATAAGATTTATCTATCGGCATTAAATAATTTATAGAATTATTTTATCATAATAAGTTGGTGACCTTAAATATCCTTGATAACCACTAATTTCTTGAGTATATGTACGAGTATATCAAGTCTAAGGCAGTGAAACTGTACCCTTAAATGGTGGATTTATAGGAGCTGGGCTAAATAATTCCTTCAAAGAGCGGAGGTATATACGAATTAGTAATCGATCTAACTCACTGTGAAAATAGTGTAGATGATACAAAAACTAATTTGTTGGTTATTTTTGGGAAACCACTCAGTGTACTATATTGAATACTATTAAAGACTCGATGTGTGATAGGTTTAGACTTGTATATTTGTACGTTGTTGACGAGAGAAGAAAATTGATATATCTTTAGATAAATATTGGTTAGAGATTTATTGATTAATATTGAGATATGGTTAAATGTATAGATTAAATAAATTGTGTTGAGACAATCTATAGAAAGGAAAGAGAAATAATTATAGTATATTTTTACTAATGGATATTAAAATAAATTCTAGCATTTGATTATTTTGATAAAAGGGGGAATATTATTTTGATATTACCTTATATAGCTTTGTAGGAGGTAATAATGTGTGAAGTAAGTAATATGGTAAATATATTAAAACATATTTGCTATATAAGTTGATGGAAACAATTTATCATAATAGGAAATAAACTTATTTTCTATATATAATGTAATAATATGTGTGTAAATGCATGTAAATATTTTAATAATACATAGATATTATATTAAGAATAATATCTTGAGAAAATGAGTAAATCGTTTTATTATGAGTAGTTCTATATATTTGGAGAAAATATGATAAAAACATCTTATGTTATGTTATGTAAAATACATAATTTTGATTATAGTAATGTACTTCCAAGAGGGTTAAAGTTATAAAGGAAAACTAAGTTATTTTAATAACTTGAGTTATTATATTACCGCGAATGTTATAAAGAATATTTAAATATCTCCATTCACGATATATTTATACATGTGAACATTGTGATATAATAGTTAGATGTAAATTAAATATGTTATAAATAGTAATGTTGTGGGAAATGAATAAGTAATGAGAATGAGAATAAGCTTAATATAAGCTTGTGAGATATGCCTAGTGTGGCAAAGTGATGTAATAAGCATTCATTAAATAATTTAATGAATGAATAATTGAAAGAATTAATTTGTATGAACAATGATTATTTATTATATAGTAGCTACATCTATATGATATGAAATGAAGTGTGATACTTCAATGGTAACTATATAATATAGGAAACTATATGGAAAAGTGGAATGAGTCACATGAGTTACATGAATGGACCTCTGTGACAATGTGTTATGTGTGGTACATTAATGTGTACTTTATGAAGGATATTAAATTAAACTAAATAAATAATTGATATTAATTATCATTATGATAATTGGGTATATTTGAAATGATAAATTTTATGGAAAATGATGGATTGAGAATATCCAACTATATTATAATTAGCCCAATTAAAATAATATTGGATTATAACAATGTACATGAGGTACATTATTATGTGTAGTGATATGTTTTTTTATGTGGGTGAACATATGTATATATATATATATATATATATATATATATATATAAATATATATACCTATAACTTAATGAATTGTAGTAGCATTAAGTCATTGAAATGTTTTTAATAAGCCTTATCCCATTCTCTCAATACACGTGAGTAGGCATTTGGTCTATCTTATTACATTGCTGAAAATCAAAGAGGCTAGCATGAGGGTGATAATGGCTAGAATGAAGGTAATAATGAAGGAGGGAGTGGCTCAATTAGTAAACTTCAACCACCTCCACCAATTTCTTTTTGCCCAATGGATTCCTCTTCTTTTACTTGGTTTAAATTGTTGGAAAAAGCTATGAATTAGGTAAGAGCATCTCTATAAATTGGGAGCCCCCCCCTCATAATTTATGTTTCTTGAATTCTTGATAGTTATCTAGAGAGTTTGTTGGTGAGGATTGTGGGAGAAAATTATGAGATTGAGAAGCAAGCTTAGTAATTCAAAGCTCCAAGAGGTATAACCCTTACTTTAAATTCTTAGTTTTGAGTAGATGAATTCATAAGAAATTTCATGAATTAGCTAACAATTGATATGTAAGACAATGGTAACATGTTAGTAGAGTCTATGTATATGTTATAAATGCAATGTAATAATATTCAAGCATCAAGAGGTAATAATTCTAAGTTACATGCTCTTGATTTCCTAAGTTTGCACTTTCTTAGTAATATCATGAAAAAGTTGCTTTTCAGTCACAAAATTGATGGCTAAAAATTGTTGCAATCTGTAGTTTTATGTTAGAAGTTGTTAATATCGTTAAATACGAAAACAACAGAAGTTAAACGAACCAATTTGGTTGAGAAACGAATTCGTAGTTAATGAATTCGCTAAACTTTTCAAAACATGAAATTTTAGTAGGAATATGAGTTTTGGATTAATCTTTGGGTTAGTTAATGTGTTTGAAGTGTTATAATTACTCTGTAGATGTGTAGCTAAGAGTTTAACGAGCCCAACGAATCAAAAACCAACTAATTCAAACTTAAAATGAGATGGTTATGACCAAAATTGTTATCTGTATGAAAGCCTCAAGCACGACACGTAACTAGGTTGGGGGCATTGGCAAGGCCGCTGGTAATGAGTGAGAAAAAGGCGCCAGCCACGCATACCATGTGTATTGACTGTGACTACTTTGATCTATTCTGGTAAAACGGCCATAACCTTTTCATACGAACTCCAATTGAGGTGATTCAAGATTATCTGGAACAAGGACGAATAGACCTACAACCTTTGTTCTTTAAGATTTTCAATTTGAGGTCGTTAAGAAGGGTCAAAATAGTCATCTTTGTGACTGTTACATATTCGGAGGTGATCGGAGGGCGTCGAGCGAGCACATACGTAAGTATAGTGCTCCCAACGATGGATTATATTATTCTAAGTGATGTAACATGAAAATGCATGATATTAGACATGAAATATAAGATTACCTTACTTATAAGGAATTTCCTTAGAATGATTGAGTATATTTCTAAAGAAACTTTAGATTTTAAAAAAACAAGTTAGACGAACCTTGAGTCATTTGAATTCTGATATTTGTAGCTTGTGTAAAAGGGTTTAGTCATGTATATAAATAGGTTTTTTTACATGGCCTTAAGTACCTTTGTATACTATGAGTTGCATAGATGGTTATTTTCCAAAGATATATAAAGATTTTGAAAACAAAGCATTATGCTCATTGCGTCTTTAAGTTCTGTTCTGATCTTGAGTACATTCACATATGATTATGTAAGTGTTATCCAAATTGTGATTGGATGTGCAAGTCTGGCCTAGCTTCTATATAGCAGTCTTGGTTTGCACCAGGAGTAGCGCGGTCGCGCCACTCCTCAGTACAAACCAAGCGCGGTCACACAAGCTTGTAATGGAATTTGTTTTCTGTAAATGGTTTGAAGGTGTTTGCATGCTTGTGTTGTTACACTCACATGTATTATATGACCAGTACAAATTTGATGTGTTAAAGAGCATTCTAGGTGATAGGATTGAATGTTTAAAGAGGTGATTATAGACTTTCAAATGATAAGTCCAAAAGGTATTTATAGAATGTAAAGTAATGATTAGAGACTATGATTATTTGACTCTATGGTGACTTATAATCTGATTTGTGCTATGAGTATGTAGGATATATGATGAAAGTTTACAACTAAGTTAGACATTTATGTGTAACGTTTGAACTTACCTATATGAGTTTTAAATGTGTCAAACACTTAACAAGTCAAGTGTGTGGTAGATATATATGAATGTTGATGTCATATACGAGTGGTTAAGGTATACCTAGACATACCTAGCTATTCTAAGAGTATGATGAGAAAGTGAATTGTAGGTTTTACAAACCTAGTTAGGAAATAATATAACATTGTTCTTATATTAAAAGTGCATGAAATATGTTAGTAATGGATGTGAATCCATGATTATATAACTGTGTAGGAATACACGCAGTGCAGATAAGATTTACGCAGTTAAGTCATAGTTTATAAACTACTTAATCGAAAAAGTCTTTCAGTTCCTATTTGTTATATGAATTCGATAAATGTTAGTTGAGCTATATTATGCTATGAGAATGTTGATGTATATATATGAAATGCATATGAGATATATATGAAATGTGGAAGTTGATTTGATAATTTGCTTGTGAAGTAAATCTTTATGCCTGTTATGTGAGAAGTAACATGCGTAGTAAATATTAATTGATTATGAATGCAACAACTGAATATGCTATTATATGCTATGTGCTACATGAAAACTGTTAGAATTGTTGGGCTGTCGAGCTCACCCTTGCAAATAACCACTTTTGCAGGTTAAGGACTAACGATAAAGTTATGTGCTACTTGATTGATAAAGTTCAATAATATCGAAGGAGATTGATTTATTATTTAAATAGATGCTCTTGAACCATGTTTAGGTTCTAGTAGATGTACATGATAGTAGTTTATGATGTGTAATACATGTTAAGTTGTAAAGTTGTACTAGGCGGTACTTAGAGGAATTCAAATTGAGATGTAAAAATTTATATAGTAATTGAATAGAATGAATCATAGCATAATTTGATTCAGGGATTTGTAATTGATTCAAGTTAAGAAATTAATAAAAGATTTTTCAAAAGGATATTGAAAAAGTTTAAATTATTCCGCATATTTATATAACATCGAATATGATGTAAGACAAGAATGGTAAAATAATAGTTTGGGGTCATTATACATAGATCCTGGATATGGAAAGAATTTATATTCTAAATTGTAATAAGCAAGGTTATATTCATTAAGTTATGAATAAAAGATATAATAGTTTGACGATAGTAGTATCTTAGCGAACCGAATTTGAGGTTCAAAGGGACCTGGATTTGGGGGCGTCATAGTTTTCCTAACACCTAATCATGATTACTAAACTTCAACTAGGTATAATAAACATTATTAAGTAATCGTAATCATAAAAACCAAAACCCTAATCAAGAATATGGAAGACTAGGGCAAAATTAAGTTACTAATCTAACCTAAGTAGCTCACAAGTAAGAGGCAAGTCATGATAACAAGTTTCAAGGTTGGACAACAGCTGATAACAAACCCTAAGCAGCACAAGTAACTTAACATCAGATATTTAGAGAGGCAAATAGGTGAAAAAGACCAAAAAACCTATGTTGCTTAAGTCTATACATAGAAGCATAACTCTGGACCAAACCCACGAATTCTATAAGCCAAGACACTCTTACAAACATACCAAATCAAGCATGGGTGATAGCAACATCAAATTCAGTAGCCAGAAATCAAAATCAAGCAAAAAGGTGCAAACCCTAATTTATAGCTAGATATTTAATGATATGATCCAATTGTTATTTAGATGTTTAGAATTATGTAATAGCATGTTAGAAAGTATGTTAGATTGATAGAACACGTGTTCATAACATCTAGATGCCTCAAATTAGTTTTTTAAGCAATCTAGAAATTTTGAAAAAAGAATCCGGATAAATGAATGTCGGGAGTCAGAGATCCATGTATGTTAATAGTTAGGTCTGTTAATTGTGTGTTATTTGTAGTATGACATGAGGTCTTTAATCTAGAAAATAAAACAAGTTCATTAGAACCATATTTTGCAGGATATAGGTGGTCAAAAGTGGTTAACCAATCACGAAGTTCTGTTTTTTGGGTTACCCAAAAAACTCAAGAATAGATTGAACCGATTACTTTGACGAGCCTTTTAATCGCTTTCTGTTTCATGTTATAATGACTTTTTGTAATAGATTAATACCTTGACATACCTACTACATATCTATGACACTTAATTGCTTAAACAATTCATAGGATTACAAGAATTAATGGTCAAAAGTCATTGACCGAGCATGACCAAGTTTTCTGGTTTACCTAGAAAACTAATGAACACGAAGAATAGTCCTTGGCTGTACTTTGACCAACATAAATCGAGACCTTAGAATCATACTTGGTCCAAATCCATGTTACATATATGTACCTTGACATATAGACTACCTATTACAACAAACAAAACACAAATCTATTGCACAGATTAAAAGATATAGAAGCTACAAAACCGTTGACCGACCATGACCACTGTTCTGGGTTACCCAGAAACTCAAGAACAGCTCTAACAGTGACTTTGAGCCTCTATAACTTCTTGTTATATGTAGGTTAAAGCATAAAATTGGTCTGATAATATATTATTGCATGAGTACTACAACATCCATACTTGTCCAACCCCATAATCATCAACAGTAGCAAAAGAAATCAAGGTCAAATCGGTCCCTAGGCCACGACCGAATGAAACCCAGAAACTCAAGAACACCTATAGCGACACTTCCTGTCACTATAAGGCTTAATCGATAGACAGTAATTGTTTTTTTTGAAATTAATTAATAAAAATTAGAAATAATTAATAAATAAATATAAAAATAGTTTTAAAAGATATTTAAAGTTATTATAATTAATTTTTAATATTTTAAATAAATTCAATAAATATTTGAATTTATTTGGATATTATTAATAATTAAGTTAATAATAAAGTAATTAGAATAATTACTTATAAATAATAAATAATTATTAAAAAGTATATTAATGATATAAAAATCATAATAATGGTTATAAATTATTTAAAAATAGTAAACAAGGTTTTTAAAAAATTCTAAGTAAATACTAATTATTTAGAAATATAAATAAATGATTTAAAATTCATTTAAGGGATAAATAAATACTTAATACTCAAAAAAAAATTACTTAAAAATTATTATAAGCTTTTATAAATTCTTATAATGGATATTTAAATTATCTAATAATATATAAAGCTTATAAATAAAAGTTAGTCTATTTATCAACTTATTTAATACTCGATAAAGTCTTTGGACACCGAAACCATATTAAACCTAACCCGAACATTTATAGATTTTGTATTTGAGTATTGTTATCAATATTAATGTGTTAGATTTATATGAATGAACATCTTAGGTGTTTATTAATGAATCAAGTAGCATTGCTTGACTGATATTCGCTCAGGTAAGTTTACTAAACCCAAATTATTAATTACTTACGCAGATTTCTCAAACCCTATTTATTCGTTGAACAAGATTCTATCTTGAATTGCTATTGTTATGTTATACCAAACCTAAACTTGAATTGCCAATTATTAAAAAGTTATTGTTATTGCTTCAGCATAACTAAAAAATAAATTATGTATTCATATGATATTATTTATTAAGCATAAACTGTTATGTCAAATCAAATTGTTTTGGTAAGCCATCCTATACTGAAGTTGTGTATCTCGTAAAGGGATCGATGTTTGGTCAATAATATATTGACGATTAGTGCATGTGAGCACTATTAGGATGAGATGCATACTCCTAGTGTGACGCCCCCAAACTCGGACCTCCATATGGTCACTCGAATTCGGTTCATCACGTTCTCATGGTAAAACCATAATAACTAAAATAACGTATACACAACGGAAAATCTATTTTAGAATAATATACAATGATTTATTATAATTATTCCCCCAAATCTCGTAACCTACTATACTTAATAGATTACATAATAGTATCGAATAAAGACCTATTACATAATCCTACTTAAGTTTAAACATAGTCCACAAATAGTCTTAACATAACATAATAGCTTTAAACATAAAAAAGGACAAACTAGTCGATAGCCTTGCCCTTTCCCTTGTCTGTTCCAGAGACACCTCCCTATTCTTCCTTAACTGAAAGGTTTTAAATGAGCAAGGATGAGCACAAATTGCCCAGGAAGTAATATACAACAAAGGTGTAGGAAATATCGAAGGGTTATTTCTCGAATAGTTCAAAGTGTCAGAATAACATCATGAATAAGGGATATAACAATTCAATATAAATCAACAGATATATATGAATTCAACGGCTAACAATGTATCCAACTAGATAAGCAATTTATACTGAGCAGTCATTAAGGACTATGGAACTTCCACTAGAGTTACCAATATTAAACTGATAACCAAAAATATTAAGTACTATAGATGATCAGTCTACAATACTTTACGTTATGCATAAAACCACAATAATATTTATTCATGTGTTGGGGTTTCCAACAACATACACTCCCCTTATGAAAAGGGTTGTCCAACTCAGTTTTCAAGATTTCTGTACCAATTAATTGGTTTGGACAATTTTTATAAACATGCATATAGTCTAGCCGAATCAAATGGCATCGACTCTTTCACAATATTCAAGGGCAATACCAATTTCAACATGAATAATAACTTTCACAAGGTTTATCAAAGTAATCTATCTTGTATTCAAAAGGATAAGCTTACGGTATTGGCCAAATAATTAATGCAATGATATTGCACCACAATAATATTAGGGTTCAGATACTTGCTCAATAAAAGTAAAGTTCAAGGAAACTTGCTCAATAATAATTAGAGTAAGTTTAGGGAACTTGCCTTAAGCGTAGTTTATCCACGTTAATAAATCAACACTTTCGAATCCTATTTATAACGTATTATATGTTCAAGATGTTAATTAGCTAACACAGTCTTTAATCAAGCTTGACACGATACAAGTATATGGTACCAAAATCAGTTTATAAGTAATCATGAACCAAACACTTAGTCATTTTATAAACAAATCAAGAATGCTCAAGGTTAGGACCTCCTCTACTCATGGACTTTTCGTTTCAACACAACACCAAATTATCAACTAAGCATCACACATATATATGTAAATCAGTAGGTTTTAGATCACATTTAGCATCATAAGTATCATGTAAGTTACTGTCCAAAAGATTAAAATTCATTTTGGTATTCCAGACTGGCGAAGGTAAGCATGCCACCATGGCTAGGCTTTAGGACCCAAATAAGCAGCCTACGCTGCCTCTCGACCTCGCCAAGACTGAGCTGCTACCTTGTGGGTTCTATCCGGTCTCGAATGCACACTCATACTTAATGTATTTTAACATGTTAAAGGCTTTCACATGCTCCTTAGATCAATCTAGGCCCTTTCTTGTTTGTTATGGTTCTAAGTTCGATTATTTTAACAAATTAAGGTCATGAAACCACAACGTCTAGCATGCTTGCTTTCTAAACATTCAAGATAGTTATAAGACTCATATTTAAGCATGCTTGTGTGTATTCATAACACATACGTGAAACTAACACCGCTTTAGTTGAAAATATGCTTTGTTCGTGCTTTATTTGAAATATAACCTACAAGCATAGTATATCCATGGTTACACTACATGAGTTAGTCTCATAGAGTCATCAAACATGACACAAATGTCAGATTCTAGTCCTCAAGGTATAATGACAATATTCACATTCTAAACTTACTAGTGAGTCCAACTTGTTCATGTTTCTTTTCTAATCACTAAAGCATTAGCTAAAGGTTTATTCATGCATTTTTAAGTTATAATAACATGATTTGCAAAGTCAAAATTTACAACATGTAGAAATCATACAAGTTAGCATACTAGGCTAAGTCGTTCCTTGAAAATATTCCTAACATAAGGCTTAACAAGTTTTATCATGCTCAACGAACTAGGTACACTACAACATGCTCATCTATGTGCAAAATCAGTCATACATAGCTCTCTAGGTTCACAATTTGTAGAACATGATCTTTAACATAGTTGGTTTTCTAAACATAAGGTTCAAATCTCTATTTAAACCATATGTCTCCATTAGTCATGCAAGTCTATGAAAACATGTTCACATTAGGTCAACATATCCATCATACACATGTTCAGATGTTAGTTTAAGTCATAAATACTAGCTCATATGGATCAGACTTGAAACCAAAAGCTAAAAATGAACTCAGAACTGGCCAGCAGAATTATGCATTCTAGCGCCTCAATCTAAATGTGGTAGCAATGCTGCGCCATGCACTCGGTAGAGGCGTGAAAGCGCCTACTTGACGTAACTCCATCCCAACCTCAAAATTTTGACATGATATTACTTCTAAACACTCATAAACCAATTGCAACATGCTTATATGATCATATAACAACTAATTAAACATTACTCAACCTCCTTAACATATAATTCCATGAATTCAAGAATTTGAACTTTAAGACTAAAACTCCATTTTTTACAGTGAATGAAAATGGCAACAAGGAAATAGGAGTTATACCTCTGTAATGTGATTTGAAACTTGCTCCAATGAACTTCTAAGCTCTAGCACACTTGTATTCTCTCAACCTCACTACTTAGCAATTCACAAACAACTTCAAGCAACATTTACTGATGAACATGGCTGCTCTTTATAGAAGAAGTTTGCGGCTGGACATTGGTGTTACACAAAATGAAAATCCAAGGTGCAATGGAGTAGAACAATGGTTGCTCAAGGGTTGGCCAACCACCCTCAAGCTTAGCCATCATCTCCTACACTAGCCTTTTGAAGAATACGTAATATAGCCTTGAGTTACTGTGCATTGTACTTAGTGACACTAATAATGGGACAAGAGATAAAATCCTAGCATTTCAAGTTATCTAGGCTTGGTTTGGTTTATTAAAATCCCCATAATGAAATTTTAATATACAATTGTTACCATATTAGGATTTTAGGGATAGATTATATACCCGCATCATATAATCCATGTACAGTAAATATAAGCAATGAAATAATGCACTCAGATATTATTGTTCGGGCAGTTCCATAATTATTACTACCACTCATATAATCATATTTTAAATGTCCATTCACCTTCATATTGTTACATACACATTTCATGATATATTTATACCATATACTTTCAATATGTTTAGTCACAATGCTCAAAATATAGTTTTATAACACTTAATATATATAGCCACATAAATGTCACACTACATCATATAGTTATTTTTGTATTATTGTTCTCATGCACATAACTATCAATATAATATTATTATATTAATAACTCACTTACTTATGTTAAATAAATTAATCATGCACTTCCTTAATTAATTAACATCAATATTAATTAATCCAACCATTTATGGGTTTTCCATAATCATTACTTATCTATATAATAATCACCTATTATTAATAATTGCCAAGAAATAATTATTCCACCATAACCATTATCAATTAAATAATAATTAATATGATTGAGTTATCTCATTTCATAATACGAAACTGTTCATAATCAAATAAATTTTTATTTCCATTAATATATTTATTTAATAACACGTGGAAATTCTCGGGTATTACATCCTCCCCCCCCTTATAAAAATTCCATCCCGGAATTGCTACAAGGTTACCCAAACAGATGGGGATAATCCCTCATCATTCTATCTTCTAACACCCACATTGCCTCCTCGACATCGTGGTTACGCCAAAGTACTTTTACAAAAGAAATAACTTTATTCCTTAAGGCTTACTGTTTCCTATCTAGAATTTGGACAGGAATTTCTTTGTACGCTAAATTCTTCCAAACCTGAATGGGTTCATAAGAAATCACGTGCTTGTAGTAAGGCTTGTACGGACGCAACACGGATATGTGAAACACGTTATGGATGTGCTCCAACTCAGGTGGTAGTGCAACTTTGTTTGCTACTTCACCCACTCGTTGTAGTATCTCGAACGGTCCTATGAATCTTGGACTCAGTTTTCCTTTCTTGCCAAAACGGATTTTTCCCTTCCGTGGAGATACCTTCAAGAATACAAAACTGCCGACTTCAAAGTATCGGTCTTGCCGATGCAAGTCTGCGTACTTCTTCTGGCGATCTTGAGCTACTACAAGTCTGGCCCTTATCCCTTTCACAACATCCACAGTCTGTTGTACTAACTCTGGCCCGAGTATTCGTCGTTCTCCGACTTCGTCCCAACATAGCGGTGTTCGGTACTTCCTTCCGTAAAGAGCTTCATACGGTGGCATGCCGATACTCGCATGGTAACTATTATTATACGCAAATTTAACCAAGGGTAGGTGGTCATCCCAATTTCCCTTGAATTCCATCACGCAAGTCCTAAGCATGTCCTCTAGCGTTTGTATAGTTCGCTCACTTTGTCCGTCCGTTTGAGGATGATAAACAGTACTCAATCTCAACTGTGTTCCCAACCTCTCTTGCAAGCTTTTCCAGAATTTTGACGTGAAACGCGGGTCTCGGTCAGAAATAATCGACACCGGCACTCCATGTCGTGAAATAATTTCCTTTACGTATAGACTCACTAATTGATTTAAACTGTAACGGATCTTGATAGGTAGAAAATGTTCAATCTTTGTAAGTCGATCCACGATGACCGAAATGGCATCCAAACCTTTCTGTGTGACTGGAAGTCCTACCACGAAATCCATCGTAATATGCTCTCATTTCCACTCTGGTATTTCCAACGGTTGTAGTAAACCACTATGTCGCTGATGCTCTGCTTTTACACGTTGACACATAAGACATCTGCTAACGTACTCCATAATTTCCCGTTTCAAATTTGGCCACCAAAAATGTTGCTTCAAGTCCCGGTACATCTTCGTGCCTCCCGGATGAATGGAATACGTCATATTATGAGCTTCGTGTAAAATCTCCTCTCTTATCTCGGCCACTACCGGTACCCATACTCTCCCTTTGAATCTTAAGATACCATATTTATCTATTCAAAATTTTTCTTCCTCTTTTTCCACGATCCTTCTTCTGATTTTCTCACACTCTCCATCTTTCTCCTGGGCTTCCTTTACTCTATCCAACAATGTCGGAAAACCTTCTATTACAAATAACTTTTCTGCAGACCTCTCGGGTCCCCTCACTTCTATTTCCAATTTCTCCATATCTCTTACTAACTCCTCCTGAGTTGTCAGTCGAAACAATTTCTCCCTTCCTTTCCTGCTCAGAGCATCGGCAACTATGTTTGCCTTCCCCGAGTGATAAAGAATTTCACAGTCATAATCTTTGATTAATTCTAGCCACCTCGTCTGACACATGTTCAACTCCTTCTATGTGAAGATATATTTTAGACTATTGTGGTCCGTGTATATCTTAAATTTTTCTCCGTACAAATAATGTCTCCATATCTTTAATGCAAAAACTACGGCCGCTAACTCTAGGTCATGATTAGGGTATCGTTTTTCGTAATCCTTTAATTATCGTGATGCATATCTTCTACACCTTAGTCTTTAGCTCCTCCCTGAGCTCTAAGACCTCGTGCTTTAAATCATATACTTTGTCCTTAGCCAAAATCCTTTCATCATGCTCCTGCTCCCACATGGACTCGACATCAGTCTTGTCCTCTCTAAGCATTTGGAGCTCTGCCTTCAACTCCTTAACCTCCTAACAATAATGGATATTTCTATCCAACACTGACATGAAAAGAGACATCATCGACCCCCCAGGAGCTATCTCAGCTGCTATAGCCACTGGGTTAAAGGAGACTATCTCTACCTCCTCCTCTATCATCCCATCAAACACTGACATGAAGTCAACATCCCCTGAGTCTCCAGACTCAATAATCACTACGTCTGGCTCTGCTGCTATAGTGTTCGGTATAACCTCTACTTGGTTCACCGACTCTTCACTAATGGCTTGACCCTCTACAAACATCTCGTTTACTCCTGACATCTACACAAAACAATTAAGTTGATTAGTACACGTCAGTAGAATAATAAAAACACATAACATAATCATAATGCATTTTTATAAGGTTATTTTCTTCTTGTACTTTCTTGACTCCTCTTAAGGCTATGACTTAAGGTTTTTAATTCCCCCTTAAGTTTATAACCTAATGCTCTGATACCAACCTGTGACGCCCCCAAATCCGGGTCTCTTCCAACCTGATAGATGGTGCTACACGGTACTACCATTCATTCATTCATTCCATTGAACAGTCTCAAAAGGACTAATATAACTTATATATATTTGAAATAATATTACATTCCCCAGGTTCTTTTTAACCCTTTCAGTTGTTCTTGTCATAATATCAATATATTACAAACAGTCATCCTATACTATTACATAAGTATGCTACGGGGTTCGCCTTTCTCTCCTTGCCTCTTATCCTCACCGGAGCCTTCTGGTCGCTCGATTTTAGTCAGGTTCATATGGTTCAAGCAAGAATGAGCATGACTAGCTCAACAAGTACTACAATTCTAATAAATAACATGCTTGAAACATAGAACTCATATATCTTCAATAACTAAACAATAGTTACGAAGTACTATTGATAATTCAAAATAACACTTCTTTTCCTTCAAAACATTTTCCAACAATATTCAGTAGAATAACAATTATGGCTCAAGTCGATGAGCATTCATAAGTTCTTTTGAAAAGGACAACCTTGCACTAAGTTCGTAAAGTCCGACATAGCTTACGAGCACTTCGAAAGATCAATCAGCCATAGTACTCTATGTTGATCAACACTACATTCATTAAACGTGTATACGTTTAAGTTGTAACAACCTCACGTGCATCGCCGTTAAACGACAAAAACATTTTAGTATACTTGGTCTTCGATTGAAAACCATACCAATATAACTCGGTAAACATTAATCATGCTTGACAAATTCATAATACAAGTCTAGACGAAAGAATTGGCTTAAGACTTCATCATTCAAAACTTCATGCGAAAGGTTACATGAATTACAAAGCTTGTCCAGACTGAACTGGAACAAGTGTTAGAATACTTGCCTTTGGCGTCTGATTACTGATTAATACCCATACAGTACTCTAAGTCTTTATGATTCTATAATACATAATCATGTAACGTACCACATTAGGTCATACACAAATCAAGTATGTTTACTATTATATCTTACCCTTCATCTCAACGTAATTTCAAACTTAGATTCGTTATTAGGGTTTTCGGCTTTCATTACGTCATTCACATTCTGCAAATCTTTGATTGATTATTGACTCTTAATCAACATGCATTAGTGTCTTTAAAGTACCTTGCAATGCCTTAACCATGTTATGATTACATCTTAATTCATTACTAACAAGTTCCCTTTCCTTCTACACTTGAAACTATTCTTCTCTAGCAAATTTCTTGGACTGGCGCCGCGACGCCAAGAATTACTCTGTGACTCACGCTGCGATGCGAGTTAGCAGTGTACAAGGTTCGTTCACGTCGCGGCATGGCTTTTTAGGCCTGTAGTCGCTGCCATGCTTTTTGTGCCTCGCACAATTATGCGCTTTTAAATTTTACGAACTTCCTGGACGCATAACTTCTTCGCTTTAAGTCCGAATTGGTCTGCTCAAAAGCCTCTACGGTTCACAAATTTCATAATCTACGCTGTTCATGCAAGAATTTTATCTATTTGACTTCGCTTTATTAAAAATTCACCTATGAGTTCATTTTTTAACGAAAACGATAAACGTTAAGTGAACGCTCAACGCTTCGTTCTTCGCTTCAAGTTTAATCCGGCCATTTTCGAGTCCGCAACTCTATAATGACTAATATGACTTGTCTCCATCGAAAACTAACGTTTCTGACTTTAAATACAAAATACGACTTCCATTCTAAGAATTTCACGAATTCGACGATAATCGTCCAATCGTGTGAATTCCGGCAAATCTTCATTACTAAGCGTTCTAAATGGATTTTAATCAACATATGATCATTACAAATTACTTATTAACCCATCTTATAAACAAGGTAGGTTTTGACTTATTTTCATAAGTCATTAACTTATTTAACTTATGAACTAGAAATCTTCATGCTCATGACTTATTAATAACTTAAGTCCTTTAATCAAAGTTCTCATGCTATATTCAACATACTAAACATCATATGACAACATATGATAAGTTCTTCATGGTTCTAACAACTTATTAATGTTTAATTTGCTTATTCAACTTATTCGGCTTAATATCATTCCTTATTAACTTATTACATGATCTTAGCATACATGTTCATTAATAACACTTCCCTTATCAACCTATTCTAATAGAGATGAAAGAATATTGAACACAAGATCAATACCTTTGAAGTCTAACTTCTTCTTCTTGGAAATCTAACAAAAGAAGCTTTGGCTTAAAAGTGCTTATTTGCTCTACCAAATAAGTGGCTTATACTTGAGAGGAAAGTTGGATGAAAATAATAACCCACAAAATAAAATGAAGCTCTTGTATTTATAGGCAACTAAGGTTAGGGTATTTTAGACATTAAATCACCCACCTCCTTAATACATCTCCTCATTCATCCACCTCCTTACTATTCATTGTGTGCTCATCACTTCACTTAATCACCACACCTAAACCTTGCCCATCAAGCTTACCCATTTCCTACTTGGTTTGACCCATGGATCATGGTTTAATCTTTGGGCTTGCTAATTTAATCTAGCTACTTTCTTAATGGGCTTATGCTACAATGGTTTGGGCTTATGTCAATAAAACACTTGGGCTTGAAAAAAAATATATTCTATTGGACTTTTACCATTAAGTTAATAATCTTACAAATCCCTTACATTTAATTAAACAACTTAACATATATACATCACATATAATCTTTGTATGCTAACTTGTATACTAAATCGTAATATACATTATCTCATTCTTCATTCATAATAGTACAATACTTTGTATTATACTTACATCCATAATTCATATAATGTATACACATCATATGATCACAACTCTCTTCCTTTAACACTTAATAACCTAACGTTCCCAAATTAAGTCCACATGCGAAATATTACGTTTTCCATACTTAGATTATTATTACATAATCGATATCACCTCGATATTATAACGTTACATATTTCTCGGAAGTTCAAAAATAATTCCCGAGCAGAAATTGATGAATAGTGTTTTTCGGAAAATTTCTTGGAAAACTTTTATTTTCGTTTTAGAAATTCAAACACTTTAATTCTCTCACGTAGTTAAAATACTATGACGTTCCAACGTTTCTAGGTTATAGAACGACATTCATCTTCTCAACACATAATAATAATAAATAATATTATTTTATTCATTATTAAAAATAATTACAAAATGATCGATTTTTTGGGGCGTTACAACCAAATCCTCTATGCGACGCATCACTGTACACCACAAATCCTCCCATATCATCTGGTAATGATAATTCAGGCACCTCGCTCAATCTCTTCTTCAACTCTTGAAAACTCTCTTCACATTTGTCGGTCCATACAAATTTCACCGTCTTCCTCGTTAAATTAGTCAACGGGGTTGCTATCTTTGAAAAATCATGGATGAATCTTCGATAGTACCCAGCTAACCCTAAGAAACTTCTCACCTCCGTCGGAGTTCTTGGTTGTTCTCAATTACTCACTACTTCGACCTTTTCGAGGTCTTCTGAGATTCCATTCTCATCCACCACGTGGCCTAAGAATTGAACCTTCTTCATCCAAAATTCGCACTTAGAAAATTTCGCATACATCTTCTCCTTTCGTAGTGTCTCCAAAATAATCTTCAGGTGTTCAGCGTGTTCTTCCTCTGTCTTCGAGTAGATCAAAATATCGCCAATAAAAACTACCACGAATTTATCCAAGTATGTCTTGAAAACTCGATTCATCAAGTCCATGAATGTTGCCGGAGCATTAGTCAAACCAAATGACATTACTAAAAACTCGTAATATCCATAACGGGTTCTTAACGCAGTCTTTGGTATGTCCTCATCCCGCACTTTCAGTTGGTGATATCTCGTCCGCAGGTCGATCTTCGAGAAACATTTTGCTCCTTTCAATTGATCAAATAAGTCATCTATACACGGTAGCGGATATCTGTTCTTGAATGTTACTCTGTTCAATTCGCGATAATCGATACAGAGCCTCATCGATCCGTCCTTTTTTTTCATGAATAACACTGGTGCTCCCCAAGGAGACACACTCGGTCGAATGTAACCTTTATCCAATAACTCTTAAATTTGTATCATCAATTCCTTCATTTCTACTGGAGCCATCCGATATGGGGCTTTCGAAATCAGTGCCATTCCCGGTGCTAAATCTATTACGAATTCGATTTCTCTGTCTGGCGGAAGGCCAGCAGATCGTCCGGAAACACATTCTAAAATTCACTCACTATGGGTAAATCATTAAGCTCTACTCCTTTTTTCCGAGTATCCACAACGTAAGCTAAATAACCTACACATCCTTTCTTTAACAATTTCTTGGCCTGCATCATCGTAACGCAACACGATTGCTTAAGCGATGAGCTACCATAAAACACTACCTTAGAATTACCCGAAGTCTGAAGGTTCACACATTTGTTCTGACAGTCAATTATTGTTGCATGGTTATATAACCAATCCATCCCCAATATCACGTCAAATTCTCCTAGTCTAATAGGAATCAAGTCTACGCTCAGATCATGTCCTCTAATGTTTGCGCGACAATTTTGATAAACGTATTCTACAGGGATTATTTCCTTATTCACAACTTCTATGTTCAAAGGATCTTCTAAACGTTCTTGGGGTGTACTAAGTTTATTAGAAAATTCTTAAGATATAAACGAACAAGTGGCACCCGAATCAAATAATACATAAGCATTTATATTATTGATTGGGATTATACCTGATACCACGTCCTTTGCAGCTACGACGTCTTGGACGGTCATGTTAAAGGTACGAGCGGTCAATCGATTGGGTTGCGCAAGTCCACCAATCATCAACTTACTTCCTCCTCCTTGGCTTCTTCCAGCTCCACCGCTTCCTTTCTTCGGGCAATCCTTTATCTGGTGCTCTGTTGATTCATAAGCAAAACATCCTCTGATTTTCTTCGGCTTTGGGCAGTTTGTTGATATGTGCCCCTCTTAGCCGCAGTTATAGCAGGTGTTCTTCCTCTTCCAGCATTCTCCCTGATGACTTCTCCCATATTTGTTACAAGCTTCGGTCCTCTTCTTGAAGTTTCCTTGGTGATTCCCACCTTGATTGTTGCTTCTGTTGTTGTTTTCCCATTTCCTCTTCCCGAAGTTACTCCCTCCGCTGCTGCTTCCTCCACGATGCTCACTACCAGTGTTCTTATTCTTCTTCTCCTTATGATACAAACTTAAGGCCTCACTACCACCTTCCGCACTGATTTCCTTCTCCAACAATGTCGTAAAGGAATCAATCTGGAAGACCGATACCTTATTGTACAACCACGGTTTTAACCCTTGTTCAAAATGTCTCGCCTTCCTCTCCTCATCCACAACTTGGTGTTCTGCAAATCGCTTTAGTTCATTGAACTTAGTCTGCAGATCTTTACCACCGCCGTCATATCACCTTGTTTTAACTCTAGGAATTTTACATCCATCCTACTCTTCATACTTTTCGGGAAATAGTTCTCGAAGAATAGTGTCGTAAACTGCTCCCATGTTATCATTCCTTCCCCCGCTCTCTGCTGATTAGTTTCTCACCAATAGTTCACTTCGCCCCTCATCATATATATGGCAAATACTGTCTTTTGGTCTTCACCCACATGAGCTATAGTGAAGGCCTTCTTGATCTCCTTGATCCAGGTTTGCGCAACTATTGGGTCAGTGGTTCCCACGAACTCAAGGGGTCCTACACTCTTAAAATCTTTAAAGGTTGTTACTAGGACAGCTTGGGGAACGGGTGGTACAGGTTCGTTTCTTCCCCTCAAAGCTTCCCCCAATAAATCTACCAGTCTCTGTATCGGATCTACAGGACCTCTCTCATCATTAACTGACTCTTCTGGGACATTTATTCTCCGTTTGGGCGGCATTTTCTGCTTCACAAAATTATTATTTTTATTATCTAGTAATAATACTTAGACATTTCTCAATAGAACGAACTACAAGTTTATAACATGTTTCTGAAATAAGGTCATTTGTATTTATATGCCAAAGGGTTGCATTATATGTTCTTTTCTAGCATACTGCTATAAATGATAAAACATATCCCCTAATATCACAGAAGACAAGGACATACTATCTTACTACCCCTCTAATACTTTTCAAAAATTTGGGGGTTTACCACTATCTCACATCTTACACAAAAGACTGAGATTACAACAACATTTTAATAACACAAAGATAAAACCACTACACTACTAGTCTTCATCCTCTAAACTCAATCTAACATCCCACGCTCAACGGCGCTCTGATATTCTTTCTGTGTGATGTGCACTACCATGTCTCGGTTTATGGTATGTCGGGTCTGTCCTTGCTCAGTTGGGTAATGATGTACCCCATCGATCAATCTCTCTATGGCCGTGCGAAGAGCATAGCCCATCTTGTTCATCTTCCTCCTCTTACACCGAAACTCATCCTCTAGGTCATCTACCCTATCATTAGCCTCCTCCCACTTCTCCTCGAAGTGAATCCTATCCATCACCTCCATTTCTAACTGAGTTCGAAGAGCCTCCTTCTCCGCCCTCTCACTCAACACCTTCTGTTCTAATTCCTCTAGCTTTCCTGCCACCTCAACATTCCTTGCCACCGCTCGGTGAAACAAAGCTCCCATCTGGATCCCTGCTTCCTTACGGTGATCAATCTCCACTTCCATCTCCTGCATCACTAGTTGCCTCTGATGGTCCTCGTCCTTCAACTTCTGGAACGCAGACTCCCTCTCCCTAGCCTCAGCCTCTAGCTCCTCTACTCTACATCCCAACTCTAATATTTGCTCCTGATCATCAAAGGTAGTCTCGTCGGAGTCCTCCAAAGGCTCGGGTTCCTCCTCCAAAGGCTCTTCCTCAGGGTCAGACTCCACCTCTTCCTCATCGTCATCATCAAAATGAGCTACTACTGAAATAGGTTCTGCTTTCAGGGGTGTCTCAAATACTACGTGGATATCACGCGGCTCCTCCTCTACTACTCAGCTAGGTCCTCCCATGTCAGTCATCCTACAATCACCAACATAAAACAACACAAACAACAACTCCATTAGAATGTTAAATAAACATAAGTTCATTGTATAGAATGAAGTTACATTTCATAACACACTAAGTCTCTTAAGGAAAACTCTACATGAGTTTTATCTCCTTCCTAACTTCTAAGTTCCCTTAAGTTATAATCTAAGGACACTCGCTCCTAAGGTTTATAACTAAGGCTTTGATACCAACCTGTGATGCCCCCAAACTCGGACCTCCACATAGTCACTCGAATTCGGTTCATCACGTTCTCATGGTAAAACCATAATAACTAAAATAACGCATACACAACGAAAAATCTATTTTAGAATAATATACAATGATTTATTATAATTATTCCCCCAAGTCTAGCAACCTACTGTACTTAATAGATTACATAATAGTATCGAATAAAGACCTATTACATAATCCTACTTAAGTTTAAACATAGTACACAAATAGTCTTAACATAACATAATAACTTTAAACATAAAAAGGACAAGCTAGTCGGTAGCCTTTCCCTTGCCTTTGTCTGCTCCAGAGACACCTCCCTGTTCTTCCTTAACTGAAAGGTTTTAAATAAGCAAGGATGAGCACAAATTGCCCAGCAAGTAATATACAACAAGGGTGTAGGATATAATATCATAAGGTTTGAAATATATAAGGGTTATTTCTCGGATAGTTCAAAGTTTCAGAATAACATCATGAATAAGGGATATAACAATTCAATATAAATCAACAGATATATATGAATTCAACGGCTAACAATGTATCCAATCGGATAAGCAATTTATAATTGAAAATACTAAGGACTATGGAACTTCCACTAGAGTTACCAATATTAAACCGATAACCAAAATATCAAGTACTATAGATGATCACCACAATACTTTACGTTATGCATAACACCACAGTAATATTTATTCATGTGTTGGGGTTTCCAACAACATGCACTCCCCTTACCAAAAGGGTTGTCCAACTCAGTTTTCAAGATTTCTGCACCAATCAATTGGTTTGGACAATTTTTATAAACATGCATATAGTCTAGCTGAATCAAATGGCATTGACTCTTTCACAATATTCAAGGGCAATACCAATTTCAACATGAATAATAACTTTCACAAGGTTTATCAAAGTAATCTAACTTGTATTCAAAAGGATAAGCTTACGGTATTGGCCAAATAATTGATGCAATGATATTGCACCACAATAATAATAGGGTTCGAAAACTTGCTCAGTAAAAGTAAGGTTCAAGGAAACTTGCTCAATAATAATTAGAGTAAGTTTAGGGAACTTGCCTTAAGCATAGTTTATCCACGTTAATAAATCAACACTTTCGAATCCTATTTATAACGCATTATATGTTCAAGATGTTAATTAGCTAACATAGTCTTTAATCAAGCTTGACACGATACAAGTATGCACATATAGTACCAAAATCAGTGTATAAGTAATCATGAACCAAACACTTAGTCATTTTATAAACAAATCAAGAATGCTCAAGGTTAGGACCTCCTCTACTCATGGACTTTTCGTTTAAACGCAACACCGAGTTATCAACTAAGCATCACACATATATATGTACATTAGTAGGTTTTAGATCACATTTAGCATCATAAGTATCATGTAAGTTACTGTCCAAAAGATCAGAATTCATTTTCTGGGATTCCAGATCAAGCCTGACTACGCCATGGTTAGGCTCTAGGATCTACAAGAATGTCAGCCCCCCACTCGCCAAGACTCAGCTGCTACCTTGTGGGTTCTGTCTGGTCTCTAAGGCACACTCATACTTAATGTATTTTGACATGTTAAAGGCTTTCACGTGCTCCTTAGATCAATCTATGCCCTTTCTTGTATATCATGGTTCTAAGTTCGATTATTTTAACAAATTAAGGTCATGAAACCACAAAGTCTAGCATGCTTGCTTTCTAAACATTCAAGATAGTTATAAGACTCATATTTAGGCATGCTTGTGTGTATTCATAACACATACATGAAACTAACACCGCTTTAGTTGAAAATATGCTTTGTTCGTGCTTTATTTGAAATATAACCTACAAGCATAGTATATACATGGTTACACTATATGAGATAGTCTCGTAGAGTCATCAAACATGATCACAGATGTCAGATTCTAGTCCTCAAGGTATCATGACAATATTCACATTCTAAACATATTAGTGAGTCTAACTTGTTCATGATTCTTTGCTAATCACTTAAGCATAAGCTAAAGGTTTATTCATGCATTTCTAAGTTATAATAACATGCTTTGCAAAGTCAAAATTTACAACATGTAGAAATCATACAAGTTAGCATACTAGGCTAAGTCTTTCCTTGAAAATATTCCTAACATAAGGCTTAACAAGTTTTATCATGCTCAACGGACTAGGTACACTACAACATGCTCATCTATGTGCAAAATCAGTCATGCATAGCTCTCTAGGTTCACAATTTGTAGAACATGATCTTTAACATAGTTGGTTTTCAAAACTTAAGGTTCAAATCTCTATTTAAACCATATGTCTCCATTAGTCATGCAAGTCTAGGAAAACATGTTCACATTAGGTCAACATATCCATCATACACATGTTCAGATGTTAATTTAAGTCATAACTACTAGCTTATATGGATCAGACTTGAAAATGAAGCTAAAATCAACTCTGCAACCTGCCAAGCAGCCTACAAATGTATGCGCAATTGTGCTTTGCCTGTTCGAAAAGCGTTGAATACCCTGGCTTTAAACTCATTTTCAACCTCAAAATTTTCACATGATATCACTTCTAAATAATAATAAATCAATTGCAACATCCTTATATGTTCATATTACAACAAATTAAACATTACTCAACCTCCTTAACATATAATTCCATGAATTCAATAATTTGAACTTTAAGACTAAAACTCCATTTTTTACAATGAATGAAAATGGCAACAAGGAAAGAGGAGTTATACCTCTGTAATGTGATTTAAAACTTGCTCCAATGAACTTCTAAGCTCTAGCACACTTGTATGCTCTCAGCCTCACTACTTACCAATTCACAGACAACTTCAAGAAACATTTACTGATGAACATGGCTGCTCTTTATAGAAGAAGTTTGGGGCTGGGCATTGGTGTTACACAAAATAAAAATCCAAGGTCCAATGGAGTAGAACAATTGTTGCTCAAGGGTTGGCCAACCACCCTCAAGTTTAGCCATCATTTCCTACACTAGCCTTTTGAAGAATACGTAATATAGTCTTGAGTTACTGTGCATTGTACTTAGTGACACTAATAATGGGACAAGAGATAAAATCCTAGCATTTCAAGTTATCTAGGCTTGGTTTGGTTTATTAAAATCCCCATAATGAAATTTTAATGTACAATTGTTACCATATTAGGATTTTAGGGATAGATTATATACTCACATCATATAATCCATGTACAGTAAATATAAGCAATAAAATAATGCTGTCGGATATTATTGTCCGGGCAGTTCCATAATTATTCCTACCACTCATATAATCATATTTTAAATGTCTATTCACCTTCATATTGTTACATACACATTTCATGATATACCATATAGTTTCAATATGTTTAGTCACAATGCTCAAAATATAGTTTTATAAGACTTAATATATATAGCCACATAAATGTCACACTGCACCATATAGTTATTTTTGTATTATTGTTCTCATGCACATAACTATTAATATAATATTATTATATTAATAACTCACTTAATTATGTTAAATAAATTAATCATGCACTTTCTTAATTAATTAACATCAATATTAATTAATCCAACCATTTATGGGTTTTCCATATTCATTACTTATCTATATAATAATCACCTATTATTAATAATTGCCAAGAAATAATTATTCCACCATAACCATTATCAATTAAATAATAATTAATAATCACATATTAATCAACCTTATTAACGAGTTTACCACAAACTCCACGTATTCTCAATTATTCATTTATTAATATGATTGAGTTATCTCATTTCATAATACGAAATTGTTCATAATCAAATAAATATTTATTTCCATTAATATATTTATTTAATAACACGTGGAAATTCTCGGGTATTACACTTAGGATATTGAATAGGCTGATCCCCTACCTCATATCTAAACAAAGTTTCTAAGTCTATGTGACTGACAGAAATAAAAAAGTCCAGAACTGGTTGAAAAAGAAATTCCAGAAATGGTAGCAACTATCAGTTAAATTTTAAATTGTTATAATTCTTCAAATCATATATTGTTATAAATATAGAACCTGCTGAGCATGTCATAGCTCACCCTTGCAAATTATTCCCTTTGCAATATTAGATGGTAACCTTGGCACTTCTGGAGTTAATAAAGGGAAGCGTCCTTGCTTAGATTAGTTTATATTACTGTCTAGTTGAATGTAATACTTTGTAATAAAAAATTCTTTATGAAAAATCATGTAATTGAACCTTAATGATATATATATATATATATATATATATATAACATCTTTTATTTCCACAACTGTGTTTTCTTACATATATATATGTAATTAGAATTTTTAATATAGTTTGAGATCCTTAGGAACTATTTATATGAGTGAGGGTATTGACAGCATGGATTATTTATGTTGTTGTTGATACTCTGGTTTTCGGATAGATAGGTACTATCGATACGAAAGTGTAATTCGCACATGACATAGACTATACATCTAAGTGAGGGTATTGGTAATACGGACTGTTCATGTTATTACTAGTACTCTAAATTTTGGATAGATAGATATTATTCACAAATACAGTTCATATATCCAAGTGCGGGTATCCAAACATAGCAATAGTTCTCTTGAGAATTGTTATCTGTTGTGGGATATTGCGAATCTTGGATCTATGAGAATTGTATCTGGTTATAAATTGTATAGTTACTCAACTAGATATAAGCATAAAATTAGATACCATGGGCGTATAGATTTGAATGCATTATATACATTGACTTGTAGTAAGCACCATATCGGATACCATGGGAGTA
The DNA here is from genome assembly GCA_020205605.1 of Panax ginseng. Classification (NCBI taxonomy): domain Eukaryota; kingdom Viridiplantae; phylum Streptophyta; class Magnoliopsida; order Apiales; family Araliaceae; genus Panax; species Panax ginseng. The sequence continues at coordinate 77,224,144 of CM035129.1, forward strand.
TAGATACGGGGGCGTTATAAGATGTATCCATGATTGGCTGATACTTATTGCCTTTTTGGATTTGGAACGGGTTACCGGCCCAATTGGTTCCCTACAAAAAGACTTATGTAGTTTAGTCTTAAGGAATGTAGAAATGTCACATGCTATGTAATGTGTTCATTTTAGGAGTATTATCCTGCAAAACGGATGTCAGTTGTGACGCCCCCAAAATAGGTATACATCACCCATTTGGAGTCACCAAATATATGGTACAGAATTCAAATAAAAACTTAATTATATAATTGTTGTGTGAAATACGACAAAATATAGCTGATAGTTTTAACACGAATATTGTCTTCTAGACAATATCCAAACCCAAATGGATTCCTCATTACAATTATTATCACACTATTTTATAGAATAGTGAGGACTACTATAGCCACCATCTCGGACCATCACTCCGTTCTCTCACTAGTCTCGGCTACGTACTCATTTCCTGAAGAGAACAATGAAAACAAAAGGGTGAGCTCAACTAGCCCAGTAAAAATATTATGACAATGATAATGCAGAAAAATTATTGTTAGCCTTCAACAGTGTTAAACTATTTAAAATATAATAAACATCAAGTTTAATTGCAGCGGAACAAGCAATCCATTAGAAGAGTCAAGTAGAGCGTGATATCTACTATCTTCTATGATTTAAAAAGTTTATCATCAATTTTACCGCTGAGACTCAGCTCAATAAATAATCCACATCACTGAATTATCCATGCACTACGGGCCAAGGATATTGTAACGACCCAAAAATTCATAAAATTCAATTATCGGCTTCGATTGTTAATAACACGTCTAACTTCTGATTTTACATCATTATTTGATGCTAAACTTAATAAAATGCGGAATAATTTAAACTTTTCTATCTTATTACTTTAATTCCCTGAATCAAAACCTTTATCATCTACATGCTTTTGAATTAAGTTATTTTATGATTTGCTTCATAGAAGTTATTATATAGAATCTTACATTTTAATCCGATAACCTTTACATATCAAATAACTCAAACTTGACAATTTATCATTACATAATCATTGTAACTTATCAAGTACATTTCTCAAAAACTTTATATTTACCTACATTTAAACCATACTAAGTTTATTACTCATCTTATCAGAGTTAATAAATAAAACTTACATCCAGGTTCAATACCCTTTCATACAATAAACAAAACTTAAACTTTATAACTCAACATCAATTAAACATCATACATTATTCAGAACCCTAAACATGGTTTAAATAATAATAATTCCGCCAAAGTTTATAAATCTTCAAGTATCACATCTGTTTCATGTCTTTCAAGTAGCACATAACTTTACATTGAATCTTTAACCTGCAAAAACGGTTATTTGCAAGGTTGAGCTCAACAGCCCAACAAAATCTAACAGTTTTTATGCATCACGTAGTACATAAGAACATGCTCAACATATATCTCATAAACATTGGACTAACATAACATATATGCTACAGTTCATATAACAAGTATAAAGATTGAGTTCCTTAATCAATCAACATGCTTTACTCAATCAACATAGTCATAAATTAACTTTAATATTTCATACTTTCAACATATATATAACACATCATCCTCTTTGCAATAAAGATTTAAAACAATTAATCATCAAGTTCACATAGTAAATAGGAACTGAAAGACTTGCCTTGATCGTTGTTTACCAGTAAATGTTTAACAGCTTACAGTTATCTGCACTTTACGTGCCCAACACAATTATATAATCATTCACATAAACTATTAGTCACATACAATGCATAGTAGTTGTAATGTAAACTTTACTCTATATCTGATAACCCTTCTTATCATCAATAAAAAATAATCAATTTGATTGTGTTAACTTTTGACTTACATCTCAGTATATTACTTTTTAGATCATACTCGAAGTTTATTCAAGTGTTTAAGTCTTTCTAGGACTGCTTATTGGTTTTATATTAACCCAATTCCATATATTATAATATTCATTTCATTTGACTTAAAACACTATTTACGTTCATTAATACTTGTCGCGGCATTTCGACGTTCATTCGTCACACACACAATTTGTCTCTCTTGTTTATGCTTAGTATGCTTATAAAACTTATCTAATACATTATTTATTAATGTTAAGCATCATTATGTTTACTAACATAAATGTTTTATAACTTAGAATAACATCTTTTATTGTCATAAGCACTACACTTGCATACGTACATGCCCAACGCCCTCTGATTGTCCCCGAAAACACAATAGTCCTAAAGTTGGCAATTTTTATCCCTGTTCCTGACCACAAATTGAAAAACTTAAAGAATAATAGTTGTAGGTTTATTCATCCTCGTTCCGAATCATCTTGAATCTCCTCAATCAGAGTTCGTATGAAAACTTTATACCTATTATACTAAAATAGGTGAAAACAGTCAAACTTGACACACTTTGGGCGTAGCTGCGCCAAATTAAGCCTTGGGCACAGTTCAGCTATGCCCTAGAGGGCAGCTGCGCCCCAAATAACTTAGGGTACATCATAGCTGCGCCAGTTAGTAGAATCGTGACTCTGTAGTTCACTGTTCTGGCGATTTTTGAACATTTTCTCCTTCTAATCTTCATAACTTGAGTTATACATATCCAAATTAGTCCATTTTCAATTCTATAGATTCGTAATTCATAAAAATACAATATACTAGAATCACTCACTAGCCTAAATCTTGATCCAAAACTCATGTTCATACTAAACTTTCATGTTTTAACATGTTTACTGAATTCATTCACTACAAATTTGTTTCTTAACCAAATTGATTCATTCAACTTGCGTTCTTTTCATTTCTTATCGTATTAACATATTCTAGACTCAATTTACAGTTTAGTTGACAAACTAACTACCAATATTTTGTACTTTCACAAGTCATATACATAACCATATATATTGTAAACGATTTTCTTTCTTTTTGAACGTAATTAGCACACTAATTCTTTGTCTAGATGCTAATTCTGACATCACAATTTCACACAAACTCACTAATTCAGTTTGTATAACTACAATTCATCAAACATGCAATTTACAGAAAATTTTGAAAGTGAAGAACATGAACTCTTTTTATAAACATACAACTCAAGGTTGAGAGGTTATACCTTCAATTGCTTGGAGATAATCCTTGATAGAAGATGAAGATTTCCTTTGAATCACAAAACTCTTTCTTTCCTTTCTCAAGCTCTCTCTCTCTCTCTCAAACTTTCTCTATAAACTCTCCCTTCTCTCTTTGGCCAAACCTTTTACATAACATCAAATCAACACTTCAAACCCCAAACGTCTAAAAAAACTGACGTTTTAATAATTATATAATGATATATCATTTATAAAAATTTAATATATATTTTTTATATTTTTTTTTATTATTTAAAAATTGAATTCAAATTCGAAAGACATAAGACTTTGTTTGGCAGAACACTTTTAAAATAAAGACTTAATACTTTTAAACCTTGTTTGGTAAATCCATTTAAACTACTTTAATTTATTTCAATAAATTATTTACACTATAGTTTATAATCTCATATTATTTATTTGGATTTCCATATCCAATATTAGTCAAATAAACTAATTACAACATATTAAATAAATTTTCCACTTAACCAATTACCACAAAATTATAATCTCATTATAATTTTACTTAATAAATTAACATATCTCTTTAATTACTAAATTAAATTAAAATAACATTCTAGCAAACTATATAATCCTTAACAACTCTCTAATTTAGTTATTAAGTTAAATTAAAGTATTATCTCATAAATTTAAATCATCATTCTTTTATCTTAATTAAGTTAATTTCTAGAACACATGAATTATTTACTTACTAATAAATAATCCAACAAATATCTACTAAACAACAAACACATCAATTAAAAATATTTATTTAAATCAATAAATATTTGAAATTACAAATAAAATTCTGGATTGTTACATCCTTTCCACCTCATAAGGATTTCACCCTCGGAATCACCGAAACCCTACCTTACTCAGGTTTTCATCAAATCTCTTCGTTGAATAACTTCAACACAATACCTTAATATAGATTTTATATTTTATGTTCCTCATAGCATTTACTTAGACTTAACTATATTTGAGTATCACATATTCTTTAACCCGTTCATTATCTTTCTCTAAGGCTCATTATCATGTACTAGATTCTCAAACTCTCGGGACATTACATTCATCCTTTCTTCTACGAATTTTGTCCTCAAAATTTTATTTATTACTCTTCATTCATTCAATCTATCAAAATAGATTTTACGTTAATACTTTATTCATTCATTGGGTTCTATAACCACTTTCTTTCCACAAAGATCTTTCTACAATTATTAAACTTTTCTATTAAAAGTTTTAATTATTCTTTGATAACTTATCTCCTTCTTATTTCAAAATTTCTTTTCTCACTTATTTAATATATTCATCATCCAGTGTCGCATTCTACGACTTACTTCTTTCTAAGGAATATCATCCTTACCACATTTGCCTTTTGGAATAGCAAGAATCTTCTACAATTGCTCAATAATTGGGAAGCTGTATGAATAACATAGGAATTTAAAAGATTCCAAATCATGCTGAGGGGTCACAAGACCTTGAAGTACGTCCACGGTTATAAGTATTTCTTTCAACTTAAACCTTAACAGTCAAATAGCATAGACTTGAACATCAATCGAAATAGTTTTATCCAATTCGTATGGAATATCTTTCTTAGTTTAAAGAAAACCAAAAATTCTTTTATGATGACATGATACTGTACTATCTCGATAGTACGTTGAGGATTCAGACATTATATAAATTTATCATACTACATCATACCATAGTGGGTTGAAAATCTTATGATCACTTCCAACACTAGGTTCAATTGCATTGATGACCTCCTCGTTTGTCAAATCAGCATCATATTTAGTGATGCCTTAATGACTACAAAAAAAACATAATAAATTTTGATATTTTTGAATCATTTTTGTCTAGCCGAAACAATTAGCATAGACATACAAATAACGATATTATTTTTAAAACTCATTGGTTTCATCGTTTGATCCAATGTTTTTCAAGAAAAATAAAAATGCAAACATCAGCACGAAGTCAATTAATTTCAAAAATCTAGCAAAGCTAGAAGATTTGGAATATCTAATTTTCTCCATCAATTTTAATTTTAACTCCATTACCTCATTACTGACTAATTCTTTTTATTTTTAGCACCACCAATGCTCTTATAATAAATATTCTTGTATTTCAACTTACAATCTTTCTATACCCCAAGTATAGTTCATCAAACTTAATACACATTGGAAGTTCAGGAACTTGCCAGAATAATATGAGTTTAAGAACTTATCTTAGTCAGACCATAGGTGTCCATTCGCTGAGGGGTTCAAAACATACCATATTATTATGAGTCACGAACTTACCATATGCCTTAGTTTTACGAATCGCACCTAATCCTAATAATATCTGACAAATCTTAATAGTTTCTCACTATCAAATATAGACATGAAAAAAGAATCACCTTTTTGCTACATATACATTGATAGCGCGACAACAACATTCCAATGATTATCAATGTGATAAACTGAGTGCAAGCACAAAACCCTCACTCATACAAAGGTTTGTACAATTCAGCCATCACATGAGTCCTCAATTGAAATCCCACATAACTCTATCTTGCTTATAACTTATTCTTAACTTGCCCTTAACTTTCTCAATACGAATTCCTCGTATCACATTATCTATAACTCCTCTTGAGTTTATCCCGTACTATATCATAGTACATTATCATCATAGCATCAAGCTATAATTATTCAAACATTACAGACCATCTTTCTTTTATAACTTAAATAGATCACGTCGTGATCTTATTCTATAATCATCTCCCTTATAATTCTCTTCTTAACTCGTGATCGTTTTGTTTTACGATCCTCTTTCTTTCCTTTTTTTCATCATTTACGATTCCATTTATGATTTTAATCTTACAAACTTTGTCTATTCATCATTATTCGTTATCTTGGCTATTAGAGTGAGGTAACTCCCATTTCTTATCTTTATATCTCTTCAAGGTTCTTCTTTGAATTTCTTGTTTATATAACAATTCTTCGTTTAAGAATTTCTAACTTCATTTACATTACTCAACATTTCATCATACGTATCCATTTTCTATATTTGGTACACATCGAGTCTCTAACAATTTTAATATGGTATGCTTAGTTATTTCCCACAAACAACCAACAAACTAGGTTTTGAGTTACTAGTTTATATATACCTCCGCTCTATGAATGGATCGTTTAACCTAGATACCATACATCAACTATTAAAGAGTACGATTGTACAATACTTAAATATAACTTTTTATTCATAACTTCGTTATCATTCTCTTCTTATAGACATTGTCTATTTATTATCACCATACATCCTTATTATTGGAGTAGGGTAACCCCACATTCATATTTCTTATAACTCTGTGAGATTCTTATTTGAATCCTTTCACGCATGTTTTAATCCCTTCTTTATAAATTTCTTAAATTACTTCTTATTGTTCAAACTCTATTTGAGCTTATTGTTTCATTATCTTCACCTCTCTTCTCTAAGGTTATAGCCTAAGGTACTCTTACCTAAGGTTTCAAACCTATCAGCTTTGATACCAACTGTAACGACCCCAAAATTCATACAATTAAATTATCGACTCCGGTCGTTAATAACACGTCCAACTTCTGATTTTACATCATTATTTGATGCTAAACTTAATAAAATAAGGAATAATTTAAACTTTTCTATCTTATTACTTTAATTCCCTAAATCAAAATCATTATCATCTATATGTTTTTGAATCAAGTTATTTTATGATTTGCTTCATCAAAGTTATTATATAGAATCATACATTTTAATCCGATAACATTTAGATATCAGATAACTCAAACTTGACAGTTTATCATTACATAATCATTGTAACTTATCGAGTATATTTCTCAAAACCTTTATCTTTACCCCCGTTAAACCATACTTAGCTTATTACACACCTTATCAAAGTTAATAAATAAAACTTACATCCAGGTTCAATACCCTTTCATAAAACAAACTAAACTTAAACTTTATAACTCAATATCTATTAAACATCATACATTATTCGGCACCCTAAACATGGTTCAATTAATAATAATTCAGCCAAAGTGTATAAATCTTCAAGTATCACATCTAATTCATGTCTTTTAAATAACACATAACTTTACCTTGAATCTTTTACCTGCAAAAGTGGTTATTTACAAGGTTGAGCTCGACAGCCCAGCAAAATCTAACAGTTTTCATGCATCACATAGCGCATAATAACATGCTCAACATATATCTCATAAACATTGGACTAATATAACATACATGCTACAGTTCATATAACAAGTATAAAGATTGAGTTCCTTACTCAATCAGAATGCTTTACTCAATCAAAATAGTCATATGTTGACTTTAACATTTCATACTTTCAATATATATATAACACATCATGCTCTTTGCAATAAAGATTTAAAACAGTTAATCATCAAGTTCACATAGCAAATAGGAACTGAAAAACATGCCTCGATCGTTGTTTACCAATAAAAGTTTAACATCTTACTGTTATCTGCACTTCAGGTGTAAGACCCCAACTTTTATGAATAAAGATGAATTTTCTATAATTATTATTTTTGAATATTATGGAATGAATTTGATATAATGTTATAGTTGTGGGTAATAGTTATAAATTTTGCAAAAATACATGAAGTTATTATATAATATTCGATTGGTGGGGAATATTCGTTTTAACAGGGGAATATTAAATGACGACGGTACAATCATTAGTGGACCCCACAACGAAATTATTATCGGATTGAGAAAACGATAAAAATATTTTATAAAAATAACGGCGGAAGTTTTATCGTTAACTCTATTGAAAACACCCTTATGTTAAAAGTACAGGAATACGCGTGGTTGCATAGTATCACACGGTATTGATTATTGATGCTTACGTGAGAAGTCACTCAGTTTTGTTTAATTATTGCTTCAGTAATTGTTGCATAGTATCTCACGTTAATTGATTCAATTTTTGTCGATATTTTATATATTATTAAATCAATAATTGAGATGACGAAGTAATTAATATTATTATTTGCAATATTAACGATGTTTAGAAGTTCTGCCAAGGAGGGGTTTGGTTACCAAATTGCGCGCCAATAGGGAGAAATCCTTATTGGAAAGCCCCCTCTTTCCTGGGAACGACCTGGTCGATTAATAGGGTGAATTATAATAATGATGATCAAGTTTTGTTTTATTAGTATTATTAATGTAATAAAACAGAAAAGCTTTTTATATACAACAGAATACTTTTATAAAGTTATTCATTTTATTAGACTATAAATAGAATATATTATATTTTATTATGCATAGTGTTTTTCATAGTAAAATCTTTTTATATAAAACAAAATACTTTTATAAAGTTATTCGTTTTAGTAGACTATAAATAGAATATATTATATTTTATTATGCATAGTGTCTGCATAATGTTTTGCATAGTAAAATCTTTTTATATAAAATAGAATACTTTTATAAATTTATTCGTTTTATTAGATTATAAATAGAATATATTATATTTTATTTAAAAGATTTTGTTTTATTAGAATATTTTATAGTAAACCAATCTGGACCGTTCATTTAAAAGTAAATCAATCTGGACCGTTCAGGAATTAGTTACTATTCAGTCCATTCTCCTATAAATAGAAGCTCATTCCTTCATTATTTCTTACGAATTCACTGAAACTCTAGAGAGAAACTATAGAGAGAAAAAAGAAAAGTATTCTGCTACTTCACTACTCCTATATCCAGTTTGTTCTAAGGTAAGGGGTGTTATTTCTTTCGTATTCATGAAGAGAACTTCTGTTATTTCATTTTTTTTTATTCTGTTGGAATAACCTATATACGCGGTCTACCCTATACATGGTGAAATCCTTCTGTTGTTCCATTCTTTATCATTATGTTGGAATAACCTGTCTATGCAAAGCACCGCATACATGGTGAAATTCTTCTGTTATTCCATTCTTTATTATTACATTGGAACATCCTCATACACATGTGTTTACGCATGACTGGTTCCGTTATTTATTATTCTGTTGGAACATCCATCGCTTGTGCAAGTAATTTACTTTGACTCGGTTCTTCTATTTATTATTCTGGAATATCATGTTTGTGCGCTTACGCACGACTGAATTCGTTATTTATTATTCTCATTGGAATAACTTTGATCGTCTTGATCTATCGCATGCACGGTGATTTCTTTTCTTATTCCATTTTTTATTATACTTAGTTGGTTAAAGTTTTGACTTCTATATTCCATGAAATTAGTGGAATATCCTTGATATTTGCGCTTCATCCAGTATCTTTTCATGCAAATATTCTTCTGAGCATTCTTGAATTTTACTCTACAAAGAAGTATTATGTTGACAATTTGGACATTATTAGTTCCTAGATAAATTAATTCTTGAACTTGTTTTATTGAATTCTTATATCATTGTCATCATCCTCATGTTTATACTATGTTGAAAGTCATCTGTGGCTTGTTGTGCATAGATGGACTTGGTATGATTATGACTAGGGATTAATCGGTATAATCATGACCGTAATGTTACAAATGATGTGGTAAAAGTCCTCATTGGCCCGTAGTGCATTGATGGACAGTTGTTGGCATGATCATGACCATTGATGAATACACGAATATCCTTGCCCCATAGTGCATGGATAATTTGTGGTTGTGATACTAATTAATATCCTTGGCCTTAGTGCAGGGATGATGTGGATTATTTATTAAGCTGAGTCTCAGCAATAAAAGTGATGAAAAACCTTTTAAATCATAAAAGATAGTAGATTTTATTCTCTACTTGACTCTTTTAATGGATTGCTTGTTCTACTGCAGTTAAACTTGATGTTTGTTGTATTGTATCAGTTTAACACTGTTGAAGGCTAATGATAATTTATTCTACATTATCTTAGTCATAATATTTCTTACTGGGCTAGTTGAGCTTACCCCTTTCTTTCACTGTTCTCTTCAGGAAATGAGAACGTAGCCGGGACTAGTCGGAGAATGGAGTGACGGTCCAAATAATAGCATTAGTAGTCTTCACTATTCTGTTAAATAGCGTGATAATAAATGTAATGAGGACTCAATTGAGTGTGGATATTGTCTAGATGACAATATTTGTATTAAAACTCACAGCATATGTTTTGTCGTATTTTACATGACTGTTGTATAATTAAGTTGTATTTAAATTTTGTACCATGTATTTGGCGACTCAAGATAGGTGATATATACCTATTTTGGGGGCGTCACATCAGGTGCCCTACATAATTATATAATCATTCACATTAACTATTAGTCACATAGCAATGCATAATGGTTATAATGTAAACTTTACTCTATATCTGATAACCCTTCCTATCATCAATACACAATATTCAATTTAATTGTGTTAACTTTTGTCTTACATGTCACTGTATTACTTCATAGGTCATACTTGAATTTCATTCAATTGTTTAGTATTGCTATGACTACTTATTGGTTTTATATTAACCCCATTCCATATCTTATAATATTCATTTCATTTGACTTAAAACACTTTTCACGTTCATTAACACTTGTCACGGCGTTTTTACATTCATTCGTCACACGCCCGATTTTTCTCTCTTGTGTATGCTTAGTATGCTTATACAACTTATCTAATACATTATTTATTAATGTTAAGCATCATTATTTTTACTAAAATTCATGTTTTATAACTTAGAACAACATCTTTTATCGTCAGAAGCACTACATTTGCATACGTGCATGCCCGACGCCCTCCGATTATCCCCGGAAACACAACAGTCCTAAAGATGGAAATTTTTACCCCTATTCCCAACCTCAAATTGAAAAACCTAAATAGAAAAGGTTGTAGGTCTATTCTTCCTTGTTTCGGATCATCTTGAATCGTCTCAATCTGAGTTCGTATGAAAATGTTATGTCTATTCTACTAAAATAGGTCAAAACAGTCACACCTGACACACTTTGGGTGTAGTTGCGCCCAATTAAGCCTTGGGCATAGCGTAACTACGCCCTAGAGAGCAGCTACACCCTAAATGACTTAGGGCACAGTGTAGCTGCACCAGTTAGCAGAATCGCGACTCTGTAGTTCACTGTTCTCGCGATTTTTGAACCTTTTCTCCTTCTAATCTTCATAACTTAAGTTATACATATCCAAATTAGTCCGTTTTTGATTCTATTAATTCGTAATTCATAGAAATACAACATACTAGAATTATAATAATTTATAGAAACACTATATAGCCTAAATCTTGATCCAAAACTCATGTTCCTACTAAACTTTCATGTTTTAATATGTTTAGCGAATTCATTCACTACGAATTCGTTTCTTAACCAAATTGATTCATTCAACTTGTGTTCTTTTTGTTTCTTATCATATTAACATATTCTAGACTCAATTTACAGTTTAGTTGACAAACTAACTACCAACTGTTTTTACTTTCACAAGCCATATACATAACCATATGCATTGTAAATGATTTTTTTTCTTTTTGAACGTAATTACCACACTAATTCTTTGTCTAGATGCTAATTCTAACATCACAATTTCACACAAATTCACTAATTTAGTTTGTATAACTACAATTCATCAAACATGCAATTTATTTGAAAATGAAGAACATGAACTCTTTTTATAAACATACAACTCAAGGTTTAGAGGTTATACCTTCAATTGCTTGGAGATAATCCTTGATATAAGATGAAGATTTCCTTTGAAATCACAAAACCCTTTCTCTCCTTTCTCTGTAAACTCTCCCTTCTCTCTTTGGCCAAACCTTTTACGTAACATCAAACCATCACTCCAAAACCTAAACGTCTAAAAAAACTGACATTTTAATAATTATAATAATGATATATCATTTATAAAAATTTAACATAATTTATTTATATTTTTTTTATTATTTAAAAATAAAATTCAAATTCAAAAGCCATAAGGCTTTGTTTGGCAAAGCACTTTTAAAATAAAGACTTAATACTTTTAAGCCTTGTTTGGTAAATCCATTTAAACTACTTCAATTTATTTCAATAAATCATCTATACTATAGTTTATAATCCTATATTATTTATTTGGATTTCCATATCCAATCTTAGTTAAATAAACTAATTACAACATATTAAATAAATTTTCCACTTAACCATTACCACAAAATTATAATCTCATTGTAATTTTATTCAATAAATTAACATATCACTTTAATTACTAAATTAAATTAAAACAACATTCTAGAAAATTTTATAATCCTTAACAACTCTCTAATTTAGTTATTAAGTTAAATTAGAGTATTATCTCATAAATTTAATTCATCACTCTTTTATCTTAATTAAGTTAATTTCTATAACACATGAATTATTTACTTACTAATAAATAATACAACAAATATCTACTAAAAAACAAACACATCAATTAAAAATATTTATTTAATTCAATAAATATTTGAAATTACAAATAAAATTCTGGATTGTTACAGATATTCATTAGTATCAGGTCCATGAATTATCCATGCACTACGGGCCAAGGATATTCGTGTAATCACCAATGGTCATGATCATGCCAACAACTGTCCATCAATGCACTACGGCCAATGAGGACTTTTATCATTTGTAATATTACAGGTCATGATTATACCGAATGATCCCTAGTCATAATCACACCAATCAACAGTCCATTTATGCATTACGGGAGAAAGATGACTTTTACCACATCATAATCATGAGGATGATGACAATGATATAATAATTCAATTAAAAGAAAGCAAAGGATAACTTTTTAAAGATTTATAATTTAATTTATCCAAAATTCAATAATGTATAAATTGTCAACATGATACTTCTTTGTGGAGTAAAATTCAAGAATAATATTGTATCAAAAATGATTTGGACAAAAAAAAATAATTTTTGTCATGAATAGTATCCCGGGTGAATAGTACTCGAGTGAATAGTACCCCATGAATAGTACTTAGAGAATAGTACCCCGTGAATAGTACTTTGACATGAAAAAGTTAAAACTTATCAAGAATGTTCAGAATAATATTTCCATGAAAAGATACTGGATGAAACGCAAATTTCAAGGATATTCTACTAATTTCATGGAGTATAGAAGCCAAAACTTAACAATATGAGTATAGAATTCGGAATTTGAAATGAAATAATATTACTTAAATACTACAGAGTATGGAAGAAAAAATTATTTCTTACGAGTATTGAACAAAAATAATATCCCTTACCTTAAAAAGGAGAATATTCCAACTAGTATAGCGGGGATATTCTTAAAGAAAACTTTCACTATTTTTTACACTCAAAGCTTCCTAAAACTCGAAAGAAATATGCTCAATATTATAGAAGAAGAATTCTCTGATCTGGTGTGATTTTCAATCTGAAACTAAGCATCCTATTTATAGGAGAATGGAAGGGTAATATTTGAAAATTAAAATCATGGACGCACAGGGAATCATTCACGGTTTCGTCTGATTATTTTTGAAATTCACTATCTAGTCACTATACAAACATTATGCAAACAATATGCAAACATTATGCATAATAAAATATAATATATTCTATTTTTCATAAAAAAACAAAACATATTTTACATATAATAATAATTATTATTATTATTATTATTATTATTATTATTCCCACTCGTGACAATCATCAGACTCCTCTCCCCCAAATGTCACCCAAATGTCAGGATGGTCACTGACTTAGGCTGCTCCCAGCTTTGTATTGCTTCAATCTTCACTGGGTTAACAGATATTCCGTGATTTGTTATCACGTGCCCAAGGAATGCTACTTACTCAAGCCAGAACTCGCATTTCTTCAACTTGTCATATAGCTTATTTTCACGAAGCTTTTGGAGTATCAGCCTCAAGTGTTGCTCATAATCTTCATGGATTTTCAAGTATATGAGGATGTCATCAATAAAGACAACCACAAAATGATCCAAATATTCTTTGAATACTCAGTTCATCATATCCATGAAGGCAGTATGAGCATTAGTCAATCCAAAAGATATGACTAGGAATTCGTAATGCCCGTACCGAGTTCTGAAAACAGTCTTTGGAATGTCATCAGTTTTAATCTTTAACTAATGATATCCGGAACGAAGATCGATCTTTGAAAATAATTTGGCGCCTTGCAACTAGTCAAACAAGTCATCAATGCGAGGTAACGTGTACCTATTTTTGATGGTGACATGATTCAACTCCCGATAATCAATACAAAGTCGCATACTTCAATCTTTCTTTTTTACAAAGAGAACATGAGCACCCCAAGGAGGCGTACTAGGACGAATGAAACTGATGTCTAACAATTCCTACAGTTGGGTCTTTAACTCCTGAAGTTCAATAGGAGCCATTCGATACGGGGCTTTGGAAATGAGTTTTGTACCGAGTTCAAGGTCGATAAAAAATTTGATTTCACGCTCTGGAGGTAGGCCAGGAAGTTCTTCAGGGAATACGTTAGGAAATTTATTAACAATAGAAATATCATTCAAATCTGACGTATTTTTGTTTAAATCCGTGACATGGGCTAGGAAAGCTTGACATTCGTTTTTCAATAAAAAAATAGCTTCGTGGCTTGATATGACAGTGATTGACTTTAGTGGTTTCGTTGCTTGAATTCGCATAATAGGTTGGTTAGGAATATGAAACCTAACAACCTTACGAAAATAATCAATTTTAGCATGTTGAGTAGTTAACCAATCAATCCCTAAAATCACATCAAATGCAAGTATTTTCAAAGAGATGAGATCGACAGGTAATGTGCGGTTGCCGATTTGAATCAAATAAGACTTATAAATAGTGGATGTAATGAAGGTTTCTCCCAATGGAGTTTCAACAGATAAGCCAAAGTCTAATTTCTCCGGAGTAAAATTTAAACGTTGAGCGCAAGTAAGAGAAATAAAAGAATGGGTAGAACTGATATCAAATAAGGTATAGACTTTGCTAGAGTTTATGATTAGCTTACCCGTGATGACTTGTTCGGGTTCCTATCATTTTGGGAGGTCACGACAAACGCTCTCCATTAAACTACTGGCTTTGACTTGTCTGGGACGGCCTTTGGTGTCTCCATCCCAGCTGGACTTGACTACATTGCACGACTAAATCGGGCTAGGTGACCTTCTCTTCCATAATTATAACATGCTTTGGACTGATGCGTACAGTTTAGACTGATGTGTCCCTCCCCTCTGCATTTGAAGCATATGATTGGTGGTCGTTCTCCTTCCTTAACAACTGGTGTTGGTGCTGACATCTTTCCATCATTGTTGAATCTCATCTTCTTGAAATTTCCACTACTATTATTTTGTCCATGATTACCACCGAAGTGGTTACCATTTCTGGCATGTTGATTCCCTCCACGCTTGTTTTCACCGCTTCGATGACTGCTACCATTAGTATTATCATTTTGGTGGCTGCTCCCTCTTAGTTGGGTTGACTCATTATTGCGCTCCAATAACTTAGGAATAGTACCCCATGAATAGTAATTCGAGAATAGTACCCCATGAATAGTACTCCGGCATGAAAAAGTTAAAACTTATCAAGAATGTTCAAAATAATATTTTCATGAAAAGATACTGGATAGAACGCAAATTTCAAGGATATTCTAGTAATTTCATGGAGTATAGAAGCCAAAACTTAACAAAATGTGTAAGACCCCAACTTATTATGAATAAAATTAAATTTTCTCTATTTATTATCTTGAAATAATAAGGAGTTAATTTGATATAATACTTTGGTTATGGGTGAAATGTGCAAATATTACAAAATAAGCAAGTGGTTATAAAATATTCATTTACGTAGGGAATATTCGTTTGGTCATGGAATATTCTTTTGTTATGAATATCCGTCGTGACAAATGTTAGTCATTTGTGGGCCCCATAACGTAATAATCGCTGTCGGATGAAGAAAAACGACAAATTTGAGTTGTTACAAATAACAGTAGTAATCGTTACTGAAGTTAACACCGTTGGAATACACGTGGTTAAAATACGATGTCTACGCGTAATGGCACGATGGCACCAGGTATTGTATGCATGATTGTTGAATTATTGATCCTTACGTAAGAAGGCACTACTCAATAATTGTTACAGTAGTTACCGTTTAATATTTTATTTTATTAATTCAATAATTGCTGCATTGATAGTTTATATTATTGTTGTTTCAATAATTGTCACTGCACTATATTTCCCATTATTAGATCAATAATTCATATTATTTGAATAATATTATTAGATAGAATTATTGACAATGTCTAGAAAGTTCTGTCAAGGAGAGGTTAGGTCATCTAATTGCGCGCCAGTAAGGAGAAATCCTTATTGGAAAGCCCCCCTCTTTCCTGGGAACGGCCTGGTTATCATAATTGTGATTCTATAATATTATTTGTGAATAATTAATTATTGATTCATATGATAAGGAAATATTTATTTTATATAAATGATGGATTTATTTAATTTATGTGATTATAATTGAAGGAGTTAATGTTGAGGTATTTTATCTGTATTTTTGTCGGAATGGAGGTATTAAAAATCAAATCAGTATTTTTACGATATATTGCGTGAGTTATAATTTTTAATCTGACCATTGGATCGTTGTGATTTTTGGATATGTTATACATATATAAGTTGGGTATATGTCCACAAATTTTGAACCGTTAAAAATGAACGAATGATTTGTTATGAATTTTAAGAGGTGACTGCTTCGAAAATTAGGGTTATAAATGATTTTGGTGGAAAATTCTAGAATTGAGTGGGCCCCACTTGTGGTTGGTGAGAAATGTGCTCAAATTGAATTTCAAATGTGGTGGGTGGAAATAGTAGCAGGTAAAGCCATCAGGTAGCAGGTCAAGTCTGCTTCGGCGTGCTAACATTTTCCTATAAATAGAGGGCTAAGTTAGAATAGAAAATCACACCAAAAACAAAGTTTTCTCTCTTTCTCTCTCTATATTATCGAGCGTTTTTGTGAGTATTTAGATACTTTGAGAGTTCTTTGTTCGATTAGAAAGTTTCATTCAGCATCACTTCCGACATTTCATTCCGAAGTACTGTTTCTTTGAGGTAAGGGATGTTATTTTCTTCAAATATGATATTATTTCTTTCAATATCATTATGCCGAAGTATTAATCTGAATTTTTAATCAAATTTGGAACTTGTTGTGTTGGGGTTACTATTCACGTATACGGCACTATTCACCGAAAAATGATTTTTTCTCTTTTTCTTCTAGATGTCTTTTATGGTTACTATCTTTGATTGTATCCATGTTTTGATCTTTATTTTTGAATTCTACTTCACACTTGGTTATTATGGAGTATTATTGAATTTGGATGAACCGAAATACGAATCCCTAATATTTGTCCTTCCATTTCACTGGATTCTTTCTCTAAAATGTTTTTCATCATCCTCAGTCCTTAATGGTGATAATTGATGATTATCTTTGGCGTGTAGTGCAAAGATGAATGATTACCTGATGAATATCTTTGGCCCGTAGTGCAAAGATGTATATTGATTGATGTTATAGGGATAAAATATTGATGAACTTTTAAATTCATAAATGATAGTAGATTTCATTCTCTACTTAACTCTTCTAATGAATTGTTGTTTCCGTTGCAGTTATTGATCTAAAACTTGTTATCTGTTGTATTCTATCAGATTTTTCCCTGTTGAAGACTAAGAATAATTTGTTGTATATTATCTTAGTCGTAATGTTCTTTACTGGGCTAGTTGAGCTCACCCTTTTTCCTTTTTGGTCCATTTTTCTTCTCAGGAGGTGAGAGTTTAGCAGGGACTAGCCGGGGTACGGAATGATGATTCAAGATAGCTGTTTTAGTATACTCACTATTTTGTAAAATAGTGCATTAATAATTGTAATGATAACTTTATTTGGGTGTGGATATTTTCTAGAAGACAATATTGTATTTAAACTCATAGTATGTGTTGTCGTATTTTGCATGACAATTGTATTAATAAAGTTGTAGTTGTTTTTCTGTAATATGTATTTGGCGACTCAAAATGGATGATGTATACCTATTTTGGGGGCGTCACAAAATGAGTGTAGAATTCGGAATCTGAAATGAAATAATATTACTTACATACTATAGAGTATGGAAGAAAATATTATTTCTTACGAGTATTGAACAAAAATAATATCCTTTACCTTAAAAAGGAGAGTATTCTAACTAGTATAGTAGGGATATTCTTGAAGTAAACTTTCACTATTTTCTACACTCGAAGCTTCCTATAACACGAAAGAAATACGATCAATATTATAGAAGAAGAATTCTCTAATTCTGGTGTGATTTTAAATTCTAAACTAACCATCCTATTTATAAGCGAATGGAAGGATACTATTTAAAAATTAAAATCACAGACGCACAGGCAATCATTCACGGTTTTGTCTGATTTTTCTAAAATTCACTATGCAGTCACTATGCATAATAAAATATAATATATTCTATTTTTTTATAAAAAAAACAAAACTTATTAATATATATATATATATATATATATATATAATAATTATTCCCACCGTGACAATCATCGACTCCCTCCCCCAATGTCATCCAAACGTGGGCCCCCAATATATATATATATATATATATATATATATATATATATATATATATATATATATATATATATATTGAATAACTCATGTCTGGAATTATTTTGAAAAAAGGGTAAGTGGGGGTCCAAATAATAAGCAAAATTTACAATAAATACTTCATAAAAATCCCCTCAATATTTTTAACAACATTTATTCATCATTACTATAGCTCGCAATATTAACAACTAGATCGTTCTCATGAAAGAGAGGCCTTTTCGATAAGGATTTCTCCATATTGGTGTGCAATTAGTTGACCAAACCCCTTTCCTCGATAGAAGTTTCTAGACATTGTTAATTATGCAAATAATAATATGAATAACTTGTCATCCCAATTATTGATTTAATAATATAAAATATTGTGCAGATGATACTGTGACAATAATATAATTAATAATATGAGATATTATGCAGCAATTACTGTAGTAATAATTGAGTATAACTGATTGACTTCTCACGTAAGCATCAAATACCATGTGCTACTATGCAACCACGTGTATTACTGTACTTTTCATCATTGGGTAATTCAACAGTTAATGGTAAAAATTTTGCCATTATTTTTATAAAAACATATTTCTATCATTTTCTAACTTCAAGAATAATTCAGTTGTGGGGTCCACCAATGATTGTGTCGTCGTACGAATACTTTCTGTTAAAACAAATATTTCCCGACTAATCGAATATTTTATAACAACTTGTTTACTTTGTAAAATTTATAAATATTACCCACAACTATAACATTATATCAAATCCACACCATAATATTAAATAATATATTTCTAGAAAAATTAATCTTTATTCATGAAAGCTGGGGTTTTACAAGGTTGAAACGAGCTTTTCCGGGGTTATCTCCAGAACTGGAACTGCATCCCTCGGGGTTATCTCTGAGGTTTTAACTGAAACTCCCGGGGTTGTCTCCGAGATGGAAAACTGAGTATCCTGGGGTTGTCTTCGGGATTGAGCTGATTTGACCTCCAGGGTTATAGTTGGAAGACGATTCTGCCATCCTGTAAGGTTAGTAATAGGAATACAGAAATTTTGAGTGTCTATAATATTATTCAATGCTTATGTTTTTTAGTTTATTTCTAAGCATGACTTCGACATATAATGTTGATTCACCTATGATTCATGACTATTCCATATCATGTTGTTAGTGAACACTTGAAATGATATCAAACTTTATTGATTCAACTAATCCTTAGTTGATGATTGTTAAACCCTAAATTACCCTTGAAGCTTATCCAAACTGAACTTAATTTGGTGCGAACTTGTACTCTAAAACATAGAAGAACAACCCTATTATAGGGGATTATTTATGCGAAGTGTTTAGATGTTTGTGTACAATACATGGTACAAAGGGATGATCACCCTATGTACGGGGAGTCCTTATAGTCTTATGACTGTTTAGGTTTAAGTTGAAAGAATACTTATAACCTTGGACATAGTTCGTGGTCTTGTGACCCTCAGATATGTTGCAAATTCTGTTTTCAATTATTGATTATCATTGATAGAGAATATTATTCAGTTCTGTTGAGCCTATTCATTGGCAGTTATTATGTTGTTGTTGTTCATTGTCATTTCAAGTGAGCATTTGTTTTGCTCACTCTTGCATATATAACCATTGCATCTACGGTTGAAAAGGTCAATGAAACTAGCACTAGCAAAGGGAAAGGAAAAATGAACAAGTGTTGAAAACTTGTAAATTTTTTTGACTTTTATGATGTTAGACTTTATTTTAACTATTGTGATGTAATTGTTTAATTTACCGCACTCGATGTATGTTTTAAATATTAGATAACCCAAGAGATTTATTGATTAAGTTATGTAACCCTTTAATAGGAAGATTTATTGTTTAAATTTTATTATATTTGGGTAGTTAAAAATGAATGAATGGAAAGTGAACACCAAATCTTGTGGGAATGAAGTACCCAGATTTGGGGGTGTCACAGTTGGTATCAAAGCCTTAGGTTATGAACCTTAGGTGGTTGAAAAAAATTAGGAAGTAACCTTTGTAAAGATAGCGGTGATAAACTCTTATTGAGTTTTAAGAAGGAAATAATAAAACACTTTATGTGCTTATGTGGTTGCAACCTATGTGCTCGTGAGTGTCAAATAGTGACAATTAGTAATTAAATACTTCAAAATTTTGTTGTTAAGATGGCTAATGTGGGATAATCTAGTCAGGCTAAGTAGGAGGGACCTCAGATTCCTAGAGAGGAAGAGCCTCGAGATATTCAAGTGGTCTGAGAATAACTGTTGCCAAGGGAGTCATCCCCGTTGGTCACAGTAGTTGAGCAAAATGGCATATCTGATGAGGAGGATGTGGTAGAAACAGATGAGGAAGACCCCGTTGAGTTTCCACAGACGGATGAAGATGAGGAGGAAAAGTTTCCATGAAACTCTATCCCAATTCATATGTATGACGAAGTATACAACCGTAATATTGAGCTTTAGGATAGATTCGAGGAGTTGGAGGAGCTAGTAGCTGAACGTCAGACTTCAATGGCGTAGAAGGATGATGAGATCCGGGATCTTGATGAGCGTTTGAGTAATGTTGAATGGAAGCTGATTCACTTCGAGGGGGAGAATGAGAAGCTGATGGAGGAGATCGCGAAGATGAAGGATAACTTGAATGAGGAATTCGCCAAGAGAGCAAGAGTCGAAGATGCGTATTAGAAAGCTTCTCAGCCTGTAGAGGTAACAGAGGGAGAGGTACAAGCAAAGAAGATTAAGATGGAGAAGATGAATGGTGTGTTCAAAACTTTGATAAATCGAGCTCAAGACCGCGTCATGTACTATCCGATTCAGTTCAAAACGCTGTCATGGTTAATGTTAGATCGCAAAATAATGTTCCGTATTATGGAAGAAGAGCATTGTAAGGCTATGCAACATTTCAGTAGGTCATCGTAAAGAATGTATTTGTTGTGTGATTAATGATATAGTAAATAAGATGTAAATCCCAAGTGTTATGTAACCAATGGGATATGATGATTATGTTATCCTTAAACTTTTGTAGTTCAGGAAAAGTGATGTAAATAACAGAGATGCTATTTTTTAATGTTTTTTAAAAAGATGATGAATGGATAAAAGTTAATATTTATTCAAGATGTTATGTGTTATGTGGTAATCTTTTATGATGTGAAAGTTAAGTAGAAAATACTTAAAAAGATTAAGTAATAATCTAATAAATGTATTTTTTTAATAGAAAATGCTTCCAAGACGTCAACCACGACAAAAAACTCCTGAGGGATCTACTAATAACAACAACACTAATGCTAACCGAGTTCAGCAATTGGTGATATTATTGACGAGAGCACTGCAGAATCAACCGTAGAACCAAGCTACAACCCTTAAGGATTTCAAAGCGGTTAGACCACCAGAATTTTGTGGGTCCATGAATCCATTTAAGGCACAGACTTGGATCATGAAAATAGAGAAAGTTTTCGATGTTGCTAGAGTGGGTGAGGACCAAAAGACTACTTTTTCAACATTCATCTATAAAGTAGAGGCTAGTTATTGGTGGCAAGCTAATAAAACCCAAGGAGGTTAGGGACTGATGTCTTGGGATAGGTTTAAGGAAATATTTTTCGAGACCTATTTCCTAGAGAGTTCAAAGAATTAGATGGAAGTGCAATTTTTAGAGCTGAAGTAGGGCACAATGACAGTGACAGAGTATGCAACAAGGTTCAATGAGTTGGCGAGGTTTGTGCCATATCAAGTTAACACAGATGAGCGCAAGGCGAGGAGGTTTGAATGGGGATTGAAGCCCTGGTTATACAACAGAGTTTCCATGTTTTAACTGAAGACGTTTCCAGCGGTGCTTGAGATGGCAATTATCGCTGAGGGTGTGAATTTTGGCTAGAATGTGTACAATATATTGGGCATTTGATTAACAAAGATGGGATTTAAGTGGATCCATCAAAGGTTAAAGCTGTAATAAATTGGTAACAACCAAGGACACCATCAAAGGTGGGAAGTTTCTTGGGATTGGCAGGCTACTACAGAAAGTTTATTCAGGACTTTTCCAAGATTGCCACACCGTTAACGAATTTGACAAGGAAATCTATAAAATTTATATTGATGGAAAAGTGTGAAGAGAGTTTTCAGGATTTAAAAAAGTGGCTTAGCATGGCACATGTGTTGTCATTACCGAATAATATGGGAAACTTTGTGGTATATAGTGATGCATCACATAAAGGACTAGGCTGTGTGCTTATGTAAAATGGCAAAGTCATCGCATATGCACAAGGCAACTGAAGGACTATGAGAAGGGATACCTGACTCATGATTTAGAATTGGTTGCGATGGTTTTTGCTTTGAAGATATGGAGACACTATCTCTATGGGGAGAAATGTGAGATATACAGATACCATAAAAGTCTAAAGTATATTTTTACACAGAAAAATCTAAACATGCGACAAAGGAGATGGTTAGAATTTATAAAAGATTATGATTGCAAAATCTTTTATCATCCGGGTAAAGCCAATGTGGTTGCCGATGCCTTAGGTAGGAAGGGTCGAGAGAAGTTGATGATAGTAAATAACCAGAAGGAGCTTTTTTCAGCAATGGCAAGACTAGAGCTTGAAATCAAATTTCCAAATGAATCTGATTAGAGATTGTTTCAGATGGTAGTTGGTGCAACCTTAGTGTATAAGGTAAAGAACACTCAACTATAAGATGAGGAATGTGGAAAAATCAAAGAAAGAATGTCCAAGGGTAGTGAAATGAAGTTCAAGATTGATATTGAAGGACTATTAAGGTTTGAAGGAAGAATTTGGGTTCCAGTAGTACTGAAAATTAAAGAATAAATCTTGACTGAAGCTCATAACTCAAGATATTCAATTCATCTGGGAAGTACAAAGATGTATCAAGATTTACGATGGCATTTTTGGTGGCCAAATAAGAAAAGAGATGTTACAGAATGTGCCGCAAAATGCTTGACGTGTCAAAGAGTAAAGGCCAAGAATTAGAGACCAAGTGGATTACTTCAACCATTGGAAATACCAGAATAGAAGTGGGAGTATATCACAATGGATTTTCTAGTAGGTCTTCCAACTACTCAGAGAGGATACGATGCGATTTGGGTGATAGTTGATAGACTGACAAAATCAGCACACTTTTTACCAATAAAAATTAGATTCAATCTTGATCAGTTGGCAAAGTTGTACGTTAAGGAGATCGTTTCGAGACATGGAGTTCCATTGTCAATTGTGTTAGAAAGTGATCCGAGATTTACGTCAAATTTCTAGAAGAGACTACAAGAATGCATGAGAACACAATTGAGGATGAGTACGACGTACCATCCTCAAACAGACAGCTAAAGGGAACGAACAATCTAGACGTTGAAAGATATGCTTAGGGAATACATCATGGATTTCAAAGGAAACTGGGATGATCATCTAGCATTTGATGAATTCGCCTACAACAACAGTTACCACGTGAGAATTGGCATGCCACCTTACGAAGCATTATATGGCCAAAAGTGTAGAACTCCACTATGCTGGGATGAAATTGGTGAACGTCAACTGTTAGGACCAGAACTGGTACAACAGACTGTCGAGGTTGTCAAACTCATAAGGGCAAGATTGATAGCGGCTAAAGACAGACAATAGAAGTATGTTGATCAACACAGATAGGATCGCACATTTGAAGTAAGAAATTTTGTTTTCCTAAAAGTTTCTCCTTGGAAGGGGAAAATTCGATTTGGTAAGAAAGGAAAGCTAAGCCCAAGGTTTATTGGACCCTTTGAGGTGCTGTGAAGAGTAGGTGAAGTAGCTTACGAGGTAGCTCTATCTCTATAGTTGGAACATGTTCATAATATTTGTCATGTGTCGGTGCTTACGACCGTATAAACCCGATTACAAGCATGTGATCTAGTATGAACCGTTGCATTTCAATAAGGACTTGTCTTATAAGGAAATTCCTATCCAGATAGTTGATAGGAAAGAACAAGTGCTCAGGAATAAAGTGATACCTTCTGTGAAGGTGATATGGAGGAACCACAATGCCGAAGAAGCTATGTGGGAACTTAAAGACAAAATGATGAAAACTATATTGAGTTATTTGTTTAATTTGTGTATTCAATTTTGGGGACATAATCCTTATAAAAAGGGAATAATGTGACGAATGAATATTTTTTTGAGTTGTGATTTTGTGGAAAGAATCCTTGTAAGGAGGGAAGAATGTAACAATCCAGAATTTTATTTGTAATTTCAAATATTTATGGAATTAAATAAATATTTTAATTATTTTGTTTGTTGTAAAGTAAATATTTCTTGGATTATTTATTAGTTAAATAAATAATTCATGAGTTGTAGGAATTAAATTAATTAAGGTAATATGTTAATTAAGTTGATAATTGGTAATTTGGTATTTTGAAATTAATTAAAATAAAAGGGTGATGAATCCTATTTTATGATATATTATTCTAATTTAATTTAATAATTAAATTATAGAGTTGTTAAGGATTAAATGAGTTGCTATAATGTTGTTGTAGACACTCGAATTTATTTTTTTGCATTCTTGTTACTAACATTGTAGGAGGACAAAATCATCTTTCATAGATAACCCTAGAGGACAGCTCAGCTCAATCCCAGAGATAACCATGGGATACTCAATTCTTATCATCTCAGAGATAACCCCGAGATAATCAGTTTCATCCCGGAACCAACACCGAGAGTTTCAGTTCCAACCTCAGAGACAACACCAAGAAGTCCAGTTGCAATTCCGGAGTTAACCCCGAAAAAGCTCCTCTCAACCTTTGCAATCAGTTTCAACCTCGGAGATAACCCCGAGGAACTCAGTTCCAGTCCCGGAGATAGCCCCGAGAGGTTAGGCATACCTCAGAGATAACCCTAAGGACATTCAACACTTCTAGCAGCCCAATCTCAAAGATAACCCTGAGCAACGACTGCTATATTAGCCCAAACCGGAGATTACCCCGATGAGGGGAGAAATCATCATTTTGCCAGCTCGATCCTTCATTTGCATCGTCTCAACAAATTTTAACATACATTCTACACAACAATGTCATATAAGAACCAAATAACTCTAATCCCGAGTGACTACTACACAAGACAACACATCAGATAGAATTTGAACACTTGGAGACCAAGGGCAGGGTCTCATCTTCATGACTTCGTACAATCTCTAATCCCATGTCATTGTGTAGTTCTCGACAATAGCACTCCGAAGAAGGTCTTATACACCTTAATCGGATGCCCGGATTGAAGTTCTGAAAGTTCGAGCGGACATCACGTTGCAAGCGTGCATGTACTTCGAGACAGCGGGACACGTAGAGCCCGGGGCACCCCGGGCAGCCGCATGTGCATTTGTGGCAGCTGCAGGTATACCCGCAGCTCCCCACCCCCCTCTATAAATAAAGGGCTTGGGGTGACCATTTTATAAGAGAAAACGGCGAGGAAACCCTGTCCAATTTGCTTCGTACACACAATAAATTGAGTGCTTTCTCATTTTAAACACTCGTGAGCTCATATATTGTTATTTTTTTACCGGTGGGAACCGAGTGTTCAGCCATTTAAAGCTCTTGAAGTCTTCTTTGGTAGTCCAATGTAAGACTTCGTATCTTTCTTAAAGCCTTTTCTCCATTATCGTGCACTCAGAGTTCTTTACGTTGAGAGTCGTGTAGCGTGTGTATGCCCGAACTTCGGTCTGTGGTTTTTTATTTGTACTAACATTATCGAGTTATGCCTTGATTGAGCATAGACTCACGCCGGAACATTTATTTCTTATATATATACTTATATATAAAGCATTGTCGAACTACATTGATGAGTGCAGATTCACATCCAGGCGTTTATTATATATATATATATATATATATATATATATATATATATATATATATATATATATTGTTGTCGAACTCTATTCGATGAGCACTGGATTTATATCTGGGCGTTCTTCGCTTTTATATATATACATATAAAGCATATGTCGAACTCATTCGATGAGCTTTAATTTTATATCTGGTTCATTTATCGCTTATATATATATATATATATAGATATATTTATATTTATGTCGAGCACGGAGTTTACTTCGTGGCCTTATCTTTTTATTTATATTTAGTCCCTTTGAGTTTACTTACGTGGCGCTTGATCGTCTTTACCGCTTTATGTACTTTTCCGATCCCCATGGAGGTGCTTATTGGTGGTTAATCGTGTCTCTACATATATATTTACTTGCTTTTATATATTTACATTTCAGGTCCCCATGAAGTTAAGCCGTGGTGGTTGACCATCTGTATATATATATATATATATATATATATATATATATATATATATATATATATATATATATATATATACTTATATATATATAACTATTTACGACTTTCATACAAACTGCTATATCATGTGAGCCTAGGAATAATGTTATCACAGATTCAGTCTCCTGAATCTAGATTCGGTTCCCATGATGGACATTTTCAGCTGTAATCAGTTTGTACATTATTTACGATGTTCGAATTTACTTAGACGGCTATCATGCCCACAAGGAGTTCGGCACTGCTATATAGCTTATTTTCTTGAGGATGCCTCTCATCTCAAAAATAAAAGAAATTAAGCCGAATATATAATAAAATGAAAGTATCAAAGGCCTCAATTACTATTGACCATAAGGGTTTGAAAAACCTCTTTTACAAAACATCACTACTATATCTTGTTAAAACTGAATTTTTATACAAAAATTCAAACCCTTTGTATTTCTGTGCGAATGAGGCATAGCACTACTTCCAAATAACTGCACATTAAACCACACACACACACACACATTTATTTAACAATTTAATTAAAAAGTGGTGGTCACCGTGGTAACACAGATGTCGGGGGGTGCCTAACACCTTCCCTCCGCATAATCAAGTCCCCAAACCCTAACGAATCTCGATTTCACAGACCTATTAAAAAGTGTCACATCACTGGGTCAATGTGCAAACCTTTTCTCGGTTGAGTTGGTGCAACCATTTAAAAATATCAACTGGCGAATCTTACAGTCCAATCGTCGACATATACATGTCGGACCTTTTCACAACTTATTTTTTCAAATAAATCTCACCTAACATGAGAAAACCAAAAGACAAGAACAGAAAAAGGACAATAAAAATCCTGACGTCGACAGGTGGCGACTCTGCTGGGGACATCCAGTAAGAGGACTTATGTGACAACACAAATTTTTATAAGTTATTAAAATAGGAATTTAATAATTAAAATTCTTATTATGAGATGTTTTGAGTTTGAGTATATATATATACATGTTATATATTTTTAAATATGTGATCTGGTATGAAGAGAAATATATATTCATATATTGGGAAAGTGAGGTTCAATAGTTAAGTTAACTATTGAAGAAATCAAATGAATTTGGTAATTATTTTAAATATTTTTGAATTAAATAAATATTTTAAACAATTTATTTATTGAAAAAAAAAAATAATTTATGAAATTGTGGTATAATAATTTAGTTACGTGTGTATGATAATTAAATTAAAGCAAAGGTAAATTTTATTATTTGAAAATATAATTTAATGAATTAATTAAATTAAATGAGTTGTTTAATATGAAAGAAAATAAGTATATTAAATAAAGTAATGTTTAAGTCTAATTTATTAATTAAATTAGATACATGTAATTATTTATTAATTATAAGTATAATTATAATAAGATTATAATTATTATTAATTATTATTATTATAAGTTATTTAAATTAATTAAAGGTGTGACACATGGAACTATATAATATAATATTATTAAAAATAATCCATTTTGGGGGAATTGGTGTGTGGCCAAACAAGGCCTTGTGGCCTTTGGTCTAATTTAACTGACAAAGACGTATTATTTTATAATTGAAGTATATGTGGGTAAGCCATATCAGTTTATTTGTTTCGTGTCTTTTCTGAGGATAACTAAGACAGAGAGTTGGAGAGAAGAAAGAAATCACAGTAGGTTTTTAGAGATGGTTTTCTGAGATTATCAAGAAGAGGAGGAAGGATTGCTAAAGCTTGTGACCATCTTGTAAAGAAATCAAGCATTGAAGGTATAAAAACCTAAGTTTATGTTCTAGATTTTTAATATTGTATTGTGTGAATTCGATATAATAATTGTTAAATTAGTTTATGTAATCAATTGGTTGTTATCTATACAAGATTGTAGTAAGAGAGTTCATGGAAAATGGGTTTGAAGAAGAAAAATAAATATTAGTGTGTATTCATATGATATGGCTTAAGAAAGTATGAAATTTTATGTCTAATATGTGTTATAATCTGTAAATTGGTATTGTATTATGTTAGTATGTAAAGAAATGAAAACGACGTAGTTTGAATCATGTCAATTGGTTAAGAAACGAAGTCGTGGCGATTGAATTCGCTAAATGTGTTTAAACATGAAAATATAGCATGAACACTGAATTGGAACCCTTAAAATGATTTTTTTAATATGTTAGAAGTGTTATTATTCTCTAGATGAGCAGCTAAGAGTTTAACGAGTCCAATGAATTGAAAACCAACTAATTCGGACTTAAAATGAGAAAGTTATGTCAAAAATTGTAATCTGTGCGAAGCCACGCGCGGGCGTGGGTGCGTAGCTGGGGCTAGGCAATGGCGTGGGTGCGCTAGAATGGTGAGGAAAAGGGGCGCGGCCGCGCCCAATGTGTGCTAACTGTGACTACTTTGACATGTCTTGGTAAAACAGCCATAACTTATTCATACGAACTCCGATTGAGCTGATTCAAGATGATCTGGAACGAGGATGAATAGACCTACAACTTTTATTCTTTTAGTATTTACATTTGAGGTCTTGAAGAGGGGTGAAAAAGGTCATCTTTAGGACTATTGTGTTTTCGGAGGCAATCAGAGGGCGTCGGGCATGCACGTATGCAAGTGTAGTCCTCTTGACGATAAAATATGTTGTTCTAAGTTATAGAACATGAATATTATGAATTATAATGATGATTAACATTAATAAATAATATATTAGATAAGTTTTATATGCATACTAAGCACACACAAGAGAGACAAATTGGGCGTGTGACGAATAAACTTCGAAATGCCGTGATAAGTGAGAATGAACGTAAAAAGTGTTTTAAATCTAATGAAATGGATATTATAAGGTATTGAATAGTGTTAATATAAAACCAGTAAGTAGTCCTAGCAAGACTTAAACACTTGAATGAACTTCGAATATGAAATATAGTGAGCTATAAGTCGAAAGTTAACACAATAAAATTGAACATTGTGTATTGATAATAGGAAGGTTTTTAGATGTAGAGTAAAGTTTATATTACAAATACTACGCATTTCTATGTGGCTAATAGTTAATGTAAATGATTATATAATTGTGTAGGGCATGTGAAGTGCAGATAGCTATAGGTTGTTAAACTATTATTGGTAAACAACGATCAAGGCAAGTCTTTCAGTTCCTATTTGCTATGTGAACTTGGTGATTAACTGTTTTAAATCTTTATTGCAAAGAGCATGATGTGTTATATATATGTTGAATGTATGAAAAGTTAAAGTCAACTTATGACTACGTTGATTGAGTAAAGCATGCTGATTGAGTAAGGAACTCAATCTTTATACTTGTTATATGAACTGTAACATGTATGTTATGTTAGTCTAATTTTTATGAGATATTTGATGAGCATATTATTATGTACTACGTGATGCATGAAAACTGTTAAATTTTGCTGGGCTGTCGAGCTAAACCTTGCAAATAACCATTTTTGCAGATTAAGGATTGAAGGTAACACTATGTGCTACTTGAATGACGTGGATAAGAAATAATACACGAAGATTAATATTTTAGCTAAAGTTGTTATTTCTTAATACCATGATTAAGATTCATGAGATGTACTAAATGTTTTATGATGTATAGTTTTATGTTGAGTTGTAAAGCTAAAGTTAGAGTTATCTGATATGTAAAGGTTATCAGATTGATATGTAAAATTTTATATAATAACAGTGATAAAGTGAATCATAAAATAAGATTGATTCAAAGACATGTAGATGACATGTAGATGATAACATATGATGATTCAGGGAATTAAAGTAAAGAGACATAAAAGTTTAAATTAATCCGCATTTTATAAAGTTTAACATCGAATAATGATGTAAAATCAGAAGGTAGATGTGTTATTAATGACCGAAGTTGAGAATTATATTGTATGAATTTTGGGGTCGTTACAACTTAAGCTGCTACTATAAAATTTTCAAACTGTTATCAACTTGTGTGTGGATGTTGCATTTACATTTATACAAATGTGTACGAATGCATTTACTTACTGCACTTAGTGCTTCACACTATATCTTCTTGTGATATTAAAGTGCTTCGCACACATCATTTCCATAACAGTGAGACACGTTGTATATGAATGTTTGTTGTGTGTCCTTCCTTCATAAGGCTATCCTGTCGGTGTTTGATACTTAACTCATAGGGAGACTAATTCCAATGAGTCTCAGGAAAGGAACCACCTAGATTCGCTCCAGTTAAAAAACTGGATTAACTTCCCGTCAAGTAAATTATGATGATCTGGGAACCTTCATGCCAAAATGCCACGAGAGTAACCTAGGATAGGTCAGCCTCTGATAAACCAAACGTGGAGGGAAGTTTCTTCATACTTTCGCATTTCAATTACTTGTAATTTCATTCCATGGCAATCTCACTGTAATGGGAAATATGAGGAAATATGTGTACATGCATAATTTATAAAAATGACATGTTATCCTGTATTATAAACAACAAACATCCATTTTGCAGGATAATACTTATAAAACGGACCCATCACATAGCATGTAACATTTATAAATTCCCTAAGACTAAACTACATAAGTTTTTTGTAGGGAAATAATTGGGCCTATTACCCGCTCAAAGTAAAAAAAGGCAACAAGCCTACAACCAATTATGTCTTCATCTAATCAAGCTAATCCTGCTCCCGTCTCTCATGAGGAGTTTGATGGATTAAGCAAACAAATTACAGATTTGGTTATTCTTCTTAAAGAACTACACTAGTTTACTCAGGGTCTACGAATACCCATACATACAGAATCCTCTGTACAAGGAGGAATTCAAGGTTCTGACCAAGCAATTACAATACCTGAGCTTCAGTTGGATAAGTCCAACAAAATCCCTAAAATTACAAATCTCAAAGAAGATCCAGACACCGGTGATATCAGGAAGAAAGTCCTTCAAATGGAAGAGACCATTTAGTCTATTAAAGGGATTGAAGCACACGAGAGTGTTTCATATGTTGACCTTTGTATATTCCCTGATGTTCATTATCCAGAGAAGTTCAAGACTCCTGACTTTGAAAAGTATGATGGGTTGGGAGATCCTTACACATATTTAAAGGTATTCATTGGAGAACTCGGATCTTATGCCGAGGATGAGAAGCTCAGAATGCAGTTGTTCCAGAAAAGTCTGACTGGAGAAGCCCGATCGTGGTATACCATATTAGACAACTCCAAGATTCATAATTGGGAAGAGCTGGCTCATGCCTTCCTTAGTCAGTACAGTTTCTAGTCTCAGATGGTTCCTGACTAGTACCAAATTACTAAGGTCAAGAAACAAGCCAATGAGTCTTTCTGAGAGCATGCTCAAAGGTGGAGGTGCCTGACTGATCAAGTTATTCCCTCTATGACTGAGTCAAAAATGGTTATGACCTTCATAGACATACAAGAAGCTCCCTTCCATGAGAGAGTCTTAGCTGGCATTGGCAAGCCATTTTCTGAAATGATCAAACATAAAGAGATTGTTGAGATGGGATTGAAGTCAGGAAAGATCTAAGACCTAGCCACTCTAAAAGCTGTTCCTGAGCACATCCAGTCTGGAAGTTATGGAAACAACCCCATGAGAGTCCATAAGAAGAAAGAGGAGGATGTTTCCTTGATACTAAAAGGTCAGAAAGGCAATCCGAACATGCCTATCCAAAAGAGAAACTACTCCCCCTTTCAAGCACAATCTTCCAACCCAACATTGACAAAGGGTGGAGAAGTCTGACGCAATCGAGTGTTCACACCCCTAGGGGACTCACTCGGGAACATTCTCAATCTTCTGACTACTCGGAAGAAAATTACTCATCTTCTTCCACCAGCCAACCCTAATGGGAAGGGTTTCAATGCTACCTAGAAGTGTGCCTATCATACTGGAGTGCCAGGACATGATACTCAGGATTGCTGGGCCTTGAAACACAAGATATAGGACGTAATTGATAATGGTGAGATCGTGGTAACTAAACCCGACCAACCTCATGTGTGACGCCCCCAAATTCGGGTATTTGAAACCCGAATTCAGTGCTTCACGATACCATCTCTATAACCGGAATAATACTAATAATAATAACAATTCTCTTTCAAATCTTTAAAACTACGTACCGACTATAAATAAGTTTTAGGGGACATACTATGAACATTGTTTTCATTTTCAAAAAGGTTAAATAGAACTTCATCTATAAACCGTCATAACTTACGGGCACGGAGGGTGATCAGCCCGTTGTACCCTGTATTGATCAATACTACATTGCTAGAACGATATTATCGTTCATCCTTTTCCGCCAGTAGTAAGATAAAAAATTTTCCCATGTTCGGGATGTTCATACTTGTCAGGGTTCCAAACAAAAGGTTTTATCTTATCCAACAATAATCTATAATTCAACATATATGTATATATCAAAGGTGTATCAACATGTGTTTAAATACAATGATTATCCAAGTGGGGACACTTGTATAATCATTTATAGAAATTAATGAAACGTAATAAATATCCGAATTACCATATACTAACATGTTGATAATCAATGGGCGATATAATATAGGTTTAACAATGCATAAATAATAATATAATTCTGAATAATTCTTACTCATGTCCATTGCATAAAGGAAATGCAAAGGTAGGATACTTGCCTGATGTGTTGCTTACAATACGCAACTTAGTTTTATCTTTTATGTAACCACCTATCATTAATCAGATCATTTGTTCGATTAGAACAATATACTATAACACATAGTACTGCATCTCGCGATCGACATAACCTAATCACGTTGTTACACATATACGTAAGATCATTGCATCAAAAAACAAACAATGCTTGCCATTAAAAATATCTAAGTCTAGAACAATTTCGAAACTATGCATGCGATTGTCTTGATAGCTCTATCGGGTAATTAACGAGTCTAAGGCTCTATTCTATTACTCAATATCTGTAAACATCAGTCATATGACTTAATAAAAAAAAATTAAACATTTATTATACTTTAACATGAATTTCAAACACCTGAATCATTATTAAATATCAAACTGTTTCTATTATCATTAATACTTCATTAATATTGAACCATAAATGAAATCATTGTCAAAATATCAAAGTTTATTTATAAAACTCAAAATATTTTAAAGTATTAATATTACCCTTAAATGATTTTAAAACATTTAAAATCATTTATAAATAATTACCATTAATATTCAAATATTAATGTACTAATTATCCAAATATTAAAAGTCATTAATTATAACTTAAAGTATTTTTAATTCATTTATATCCTTTTTAAATAATTTTAAATCAATAAACCATTTTAAACTATTTAATTATTAAATAAATTTAATATCATTAATACTATCATTAATATTAATTTATTAATGAAATTATCCTTTAAATATTAAAAGTTATGTTTTATAACTTAAAATATTTTTACACACTTTATTTTCATTTAAAATGATTTCTTTTAATATAATAAAATCATTTGTAAACTAAATTATTTAATATAAATATTAAATAACTCTAATATCATTAATAATAATTAATTAATGAAATTCAACACAAAATATTAAAAGTCATAGAAAATAACTTAGAATATTTTCTTATACCATAATATAATTTTAAATGATTTTTCATGTATTAAAATCCTTTTTAAACAATTAATTTAATATTATAATTAAATAAATTAAATACTTTTAATATTCCAAAAATATTAAATATTTATGAAATAATTAAAATAAAATTTTCGGACTTTAAAATAATTTTTAATAATTTATTTTGAAATTTTCAGAATTTAAAACTAATTAATACTAATTATCTAATAAAAATAATTAATTTTATCTAAAATTGTCGCTAAAGACCACCTATAGCGACAGAACCGTCGCTATAGGTGTTCTTCATATAAACCCAGAACACCTTGTCAGTTACCGAGCATGCATGTTTGACCAAGTGTAAATCAGTGTGTGTAGGGCTTCCGGACAATCTATGAATTAGCTCTTGTAGTACTAATGCACCTCTACAATACCTAACATCAACCATGGAAATCAGGTATAAAACAAACAATATCTAAGCTCTCAAAGAAGCTGTCAGACCTGTCTTCATTTTCTGGGTTACCCAGAAAGTGAAGAACAGTTCGACCTGCTCACTTTGGGCATTCAATACACGATCCTCGTGAACTGTTGTGGTGATATATGACCTCTAGATTCTAGACCACATGTAACACTACAAATCCATTACAAAACATAAGTAAAACATCAACCGAATATCAAAATTTGGACCGGTCAAACCTTGTCAGAAGCCACTTATATGAACATTCTGGGTTGCCCAGAAAGTTCATCCGTGAGCTTCTTGCTTGGTTTGACCAACTCCCAGTTCCAGTATGATTGTCATATAAGAGATCTAAAAGCTTCAACATGTAGTACTTTCATCATACTATAACCTTGATATAACAAACAACACTAAAACAACCACAGAAGCAAGATCTAGTTAGTTTAATACGTTGTCAGGCCGTTCTGGGCAGTTTCTGGGTTACCCAGAAACGCCCGGTCATGGCCGGTCAACGGCTTTTGACCTTGAATCTCTTGCAACCTGTTTAAGATATGAACCTGATTCTTGTTCCAGGTTAGAGATCACATATCATACTACAACTACAAACTTAAAAACATTAAAAATCATAAATGACCAAAGATCTGTGGCCACTGACATTTGTTGTCAGACCACAATTAACAAAATTTCCAGATTTGTAGATCTTCAAATCCGAGCTTTTAAATGTTATGGATTCAACATTTATCAACCCAGATTATCACTAGACACTATAACCAACATATTCTAACATTCAAACATAACATTAACATAAGATCATGGACAGAAATCGTGCTAGGGTTTTATATCTTTAAACTTTGATTTCTTGATCCTAGCTTCTTATTTGTTTATGGAAATGGTGGGGATTGGTTTAGGGATTGATAAGCTAATAATTTCGTTGGTTTGCTGAGAGAAAAGTCTAGGTTGAGTGTTGATACAAAATGAGCTAGCAATGCCTTATTTCTCTCTCTTTAATCAATTTATAAAAGTGGCAATGTATGTGGGATTTAGCTATTAACCTCCATACTCATGTTGTCCATTGAATATAATTCCTTATCTTGTCCCTAAGCATGCTTAATCAGATTTCCCACAAATGATAGGTTGACA
Source organism: Panax ginseng (assembly GCA_020205605.1). Lineage (NCBI taxonomy): Eukaryota > Viridiplantae > Streptophyta > Magnoliopsida > Apiales > Araliaceae > Panax > Panax ginseng. Next base: position 77,260,322 of record CM035129.1, read on the forward strand.
ACAATGTACTTTTTGTACTAAATTAAATAAAGTAATGTTACTAACTATATAAGGAAACTTGATTAGCAAAATTTGTTACCTTAAAAGGTAAATTCTGGCCAGCCATGCTTATAGCCTCTAATTCTTCACTTAGCTATTATTTAATGCATAATTAGATAATTCAAAGGTCTAAAATACCCCTGACCAAGTGGCTATGATTTGGGCTTGAATTGATTTCTTTTTGGGCTTCTTCCATAATTGGTTTGGGCCATTTAATAATCCTAGCCCAATAATTATTCATTTATGTTACCCAAGTTAGGGTTTAAAATAAATATAATTAGTGTACCCAATTTATAATTAGGTTTTTCTTATTTTGATTAGGGTTTTAAGATAATAATTATACTTATCCTTGCTAACTTAGCAATTAGGGTTTATACATAATAATTAGGGTTTCAAGAATTTAACAAGTACAAATGTTAATTAGGGTTAATCATAACACAGTTATATAATAGACATGAACCCACCACCAAGTTTCAGATTAGGGTTTCCTACAACAACCTAGGGTTTGACATAATATACCATAAAAAAAATTATATGCAAAGTTTGTAATTCATTTGTATAGAAAATATTGGGTTATTACATTCACCCCCCTTATAAAGATTCCGTCCCCGGAATCACCGTATTACAACCTACACATACGAGTGTACGTAGCACATATAATCATTACAAGTAGATCTTGATCATAATGATCGTACAGATCTTTAACCTATTCACGCAAAGCTTTTCTATCTGATTAAACTGAAATTTGATTTCTAAAAGAACTCAATTTCCTTCTTCAAACTTCTTTATAAATTTATTATATGTATAAGAAAATCATATATAAGAAAATAAAACTTGGTTAGAATAATACCTGGAATTGCATTGTCAGCTGTTACGGTATCCTGGACCGTCATGTAATAGACATGAACTAGGGTTAACAAGTACAAATGTTAATTAGGGTTAATCATAACACAGTTATATAATAGACATGAACTCACCACCAAGTTTCAGATTAGGGTTTCCTGCAGCAACCTAGGGTTTGACATAATATACCATAAAAAAAAAATTATATGCAAAATTTCTAATTTATTTGTATAGAAAATATTGGGTTATTACATCATGTGCAAGACAACCCACTTCTTCAACACAAAGAAGAAGAGGTTAACATGATTAATTGGAGCAATGGACATAGTTCCAATTATGGCGGCGAATCCTCCCAAACTAGCAAGGATGGTGATGATAAAGGGGATTATACGCAGTTCCTGTTTATGATGTAACGAAAAATAAAGGCTCTTTGTAAAAAAGTTGAGCAATTGGCAGAACTAGTGATCCATCAGCACCAAGTCACACGCCAATTAGTCAGCCATGAGTATGCTAGTATCCTTCCTTTTGTTATGAATACTCCATCATCGTTTCCAGAAAATGAAACACTGGAAGATAGAATTACAAAAAGAGCAAGTGCAAAGGCTCGTCGGGATTTTGCCAATAATAGGGAATTTACATACCTTGGCCAACCGATGGAGGAGATATTTCAGATGTTGATCAATGAAGGAATAATCACAGCTCTGTTACCTCCAATTAATCCTCATTCCAGATGGTTCATTCTAATAGAGTATGTAAGTATCACTCTCATTCTCGCATACACAACACAGAAGAATGCTGGGCATTCCTCCACCGTATTAAGAATTTAATTGACAGTGGTGTCCTGTAGTTGGCAGACGATGACACTGTGCTCCTTGAGAGTGGGAACACAATTCCTACAAGATGGAAGGAAGTCGTAGCAGTTATATCCGCTGAGGATGATTTGGCTGCCAGACCACTCACAATACAAGCAATTCAACTCAAAGGTACTGACAATCCTTTAAAAGTGGCCAATTACATTGCTATCTAGGCCACAGTATCCTATTGTCAGCCTATAAAAGTACCACAGAATTATGGACAGGCTAAAGGATCCACATCCCACATAAATGCTACAGTGTTGACAGAGAATCCACTTTATCTTCCCCACCAAGTGATGAAGCCTACCATCAAATCAAAGGGTAAAGTTTCCATGGAGAAAATTAAAGAGTTCCTTCGTACTATGGGCCATAACGAAGCCAATGTAATTTTAAGCTTGAAAGACAATAATTTACAATAGACAATAATTTAAACTAATCTAAGCATGGTCTCTTTCTATTACAAAAGTCATTTTGACTTAATGCAATTATACAGAATGAAGACAATAATAAAATATCTCTTCAACTTTCTCTTCATCGCTAGAATTTTCTGAAGATTCTTCCTTAGCTATAATTTTTCAAAGATAATTGCAAGAATGAGCATAAGAATGCCTAACAAGTCTACGAGATATATATATATAAGAAGAGAATCACCTTTTCAAGATATATATTTAGAATAAGTTGACATTGTAAAGACCCCAAAATTCGTACAATTTAATTCTCGACTTCGGTTATGCCTTAAAAATAGCCCGTCGGGGCGGGCATAGCTGCTGCGAACTCGAATTTTGTTCTCTGTTATGAACTATCATGCCAAATATTCCTTCTAACCATCATAATTTGAGTTATACATGTCTAAATTAGTCCGTTTTTGATTCTATGGATTCGTAATTCATAAAACTACAACATACTAGAATTCTAACAATTTATAAAAACATTAACCAACCTAAAATTGACCCAAAACATATGTTCATATTCTATTTTCATGTTTTAAACATATTTAGCGAATTCATTCACTACGAATTCATTTTACTTCCGTTTTTGTTCATTCCAATTGGGTTGTTTTCGTTTTTCCATGTACTATCAGAATACATCATCAATTTAAGGTTTTCATCATGATTTCATAACTAAACTTTGACTCCAACTAAGCCATAACATACATATTTCTTTAAGAACACAAGTTATTCATCCTTAGCTAGTTTCATGAATTCAATTACCTAAAAAAATTACTTATAGATGATGTATAACAGATTATATATACCCATAAACATATACAAACTACACTTCAACAAATTCAACCACCAAAAACCTAATTGCAAAGACTTTAGAAAACAAAAATCAAAAACTAGAGACTTAGGAATTTACCTTTGATTCTTCTAAACTCTTGTTAGATAATTGAAAATCCTTATTTAATCATCTTTTTCCTCTTGATTCTTAGAGTGTCTCTTTCCTCTTCTCAATTTCTCTCTAAGCTCTATCTTTCTCTCTGTGTTTTCTCTTAGGCTTAGTAACTAGAATGCGTAAAAAGAAATACGCACACTAATTGGGATATCAGTTACCCCTTAACGTATATGTTATAATTATATTATATTTATTATTTTAATTTATTTTATTTATATTAATTAAAATTCAAGAATTAAAAACCCAAAAGCCATACGGCTTTGTTTGGCAAAACTAAATTAAACTCCTTTAATTTATTTTAGTAAACAATTTAGTTTATAATTTATAATCAAATATTATTTATTTGGATCTCCATATCCAACATTAATCAAATAAATCAATCACATACTATATTTTAAATAAATATTCAACTTTAACAAATATAACAAATTATAATTTCATTATAATTTTATTTAATAACTTAATATACCACCTTAAATTATTAAATTAAAACAACAATATAACATCTCATGTTATATTACAACTCTCTAAATTATAAATTAATTTAATTTAGAATATTATCTAATGAATTTAGATTCATAAATATTTACTAGCAACCATTACATCAATAAAATATTTATCTCATCAATTTCAACAATAAACACATCAAATAAATATTTATATTTTAATAAATATTTAATATTATAATTTGAAATTCCGGATCGTTACATCCTTCACTCCTTACAAGGATTCTATCCCCAGAATCACAACTCAAATAATCAAATCGTCACATTCTTCACTATTTTATCTTAATTAAGTTAATTTCTATAACTCACGGATTATTTACTTGCTAATAAATAATCCAATAAAAATCTACTAAACAACAAACACATCAATTAAAAATATTTATTTAATTCAATAAATATTTGAAATTATAAATAAAATTCTGGATTGTTACATTCTTCCCACCTTATAAGGATTCCGTCCTCGGAATCACCGAAACCCCACCTTCCTCAGGTTTCTTACCAAATCTCTTCGTTGAATAACTTCAACACATTACCTTAATATAGGTTTTATATTTCCTACTCCCACCATTCTTCATAATAAATTCTTGTAAGTTTTATTTCATAACCTTTACTTAGACTCAATTATATTTGAGTATTACATATTCTTTAACCCGTTCATTTCCTTCTCCAAGGATCGTTATCATGAACACTCGGGATATTGCATTCACCCATTCTTCTAAGAATTTCGTCCTCAAAATTTTATTTATTACTCTTCATTCATTCAATCTATCAAAATAGATTTTATGTTATTACTTTATTCATTCATTCCATTTATCAAAATAGATTTTATGTTGATATCTATTTATTCATTAGGTTCTGTAACCAAATTCTTTCTCTAAGGATCTTTCTAAGATCATCATATTCCTCACCTCTTCCTCTTCTAAGAGTTTCACATTTTTCCTCTTTCTGGAGTTTCAATTTCTTCTTAAAATTATTATGTTTTGCTTTATTTTCTCATCCTTTCCACTTTCACCTTTCAGAATAACAAGAATCTTCCACAATTGCTCAATAATTGGGAAGCGATATGAACAACAGGAATTTAAAAGATTCCAAATCATGCTGAGGGTCATAAGACCTTGAACTCCGTCCATGGTTATAAGTACTCTTCCAACTTAAACCTTAACAGTCATTAGACTATAAGGACTCCCGTACTTAGGGTGTTAAGCCCTTCGTACGATGTATTATGCACAAACATTTCAACGATATGCGTATGTCCATAGTTATAAGTAATCTTTCAATTTAAACTTTAACAGTCATAAGACTATAGGGACCCCTCGTACTAAGGGTGATCAGCCCTTCGTACAATGGATACATCTAAACACCTCCGCGTAATCCCCTATAAAAGGGTTGTTCATCTCAGCTTTTCAACATCCGAATCCGCACCAAAACAATTTGGTTTGGCATAACTTTTGAAGAAACACTTGAATTTCATGAACATCTTTCAATATTCGTCTAGCTGAATCAAATAGCATAGACTTCTACAACAATTCGAACATCTATCGAAATATACATATACATATATATATATATATATATATATATTCATATCTTAAAGAAATCTCAAAAATATTTTTATGACGTCATGATACCGCACTGTATTTACAGTCCGTTGAGGATTTCGTCATTTGGTGATTTTATCATACTACATCATACCATAGTGGGTTGACGATCCTTAGATCACATCCAACACTAAGTAATATTGCATTGATGACTCCATCGTTTTTATCATCTCTGCACCAGGTTCCATGATTCATTGATGATATAAAAATACATTTACATATATTTCAAATCATTTTTGTCTAGCTGAAGTAATTAGCATAGACATACGAATAACGATATTATTTTTAAAACTCATTGGTTTCATCATTTGATCCAAAAAAATTTTCAAGAAAATAGAAGTGCAAACATCAACACGAAGTCAATAAATTTTGAAACTCTAGCATAGCTAGTAGATTTAGAATATCCAGGTATCCATCAACTTCAATCATTACTCCATTACTTCATTACTTAACCATTCTATCAATCTTCAACTTCATCAATGCTCTCTATACTATAACCATTTTCTGCCCAATATAATACATCAAACTTACCACACATTGGAAGTTTAGGAACTTGCCACAATAATATGAGTTTAAGAACTTATCCTAGTCAGACCATAGGCGTCCATTCGCTGAGGGGTTCAAAACATACCATATTATTGTGAGTCACAAACTTACCATATGCATTAGTTTTAAGAACCGCACCTAATCCTAATAATATCTGACTAATCTTAATACTTTCTAACTATCAAATATACACATGAGAAAAGAATCACCTTTTCGCCACATATATATTAATAGCACGACGCCAATTCCAATGATTATCAATGTGATAAACTGAGTGCAAGCACAAAACCCTCGCCCATACAAAGATTTGTACAACTCAGCCATCACATAAGTCCTCAATTGAAATCCCACCTAACTCTATCTTACTTATAATTTGCTCTTTGCTCAATACGAATTTCTCGTATCACTTTATCTATAACTCCTCGTGAGTTTATCTCGTACTATATCATAGTACATTAACTTCATAGCATCAAGCTATAATTATTCAAACATTACAGACCATCTTTCTTTTATAACTTAAATGGATCATGTCGTGATCTTATTCTATAATCATCTCCCTTAAAATTCTTTTCTTAACTCGTGATCGTTTTATTTTAAGATCCTCTTTCTTTCCTTTTTCATCATTTAACATTTCATTTATGCTTTTAATCTCACAGGCTTTGTCTATTCATCATTATTCGTTATCTTGGCTATTGGAGTTAGGCAACTCCCATTTCTTATCTTTATATGTCTTCAAGATTCTTCTTTGGATTTTCTTATTTATATAACAATTCTTACTTTAAGAATTTTCTAGCTTCATTTACATTGCTCAACATTTCATTTGAGTTCCACATTTTCATCATACGTATCCACTTTCTATACCTGGTACACATCGAGTCTCTAACAGCTTCAATATGGTATGCTGAGTGGTTTCCCACAAACAACCAACAAACTAGGTTCCGAGTTGCTAGTTCATATATACATCCGCTCTATGAAGGAATTGTTTAGCCCAGATACCACACATCAACTATTAAAGAGTATAATTGTACCATACTTAAATATAACTTTTTGATTCTTATTTCTTTATCATTCTCTTCTTATAGACATTGTCTATTTATTATCACCTTACATCCTTATTATTGGAGTTAGGTAACCCCATATTCATACTCCTTATAACTTTGCGAGATTCTTCTCTGACTCCTTTCACGCATGTTTTAATCCCTTCTATATAAATTTTTTTAAATTATTTCTTATTGTTCAAACTCTATTTGAGCTTATTCTTTCATTATCTGCACCTCTCTTCTCTAAGGTTATAGTGTACGGTACTCCTACCTAAGGTTTATAACCTACAGCTTTGATACCAACTTTAACGACCCCAAAATTCATACAATTTAATTCTCGACTTCGGTCGTTAATAATACATTCAACCTCTAATTTTACATCATTAAATGATAATACAACCTTTGAAATTTGTGGAATAAATAAAATTTTCTATTACAAACTATCCTCATTCCCAAAACCTTCAACCTTTACATCTAAATATCTCAGAATCATTTTAATACTACAATAGTTTACATCGCAAAACGATATTACAATTCGACATTAATACATTATTCGGAACCTTAAACATGGTTCAAATGATAATAACACAACTTAAGTGTGTAAATCTTCAAGTATCACATCTGATTCATGTCTTTCAAGTAACACATAACTTTACCTTGAATCTTGAACCTGCAAAAGTGGTTATTTGCAAGGTTGAGCTCGACAACCCAGTAATTCTTACAGTTTTCATGCAACACATAGCATATAATAGCATATTCAGTTCATGCATTTATAATCAATTAATATTTACTATGCATATTACTTCTCATATAACAGGCATAGAGATTTACTTCACAGGCATATCATCAAATATCAACTTTCAATTTCATATATATCTCATATGCATTTCATATATATACATCAACATTCTCATAGCATAATATAATTTAACTAACAGTTATCAAATTCATATATCAAATAGGAACTGAAAGACTTGCCTGATTTGTAGTTTATCAACTACAACTTAACTGCGTATCGCTAATTTCACTTCGTGTATCCCTACACAATTATATAATCATGGATTCATATCCATCAGTAACATATTTCATGCACTTTTAATATAAGAACAATGTTACATTGTTTCCTAACTAGGATTGTAAAACGTTAATTTCACTTTCTCATCATACTCTTAGAATAGCTAGATATGTATAATTATACCTTAACCATCCATACTTGACATCAAATAGCTTGTGGTCTATTTTCAAGTTCACATTCATCACACACTTGACTCGCTATATGTTCGACACATATTTAAAGTTTATAGATACGTGATCTACGCCGTTCATATTCAAACTACTTAGTTCCATAATAATTTATTTTAATCAATAAAGCTTAACAACTTTCTTTAACAAGATTCATTGATATAATATTTTAAACCATATATTGGTACTAATAAGCATCCACTAGTATGCTTCACAAAGACATAGCATAGTTCATTATTTGAAGACTTATTTTAAACCACACTTAAAAGGTCCAATTCATGCTTAGCTAGATGATGAACATATTCATCATGTCTAGGGGCATAAGGCGTTTAAGTTCACTTTTAAAAGTCATTCTAGGCAAAGTTAAAGAAACTACGTACAACTTTTAATCTCATTTCATAGCTAACTAGGCCATGTATATATGTTATCATGTTTAGAACTTTAAGTCCACAAGTTACTTTAAGTTCGTCAATGTTTGTTTTCAAAATCATTAGTTATCTTCGAAAAATAACCATCTAGGCAACTCATAGTATACAAAAGGTACTCAAGGCCATGTGTCATACCTATTTATATGCATGACTAAACCCTTTACATATGCTACAAATATCAGAATTCAAAAGACTCAAAGTTCGTCTAAACTTGTTTTTAAAATCTAAAGTTTCTTTAAAAAAACATATTCAATCATGCTAAGGCAATTCCTTATAAGTAAGTTAATCTTATATGTCATGTATATTATCATGCATTTTCATGTTATATCACTTAGAATAACATATTCCATCGTCGGGAGCACTATACTTGCGTATGTGCTCGATCGACGCCCTCCGATCGCCTCCGAATACGTAACAGTCACAAAGATGACTATTTTGACCCTTTCTAAAGACCTCAAATTGAAACACTTAAAGAACAAAAGTTGTAGTTTTATTCGTCCTCGTTCCGGATCATCTTGAATCACCTCAATCGGAGTTCGTATGAAAACGTTATGGTTGTTTTACCAAAATAGGTCAAATCAGCCATTGCAGAACACACACACCCCGTCGAGGCAGGGGTTATGCCTTAAAAATAGCCCGCTGGGGCGGGCATAGCTTCTGCGAACTCGAATTTTCTTCTCTGTTATGAACTATCATGCCAAATATTCCTTCTAACCTTCATAATTTGAGTTATACATGTCTAAATTAGTCTATTTTCGATTCTATGGATTCATAATTCATAAAAATACAACATACTAGAATTCTAACAATTTATAAAAACATTAACAACCCTAAAATTAACCAAAATATATGTTCATACTCTATTTTCATGTTTTAAACATATTTAGCGAATTCATTCACTACGAATTCGTTTTACATCCGTTTTTGTTCATTCTAATTGGGTTGTTTTCGTTTTTCCAAGTACTATCAGAATACATCATCAATTTAAGGTTTTCATCATGATTTCATAACTAAACTTTGACTCCAACTAAGCCATAACATACATATTTCATTAAGAACACAAGTTCTTCATCCTTAGCTAGTTTCATGAATTCAATTACCTAAAAAAAATTGCTTATAGATGATATATAACATATTATATATACCCATAAACATATACAAACTATACTTCAACTAATTCAACCACCAAAAACCTAATTACAAAGACTTTAGAAAACAAAAATCAAAAACTGAAAACTTAGGAATTTACCTTTGATTCTTCTAAACTCTTGTTTGATAATTGGAAATCCCTTTTTAATCATCTTTTTCCTGTTGATTCTTAGAGTGCCTCTTCCCTCTTCTCAATTTCTCTCTAAGCTCCATCTTTCTCTCTGTGTTTTCTCTTAGGCTTAGCAACTAGAATGCGTAAAAAGAAATACGCACACTAATTGGGATATCAATTACCCCTTAACGTATATGTTATAATTATATTATATTTATTATTTTAATTTATTTTATTTATATTAATTAAAATTCAAGAATTAAAAACCCAAAAGCCATATGGCTTTGTTTGGCAAAACCCTTTAAATTTTAAAGAATTAATATATTTAAGCCTTGTTTGGCAAAACTAAATTAAACTCCTTTAATTTATTTTAGTAAACAATTTAGTTTATAATTTATAATCAAATATTATTTATTTGGATCTCCATATCCAACATTAATCAAATAAATCAATCACATACTATATTTTAAATAAATATTCCACTTTAACAAATATCAAAAATTATATTTTCATTATAATTTTATTTAATAACTTAATATACCACCTTAAATTATTAAATTAAAACAACAATATAACATCTCATGTTATATTATAACTCTCTAAATTATAAATTAATTTAATTTAGAATATTATCTAATGAATTTAGATTCATAAATATTTACTAGCAACCATTACATCAATAAAATATTTATCTCATCAATTTCAACAATAAACACATCAAATAAATATTTATATTTTAATAAATATTTAATATTACAATTTGAAATTCCGGATAGTTACAGACACAAAACTTCAACGATTATCAATATAGTAGAGTGAGTGGTTCCTAACCCGTAAAGTAATGAATTTGTTCCCCGTCTTATCAATACTTCTACCAATGTCCAAATAATTATGCATTGTTCTTTCTGACAATCTCACTTAATGCTCAACATTGGTACCTACAGTATTGTTCGATCGGTTTACTAACACATCTTAAACTCCTGCCCATACAAGAGTGTTTTTTATCTTAGATACTAACACGATTTTAAATTAAAATTCAACAATTACTATCACGTTGCGAAAGACAAATAACAAGCATGTTAATGCACGGGGTGCAAAAGAAACAATACTTGTATAACAGTAAACTGCATAAATAAGACACGTTATGGCACGAAGTACATTTCAACAAATAAATAGACTTGCTTGATTCACCTCTATCGTTTACGTTAATTTTGTGTCCCTCAATCCATCTATACAATTATAAGTTCAAGTAAACTAATTAACTGTTAGACGATTAAATATTTTAAATTTTATTTCGGGTATTATAACCACTTATAAATAAGACTCCTTGTACTATACATGAAATAATTTTAGCATTATAATTGCTTATAAGATGAATATTCATCAACTATATTTAAAATAAATTAAGCATTATAACTGCTTGTAAAATGAATATTCATTTACTATATTTGAAATAAATCGAGCATTATAACTGCTTATAAAATGAAAATTCAACTATTATATTTGAGATAATTTCAGCATTACAACAACTTATAAAAGTATATTTTCTTCTTTATAAGAGAAATAATTGGACATTATAACTACTTATAAATAGGACTTTTGTATTATATACTTAAAATAATTTGGACATTATAACTGCTTGTAAAAGTATATTCTTACTAAATATATAAAGAAAGAATGAAAATAATAACCACTAAAGTAATACCTCTTGTAGTTGCTAGCTTTACTTCCAATCGCGTAGCGCTTCGATTCTTTGAAAGTAATTATTTTATCTCACAATATCTCTCATAATATAAATATAGAGTATTTTTTTTCTTGAATTCCTTGTGAATTGGTAGGAAATGAATGAACTTAGCTTACTATTTATAGAAAAATATATTTTCACTAATTGCACGTTAGGGGCTTGGCTTATTAAAGTTTGCACCCGGCTTATTACTCTTTGGCACCTAGGTTAATTTTAATTTAGTACCTAGGTTAATTACGCTATTTACACTTTGCACCCGTCTTATTACACTTTAGTTAATTACAATTTAGTACCTAACGTGTGCCAGCGTGTGCCAGGCGTAAGCACGACAAACCATCTTGTCAGTATAAGCACAACAAAGCATTTTGTTAGTGTAAGCACGATAAAGCAGCTTGTCAAAACAAATATACTGAAAAGTCCATATACAAAAGAAAAATTTTAAGCACAACATGTCAAGCACGACGTTTTTCGGAGAAAAATGTTTATTGGACAATACGACTTTTCACGAACCAGTAGATCTTGAAACAGAAATTCAATAAGACGTACAGATCTCTCAAAAGAACTTAGTGTCAAAACTTAACTCATATCCTTCTTCACGTGAATAGTGTTTTTACGCAAAATTTCTCAGAAAATTTTTATTTTCGTCTTCAAAATTCTTAATCATTTATTCTAGTATGTAACAAAAATACTACAATATTATCACCATCCTAGGTCATAAAATGACATTTAAACACATAAATTTAAATAATATTCAAAAACTTAATTTTTAAACTAAGTAAATTTCTCGGTCGTTACAGATAATCAACTTGAACCATTGTAATCAAAACAATAACAAGTTCAAGATTAGGAAACTTTCTCAATGAAAAGTAGGGTTTAAAAATTTGAGTAATAATAAACAAGATAGGGATAAAGAACTTTCCTAGTGCTTAATATATTAAATTATAACTCACGTTCATCAAATACCATGCATATACCGTTAGAATCGTAACACCGATTAGTTACACTAAAATTAACCCTATAGGTTTAATTCTCATTTTAATTCAACTTGTTAACATAGTTCATCTTGGTATTTTAATTCATGCTCTAGCAATTAACACCATTCACCAATCTAAAATCACAAGTCTAGTATAGCAAGACAACTCTTAAACCACATCTCAAGACTTGAACAAATAACAAGTTAAATTTTTTCCTAACTTATTAACTTTAAAATTTTAAATCATCAAACACATGCTTACAATCTGTTATAAAATATTATTACAGGTTTAACACGTTGTCAAGAACATTAGACTAGGTTAAACCAAAACATCATGGACTGAATTATAAAAAACTATTTCGCTCAGGAGGAGAGGCGTGGCACTACTCAAGCCGTGGCAACCGACGCTTACTCCTGTAAAACTCAAGAGGGCGATTCACACTATTTTCGCCTTTGATACCAAAGACAACAAATACGCAGACGCAGAACGGTAAAACTTACAGACTACTTCCCTGCTTCATAGTTCAACCTAAACATCCTAATTTCTCCTAATTAAGCAGAAATTCAATAAACCCAGAAGCTATAAACTTATTAACAACATCACCAAACATGCATATTATACTTCTAACAATATATATAGCATCCCTAAATATAGGTACTAATCACCACGAACCTGGTACACTAATTGTGACAACCCGAGAATTTAGACAATTTTATAAAATCTTAAAAGATTGAATAGAGGTTAAATAATAGACCTAGACAGAAAATAATTGTATGTATTTGACATTTTTGGGAATGAATTTTGTGAATTTAAAAACTCTTGGTGAAGGTTTACAGTGTTAAGAATATCTGTGTATGTGGTCATATATGTGTATAGTATGTGGTTAAGGGTCATGGGTTGACCGGATAAATTATATCAGTCACAAACCCTAATAATATACTAAGAGCCTCGACGTTCAGATAGAAAACCATATCGATTGATAAGAAACCCTATTACCGGCTATGGAACCCTAATTTCAGTTTCGGGAGTCCGTAACCCTAATTTGGAATATTAAAACCCTAATTGGGAAGCTTGAAGACAAGCATAAAGTTTCTATGTTATTAATTATAAGTATAATTAGGGATAACACTAATTGATTAATTAGAAAGCCCTAATTTCTAATGTTGGAAACCCTAATGTATAATTAGAGAAGACCTAATTGGTAATTCAGTGATTTAAATGTTAATTAAAAAACATTAATCCTATTTAAAAGCCCTAATGTGATTAGGGAACCTTAATATAATTAGGAGATCCTAATTATAAATTAGAAACCTTAATCTATATTTTAAAACCTAATTAGTAAATACTAGAATGTAAATTTGTGTAACCTTAGGGTTAAACCCTAAGGGTCAAACCCTAAGGATTAAAACCTAATGGTTGTGAGAAGTTACCAAATTGCCATTCACTTTATAAGTCAAATGACCAAACTACCCTTTTAATTACTTTAATAAGGTAGAGTGTAGATCTAACCCTACTTGTGGTTGGTGAACAACCCCAAGCTAGCCATGTGGTCTAGAAAACAACTTTAATCATCAAATACCAGCCATCTTTCATACTACAAATTCATTGAACCTAAGATCAAAGTTAAAAAGTAACCAAAAATTCACTTACTTTACTTCTCAACCTAGCCAAACCTTGTCTCTATATCCCATCCGAAATTTTAGAGTGAGAGTGAGTAATAAGCTAAGCCAATATCATGTGTCAGCTTGCCATGATCAAACATCAAGGATCAGATTCAAAAATTTAGCATTCATAAGGTATAAAACCCTAAATCTTGAAATCCTTAGATTTGATGTTAGATGTTATGATTTCTTGTTTAGAAGTGTGTTATAAGATGTTAATTAGTGATCTGGGTTGTTAAATCCCAAATCCATAACATCAAAGTGCTCGAAATTTGAGTTTTTAGAAATCTGGAAATATGGAAAAATGTGGTTTAACAAATCAATGTCGTAATTCTATAGATCTTTACCTGTTTATAGTTTTGGTTGTTTGAATGTTTTTACTTGTAGTATGTTATTTGGTCTTTGTTCTGCAACTTGAAACAGAGGCATATCATGTCTAGATCATAAATTATAAGTAGTCAAACTGTGCCGACCGATCATGGAGACTGAGTTTCTGGGCAACCCAGAAACCCAAATCTCGTCCGACAACATATTCCGAGCCTTTGATCTTGCAGTATATTAGCGTTTTAGTTATGTTGTTGTTTGATTCTTGTAGTCTGGTATAAGGAGTACATAATTAAGCCTTTAGTTTGCCCATAGAACCAAAGATATTGTTGGTCAAAGTATCGTTGACCATCATGCCAGATGAAGATTTCTGGGAAACCCAGATCTTCAAGAACAGTTGTTGTGGCCTAGTTTGACCGACCAATATCTTACTGTTTTGATGTTGATAAGTTGATCTGGTGATTTGTTGTTGTACCTTGACATTCCTACTATAGATTTTAAGCTTAACATCACATGAAACATTACTGGAACATGTATAAAATTTAGCCACAAGGTGGTCACTCGAAACTGATTGGGAATCTGGAAAACCCATAAAACCCAGATGAGGCCTGACAAGATCTTTGAGAGCCCAGATCTCTCTGATTAGATATAAGATGGCCATGTTGTTTGTTTAGGGTTGTAGTATTGCATCAATACTATAATCTGAAAACTTAATCAAACCCAGATACCTCTGTATCTATGAATTATAGTTGGTCAAACAACCCACCCTGTTAACTGACACGAGTTTCTGGGTTCGTCATGAACATGCTCAAGAACACCTATAGCGACAGTTTATTTCCAAAATTAAATTATTATTTTTAATAAATAATTAGTATTAAATGGTTTTTAATTATTAAAATAAATAATAAATTCTTAAAATTATTTTAAAGCTTGAAAATTATTTTATTTTATTATTTTGGGTATATTTCATAAATATTTTATATTTTTGGAATATAAAGGGGCATTTAATTTATTTAATTATAATATTAAATAAATTAGTTAAAAATGATTTTAATGCTTTAAAAATCATGAAAAATTATATTATGGTATAAGAAAATATTTTAAGTTATTTTTAATGACTTTTAATATTTTGTGTTTGAATTTTATTAATAAATTATTATTAATGGTATTAATTTATTTAATGAATATATTAGATAAATTATGGAAAAATAGAATTAATGATTTAAAATTATATGAAAATAATTTAAGTGTTATAAAAATATTTTATGTTATAAAATTTAACTTTTGATATTTTGCCATGAAAATATTAATATTTTAATATTAATAGTAATTATCTGGATAATGGATTTAAAGGTTTATAAATTATATAAATGAGAAATTAAAGTATTAAAATATACTTTGTGATATTATAAATATATTATAATATTATGTTATGATTCTCATTGATATTTAATATTAAATTAATATTAATGATTAAGGAATTATGTGGTATTTATATTATATAAATACGATATTAATGATTGAAAAAACATGATAAATGATATTAATTATTTGAAAATTATTACAAGCCTATGAAAAACTATTTTGACTGATAAGAAAATTAGCTAAGATATTGTTAAGTGTTTAGGCAGAGTTTAATTAAACTTAAACTCGATTTTTGTACGATTAGGCAATCGAGATGTCGGAATAGTTCCGAACTCAATTCGGACTAGAATAGTTTGACTTGATACTATGTCTTATGTGTTGTATAGACTGATAGGATTATGTGGTAATGTGTTTAGATTATTTTATACTATGATGATATTATTCTAATATTTAGAGATCGGTGTTATCTAAATTAGGTCTTCGGATAAAGCTAAGTTATATTCTGTAACGGTAATCAACGGTACAGGCAAGTTTTTCATAACTCTACTAAGAGTTGTTTCATTCAGATATGCTTATGGTTAATCATTCCTGATTGCCATATAGAATTGTACTTTGTACATATTGTATGTATAAGTCAGGTATGAAAGGCTGATCACCTTCATTACCATTTGGTTCAGATATATTTGTTCATGTTTAATACTTGTTCAGTCAAAAGTTTTTTCGTGCTAATTCACAACTACATTGTTGAATTATAGCCAGCTTATTATTCAGACTTTTTCAATAATGATATATCCTTAAATAAGATTTAAACTTGTTGGGCAACTTTCATGCTCACCCTTGCTATATCATGATAAAACATTGTAGATTAAAGCGAATGCTTCAGATACAAGGAAAGATTAAAGCCATGTTCAGCTTGGGACTATTTGTGCAGCTAGATTTATGAAAGTAATTTATTATAATAACATTGTATGTTAGATAGGATATGGAATTGTGTATAAGTTATGGTTACTCGACCTTGGGGATAGTGCATAATGTTTAATGTATAAACAATTTATGTTTATATCTTCCACAATAGTTATAGAAATAGTGCACTAGATCCGTGGTGATTTAGGACCCGGGGGCGCTACATTTGGTATCATAGCTGTTGGTTATAAACCTAGGGTAGAGTTACCTTAGACTAATAACCGCAGTGATTAGGATAAGATCTAACTCACACAGAGTTAGTTTGTCGATAAGATTCAAAGACGAATCTCGGCGAGTTATGAAGAAACGGAGTTCCCTAACTCTGATAATAAAGTTGAACAGTAATGGTGGATAGATAGAGTCTAAAAGACTAAAAGTACAGTGATAGGAGATCGTAAAACAAAACGATCATAGTATAGAAATGAATCATAATATATACGATGATATCACCCCGTGATCTAATAAGGTGATAGCAGGGATAAGAATCAATCTACTGATTTGAAAGTTTACAGCAAAGATTGTTGTGTATCAATGGTACCACAAATTGGTACAGATTCAGGAAAGGATTATGAATACGAGTTGAATTAAATTCGTATTGAGAAGGGAATTAAGACTAGGTGGGGATTTCAATTGAGAACTCATGATAGCAGCTAAGTTGTATGATTCTTCGTATGGGAGCTGAATTGTACATGGTGTAAAAACCACTTAGTTTCTGGCCCTGATAATCATTGAAATGTTTGAGTCGCGCTATTTGCTATATGCATGTTAAGAGGGTGATTCCTTTCTCATGTGTATAACAGATAGATAGGTTATAAGTAGAGAATATAAGGTTAAGTAGGAGTTCTTAAAACTCATACTTATGTTACGTTCGTGACTTATGGTTATATGAAATGTTTATGAACCCCTCAACGAATGGACGTTAAAGGTCTGACTAGGACAAGTTCGTAAACTCATATGATTGTGGAAAGTTCCTAAACTCATAAGTGTGGTAAGTTTGATTAACTAGGTAGAACTAAGTGTGAGTGGAGTATTGAGGATAATAGGAATAAATAGACTGTTTAAGAAAATGATTATTAGTGGAGATATAAGTTTTCTAAAACTCATAGCTATGCTAGACTTTGAAATTTTGACATCAAGCTAAATATGCATTATGTGATTTTAAAATATATATATATATATATATGTGTGTGTGTGTGTGTGTGTGTGTGTGTGTGTGTGTAGACTCATAATCATTTTTGAAATGGTTTAAAGTATAGTCTATGATACTTATTTCGGCTAGACGCAAATGATTTGAAATATCAAAATATATTTTTATTTATCACTCATGTACCATGTAACCTGATGCAGAGATGATAAAAAGTTGATAGAGTTATAAATACAGGAATGCATAGTGTGAAATAGATCTAAAAATCATTGTTGCACTATTGTATGATGTGTTATGACAAAGTCATACGATTATGGCATCCTCAAATGAACTGTTATTACAGTACAGAATCATGATGTCATTCTCAAAAAAAATTCCAAAATTTTTAATTTCCCAACGGGGTTTGGCTACACGTAAATAATTCGATTCAATTGAATTATTGATATGAGTCTATGCTATTAGATTCAGCTAGACTAATGTTTATAAAAACTCTAAGTGTTCATTGAAAGAAATTTTCCGAACCAAATTATTTTGGTGCGGAATCTAAAAAGACTGAGGTAAGAAATTTTGTGCGCCTAAGGCGGATGGATTAGATGGAACGAGGAAAACTTGTTCCAACCAACAGTAATTGGCCAGTACAGGGCATATCGGGCTAATCACCCTTTGTGTCCGTAAGTTATGACGGTTTGCGGATGAATTTCCATAAAACCTTTGCGAAAATGACAGACAAATTGTCTATATGACTCCTCAACGCAATTTGAAAATTTTTACTCTTGTGAGTGGTGTATTGGGTAGAATGTAATGATGTGTGTGAATGGTGTAAGCAGTATGGTGCAATGTGTAAGTTGAATTTCGGGGACGAAATTCCTAGAAGAAGGGGTGAATGTGACAACTCGAGAATTTAGACAATTTTATACAATCTTAAAAGATTGAATAGAGATTAAATAATAGACATACACAGAAAATAAGTGTATGTATTTGACATTTTTGGGAATGAATTTTGTGAATTTAAAAACTCTTGGTGAAGGTTTACAGTGTTAAGAATATTTGTGTATGTGGTCATATATGTACACAGTATGTGGTTCAGGGTCAAGGGTTGACCAGATAAATTATATCAGTCACAAACCCTAATAATATACTAAGAGCCTCGACGTTCAGTTAGATAACCTTATCGATTGATAAGAAACCCTATTACCGGCTATGAAAACCCTAATTTCAGTTCCGGGAGTCTGTAACCCTAATTCGGAATATTAAAACCCTAATTGGGAAGCTTGAAGACATGTATAAAGTTTCTATGTTATTAATTGTAAGTATAATTAGGGATAACTCTAATTGATTAATTAGAAAGTCCTAATTTCTAATGTTGGAAACCCTAATGTATAATTAGAGAAGACCTAATTGGTAATTTAGTGATTTAAATGTTAATTAGAAAACATTAATCCTATTTAAAAGCCCTAATGTGATTAGGGAACCTTAATATAATTAGGAGATCCTAATTATAAATTAGAAACCTTAATCTATATTTTAAAACCTAATTAGTAAATACTAGAATGTAAATTTGTGTAACCTTAGGGTTAAACCCTAAGGGTTAAAACCTAATGGTTGTGAGAAGTTACCAAATTGTCATTCACTTTATAAGTCAAATGACCAAACTACCCTTTTTATTACTTTAATAAGGTGGAGTGTAGATCTAACCCTACTTGTGGTCGGTGAACAACCCCAAGCTAGCCATGTGGTTTAGAAAGAAACATTAATCATCAAACCCAGATACAAGATCTCTCTGATTAGATATAAGATGGCCATGTTGTTTGTTTAGGGTAGTATTGCATCAATACTATAATCTGAACACTTAATCAAACCCAGATACCTCCGGATCTATGAATTACAGTTGGTCAAACTACCCACCCTGTTAACTAACATGAGTTTCTGGGTTGGTCATGAACATGCTCAAGAACACCTATAGCGACGGTTCTGTCGCTATAGGGTCCTTTAGCGACAGTTTATTTCCAAAATTATTATTTTTAATAAATAATTAGTATTAAATGGTTTTTAATAATTAAAAATACATAATAAATTCCTAAAAATTATTTTAAAGCCTAAAAATTAGTTTTTTTTTTTTTATTATTTTGGGTATATTTCATAAATATTTTATATTTTTTGGAATATAAAGGGTATTTAATTTATTTAATTATAATATAAAATAAATTAGTTAAAAATGATTTTAATACATTAAAAATCATGAAAAATTATATTATAGTATAAGAAAATATTTTAAGTTATTTTTAATGACTTTTAATATTTTGTGCTGAATTTCATTAATAAATTATTATTAATGGTAATTAATTTATTTAATGAATATATTAAATAAATTATGAAAAAAAAAATAGAATTAATGCTTTAAAAATTAAATGAAAATAATCACTACAAAAAAATGGGGCTTTAGCAACAATCAATTTTTGTTGCTAAAGGTGCCCAATTTTGTTGCAACAGGGTTTTGGCAATGACTTTATTGTCGTTGCGTCTTTCATTGCGTAATGAGCGTTGCTAATTGTTCCGCAACAAATATTTTTTTTTCGTTGCCAAAAGTACTACATTTTGCAACAAAATTTGGCTTTCATATAGAGACATCGATCCTTTAGCAACAAAATGTATTGTTGCATAATAATTAAAATTCGTTGCTAAAAACCCCATTTTGTTGAAAAAGCCTGCTAATTGGCAACGAAAATGAACTCTTTTTTTTTTGCAACGACCATGCATTTTCGTTGCAATTGACACTATTATGCAACGACATTTTTCATTGCAGTAAATTATGAAAATTGTTGCCTAAACTTTCTTTCGTTGTGGAATGTAAACTTTTTAGCAACGATTTTCGTTGCTGATTATATTATTTGGCAACGACATTATGCTGAATCAGCAACGAAAATATTTGTTTCTGGTTAATTTTCAATAGCAATGAAATTCGTCGATTAGCAACGGCATTATATGTTGCCGTTTCTTTATACGTGCAACGAAAGTTTATATGATTTGCAACGATAAAAAATGTTGCCTTTTATGTTGGTATTAGCAATAATATCCTCTCCGTTGTTATTAGGTTAATTTTTCGTTGCCAAATATTATATTTTTAATGCCATTAACAACGAAAATTTGTTGATAAATATATAAAAAATTGTTGCTATATTAAAACTTGTTCAATGCTTTGGTAACGAATTATATTGTTGCCAAATCAAAATTTGACATTCTTTTTGTGTACCTAGTTGGCTCAATGTCCCCATAACAAATAATGGCAAAAATACAAAAAACTAAAATATTATTAACTTAATAAAATCATCCACTACATAATCATTCATTATCTTTACAATTAACCATCTAAAGCTACCACAGTTCTTCAATCAAAGTATATTTCTGCATATATAGAGAGACTACACATCATAATTTCGTCCCTCGTCTTCTGTAAACATAGCACGAAAATTTGATACCCAATATTATAAGGCAGGTTATAGAAGCAGTCTTCCTGCACATATTTAAAAATAATTGCAAAGTCAGGAAAATGAAGCAAATAAGTCACTAGAGGCACTTAGTGCCAAAATCAATACACAAAGACAATAGAGTTGCTACGTGGTACTAATATACACCGTATTGGTAATAAGCAGAAAAGGACAATAGAGTTGCTACGTGGTACTAATGTACACTGTAAATTAGGATACTTGTGTATATAAGCCAATGTAATTGAGAAGAGTGAATCAAGAAATCATTATCCCAAAATTAGGTTCTTATTTTTTACTGATTACATAGACCATCTTTATTACAAGGTCATCTGACTTGATACTCCATCCTCAAAAGCATGTCCAGAAATACACCAAGATTTTTTCCTAAAAAAAGAGTAAAGTACACAAACTAAATGTGAAATATGACATGCATAATAATTTAACCCAAAATGCACATATCCCCGTAAGAACATTCCACTCTCAAATTAATTACGATATTTGTGTGGGTCCAAATATTATTGGAAAATACGATATACATCACAAACAACGCACTAGAAAATCAAATATTAATCAATCTGAGTTAATCATCATCATCAAGAACACTCCCTCGCCTCTAGGTTTGAGATAGAACATCAATACATAAAAATGAATGAGTAAACAGAGAAATCCATGCAGACAATAAGCAAGCATGCCAAAGGAATGTCTTGAAAACATTTTAATGACTTACTGTGACTTTGGTCTGCTTAGTTGTTTGGGTATTAATTTGTTCTAGCAATCATACGAGCCTCTCTTCAAAAACCTATAAATAAACATGTTCATTTGTTAAGCTTAGCAAACTTGAATGCACAAGAAAGACAAATACATATATTTAAACCAAAAATAATAAGCAAGAAACAAAGTGTTCCTCAAGGATGTAACAGTTGAGAAACCAGCTGCTTGAATTGCCTACAAAATTGGAGGAAGAGGCGTTCACATAAAGTTTAGAATTTAGCATAAAGAACCTTGGTACTCATCAGAACAATGTAAAGAGAGACGCAAACACAAACTACCAATACTTCTGAAAATACTGGCTACAGTAGGCTAGAAAAACAATTCAAAATGTTATAGGTTACTACTGATGATAAGAGACTATGACCATAATAGAGAAACATAGATGGATTATAAATATTTACTACTACAACCCTGACAAAGGATGTCACCTTTTGTGGGGTTGGTATGCTGCAGATTCTAAGACTTGCAACACATTTTTAGGTTATTATTTTCAAGTCTTTGATATAATGAAGATATAATATACAAATACATTGAAAGATAAAATGTGTTATACATTTTTGCCACCTCTTAAAATTCATGCCAAACTTGCTCACAAATAAAGGTGATATCCTTTAGATGACAGTTGAAGCACTAAGCCCCTACATGTAAATGAGTTTAAGAAAAAGCTGCAGCTCTCTCAAGAAGAAGTATTAGCAACCTCTTACGTTTGACCTTATGTATAAAAAAAGATGTTGAACCACATGCATTGTTAGTCTACCTCAGTGCAAAACAATTTTTGTAAGATGGACTAAGAAACTCTTTGCTTTTTGTTTCTTTCATGCTGATTAATATTGTCGCAGTCCATTTTAAAGAAAAGAACAGGCTACTAATGACTAAGACTACAAAAACCAACAATTTCTTTTTAGAATGTTACAGGTTTCCTTGCATAAGAAGAGGGTGACATAAGGAGCAAAAAGATACAGGAGGACTAGAGAATAAAGAGCATAGATTCCAATCTCCAAAAGGTAAACCAACAATAATCACCTATCAGTTAAAACTTAAAGCACATTTTTTTTGGATACTGTCATATTCAATAAAGCAAAACTTCCTCTGCAAAAGAAGAAACATAAGAAAGTACACAAACAGCTAGAAACATCAAACATCAAACAAATATCACCTGGACAAATCATCTGCCTCATTAGGGTACAAAAATCATTTTAACCCATAATGGGTAAAAAAATCATTACTTGTGGACTTGAACCTAGTATATTAATTAGCAGATCATAAAAATAGCATACTCTACACAAACATATTGAACTACTCTTACAAGTGATTAAACAACTCTTCCAAGAGTATAAACATTTTAAATATCTCATTATATATATATATATATATATATATATATATATATATAAATACAACAAGACTGTCAAATAGAAAGAACTTGCATCTGCATATTCTCAAGGACTAAGATTTACATTTCAGCCAGAAAATATTGAAAACAAGGGACAAACTTTTGCACAAATACAATTGATCTAACATAAAACAATTAAACAAATTAAATCAATTTCAGATATAAACATTAAACAAATCTATAATCACAACAAATACAAATACAAGAAATGATTAGAGATATACCTTCTTCTCTCTAAGAAAGTTATGGATCTCGATGGACGTGGCGTTGTTGCTGATGCTAGCGTTGATAGAAAAGTGAGCGTACACAAATCTCATCTTGTAGCGGTAACCCTTGGTGACGCCGGTGATGAGATTTCCCATATGGCTGAGAGCTGTTCTGATGGCAGTGGTGGTCTTCCGAGATCCGAACCAGGCATCGACCTTAAGCTTCTTCTTGCAAGTTTCTTCATCCGTGATGAGCTGGAAATCGAGATTCAAAGGCTTAAAGTTGTGGGTGGGAGAGGATGGATCGGAGATGGTTGGGATGCAGAGAATGGTTCGAGCTTTCGAGGAGGGGTCTGAGATCTATTTGGGGGAATAAACTAAAATTATGAAACGTTAAGAAAATTAAAATATTATTTATGTAATCGGTCCAACCGGCTCGGTTCTATAATGATGTAAAATATTAATAAATGAAATTATGAATGTGGATGTAGAAAATCAAACAATATTTAATGATTTAATATATATATATATATATATATATATATATATATATATATATATGCATTATAATAATAATGAAATTATAAAAGCAACAATTATTTAAAAATAGTTTGTGATAAATTAATTTTGTAGAAAGTAAATATAAATTTTTATATTTTATGATTTATATGCAAATAAATTTGTACAATATGATGAGTTACGCTATATTTTGTATATAACGAGTTTTATACTATTTACATATAGTCAAGTGTTACGTGTTGTTATATTTAAAAAATGTACATGTATAATTTTGAGTGCTTCAGTTAAATAATTTTATGAAATTTCAAAAAACAAGAGTTTGTTTTCTTATATGTGGGTGTTCTAAAAAAATTTTATGTTGAAGCAATCATTATATGAATAACTAATATATAAAATATACAAGAACTTTTTTTTTTTGTTCTGAGAAGCGTTACTCAATATTCTGAACATTGTCACATAATGTTAATTAACTTAAAATTTATTTTAAGTAGTGAACATAATATTGTGAAGTAAAAAATTAATGAGATTTCAATATTTACTTATATTAAATAATCTATTTTTTTTTACAATAATTTGTGCGTAATATCCTTAGTATTAAATGTCATATTTTCATTATTTATAAATATTTATATAATATTACTAGTCATGTATAGAAAAATATGCAATTAGATGAGAATTTAAATATGAATAATTTTATCATTTGACATTTTTTTAAATTCACAAAAAATCAATCATCGCTTTCATTCTCGGAGTGAGGGAGTACTTGTAAGTATATCCTACTTCTATCTAGAAATAGGAAACATTGGGAAGCATAGATATAATAATCAGGTTTGATGAGGTAGAGTTTATTTGGGTCGGAGGCCCGGAACTAACATGCTTGGCAATTGGTTGCCACGGGTACTATTTCAACAACCATAATCTATACCGTTGATTGCAACATTTGGTCCGTATTTTACTCCAGTCCGGACTCCCGGACTGGATCCGCTGGCTATATTATTATTATTATTATTATTATTATTATTATTATTATTATTATTATTATTATTATTATTATTATTATTATTATTATTATTATTATTATTATTATTATTACAATTAGTTATGGTATGTAGTGAAGGAGAAGAAAGGAATATATGGGGGAAATCTCATATTTTGATATAAATATTAATCTTTGTAAAATATTAATAATTGACTCATGTTGCTCCAGTGGTCATATGACAAAAATTCCAAATGTGAGGTTGTGAGTTCAAATCTTTGGAGAGGTAATTTTTGGAAAAAATTCAAAAGACGCCACGTCAGCAGCGGACACGTGTCAAATTACAATATTAAATATCACGTCAGGCCTGCCACGTAGGCGTCACGTGTGCCACTTTAGCAAGTCAACGCACATGTGGCGCCTGGGGGTTCAAAGTCTAAATTTTTGAATAGAAAGGGGCTCAGTTTGCGTTGACCGGAAGAAAGGGGCTCAATACCCAAATATCAGAAAAGTTCAGTGGTCGAGCATTTAACCCCTTAGTAGAAGTACTATAATAATAATAATAATAATAATAATAATAATAATAATAATAATAATAATAATAATTATTATTATTATTATTATTATTATTATTATTATTATTATGATTATTATTATTATTATTATTATTATTATTATTATTATTATTATTATTATTATTATTATTATTATTATTTAAGGCAACATGTTAATAGTCGTTGCAAAAAGTTATATAAAATATGCAACGAAAATAAAAATTGTTGCCAATGAATGTGGTCTATATTAGGCAACGAAATATAACAACACAAAAACTTTCGTTGCACACGATGAGGAGAAATCAAGTGGTTAGAAATTTTGCAACGAATTTCTAACGAATTTTATTTCCAAATTTTGCAACTACTTATGAATTTCGTTGCAAAAAGTGAAAGCCTAACACAATTTGTAATGAAGAACAAGTTTTGTTTCTAAACATACACTTTTAGCAATGACTTATAAAGTCGGCCCCTAAAAAATTGTTGCTAAAGCCCCATTTTAGCAACAAAAAAACTTTCGTTGCCCACGATGACGGGAAATCAAGTAGGCGAAAATTTTGCAACGAATTTCTAACAAAAAATTTTTCCGCCAATGAATTAGCAACGAAATGTTACAACGACTTATAAATATCATTGCAAAAAGTAAAAGCCTGACACAATCTACAACGAAGGACAAATTTTGTTGCTAAACATATACTTTTAGCAACGACTTATAAAGTCGTTGCACGAAAAATCGTTGCTAAAGGCCCATTTTTTGTAATGAATTTAAGTGTTATAAAAATATTTTAAGTTATAAAATATAACTTTTGATATTTTTCCATGAAAATATTAATATTTTAATATTAATAGCAATTATCGGATAATGGATTTAAAGGTTTATAAATTATATAAATGAGAAATTAAAGTATTAAAATATACTTTGTGATATTATAAATATATTATAATATTATGTTATGATTCTCATTGATATTTAATATTAAATTAATATTAATGATTAAGGAATTATGTGGTATTTATAATATATAAATACGATATTAATGATTGAAAAATCATGATAAATGATATTAATTATCTGAAAATTATTACAAGCCTATGAAAAACTATTTTGACTGATAAGAAAATTAGCTAAGATATTGTTAAGTGTTTAAGCAGAGTTTTATTAAACTTAAACTCGATTTTTGTCCGATTAGGCAATCGAGATGTCGGAATAGTACCGAACTCAACTCGGACTGCAATAGTTTGACTTGATACTAGGTCTTATGTGTTGTATAGACTGATAGGATTATGTGGTAATGTGTTTAGGTTATTTTATACTGTGATGATATTATCTAATATTTGGAGATTGGTATTATCTATATTAGGTCTTCGGATAAAGCTAAGTTATATTCTGTAACGATAATCAATGGTACATGCAAGATTTTATTAACTTTAGTAAGAGTTGTTTCATTCAGATATGCTTATGGTTAATCACTCCTGATTGCCATGTAGAATTGTACTATGTACATCTTATATGTATAAGTCAGGTATGAAAGGCTGATCACCTCCATTACCATTTGGTTCAAATATATTTGTTCATGTTTAATACTTGTTCAGTCAAAAGTTTGTTCGTGCTAATTCACAAAAACATTGTTGAATTATATCCAGCTTATTATTCAAACTCTTTCAATCATGATATATCCTTAAATAAAATGTAAACTTGCTGGGCAAATTTCATGCTCACCCTTGCTATATCATAATAAAACATTGCAGATTAAGGCGACTACTTCGGATACAAGGAAAGATTAAAGCCAAGTTTAGCTTGGGACTTTGTGTGCAGCTAGATTTGTAAAAGTAATTTATTATAATAACATTGTATGTTAGATAGGATATGGAATTGTGTATAAGTTATGGTTACTTGACCTTAGGGATAATGCATAATGTTTAATGTATAAACAATTTATGTTTATATCTTCCGCAATAGTTATAGAAATAGTGCACCAGATACGTGGTGATTTAGGACCCAGATTTGGGGGCGCTACATTTGGTATCAAAGCTATTGGTTATAAACCTAGGGTAGAGTTACCTTAGACTAATAACTGCAGTGATTAGGATAAGATCTAACTCATATAGAGTTGGTGTGTTGGTAAGATTCAGAGACAAATCTCGGTGAGTTATAAAGATACGGAGTTCCTTAACTCTGATAATAAAGTTGAACAGTAATGGTTGATAGATAGAGTTTAAAAGACTAAAAGTACAGTGATAGGAGATCGTAAAACAAAACGATCATAGTATAGAAATGAATCGTAATATATACAATGAGATCACCCCGTGATCTGATAAGGTGATAGCAGGGATAAGAATCAATCTACTGATTTGAAAGTTTAGAGAAAAGATTGCTGTGTATCAATGGTACCACAAATTGGAACAGATTCAGGAAAGGATTATGAATACGAGTTGAATGAAATTCGTATTGAGAAGGGAATTAAGACTAGGTGGGGATTTCAATTGAGAACTCATGACAGTAGCTAAGTTGTATGATTCTTTGTATGGGAGCTGAATTGTACTTGGTGTAAAAACCACTTAGTTTCTGGCGCTGATATTCAATGAAATGTTTGAGTCGCGCTATTTGCTATATGCATGTTAAGAGGGTGATTCCTTTCTCATGCGTATAACATATAGATAGGTTATAAGTAGAGAATATAAGGTTAAGTACGAGTTCTTAAAACTCATACTTATGTTACGTTCGTGACTCATGGTTATATAAAATATTTATGAACCCCTCAGCGAATGGACGTTAAAGGTCTGACCAGGACAAGTTCGTAAACTCATATGATTGTGGAAAGTTCCTGAACTCATAAGTGTGGTAAGTTTGACGAACTGGGTAGAACTAAGTGTGAGTGGAGTATTAGGGATAATAGGAATAAATAGACTGTTTAAGAAAATGATTATTAGTGGAGATATAAGTTTTCCAAAATTCATAGCTATGCTAGACTTCAAAATTTTAACATCAAGCTAAATATGCACTATATGTGCTTTATAATATATATATATATATATATATATATATATATATATATATATATATATATATATATATATAGACTCGTAATCATTTTTGAAGCGGTTTACATGATAGTCTATGCTACTTATTTCTGCCAGACGCAAATGATTTGAAATATCAAAATATATTTTTATTTATCACTCATGTACCATGTAACCTGGTGTAGAGATGATAAAAAGTTGATAGAGTTATAAATACAGTAATACATAGTGTGAAATCGATCTAAAAGTCACTGTTCCACTATTGTATGATGTGTTATGACAAAGTCATACGATTATAGCTTCCTCAAACGGACTGTTATTACAGTACGGCATCATGATGTCATTCTCAAAATTATTTTCAAAATTTTTAATTTGCCAACGGGGTTTGGCTACACGTAAATAATTCGATTTAATTGAATTATTGATATGAGTCTATGCTATTAGATCCAGCTAGACTAATATTTATAAAAACTCTAAGTGTTCATTGAAAGAAATTTCCCGAACCAAATTGTTTTGGTGCAGAATCTAAAGAGACTAAGGTAAGAAATTTTGTGCGCCTAAGGTGGATGGAATAGATGGAACGGGGAAAACTTGTTCCAACCAACAGTACTTGGCCAATACAGGGCATATCGGGCTAATCACCCTTTGTGTCCGTAAGTTATGACGGTTTACGAATAAATTTCCATAAAACCTTTGCGAAAATAACAGACAAATAGTCTATATGACTCCTCATCACAATTTGAAATTTTTTACTCTTGTGAGTGGTGTATTGGGTAGAATGTAATGATGTGTGTGAATGGTGTAAGCAGTATGGTGCAAGGTGTAAGTTGAATTTCGAGGACGAAATTCCAAGAAGAAGGGGTGAATGTGACAACCCGAGAATTTAGACAATTTTATAAAATCTTAAAAAATTGAATAGAAGTTAAGTAATAGACCTAGACAGAAAATAAGTGTATGTATTTGACATTTTTGAGAATGAATTTTGTGAATTTAAAAACTCTTGGTGAAGGTTTACAATGTTAAGAATATATCTGTGTATGTGGTCATATATGTGTACAGTATGTGGTTAAGGGTCAAGGGTTGACCAGATAAATTATATCAGTCACAAACCCTAATAATATACTAAGAGCCTCGACGTTCAGTTAGACAAACTTATCGATTGATAAGAAACCCTATTACCGGCTATGGAAACCCTAATTTCAGTTCCGGGAGTCCGTAACCCTAATTCGAAATATTAAAACCCTAACTGGGAAGCTTGAAGACAAGTATAAAGTTTTTATGTTATTAATTGTAAGTATAATTAGGAATAACCCTAATTGATTAATTAGAAAGCCCTAATTTCTAATGTTGGAAACCCTAATGTATAATTAGAGAAGACCTAATTGGTAATTCAGTGATTTAAATGTTAATTAGAAAATATTAATCCTATTTAAAAGCCCTAATGTGATTAGGGAACCTTAATATAATTAGGATATCCTAATTATAAATTAGAAACCTTAATCTATATTATAAAACCTAATTAGTAAATACTAGAATGTAAATTTGTGTAACCTTAGGGTTAAATCCTAAGGGTCAAACCCTAAGGGTTAAAACCTAATGGTTATGAGAAGTTACCAAATTGCCATTCACTTTGTAAGTCAAATGACCAAACTACCCTTTTTATTACTTTAATAAGGTGGAGTGTAGATCTAACCCTACTTATGGTTGGTGAACAACCCCAAGCTAGCCATGTGGTCTAGAAAGCAACTTTAATCATCAAATACCAGTCATCTTGCATACTACAAATTCATTGAACCTAAGATCAAAGTTAAAAAGTAAGCAAAAATTCACTTACTTTACTTCTCAACCTAGCCAAACCTTCCCTCTCTCTCCCATCCGAAATTTTAGAGTGAGAGTGATTAATAAGCTAAGCCAAGATCATGTGTCAGCTTGCCAGGATCAAACATCAAGGATCAGATTTAAAAATTTAGCATTCATAAGGTATAAAACGCTAAATCTTTAAATCCTTAGATTTGATGTTAGATGTTATGATTTGTTGTTTAGAAGTGTGTATAAGATGTTAATTAGTGATATGGGTAGTTAAATCCCAGATCCATAACATCAAAGTGCTCAAAATTTGAGTTTTTAGAAATCTGGAAATATGGAAAAATGTGGTCTGACAACCGAATGTCAGACCCCATAGATCTTTACTTGTTTAGAGTTTTGGTTGTTTGAATGTTTTTACTTATAGTATGTTATTTGGTCTTTGTTCTGCAACTTGACACATAGTCATATCATGTCTAGATCATAACTTATAAGTAGTCAAACTGCGTTGACCGGTCATGGAGATTGAGTTTCTGGGTAACCCAGAAACCCAGATCTCGTCCGACAACATATTCTGAGCCTTTGATCTTGCAGTATATTAGCGTTTTAGTTATGTTGTTGTTTGATTCTTGTAGTCTGGTATAAGGAGTACATAATTAAGCCTTAAGTTTACCCAGAATGCACATAGAATCAAAGATATTGTTGGTCAAAGTATCGTTAACCATCATGCCGGATGAAGATTTTTGGGAAACCCAGATCTTCAAGAACAGTTGTTGTGGCCTAATTTGACCGACCAATATCTTACTGTTTTGATGTTGATAAGTTGATCTGGTGATTTGTTTTTGTACCTTGATATACCTACTATAGAGTTTAAGTTTAACATCAAATGAAACATTACTGGAACATGTATAAAATTTAGCCACAAGGTGGTCACTCGAAACTGACTGGGATTATGGGAAACCCAGAAAACCTAGATGAGGCCTGACAAGATCTTTGAGAGCCCAGATCTCTTTGATTAGATATAAGATGGCCATGTTGTTTGATTAGGGCTGTATTATTGCATCAATACTATAATCTGAACACTTAATTAAACCTAGATACCTCCGGATCTATGAATTACAGTTGGTCAAACTACCCACCACGTTAATCGACATGAGTTTTCTCGGGTTGGTGATTAACATGCTTTCAAGAACACCTATAAGCGACGATTTTGTCGCTTATAGAATACTTTAAATGACAGCTTTAATTCCAAAATTATTATTTTAATAAATAATTAATATTAAATGGTTTTAATTATTAAAAATACATAATAAATTCTTAAAAATTATTTTAAAGCACGAAAATTAGTTTTTTTATTATTTTGGGTATATTTCATAAATATTTTATATTTTTAGAATAAAAAAGGTATTTAATTTATTTAATTATAATATTAAATAAATTAATTAAAATGATTTTAATACTTTAAAAATCATGAAAAATTATATTATGTTATAAGAAAATATTTTAAGTTATTTTTAATGACTTTTAATATTTTATCTTTGAATTTCATTAATAAATTATTATTAATGGTACTTAATTTATTTAATGAATATATTAGATAAATTATGGAAAAATAGAATTAATGATTTAAAAATTATATGAAAATAATGTAAGTGTTATAAAAATATTTTAAGTTATAGAATATAAATTTTGATATTTTGCCATGAAAATATTAATATTTTAATATTAATAGCAATTATCGGATAATGGATTTAAAGGTTTATAAATTGTATAAATGAGAAATTAAAGTATTAAAATATTATTTATGATATTACAAATATATTATAATATTATGTTATGATTCTCATTGATATTTAATATTAAATTAATATTAATGATTAAGGAATTATGTGGTATTTATATTATATAAATACGATATTAATGATTGAAAAATCATGATAAATGATATTAATTATCTGAAAATTATTACAAGCCTATGAAAAACTATTTTGACTGATAAGAAAATTAGCTAAGATATTGTTAAGTGTTTAGGCAAAGTTTAATTAAACTTAAACTTGATTTTTGTCCAATTAGGCAATCGAGATGTCGGAATAGTACCGAACTCAACTCGGACTGCAATAGTTTAACTTGATACTAGGTCTTATGTGTTGTATAGACTGATAGGATTATGTGGTAATGTGTTTAGGTTATTTTATACTGTGATGATATTATTCTAATATTTGGAGATCGGTATTATCTATTGTAGGTCTTCGGATAAAGCTAAGTTATATTCCGTAATGGTAATCAACGGTACAAACAAGTTTTTCTTAACTGTACTAAGAGTTGTTTCATTCAGATATGCTTATGGTTAATCACTCCTGATTACCATGTAGAATTGTACTATGTACAAATTGTATGTATAATTCAGGTATGAAAGGCCGATCACCTCCATTACCATTTGGTTCAAATATATTTGTTCATGTTTAACACTTGTTCAGTCAAAAGTTTGTTCGTGCTAATTCACAATTACATTGTTGAATTATAGCCAGCTTATTATTCAGACTCTTTCAATCATGATATATCCTTAAATAAAATTTAAACTTGTTGGGCAACTTTCATGCTCACCCATGCTATATCATGATAAAACATTGCAGATTAAGGCGAATGCTTCGGATACAAGGAAAGATTAAAGCCAAGTTCAGCTTGGGACTATGTGTGCAGCTAGATTTGTAAAAGTATTGTATTATAATAACATTGTATGTTAGATAGGATATGGAATTGTGTATAAGTTATGGTTACTCGACCTTGGGGATAGTGCATAATGTTTAATGTATAAAAAATTTATCTTTATATCTTCTACAATAGTTATAAAAATAGTGCACCAGATCCGTGGTGATTTAGGACCCGGATTTGGGGGCGCTACATTTGGTATTAGAGATGTTGGTTATAAACCTAGGGTAGAGTTACCTTAGACTAATAACCGCAGTGATTAGGATAAGATCTAACTCACATAAAGTTAGTGTGTCGTTAAGATTCAAAGACGAATCTCAACGAGTTATAAAGATACGGAGTTTGTAAGACCCCAACTTATTATAAATAAAATTGAATTTTCCTTTATTCATTATTCTAAATTAATAAGGGTTAATTTGATATTCTTTGGTTATGGGTGAAATGTGCAAAGTTTACAAAATAAGCAAGTGGTTATAAAATATTCATTATTATTTGGAATATTCGTTTGGTGGTGGAATATTCTTTTTGTTTCGGAATCTCAAATGCAACTATGGCGTCATTGGTGGGCCCCATAACGGAAAAGCGGTTGGATGAAGGAAAACGACAAAATTGAGTTTTATAAATAACGGCGTAAATTATTACCGATTAACACTTTGTTGGGTTACACGGTGGTTAAAATACTGATGTCTGGCGTGGTTACGCATTAGAGTATTACACGGTATTGCACAGTATTGTTGAATTATTGATCCTTACGTAAGAAGACACTACTCAATAATTGTTACAGTAATTACTGTTCATTATTTTATCTTATTGATTCAATAATTGCTGCATTGATATTTATATTATTATTGTTTCAATAATTGTCATTACACAGTATTTTCCATTATCAAATCAATAATTTATATTATTTGAATAATATTATCAGATAACATTATTGGCAATGTCTAGAAAGTTCTGTCTAAGGAGAGGTTTGGTCACCTAATTGCGCGCCAGTAAGGAGAAATCCTTATTGGAAAGCCCCCTCTTTCCTGGGAACGGCCTGGTTGTCAGTACTGTGATTCTGTAATATTATTTTTGAATAATTAATTATTGATTATTATGATAAAGAAAATATTTATTTGGATATAGATGGAGAAAATTTTTAATGTGACAATTGTTGAAAATTAATATTTTATCTTTTTCTGATAAAATAATACATTTAAATATATTATTTTAATAATATATTAACGGTGATATTTTTATAATGATTGTGGGATATATGAGTATATGAGGAGGTAGAGTATTTTGTGGCATTAAATGTTTAACATATGTTTGGTGTGTTTGCGGACACAATTCTTGATCAAAAATTGATTATAGTATCAGAAATCGTCCGCTTATGGATTTTGGTCAATTTCTGTTTGGAATTTGGAAAAACTTTCTTCTGTAAGTTGTAGAAATTGAAATTCCTATAAAAAGTCGCGAGATTCAATTTTCTGATAAAAGGGCTATTTATTGTGAATTATTGAAGTTTTAGAATAAAATGATTTTTATTAAATTATGGGTGGGACCCACTTTTGTTTTTTTTCAAACACATGGGCTCTTTTTTTTTTTCCAAGGTGGTGGCTGGTCATGGTCTAAAGCATGCGTATGAATTTTAAAAATTAATAATATTAATTTATTATTTTAGTCTCCTTTGGCGCTCTAACATTTTCCTATAAATAGAGGCTAAGTTAGAATTGAAAATCACACCGAAACTAAGTTTTCTCTCTTTCTCTCTAAATTATCGAAGCGTATTCTTGTGAGTATACTTTGAGTGTTGCTATACTGGTGCGGGTTTCATCGACACTATATCTGAAATTCAATCGAAATACGATTATTTTGAGGTAAGGGTATTATTTTCTTCTTAAATGATATTTTTCTTCAATATCATTATGCCAAGTATTATTGAACTTTTTATCAAATTTGGAACTTGTTGTGTCGGGGTTACTATTCACGTTATCTGGCCTTTATT
Organism: Panax ginseng; assembly: GCA_020205605.1. Lineage (NCBI taxonomy): Eukaryota > Viridiplantae > Streptophyta > Magnoliopsida > Apiales > Araliaceae > Panax > Panax ginseng. The sequence goes on from CM035129.1 coordinate 77,295,673, forward strand.
CACGTATACGACACTATTCACGAATCTGTGCCTTTATTCATAGAAAAATAAAAATTTTCTTTTGTCCAAAATATCTATTCGGATACTAGCTTTGATTGTATCCATGTTTTGATCATTCTTGAATTTTACACCAATATGATTATTTTCAAGTATTTTTGGACATGGGTAAAACAAAATCTGAATCCTTAATCCTTAATCCTTGTCATTTTTGTTTCACTTTGGATTCGTTTCTTTAAAATGTTTTCATCATCCTCGGTCCTAAATGGTGATATAAATGAATATCTTTGGCACAGAGTGCAAAGATGAACGATTAATCGATGAATATCTTTGGCTGTAGTGCAAAGATGAGCAGTGTTGAGATGAACATGACCAATGGGTGGTGATCTGAATGAATATCTTTGGCACATGTAGTGCAAAGATGATTAAAGATGTATATTGATTGTTATTACAGGGGATAAACTATTGATGATGGACTTTTAAACCTTAGAAAGACGGTAGAATTCTTTCTCTACGTGACTCTTCTAATGGATTCTTTATTCCATTGCATTTGTTGATCTAAAACTTGTTGTCTATTGTATTCTATTAGATTTTTCCTGTTGAAGACTAACGATAATTTGTTGTATATTATCTTAGTCATAATATTCTTTACCAATAGTCGAGCTCACCCTTTTCCTTTTGTTCCATTTTCTTCTCGGGAGGTGAGAACATATAGCGAGGATCGAGTCGGGGTATGGAGTGATGGTTCTAGGAAGATGTTTTAGTACATCCTCACTACTTACAGTAAAATAGTGTATGAATAATTAATGAAGACTTATTTGGGTGTGTATATTGTCTAGAAGACAATATTTGTATTCAAACTCACAGTTGTATTGTCGTATTCTACACGACATCTGTATTGTCAAAGTTGTAGTTTGTTTTCTATACCATGTATTTTGGCGACTCAGAATGGGTGTTGTATACCTATTTTGGGGGCGTCACAGAGTTCCCTAACTCTAATAATAAAGTTGAACAGTAATGGTTGATAGATAGAGTCTAAAAGACTAAAAGTACTGTGATAGGAGATCTTAAAACAAAACGATCATAGTATAAAAATGAATCGTAATATATAAGATGAGATCACCCCGTGATCTGATAAGGTGATAGCAGGGATAAGAATCAATCTACTGATTTGAAAGTTTAGAGCAAAGATTGCTGTGTATCAATGGTACCACAAATTGGTACAGATTCAGGAAAGGATTACGAATACGAGTTGAATGAAATTCGTATTGAGAAGGGAGTTAAGACTAGGTGGGGATTTCAATTGAGAGCTCATGATAGCAGCTAAGTTGTATGATTCTTCGTATGGGAGCTAAATTGTACTTGGTGTAAAAACTACTTAGCTTCTGGCCCTGATAATCATTGAAATGTTTGAGTCGCGCTTTTTGCTATATGCATATTAAGAGGGTGATTCCTTTCTCATGTGTATAACAGATAGATAGGTTATAAGTAGAGAATATAAGGTTAAGTACGAGTTCTTAAAACTCATACTGATGTTACGTTCGTGACTCATGGTTATATAAAATGTTTATGAACCCCTTAGCGAATGGACGTTAAAGGTCTAACAAGGACAAGTTCGTAAACTCATATGATTGTGGAAAGTTCCTGAACTCATAAGTGTGGTAAGTTTGACGAACTGGGTAGAACTAAGTGTGAGTGGAGTATTGAGGATAATAGGAATAAATAGACTGTTTAAGAAAATGATTATTAGTGGAGATATAAGTTTTCCAAAATTCATAGCTATGCTAGACTTTGAAATTTTGATATCAAGCTAAATACGCACTATGTGCTTTTAAAAAAAAATATCATGGAAAGATATATTTTGCCCAATAAGTTTAAGTTCAAGGAAAGATATATCATGATTGAAAAGAGTGAATAATAAGCTGACAAACTTTCAACAATATAATAATTTTGAAAGAACATGAATCAATTTTCATAACTGAACGACCGAGACAATTAAAATGAATGGCCAACAATGAACATGAAGAACTATAACTGAACCAAATGGTAATGAAGGTGATCAACCTTTCATACCTGATGAACATATGCAACATGCACAACGTGCGAATTAATAAATCATAGACATGATATAATCAACAATGATTAACCACTAGTTAAAAGTTTAGTTCGAGAAAACTTGCATGCACCATCGACTACTGTTACACAATCTATTTTAAGCTTCATCTGAAGACCTAATATTGATAATATCGATCTCCCAATTAGAATAATATCATCACATATACTACTGCTAACTACAGTTATAAAATAACCTAAACACATTACCACATAGTCCTAACAGTCAATAAAGAACATTAGATCTGGTATCAAGTTAAACTACTTTAGTTTGAGTTGACTTCGGTACTATTTTGACATCCCGATTGTCTAAACGGATAATTATTGAGCCTATTATCAATAAGACTCTACCTAAACGCTTTAATATTATCTTAGATAATTTATTATTTAATCAAAACATTTTTCAAAAGCCCATAATATTTTTCGAATAATATTATCATTTATAATGATTTTTCAATCATTAATATCATTTTTATATGATTTAAATACCACATATTTCCATTATCATTAATATTTAATTAATTTTAAATATTAATTTAATACATATACTAAAATTATAAGTTATTTATAATATCTCAAAGTATTTTAATACCTTAATATCACCTTTAAATGATTTTAAAACATTTAAAACCATTATTAAATAATTGTCATTAATATTAAATATTAATGAATTTCATGACAAAATATCAAAATTTATATTTTATAACTTAAAATTTTTAAAACCTTAAAATTATTTTTATATACTCCCTTCGTCCCAAATTAATTGCTTAGTTTTAACTTTTTTAAGTCAAATTGATTATTTTTAGAATTAATAATTAAGCATATATAAATATATTTCTAAAATTATAAAAATTGGGGTTAGTAATAAATTGTATATATTTTCTTTTGGTTATAATGTCTTCACCTATATTTTAGCAAAAATAGTAAAAAGATTAGTTTTAAAAATGGTCAATTTGACTTTAAAAAGTCAAAACTGAGCAATTAATTTGGGACGGAGGGAGTAATTTTAAAAAAATTAAAACTATTTTTCCATAATTTATTTAATACAATTATTAAATAAATTTATTATCATTAATATTAAATTATTAATCAAATTCATCCCAAAATATTAAAAGTCATTCAAAATAATTAAATTATTTTCTAACACTTAAATATATTTTTAAATTATTAAAATCAATTTTAAGTAATTTATTTAATATAATTATTAAATCAATTAAATATTATTAATATTTAAATAAATTAAAATATTAATGAAATATATCTCAAATTATTAAAAATCAATTTTTATGCCTTAAAATAATCTTTACAAATTATTTATAAATTTTTCATAATTATTTTCTATTTTATTCTAATTATTTAATTTAAATAATTAACTTTTATTAAAACCATCGCTTTAGGGGCCTATTACGACAAAACTGTCGCTATAGGTGTTTTGAGCCCTCAAGAACATTCATACTCAGTTACCAGCGTACCTACTTTGACCACATTTAATTCTATGTTCAAGTTGTTTTTTGGGTTTGAAAGTGTACTAGCTATGTAGTATTGATGTAATACTACAAGCACAAACAAGCTTTATGGCCAAACTACATCACAACAGTAAGTTATATGCCATCAAAAAGCTTGTCAGAGCTATTCTTTATTTTTGAGGTTACCCAGAAAATAAGAACAGTTCAAGGGTCCATTTTCTAGCCATTATATCTTGGATTCTGGGTTTACTCTAAGTGTTAAAGTGTAACACTTATGTAGTATGTATGTCAAGGTACAAAAGTAATACACTTTTGTAGCCTAACAACATCACAACTAAAAGATTTAGGTTAGTCAAAGTAGTGTTAGAAGATGTTCTTGAAAATCTTCATCAGGCAGTTGGTCAACCCATGTTTGACCATCAATATCTTTGATTCTGTTCGTGTTCTAGGTGTTCTAATGTAATGGTTGTGTAGTCTATATGTCAGAATATACCAATGATGCACTCCCATGGTCCAAAACCTTAACAGCAATATCTAAGGCCTACAAAACCTTGTCAAACAGTTCTAGGACTCTGGGTTGCCAAGATTTCCAGAACTTGTGACTAGTCAGCCATGTTTGACCATTAATAAATTGAGATCTAGACATGGTATGAACTTTATTCCACTTTCAGTCTACTCTTCTTGTTACGCCCCGGAATCCGTGTATCTTTCAACCCGACATATGGTGCTACACGGTGCTACAGTTCACACATACATTCAATTGAAATACCTCAAAAGAGTGAATATGTCTTATGTCGACGTCGGGATTTTTATTTGTCTCTTTTCTGTTCTTATCTTTTGGTGTTCTCATGTTAGGTGAGATTTGTTTAAAAAAATAAGTTGTGAAAATGTCCGACATGTATATATCGATGATTGGACTGTAAGAGTCGCCAGTTGGTATTTTTAAATGGTTGCACCAACTCAACCGAGAGAAGGTTTGCACATTGACCTAGTGATGTAACATTGCTTAACAAGTCAGTGAAACCGAGATTCGTTCTGGGGGCTTGATTATGTGGAGGGAAGGTGTTAGGCACCCCCCGACATCCTTGTTACCACGGTGACCGCCACTTTTCAAATTAAACTATTATATGAATGTGTGTGTGAGTGGGTCAATGTGAAATTATATGGAAGTAGTGTTATGCCTCCTTTGTACCTATATACAAAGGGTTTGAATTTTGTATAAAAGTTCAGTTTTAACAAGATATAACAATGATGTTTTGTAAAAGAGATTTTTCAAACCCTTATGCTCAATAGTAATTGAGGCCTTTGATACTTCCATTTTATTATATGTATTCGGCTTGATTTCTTTTATTTTTGAGATGTGAGGCATCTTTGAGAAAATCAGATACATAGCAGTGCCGAATTACTTGTGGGCACGGGAGCCATCTAAGGAAATTCAAACACCAAGAATAATTTATAAGCTTGTTATAGCCAAAAATGTCAATCACGAGAACCGAATCTAGATTCAGAAGACTGAATCTGTGATCACATGATTCCTAGGCTCACATGATGTTGCAGTTTGTATGAAAGCTACAAGCAGTTATATATATAAAAGCTGTAAATATATATATATATATATATATGAACGATCAACCACCACGAAGTAAACTCCATGGGGGATTGGAAATGTAAATATATAAAATCTTTAAATATATATAGGAACGATAAACCGTCATGACGTAAACACCAGGCGGGATTGAATGTAAATAAAGCAGTAAATGGCCACGAAGTAAACTCCAGGCCTGACAGAAATGTATATATATATATATATAAAAGAAGTAAACACTCCGGATATAAATCCAGGCTCAATCAAATAGAGTTTGATGATAACAATATATATATATATATATAAGTATATATATACAAAAGAAATAAAAAGCCACGAACTGAAGTCCAGGCATACCCACACAACACGACTCTCAACGTGAATAACTGTGTGTTCAAAAAGTTGAGAAAGGCTTTAAAAAATGTAAGAAGTCATACAGTGGGCTGCCAAGAAGACATTAAATGGCTTTAAATGAATGAACACTCGGTTTCCACTAATAAAATGACAAAGCACAAGCTCACAAGTGTTTGAAAAGAGAAAGCACTCAGTTTATAGTGTGTACAAAGAAAAATGGACAGGGCTTCCTCGCCTTTTTCTCTCCTAAAATGGCCACGCCAAGCCCTCTATTAATAGAGGGGGGGAGCCGCAAGTACATCTGCAGCAGCCGCAGGTCCATCGTCTACCCGAGGTGTGTACCTGCGGCTACCCGGGGTGCCCCCGGGCTCCGTGGGCCCTGCCGTCTCAAAGTACATGCATGCATGCAATGCATTATCCGCTCGAACCTTCATAAGTTTTGATCCGGGCATCCGATTAAGGTGTATAATACCTTTTCGAAATGATGTTTTCGAGAGCTACACAATGACATGGGATAAAAGGTTATATGAGGTCAGGAAGATAGGGCCATACCTAGATCTTCAAGTCTTCAAATTTCATCCGGTGTGCTATCTTGTGTAGTAGTCACTCGGGATTTTGAGCTATGGTTCTTGTAGGACACTTTTGTGTAGAATGTATGTTGAAATGTTGTTGAGATGGCGTAAATGTGGGATCGAGGTGGAAAAATGGCGTAAATGTATCTCTGGTTTGGACTGATTTAGCAGTCGTTGCTCAGGGTTATCTCTAAGATTGGGCTGCTGTGAGTACTGAAGGTCCTCAGGGCTGTCTCTGAGGTGTGCTTGACCTCTCGGTATTATCTCTGGGACTGAAACTGAGTGCCTCGGGGTTATCTCTGAGGTTGAAGCAGACTGATGGGGGTTGAAATGAGCTTTTCCGGGTTTATCTCCGAGGTTGGGACTGCATCTTGGGGTTGTCTCTGGGATGGGACTGAATATGTCGGGGTTGTCTTCGAGATGTAACTGACATCTTTGGTGTTATCTCCGGAACTGGAGCTGCATTCCTCGGGGTTGTCTCTGAGGTTAAAACTAAAATTCCTGGGGTTGTCTCTAGGACTAAAACTAGGTATCTTGGGGTTATCTCTGAGATGGAAAATTGAGTATCCCAGGGTTGTCTCTGAGATTTAGCTGATTTGACCTCCAAGGTTATCTCTGGAATATGATTCTGCCCTCCTGCAATGTTAGTAACAGGAATGCAAAATTTTGAGTGTCTATAGATGCCCCTCTTTATCGTATTAATGTAGTGTAATGGCATGGATATGAGAAAGAATACTAGACACTTGAAATGTGATAAGAGATAAGATAGTCATGATGCAATGTACCGCAGTATGATGCAAATACATGATGAATGTGGTTTGTTGGACCATTTTCCAATGGGATGTGATGACTGTTTGTTCCCATGACTTATGATGGGGACTGAAGTTATCACTGGTGATCCTGACGAACTACTTAGATGTGTGCTCCAAAGTTCTCAGGAACTTTCAGGATGTTGACATTGGGGTTATCACCAAAGTCCTTAATCCTTGGTACAAACTTCCTACTGAAGATGCACATATCATGTAAGAGAGACTCATGGGGATTGGGTGTTCTGTCTGACGAAGATGTGTATAACATATTCCATCATCAATCCTCCCTGATAATGTTGTTCTTCCTGGTTTGCATCGCCAGGTCCTTCCAATGTTCTATTGGAGTTACTTCTAATAGTTTGTGTGTCAGGGTTGCCTGACCTTTATTGTGATGTGTATCAACGGATACTGTTATCGGACCATTTTCGCTGCTTCGTTGGGTTTAATTGCCAATGGCTGAAATCATTAGATGACTTCTGACGCTTCATTGGATTTACTTGCCAATGGATAATGAAATCAAGGCTGCTTGACCTTCGTTGACGTATGCATCAAGAACTGAGTCTATCGGATGGTTTTCGATGCTTCGCTGGATTTACTTGCCAGCGGCTAAATGTCGTCAAGATTTCTTGACATTCGCTGACGTGTGCACCAATGGATGAGTTGTATGAAGTTTCCACTGGAGAGAAATGTTTTGGAGTTACGACCATGAATTGACGACATTAGACTTTTGTGAGGTATTACCGAGTGTAGTTTTGCAACAATTATGATCATCAGTATAGTGAACCTTGTGAAAACCAGGATTTTAGGCTTTTCCGCGCAATCACGTAGCATCTTTTTTCCTAATTTAACCTTTTCAACTTATGAGACCTCCTTTGCAACTCATATTGGACCGAGCCGGAGGGGTGAGACCCACCTAGGGGAGCCGCAGGTACACCTGTGGCCAACTGTGGGTGGTTTAAAGTGTCCTATTGCTTTCACAAGTCATTTTCAAGTTGCGCCACACAGAGAATCTAAGAGCTATTCTTTAGATCTGCTGAGTTCGTGCGGCTTTCTGCAAAATCTATCACCGTACAAGTGTTCTACACTGCCTTGGTAACGTATGCATGTCTTCTTTTCCAGTTTTTATTCATTGGAAAATGAGTTATCACATGAAATGCTTCTAAACACATTGTAGTGAAAATGCATGCTCATATGACTAGATAAAAAATATTCAACATAGTAAATGTTAGTATTTAACCATGCTGAATGTAATGATGTGAAAAATTTGACTTTTGACAGAGTCAAATTGGCACCTTTTCCTGCTATTTCTTATCCTATTTGAGGAAAAACGAGCAAAGGTTGAAAAGCAAAGTAATCCTAGTAATTAGGCTACTCTTACAGATCATGACTTTGATAGTGTTATGCATATAGGATGTTTATGATTGTGAGCAGGTGTGCTACTGAATGGCCACCTACTCATACCTATGTTCATGTGGATAATCCTTTTTACAAAGGAGACTCTGGCAAAAAATTTCCAAAAGTCTAGGCATTGGGTAGACATGCATTTTTAACTCTACTATAGGCGTATGATAAAGCAATGCATGCATGCATATAGTTATAAAATGCATTTGAAAAATCTCCAGGTTAGAATTTACCACACCCTTTTAAAGGTGATTTGGAGACTTGTGTCCAGATATATGGATCTGAATCAGCCGAGTCTTTCCTGTATGATCACTTCAGGTGTGTAGAGGAGAGCTTCTGATGTGCCTCGACCCCGTTCAGTTAGACAACCTCATCATTTGGCGGAGGCAATGATCCATCCTATCTGGGTTGATGTACCAGATGTTGAGGACGAGGAGGAGGATGTACCGATTTTGGACCCCACTTCTGCTGCTCATGTTCCCCGTAGGGATTTCCCAGGTATTCAGGTTATGATCCCAGAGCTTCTGGGTGATTTTAGTTGACACCCCTCAATTTACTTTCATGCAAATGAGGTAAAAGCTAGATTTGATCTTCCCTTTTTCCAATTGATGAGGAGTAAGCATTCTGATGCTGATTTTCTTTTGTAATGTAGGTTCCCAGCTTTACGCTTCCTCGAGGGAACTGGTTCATCATTCACTCTATATATCAGGCTCTACATCCCGATTATTGAGCGATTATGCACGGCTGGGGCTTCGAGGCTTTCTTTTCCATCCCCCCCCCATCGTTGTCCGTGGGGTTATCTCAAGGCGTTGTCTGAGTGCTGGTTTCACTAGACTCAGTTTCTCTATTTGTTAGACTGTGAGGTGATGATGACATCGATGGATTGGCAATTTATCACAGGCATGGAGTTTGGAGGGGCGTCAGTGCCTTGTACGGCAAACATTACCCTGACTGCCATCAAATCCTTGCTAGGACTTCTGACTGAGGCGCTCAAGGGCATGATGATTCGTATAGGTCCTTTGAGCATGGATGCTATGGGTGGGCTATTGAGTGAGCTCATACCCACTAATGTGAGATTCAGGGATCACATTATTCGACGATTGTTCCTAGTGATCATTAGGGGTTGCTTCATAGAGGATAACTCTTCCATGGTGTCATTCGCTTTGGTGAGTGCCACAAAGGATGTGGACCATATTGGAGAGTATGATTGGGGCTCCTATACCTTTGCCTATTTCCTCATAGGCATTCGTATGCGTTCAAAGGGCTTGATAGAGGCTTGGCTAGGATTTTACCCATTTCTGTTGGTAAGTATTTCTCTTATGATTTCCCATGTACAGGTTAAAACTGTTGACTGATAGCAGATGTTTGCCTTTGTGTTGGCAATTTTGGGCCTATGAGAGGCTCCCATGCTTGCGTCCTGTAAGTGTGTTAGGTTTAGATACCTATCCACAAGGACGGCGATGGCATCACTCCATGTTGGCAGAGGTTCCTGCAGCTGAGGGTTTCACCCATTGTCGTCTATAGTTGGAGTTGTTGACACCTGATGCTATCACTTGGGGTCCCTATTCTGGGGACCATTTGACTTTTGGGTTTGAGGATGGGTACTCGACTGGGGTCGAGTACGTGATATCCATCCGTAGGATTCCTCTCTTCAGAGATGGAGGATGGGAGCTCTATTTGGGAGAGCGTGCTACTAGGAGCACCACCGGGGAGATTTGTGTACCGATCTTGCCTCCTGTCAGGCGTTATTGGCCTGTGTCATAGTTGCCTATCAGTTATATCCCATTGATGGGCGTTGAAGGCTTTACGTTGTTAAAGGGTCCATATACTCAAGACATGTTTCATCGCTGGTGGTCCCCATGTACCATCAGAGCATAGACCTGCTCCACTTAGTTCATGGGGGATATGGTTCCTGGATCTATGATGATGACAGATTGGATGGCCTGTGTACTAGATCCGACTCATTTGACACAGATTGACAGTGTGACCCGGTAGTTGAACCGGGCACATTTTTTCATCCGACATTTGGGCAGAGATCCTTCAGAGGCAGATACTTTTGATCCTTCCAGTTCTGGGGCTGGCCCCTCAGGTGACCCATATGGTTTTGCTCGTCCATTGTGTCCGTGATACTTTTGATCCTCCATTGTACAGGCCTGACATCCCACTTGGCAGAGATCCACTGACTCATGAGGAGTTATATCAAGTTGATAGGATTGATGATGTAAACATTGATACCATTGTCTTCTTCTGATGTGTATTCTCACTATATTTTTTGATAGGTCTCTGTTAGATACTGGGTGGTTGTGCCCCATTCTCGCTATATCTTTTGATAGGTTTCTGTTAGTTGTTGGGTGTTTGTGCCACATTTCCCTGTATTTTTAGTTGTACAGAGATGATGTATTACATGATGATGTACTTAGGAATGTGTGTACTATTTTCCATTCCCTACATTATATTGCCATCTATTGTTACTCATGCATGTATCATGTTATGCATATGTATGTACAGAGATATTCAGCATTGACCCTTGGATGGTCCTATGATACGGTCCACACAGATGTCTTCTTCGACAGTCAGCCGCATTGATAAAACCCCACCAGTATTGGTAGCCTCCCGTCTGAGGTCGTGGCATGATAGTTTGTCACATCAACTTTAGATCGGGTGACCGTAGATCAGTTATTATAGCATTCCATGACCCTTATGATGTTCTAGGTTCCTGTGAGCTTTGTAGAGGGTATGTTAGAGCATTGGGTACTTGAGAGGCAGGTTTTTTGGTTTGGGACCTAGGAGTTGACTCCGACCTTAGAGGAGTATGAGCGGTTAACGGCTTTGCCATTGGACATGCCTTGCGCTCGTATGGCTATCGGCGACATAAGACGTCAGTTTGTGACCCTTACTGGGCTGAGACATAGAGTAATACAAGATGAGATTACATCCGACCATGTGGTGTCCCAGCATTTTCTGATAGATAGATTTAGCTTAGTGGACAGTTATGCACAGCACTCCGGGGATTTCACCACGTCGGAGGATCAGTGGCGTGTTGCCAGAGTAGACATACTCATGATGTCCGTAGTGGCTTATGTGTACATGCCACTGTATATGGATGAGCTGGACATCGGTGTTGTCATGGCAGTGAGAGCTCTCAGGGAAGGTCATACCATTGTGTCGATGATTGTGATAGAGACATTGAGATCGGCCATGTATTGTTACACCTATCCTGCAGGGGTATTTGTAATGCCCCGAAATCCATTCTATCTTCATACCCGAATTTCGTACGTCACAGTTCCACTTCTTTCGAAACATACATCATTATATACTAAAATATAATAACATACATTCTCAATTCCCAGGTTCTAAAACCTTATAAACTCTTTCATTACAAATAATGTTAATTACATTATTCTTTTCATCTTACACGAGTGACTTTCATCTGCCACCAAGGATACATCACTGTTCATTGAACTAGTCTATAGTTTAATTACATTATTCCGCATTAAAAATCTCCACTTGATCTTCAGGTTCATTCATATAAAGAATGATACTTCTTCTGGATACTGATCAACTTGATCTTTACGGGATCCTTAGGTTCTTCTAACATCGTACGCTGAAAATGTTTTTCATTTAAAGCAAGTGTAAGCATTCAATTGCCCAGCAAGTCATAACAATTAAACAAACAACTTCAAGAATTTAAATATTCTTTTTAAGACTTCAATAATCGAACAAAGGTTATGAAGCAGCTTGAATAATAGGAATAATCTCGATTCCTATTATTTTAAAACATTATTCACATTCACTTTGAAATACATTCATTCTCTACTCTCTTTCATACATATTCTATCTGGCTAGAATCAATAGCACAGACTTATCAATAACGGTTCATGTATAAACAGAACATTCTCTTATTGAACAGTTCAATCATAGAACGATTCATCTTATAGAAACACCGAAGTGTTCAAATTGTGGCACAAGGCCTCATACGTTCTACCACCTTGTACAAATATCACACATTTGCACATAGACAAAACTTCTCAACGTCAACATCTGAGAAGTTTTAGAAACTAGCATTCATTTATAATATGAATGAAGTTAGGAAATTTGCCTTACGCACAGCTACAACTTACGTTGAAATGCTCATTCCAATCCATATAAAACACATAAGGACAAACACGTACACCAATTAGTCATGTATATTGACTTACAGATTGGTTTACTAAACTTTACTTCTTAGGGTTCACGTTCTTCCTATCTAAGTTTACGCGACCAACATTCATTACTGGTTTCTTCATGACATACGAAGATGTCTTACTCAATATGTTCATCATCTTTGAGGATATACATTCTTATCTTCTTCTTATACTTCTCTAGGACTCAGCACACATCGCTTCTCTACTAGTAGTCCATATGGTACTCTGAGTGGTTTCCCACAAACAACCAACAAACAAGTTCCCGTCTCGTCTACACTACCATCATAATGAGTTAGATCGGTTGCCAGTTTCGTATATACCTTCGCTGTCTAAAGGAATTGTTTATCCTAGCTTAATATGTCAACCATCAAAGGTTACAATCTTACAACAACCTAACTTATCTGAACTATTAAACTATAATGTTCGTTAAGTCAATTTCTTATTCCTTATGGCTTTCTAGTAACTAAATGCCATAACTTAGGTTTCATTCTTATTGTCTAAGTTATACAATCTTTTGTATACTCAGAACGATCATTTAAGTTAATCATTAACTCGGCTTCGTTACGTTATACGTCATTGTCTTTAATTAATCTTCTTCACCATTCATGGTTTAATCATTGGTCTTCATTACCCTACGGTCAAACCATACACGGGGTGAAGGTTCTGCCCATTTAATATTCGCGTATGCTCAACCTTCACATCGGTTAAAGTGTTCAATGCTTACATTTCTTTCTAACGTTCTCATCCAAGTCACATTTGGCTTTCATTAATCTCATTATCGTTCGTTACGGCTTTCTTGATAATTAATATCTTACTTACTATCTTTCGTTATCCATTACATGAACCCCATGTTCATTACTCATTCTTAATGTCGAAGCCATACCGTTCGCTATATGCTAAGACTGTTCGTTCTTTATAACAATGTTGCATTCACAGAGTTTATACGCTTTACACTTATATCTCATTACCACAACATAACATCGAAATGTTATTCATTACCCTCGTCACTCAACGTCTAAGGAATCACCATCATAGCAATCCCTCACGTTCGTTTATCGCGACTACAGTCCCCGGATATCGGTTCTGTAACCCACGTTCACATTCTTTATCTTTTAATCTCGTTTAATCTTTTTGTTCAACCTTCATTAAAGGTTTAAAGCACTTGATTAAGTGTCACATTCAATGAACTACACGTTCATTAGCTTTCAGTATACTTCCCCCAGGTTTTGAGCAGTTAAAAGCTCATTACAGCCTTTTTCCCTACACCAGCGTTGCGGCGCCGGTTCCTTCTTTATCACTCACTCATGTTGTAGCACCACTCTCTCATGTCCAACCGTCCAAATGTAATGGTGGTGTTGTGTTGTCATCTCTCAGAAGGCACAACTTATGATGGCTGCCGAGCCTTAGTCCTTGAAAAATTTTCTAAGTCTTGAATCCTTTTTGAGACGTTTAATTCCCGATCTCATAACTTCTTCATTATAACTTGGAACAAGGTTGTTCCAAAGTCATTCTCTTCCTTATCTTGCATACTCCGATTACCCTTGGACAAAACTTTGTTCTGAATCCGTTAACATGCCATTCAATTGGCTTAATCTTTGTCCTTTGTTTGTTTTACTTTTTTAACGTTCTTCGTTCGTTCGTCCGTAATTCGATCATCCGAACTCAAAATTCGTTCGTTCTTGAGGCCACGACTCATGTTTTCTACGTTCCCTTACATTCTTATGAAAACATACACATTCAAGTTCATTTAATAACTTTCTAATTCTCATTCATCTTTTACAAAATTTTTGCAATAACTTCGTTATAGCTATGTTTTAATCCGTTCTTTATGAACGTTTCTACAGTTCCTAACCAAAAAATAAGCATCTAACTTATACGCGATAGTTTTAAACTTTTCCATCAACACAAATTATCCTACGATGGTTTTAAATTTGTCCATCAATAACGTTCTTCGCGTTCTTCGTTCATTCTTCGTTTTTAATCGATATTTTGATTACGATTTCACTTTTTCTTTGAATTCGGTGTTATAAAACACCATTTCATACTTATTTCATCGAATCTTTCATATGATTCATTCGGATCGCTCAAATTCATTACGAATCATACACTTCCTTAAGAAATTTTTAACAAAAACTTTAAATTCATTTTTCTTCTTTTATCAATGATTTCAACCATATGAAATCATTCCAACATCATTTAATTATTATTCTCATTAAGCTATGTTTTAAACATAGAAAACTTAAAGAAAATTTATTAGAAGTTAGGTTTTCGGATTACCTCTCTTCTTTAATCTTCCTCCGTTGGACAAAGCGTGCACTTGGGCTAGCTTTTCTTCTTTCTCTCCCTCTTCATCATCTCTCTCTCTCTCTCTCTCTCTCTCTTAAGTGTTGGTGATTTTCAAAATCACAAACAAATGAAATAAGCTCTCCTTTTATAGATTTTCAAGGCTAGGGGCATTTTGGTTATTTGGCCAAACTGCCTTACTATTCACACCTCCTTACTATTCCCACCTCCTTACTATTCACGTAGCTTCCCTTGGAAGCTTCGTGCTTCTGTCTTGCGAAATTCGTCCGACAGTTTGAAAACTGCGATTCTCAGAATCCAAATATTTTTGGATATTTCATCTTTCGTTTCTAGTTTAACTTTTAGGTATTCTTCGGATCTCCAAAAAACTAAAAAACACTTTTTCACGATAAGCATTTTCCTTCATGTTTTCTCTTAACATAGCTAAACGAATGAAAAGTACATAACAGTACGTTTCATCATTTTTATTTTGTCCAATTTCTGCACGTTTTTCGAGAAAAACTTTTATCGGTTTACTTAACTTTTCACGATATATTATTGTCAAATCTTTCGACGGAATGTTATTTCGACATACCGAACTCTCGAAAAGGTTTAGGTTATTCAAACCCTAACCCTTAGGGTTTTATTGGTTGAATAGTGCCTATTTCATCTTTTTCCCCAAAAATATTTTTTTTTCTCAGAAAAATTTTATTTTCGTCTTGAAAATTTTTACTCGTCCAGTCTAGCTCGTTGCCAGAATCCTCCCGATTAATAATCATCCTAGGTTTTAGAACGATTAATAAACACATAACACATAATATTATTAATAAAAATTCCTTTTATTAATAACTAATCCTTTAATCTTAAATTCTGGACAATCCGATTTTTCGGGTTATTACATTCTTCCTCCCTTATAATAATTTCGTCCTCAAAATTTCTAAAACCACACCCATTCCCGGGTCATCACAGTATTCATAGGTAGCTCAGTCATGTTCTATGTGTGGTTCATGTCACACTTGAGACCGATTGGCACCTTTCGACGGCATGAGTACTACTTTTCCCATTAGATAGTCATGTCTTACTCCTTTCATCCAGTGGAGTGTTGAGACGTTGCATCCTGGTCGGTGTTCTTGGCATGGATCGGTGATCCATTTGACATTTTGTCGTGTACAGGACTTAGTTCTCCCTATAGCTTCATTATCCATGCACCTGGCATGGATTATCTCCCTCTGGCTGGTTTGAGGGGCATGACCACGTATCACCCACTAGTTCTGATGTCACAATTCGACAAGTTTTAGGATGTGCATCCTTTTAAGGGGGCATTAGGTCAGCGTTTGGCTTCCCTCCATTTGTTAGTAGAGGACAGATCCAGGGTGTATGCCTGTTGGGATCAGCGTGAGCTAACTGAGTTTTTCGTTAGCCATCCGGGCTATTCGACATAGTATTCTGCATGGATGAAGACAAAGACTGCATCAGCTTCTGATGGTGGAGAGCCCATAGAAGATATTAATTCTCTTACTGAGGAGGAGCTATTTGCTGGGTTGCTAGCAGCTATAATGGATTCTCCCACTATGACTGCTACTGTAACCCCATATTCAACAAAGTATTTAGAGTAGAGTCTTAATCTGATGACATTTGAGAGAGATCAGGCTAGGGCCTTGATGTTAACAGCTCTTGGTGGGAGAGATGTCGCTCTATTAGAGAGAGAGAGATGATGATTTAGCTCATAGAGACACCACTATTGCTGAGGGGGATGAGGCTAGATCATCCAGAGATGCATTGATTATTGAGCGGGACAATGCTATATATTCTAGGGATGTAGCCATTACAGATAACACTGTAGTGTGGTCCCATACTACTGCTATTATTGCAAAGATGAGCACGTATATTGATGAACATAGTGTCACCATGCAGTTGGCTGTGGATTTGTTGGCTTGTGTAGATACCCTTGAGCATAAGCTCACAATGTTACCTCTTTTTCGGAGAGGGATGCCATGTTGGACTTGATAGCTTGCATATACACTGATTTGTAGATGGGCTTATATTTTCCTGCATAGACTAGCTTAGCCATTTAGTCATATATAGTACATATTATATATATTAAACAACATTATATATGGTAGGGAAATATATTTTGATTCACTTCCTTTTTAGTTGTGCCTTGTTACTTTTTTGATATTTGTCTATTTCTTCAGGGCTTGTGATCTTGATGTATTCTAAACTCCCCCTTGATGGATGGATATTGGGATGTCTCAAGATCTTTAAGAATGGATCATTGATCTGTGTATATCCCTACCCTTTGGGTGTCTTGGGAGTGGTTTCTGTATGTAGTAATGGAGAAGAGTATGACTTTCCTCTCTGAGGTTGACCGCACCATAGATGGTCACCGGTACTCCTTTGTATAGGGGTGCCCAGGTAGTTCCATCTCTTATGGATTGATGTTTCTCTTTGAGGACTCAACCGTAACTTAGATGGTCGCCAATTCTCCCATTGGTGTGGGGAGATCAGTTAGTTCCATCCCTTTGGTCTAAAGTCGATGAAGTGTGATGAATTGAAGGTTGATCCCATTAACATTTGACAAGTTTTTGTGTTTTGGTAGGGGGTAAGACCGAACCATGAATGGTTGCCTACATACTCCTATTGAAGAGGAGATCATGTCTACGTAGTTCGAACCTGGTGTAAGAGGTTCAACACTGTATGTGAAAGGGTGTAGAAGGGTGTAGAGATGTTTGTTTGTTTTTTTTATATGGTGTGACCAGGCCATAAAAATGGTTGCTTACGTAGTCCCGTGTATTGGGGAGATCAGGTTAACGTAGTTCGCCCCATGTGCAGGACGAATTGTCGATGAAAAGTTTGATCCCACGTACAAGATAAACTGCAGATGAAAAAGTCTTATCCCTAGTGGGACAAAATTGCAGGTGTGAAATTTTTTTATCCCTGGTGGGATGAAATTAGAGTGTGAAAAGTTTTATCCTTGGTAGGACAAAACTATAGGTGTGAAAAGTTTTATCCCTGGTGGGACAAAACTACAGGTGTGATAGGTTTAATCCATAGCGGGAAAACCTGAATTGAGTGAAAGGTTTTGAAATTGAAGATGAGTGAAGGATCTGATGACCCGAAACCAAGCTGTTGGTTTGAAGAGTGTTTTTGTCCCTGATGGGGCAGATGGGTATGAAGAAGGGTTGTATGTAGTGAAGGGTTAGAAAACCTTAAGTGACTGGGGATCTGGTGATCCAAAACTAGGATGTTTGTTTGATGGAAACCTCAGACATAGTACCTTTTTACGGTGTCTGAGTTGATAAGCTGTGGAAATTCATTGTCATCCATTTCCTGTAATCTGAGAGCACCTCCTGTCAATACCTCCTTCACAACAAATGGGACTTCCTAGTTTGGGGAAAATTTTCCCTTGGACTGATCTTGGTTGTTAATGATCTTCTTCAAAATCAAGTTATGTCGTTTAAACTGTTGTAGCCGGACTTTTCTGTTGTAGGATCTGGAGATCCTTTGTTGGTATAACTGACTATGGAAGATAACATCGGTTCGCCTTTCGTCTATTAGAGACAATTGGTGGTACCTATCTTGTAACCATTGGTCTTCATCCAGCTGAGCGTCTATCAACACTCTGAGGGATTTCATTTCCACCTCTATGAGGAGCACTGCTTCCATCCCATAGGTTAATGAGTAGGGGGTTGCCCTAGTGGAAGTGCGCATTGAGGTTCTGTAGGCTAATAGAGTCAGAGGCAACAAGTCAGGCCATCCTTTATGATTGGCGGACATCTTTTTCATGATCCTTTTGATATTCTTATTAGCCACTTCAACAACATCATTCATCTTTGGACGGTAGATGACGGGGTTGAGATGTTTGATGTGGAATTGTCTGCATAACTCCGCCATCATTTTGTTATTGAGGTTCTTAGCATTGTCTAAAACAATTACCTCTGGTTGTCCATATCGACAAATGACATTGTTTCTGATGAAACCAATAATAACTTCTTTGGTAACCTTGGGGGAATGAGGCTGCTTCTACCCACTTAGTGAAGTAGTCAATCATGGTGAAGATAAACCGATGCCCATTACTGGCTTTGGGCTCGATGGGCCCGATCACGTCCATTCCCTACATTGAGAAGGGCCAGGGCGAACTCATATTGTGGAGATTCCTTGGAGGGGTGTGGATAACATTCCCATGAATTTGGCATTGATAACATCTCTTGGTGTGATCATCACAGTCAGCTTTGAGAGAGAGCCAGTAATGCCTTGTTTTAAGGATCTTTTTGACAAGTAGAGGGCAACTCATGTGTTGGCCACATACTCCACCATGGATTTCATCTATAAGCCTCTTATCTTGGTCCTTGTCCAGACATCTGAGGAGACCTAGTCCTGCATCTCGTTTGTAGAGTGCATCTCCGCTCAGTTAGAATTTCAAAACCATTCGATGGATCTGCTTTTTCTCAGCAGGACTCGCCTCAGCGGGTGTAGATCAATCTCGTAAATACCCCTTGATGTGCTGATACCAAGGGTGTTGGATGGGATGTAGCTCATCAGAAACTTCTCCAATGTAGTTCCCATAGGCTGGAGCCTTTTGTAGGGCAAATGTGATGCTTGGCATGTTTCCCTTGTCAGGTATGTTGATCAAGGTGGCCAAAGTTGCTAGTGCATCTGCAAAGTCATTCCTACTCCGAGGAATTTGGAGGAAGGATATTTCTTCAAACTCTGAAGCCATCTGGATATCCTACCAATGGTAAGACAGAAAATGTAGCTCTTTGGTGTGATAGATCCCAGTGGTTTGTCTGATCACCAATTTGAAATCTCCAAAGAAAATTAACCGCCTGATGACCATCGATTGGGCAAGTTTTAGCCCCATGATACAACCTTCATACTTAGCTGTGTTGTTGGTGCTGATAAACTATAATTTAATGGCGACGGGATACTGCTCCCCGTAATGGCTACTAGAACTACTCTAGCCCCAGAACCTTCCATATTTATAGCTCCATCAAAATACATCTGCCATGTCTGGTGTGTATCATCTTGATGGTGTTGTTGCACTGTCATTACCCCTTCATCGGGGAAGTATGTTCCCAAAGGTTTGAAATCCCCTGAAGGTGCGGCGGCCAGTTGATCCGCAATTCCTTGACCTTTAATAGACTTTTATGTCACATAGACGATGTCAAATTGTTGTAGGATCAACTGCCATCTGGACAGCTGATAATTCAACATGGGTTTGCTGAACACGTACTTAAGAGGATCCAATGCGGGATATGAGATGGGTTGTGTGACCATGAAGGTAATGTTGTAACCTCATGGAAGCTCATTCTAAAGCACAACAAGTCCTCTCAATCAGAGTGTACTTGTGTTCACTGCTGCTGAATCTTTTGCTGAGGTAATAGATAGCTCGCTCTTAGCCTCTATCATCTTTCTGTACCAGCATGCAGCCCATGACATTGTCATTAATGGGCAGGTACATGAACAGGGGATAAGAAAGCTTGACAACAAAAACATCATTCAAATATGACGTATTTTTGTTTAAATCCGTGACATGGGCTAAGAAAGCTTGACATCTATTTTTTAATAAACGAATACCTTTATGGTTTGATATAACAGTGATTGACTTTAGTGGTTTGTTTTCTTAAATTAGCATAATAGGTTGGTTAGGAATATGAAAACTAACAACCTTACAAAAACAATCAATTTTAGCATGATGAATAGTTAACTAGTCGATTCCTAAAATCACATCAAATGCAAGTATTTTCAAAGAGATGAGATTGATAGGTAACGTGAGGGTATCAATTTTAATCAAACAAGATTTATAAATAACGGAGGTAACGAAGGTTTCTCCCAACGGAGTTTTAATAGATAAGTCCAAGTCTAATTTCTTTGGAGTTAAATTTAAACGTTGAGAGCAAGTAGGAGAAGTAAAAGAATTGATAGAACCGGTATCGAATAAGGTATAGACTTCGCAAGAGTTTATGATTAACTTACCCATGATAACTTCGTTCGGGTTCCTCAACGAACGCTCTCACTTAAACTACAGGCTTTGACTTGTCTGGGATAGCCTTTGGTGTCATCATTGTCGTTGGACTTGACTTTGCTACATCCCTTTGTTCCACGACCGCCTGTCGTTCTTCAACCTGCTCTTCTAACTCACGAACACGATCTTGCAATTCTATATTTCGATCATAAAATTCTCCTCAATTCATTACTTAAAACTCTATATGAGTTCATCTCTTGATTTTCAGATGTCATTCTTAAATACTGCCACACAATAAGGGTTAATTAAAGAAATTGACATGCCATAAATTATCCCTATACTCTAACCGACCAATTAAATAACAACTAAACTTAGGTAGGTCATACTAGCGAAGGAATTACCCGTCTCTCCCCTTCTAGTTCTAGTCTCACATCTCAGCCAGGGATCATATCCCTAAGCTTTGATACCAAATGTGACACCCCCAAAATAGGTATACATCACCCATCTTGGGTCACCAAATACATGATAGTGAATACAAATGCAAACTTAATTATACAACATGAGCTGAGAGTTTTTACACGAATATTGTCTCATAGACAATATCCAAACTCAAATTCAATCCTTATTACATTTATTATCACAATAAATAGTGAGGACTAAAACAACCATCTCGTACCATCACTTCGTTCCCCGACTAGTCCCGGCTACGTTCTCATTTCCTAAAGAGAACAATGAAAGCAAAAGGGTGAGCTCGACTAGCCCAGTAAAAAATATTATGACTAAGATAATGCAGAATAAATTATCGTTAGCCTTCAACATTGTTAAACTGATAAAATACAATAGACATCAAGTTTAACTGCAGTGGAACAAGAAATCAATTAGAATAGTCAAGTAGAGCATGATATCTATTATCTTCTATGATTTAAAAAGTTTATCATCAATTTTATCACTGTGACTCAGCTTAATAAATAAATCACATCATCGAATTATCCCTGAACTACGGGCCAAGGATATTCATTAGTATCACGTCCACGAATTATCCCTGTACTATGGGCCAAGGATATTCGTGTAATCATCGATGGTCATGATCATACCAAATTATCCCTGTTCATAATCATACCAATCAATAGTCCATCTATGCACTATGGGCCAAAGATGACTTTCATCACAATATAAGCATGATGATGACAATGATATAAGAATTCAATTAAATGAAAGCATGGGATAAATTTTAAAGATTTATAATTAAATTTATCCAGAAATTAATAATGTCCAAATTGTGGAGTAAAATTCAATAATAATATTCATGTATCAAAAATAATATGGACATAAAAGAAATATTTTTTTGGGGGGTGAATAGTAACTCATGAATAGTACCCCGACATGAAAAGTACCCCGAATCCCCGAGTGGATAATACTAAAGTAAATTGTAACTGAGTGAATAGTAACCCATGAATAGTACCCCGGCATGAAAAGTACCCCGAATCCCCGAGTGAATAATACTAGAGTGAATAAAATTCGGCTGAATAGTAACCCGAGAATAATATCTTAGGAAAAATATCGATATTTAATATGAATGTTTAGATCAATATTCCAATGAAATGATACTAGATGAAGCGCAAAACTCAAGGATATTCCACTAATTTCAAGGATTATAGAAGCAATACTTACCCTAATAAGTTTAGATTTAAGAATATGAAAATAAATAATACCCCTTATGAATAAAATAAATATTATCCATTACCTTAGTAGAAGACTGGATACTGCAATAGTGAAGTAGCAAATTACTCTTCTTCTTTCTCTTTATAGTTTCTCTCTCTATAGCTTCTCTTATGAGTCTCAGTGAATTGGTGAGAATGAAAGAAGAATTAAGCTTCTATTTATAGGAGAACGGACTAAATAGTAACTGATTCATGAATAGTCCAAATTGATTTGCTATTAGAATGGACGGTCCATATTGATTACTATTAAAACCATAACCAACGGTCCAGATTGATTTACTTTTAAAACCACCACCGACGGTCCATATTGATTTACTTTTAAAACCACCACCGACGGTCCAGATTGATTTACTATTAAAACCACCACCGACGGTCCAGATTGATTTATTATTAAAACCACCACCGACGATCCAGATTGATTTACTATTAAAACCACCACCGATGGTCCAGATTGATTTATTAGTAAAACCACCATCGATGTTCCAGATTGATTTACTATTAAAACCACCGTCGATGGTCCAGATTGATTTACTATTAAAACCACCACCGAAGGTCCATAAAATTAGTAAATCTTCCCATGGAATACTAAGTCAAACTTACAAAAAATGCCTCATAATAAATCCCTATATTTATATCAAAAATTGAATAAATATTTACCACAAATCATTTATCTTTAATAAACACATTTTTAATTTATTAACAATTTTTCATCATTAATATTATAACTTATAATATTGACAACCAGATCATTCCAAGGTAAGAGGGGGCTTTCCGATAAAGATTTCTCCTTATTGGCGCACAATTAGGTGACCAAATCCCTTTCCTCGATAGAACTTTCTAGACATTGTCAATAATGTAAATAATCATATGAATAAATATGTTTTCTAAATTATTGATTTAATAATATAAAATATTGTGCAGATGACACCGTGATAATAATTGAATCAATAATATTAGATACAATGCAGCAACTATTGTTGCAATAATTGAATATACTAAGTGGCTTCTTACGTAAGCATCAATAATCAGAGATATTGTATAATACCGTGTGCTACTATGCAACCACGCGTATTATTGTACTTTTATCACCGGATATTTCAACAATTTAATGGTAAAAGATTTGCCGTTATTTTTATAAAAAAATTATTTATGTCACTTTCTATATCTGACAGTTATTCCGTTGTGGGGTCTACTAATGATTGTGTCTTCGTACGAATATTCCCTAACATAAAGAATATTCCCCGACTAAACGAATATTCCTCGACACAACGAATATCTTATATCAACTTGCTTACTTTATAAATTTTTCACATATCTCCCTTACCTTTAACCTTTTATCAATTTAACCAATTACTGAATAATAATTATAATAAAAATTAAATACTTTTATTTTATAAAATTCGGGGTCTTACAATCTCCCTTCCTTATGAAATTTTTCCCTCAAAATTTATGTACGTACCTGGTATGTCGAAAAAGTGAGGATACCTCGTTAGATTCTAACTCTTTGAGGTATAACCTTTGAGCGTAGAATATGTTTCTTCTTATCCAAGATTTTAACAGGTATCTCCTCATACGTTAAATCTTCTGTTATCTCGTCTAGTTCAAATTAAATAATGTGGTTTGAGTCTTCCACATATTTACGTAACATCGATACATGAAAAATGTTATGAACACGAGTGTGACAGCCCCAAATCCGGGTCCCAAATCACCATGGATCTAGTATATAATTCTATAACTATTGTGGAAGATATAAACATAAATTGTTTATACATTAAACATTACACACTATCCCAAAGGTCGAGAATCTTCACATAAAACTTGAATCAATATACTATTTAACATACAATGTTATTATCATATATCAACGTTACAAATTTAGTTGTACACATAAACTAACGTTGAAACTGTCTTTGACCTTTCCTTGTATCCGACGTATTCGTCTTAATCTGCAATGTTTATCATGATATAGCAAGGGTGAACATAAGTTTGCCCAGCAAGTATAAGTTTATTTAAGGATATATCATGATGGAAAGACTTGAACAATAATCTGGCTATAATTCTACAATATAATTGAGAACTAGCATGAACAAATTTTCATAGCCGAACGAACATTGAACATTGAATATGAACATAGCAATTATATCTGGACCGAATGGTAATGAAGATGATCAGCCTTTTATACCTGATGAATACATGAAATATGCACAAAGTATGATTCAAAAATTCATAGACATGACAATCAGCAATGATTAACCACAAGTATATTTGAATGAAACAACTCGAGGTCGAGTTAAGAAAAACTTGTATGTTCGGTCGATTACTGTTACGCAATTTATTTATCTTTGCCTGAAGACCTAATATATAAATAATATCGATATACAAAGTAGAATAATATCATCACAATATAATACTATTATATATAATCATAGAATATCCTTAACACATGACCCTACCAATCCGCAAACTACCTAAGACTCGATATCAGGTCAAACTATTTCAGTCTGAGTTGAAACCAACACAATCTGACATCCCGAAGGTCTAGTTGGATAAATTTCGAGTCTAAAATCACTAGGACTCGGTCTAAACTAGTTCACAGATATTTTAGATAATTTATTATCAGTCAAAATATTTTTCATAACCTCGTAATAATTTTCAGATAATTATTACCATTTATCATGATTTTTCAATCATTAATATCTCAAAGTATTTTTAATACCTAGAAATCATATTTATATGATTTTTAAACAATTAAATCCATTATCCCATAAGTGCTATTAATATTAAAATAATAATATTTTCATAGAAAAATAGCAAAAGTTATATTTTATAACTTAAATATTTTTATAACACTTAAATCATTTTTATATGATTTTTAAATTATTAATTTATTTTTCCATAATTTATTTAATATATTCATTAAATAAATCAACTACCATTAATATTAATTAATTAGTAAAATTAATCACATAATATTAAAAGTCATTAAAAATAACTTCAAATATTTTCTTACACCATAATATATTTTTAAATGATTTTTCAAGTATTAAAATCATTTTTAACTAATTTATTTAATATTATAATTAAATACCATTAATATTCCAAAATATTAAATATTTATGAAATATACTCAAAATAATTAAAACTAATTTTTAGGCTTTAAATTAATTTTTTAGGAATTTAATATAAATTTTAATAATTAAAAACTATTTTTATCCATTTATTAAATAAAATAATTATTTTTAGAAAATAACTGTCGCTAAAGGGCCCTATAGCGACTAAATTGTCGCTATAGGTGTTCTTGAGCCTGCCCAGAAACTCAAGTCAGTGAAAAAGGTGCTAGGTTTGACCAGCTATAAATCATGGATCCTGAGGTATCTGGGTTCGATTAGGTGTTAAGGTTATAGTATTGATGCAATACTACAACCCTAAACAAACATCATGATCGTTCAATATTAATTCAGAGAGATCTGGGCCTCCAAACATACTGTCAGACATCATCTGGGTTTTTTCGGTAACCCAGAAACCCAAACAGTTGCGAGGTACCACTTTATGGTTCAATTAACTTAGGTTTTTGGTCATCGAATCAGTGTTCTTAAGATTCAAATATATAGTACGCGTGTCAAGGAACATTTACATGTCATGATCTCAGTTTGACAACAACACATTCGCCAGATTGAGCTCGGTCAAACCTTGTCAGAAAACTAGTTCAACCAGTTTCTGGGTTTTCCAGAAACGCTAACAGTGATCGAATGGTCTAGTTTGACCGTCCACCACATTAGTTGATGTTTTAAAGGATCAAAAGCAATGGATCTAGAGTCCATATTATAGGCTACAAATAGGTTACAAGAACATCAACAAAACACATAATACCTGACAGATCAAGGCGTTACAAAAGTTTGTCAGACGCTGGAATATGATTTCTGGGTTACCCTAAAATCATCCGCTCATGCTCGGTCAATGGGTTTTGACCGTAAATAACTTACAATATGGATATGGAATGGATGTGATTCCACTTCCAGATCAAAGACCTCATGACAAACTACATATTTATTACTTAAAACAACAAAAATCATAAACAGAGAAAGATTTGTGGCTATTGACATTTGTTTGTCAGGCCATCTTTAGTGTTCTTGAGCAGTTTTTGAAACTTTACTTTTAATGCACTTTGATGTTATAGATGTAGCATCCCCAAATCCGGGTCTCAAATCACCTCAGATCTGGTATACTAATTCTATAACTATTGCGGAAGATATAAACATAAATTGTTTATACATTAAACTTACATAATATTCCCCCAAGGCCGAGAACCTTCACTTAATACACAATTCATAACTTATTTGACTTACAATAACATTAATATAAGATACTGTTACAAACTTTATCTGCACATATAATCCAAAGCTGGACTTGTCTTTGTCTTTTCCTGTATCCGATGTATTCATCTTTATCTGTAATGTTTATTATGATATAGCAAGGGTGAGCATAAGTTTGCCCAGCAAGTATAAATTTATTTAAGGATATATCATGATGGAAAGAATTGAATAATAAGTAATGATTAACCACAAACATATTTGAATGAAACAACTCGAGGTCGAGTTAAGAAAAACTTACATGTACCGTTGATTATAGTTACGCAACCTATTTAGCTTTGTATGAATACCTAATATAAATAATCCCGATCTTACAAGTACGAATAATATCATCACAGTATAAATAACCTAAACACATTGCCACATAATCTTATCCGTCTATACAACACATAAGACCTAATATCAAGTTAAACTATTTCAGTCTAAGTTGAATCCGATGAAATTCTGACAACTCGACGGCCTAGTCGGATAATTATCAAGTTTAAGTTCAATTAAACTCTTCCTAAACACTTAATAATTATCTTAGATAATTATATTATCAATCAAAATAATTTTCATATGCTCGTAATAATTTTCAAATAATTATTACCATTTATCATGATTTTTCAATCATTAAAATCGTATTTATATAATTTAAATACCACATAATTCTTTTATCATTAATATTTATTTAATATTCAATATTAATGAAATACATGTCATAATATTATAATATATTTATAATATCTCAAAGTATATGTTAATACCTTAAAATCATATTTATATGATTTTTAAATAGTTAAATCCATTATCCGATAATTACTATTAATATTAAAATATTAATATTTTCATGACAAAATAGCAAAATTTATATTTTATAACTTAAAATATTTTTATAACACTTAAAACATTTTTATATGATTTTTAAATCATTAATTCTATTTTTCTATAATTTATTAATACATTTATTAAGTAAATTATTTATCATTAATATTAATTAATTAATGAAATTTATCACAAAATATTAAAATTTGTCTAAATTAACTTAAAATATTTTTCTTATACACTAATATAATTTTTCATGATTTTTACATGCATTAAATCATTTTTAAATAATTTATTTAATATTATAATTAAATACCATTAATATTCCAAAAATATTAAATATTTATGAAATATATTCAAAATAATTAAAAACCCATATTTAGGCTTTAATTTTTTTTTAGTAATTTAATATGTATTTTTAATAATTTTAAACTAATTTTCTCTAATTATTAAATAAAATAATTAATTTTTCTAAATAAACTGCCACTAAAAGAGGCTTTAGGCGACAAATCCGTCGCTATTAGTGTTCTTGGCCAAACCCATACATTCATAGGCAGTTTGTAAGGTGCTATGTTTGACCAAGGCTAGATCTTTGGTCACAAGGTTTCTGGGCAACCTGATGTGTTAGGATTATAGTATAAGTATAATACTATAATTACATACTAAGGTCATGGCCAAGTTACAACAAATCATGTCAGAGTTGTTCTTCATTTCTGGGATTTCCATAAATGAAGAACAGTTGTAGGGGTTACTTTCCATGTCTTGGATCTATGTGTTCCAGGTTTAGTTTGTAAAATATAATGGTTGAAACTTGTAGAACACATGTCAGGGTACATTGCTATAACATAACATCAACCTAAAAATATTACAATAAAGAGATCTTGGCCGGTCAAAGTACTGGTGAGGAAATGCCTTCGAAGATTTATGGGTTACCTAGAATCTTCATCCGGCGAGTTGGCCAACGGTTGTTTAACCACGATTATCTATAATTCTGAGCAAGATCTGTTCCAAACAACAGATCTAAAGGCTACAAGTTCCAAACAGCAAGATCTAAAGGCTTTAGTGTGTAGTTCACATGCTAGGCTACAAGTTCCAAATAACAACATGGCCCAAACACTTAACAGTTGCAAGATCAAGCGCCTGCAAAATCGTTGTCAGTGATTTCTAGGTTTCCGGGTTACCCAGAAACCAGATCTCGTGCTCGGTCAACGCAGTTTGACTGCTTATAACATGAAATCTAAACATGATATAACCTTGATTAAAGTTCTAGATCAAAGCTTATAGGATAGAATAGATTCATAACATAAAACACAACAATCCAAAAACAGAGAAGGATCTAGGGCCTCTGACATTAGGCTGCTAGACAAATTTTAAAGGTTCAAGAACAGCTTCTAAAAATGCTATTTTTGTGCATCTAAGTATTATAGATCTATGATCTAACAACCCAGATCACTAAATGACATCCTATAACACAACTTTAACCAATAAACAACAACATCTAACATCAGATCATAAAATTTTTAAGATGTAGGGTTTATACCTCTTTAGTGCTTTTTTCTTGCATCTGATCATCATGATCTATTCTTGAGATGCTATGGATCATTCTAGGGACTGAATCACTAATTGATTTCGTGGGTCTAGAGAGAGGATGGTATGGTTGAGTGTTTGTGAATAAATTAGCCCACTTTTTGACTTTTCTCTCTCTATAATCTATAAATTTTATAAGTGCAATGTGTATGGCTGAGATGAAATGGCTGATCTCTGGATTTTAAGGCACATGGTTATATCCTAGCAAGTTACCAACTACAAATAAGGCAATAATTGCAAGCTACCTTCAATAATGCACCAAGGGTAATTTAGTCATCTGTTTTCTAAATTTAATGGCATATTAGACATTGGCTACAACCCTTAGGGTTTGACCCTTAGGGTTTAACCTTTAGGGTTAAAACCTAAGGCTCCCAAAAATCAATTTTTTTTTTCTAGGATTTCCAATTTAGGTCTTAAAATAGAAATTTAATATTTCTAAATTATAATTAGGATTCTATAATTATACTAAGATTTCATAATCATAAATTCAAGCTTGCTAATTAAAATTAATTTATCCTAATTAAAATTGCTAATTTAGCAATTAGGTCCCTAATTGTACATTAGGGTTTTAAACGGAACAATTAGGTTTTCTAATTATTAGAAAATCTAATTAATCATTAGGGTTATCCCTAATTAGATCTATAATTAATACACAAAAGCTTTATACATAGCCTTTAAATTCCCAAAATAGGGTTTTCTAATTCCAAATTAGGGTTTCGGATTTTCGAAACTAAAATTAGGGTTTCCAGAACCGGTTTCTAGGGTTTCATATAAATCGTAAGATTTTTCTAACTGAACGTTGACATTCTAAATATATACTTAGGGTTTAACATTGATATAATTTATCTGGTCAACCATTGACCCTTAACCACATTTTGTTCACACACACAGAACATATACACTTACTCACTTAATCCTGATTAATTCACCACAATTTTTTTTTAAAATTCATAAAAATCCTTTCCAGAAATTTCAAATCCATTCACTTATTTTCTGTCTAGGTTTATTATTCAACCTTTAATCCATCATTTAAGATTTAATTAATTTTCTAAATTCTCGGGTCGTTACATTCACCCTTTCTTCTAAGAATTTCCTTCCCGAAATTCAACTTACACCTTACACCGTGCACCATTCACCATTCATAAACAGCATCATATGCTACCCAATACATTTCTCACAAGAATAAAAATTTTCAAATTGTGCTGAGTCATATAGACTATGAATTTTTATTTTCGCAAAGGTTTTATAGAAATTCATCCGCAAAACCGTCTTATCTTAAAGACATAATGGGTAATTAGTTCAGTATGCCCTATTCTGGCCCAGTAATACTGGCTGGAACAATTTTTCCCCGTTCCTTCTATTCCATCCACCTTAGGCGCACAAAATTTCTTACCCTAGTCTTTATTGAAATCCGCACCAAAACAAATTAGTTCCGAAAATTTTTTAAAGAACGCTTAGAACTTTTTATAAAAGTTGGTCTGGCCGAATCAAATAGCATAGACTCATATCAATAATTCAATTCAATCAAAATATTTAGGTATAGCCAAAACCCCGTTGGCAAATTAAAATTTTGAAAATATTTTTGAGAATAACGTCATGATGCCGTACTGTATTAACAGCCCGTTTGAGGATGCCGTCATTGAGTATCTTTGTCATAACACATCATACAATAGTGGAATAATGATTTTAGATCAAATTCAACACTAAGTATTCTTGTATTTACAACTCCAACAACTTTTTATCATCTCTGCACCAGGTTACATGGTACATAAGTGATAAATAAAAATATATTTTCATATTTTAAATCATTATCGTCTAGCCGAAACAAATAGCATAGACTATACTTTAAACCATTCAAAAATCATTACCTATCTGTTTTATCATCTCCACAGGTAACGAGGTGTAGGTGGCTTGAAGTCCACGCATACAAAATGGTCACCAAGAGTTGAGAATAAAAATTCATTTTTTCAAAATCACATAGTGCGTATTTAGCTTGATGTCAAAAATTTCGAGTCTAGTATAGCTAGAAGATTTGAAAAACCTAATGTCTCCACTAATGATCAATTGCTTAGTAATTTATCTATTCTTATAATCCTCAATTTTTTATTCGCACATAACTATTCCCAGTTCGTTAAACCATGCTCATGAGTTCAGGAACCTTCCACAATCATATGAGTTTAAGAACTTATCCTAGTCAGACCTTTGGTGTCCATTCGCTAAGGGTTTCATAAAAATTTCATATAATCATGAGTCACGAACGTACCATAACTATGAGTTTTAAGAACTCGTACTTAACTTGATATTCTCTACTTAGAACCTATCTATTTGTTATATACCTGAGAAAGGAATCACCCTCTCAACATGCATATAGCAAATAGAATGACACAAATATTTTAATGATTATCAGTGCCAAAAACTAAGTGGTTACACCAAGTGGAATTCAACTCACATACGAAGAATCATACAACTTAGCTGCTGATATGAGTCCTCAATTGAAATCCCCACTTAATTCCAACTCCCTTCTCAATACGAATTTCATTTAATCCGTATTCATAATCCTTTCCTGAATTTATACCAATTCTTTGTACAACTGACACGCAACAATCTTTGTTGTAAACTTTTCAATCATTTGATTGATCCTTCTGACTGCCATAACCTTACCCGATCACAGGGTGATCTCATCGTCTATATTACGATTCATTTCTATACTATGATCGTTTTGTTTTACGATCTCCTATCCCGATTCTTTTAGTCTTTTAGACTCTATCTATTCACCACTACTGTTCAACTTTATTATAAGAGTTAGGCAACTCCGTATCTTTACAACTTATCGAGATTCATCTTTGAATCTTCACGACACACTAACTTTATGTGAGTTAGATCTTATCCTAATCACTGCGGTTATTGGTCTTAGGTGTTCCCACCTTAGGTTCATAACCAACAGCTGATACCAACTGTAGCATCCCCAAATCCGGGTCCAAAATCACCACGGATCTGGTATACTAATTATATAACTATTGTGGAAGATATAAACATAAATTGTTTATACATTAAACTTACACACTATTCCCCCAAGGTCGAGAACCTTCACTTAATACATAATTCACAACTTATTTGACTTACAATAACATTAATATATAATACTGTTACAAACTTTATCTGCACATATAATCCAAAGTTGGACTTGTCTTTGTCTTTTCCTGTATCCGACATATTCGTCTTTATCTGCAATGTTTATCATGATATAGCAAGGGTGATCATAAGTTTTCCTAGCAAGTATAAATTTATTTAAGGATATGTCATGATGGAAAGTTTTGAACAATAAGCTTGCTATAATCCTTCAATATAATTGAGAACTAGCATGAACAAACTTTCATAGACGAACGAACATTGAACATAAACATAGCAATTATATCTGGACCGAATGGTAATGAAGGTGATCAACCTTTCATACCTGATGAATACAGGCATTATTCATAGAGTGCGAATAGACATGACAATCAATAATGATTAACCACAAACATATTTGAATGAAATAACTCGAGGTCGTGTTAAGAAAAACTTGCGTGTATCGTTAATTACAGTTACGCAACCTATTTAGCTTTGTTTGAATACCTAATATAAATAATATCAATCTTACAAGTTAGAATAATATCATCACAATATAAAATAACCTAAACACATTTTCACATAATCCTATCAGTCTATACAGCACATAATACCTAATATCAATTCAAACTATTTCAGTCTAAGTTGAATTCGACGAAATTTTGAAATCCCAATGACCTAGTCGGATAATTATCGAGTTTAAGTTCAATTAAACTCTTCCTAAACACTTAACAATTATCTTAGATAACTATATTATCAATCAAAATAATTTTCATATGCTCGTAATAATTTTAAAATAATTATTACCATTTATCATGATTTTTTAATCATTAAAATCATATTTATATAATTTAGATACCACATAATTCCTTTATCATTAATATTTATTCAATATTAAATATTAATGAAATACATGTCATAATATTATAATATATTTATAATATCTCAAAGTATATTTTAATACCTTAAAATCATATTTATATAATTTTTAAATAGTTAAATTCATTATCCGATAATTGCTATTAATATTAAAATATTAATATTTTCATGACAAAATATCAAAAGTTATATTTTATAACTTAAAATATTTTTACAACACTTAAATCATTTTTATATGATTTGTAAATCATTAATTCTAATTTTTATAATTTATTTAATACATTTATTAAGTAAATTATTTATCATTAATATTAATTAATTAATGAAATTCATCACAAAATATTAAAAGTCATATAAAATAACTTAAAATATTTTCTTATACACTAATATAATTTTTCATGATTTTTCATGTATTAAAATCATTTTTAAATAATTTATTTAATATTATAATTAAATAAATTAAATACCATTAATATTCCAAAAATATTAACTATTTATGAAATATATTCAAAATAATTAAAAACCCATTTTTAGGATTTAATTTTTTTTAGTAATTTAATATGTATTTTTAATAATTTAAAAGTAATTTTCTCTAATTATTAAATAAAATAATTAATTTTCTAAATAAACTGTCGCTAAAAGAGGCTTTAGGCGACAAATCCGTCGCTATTAGTGTTCTTGGCCAAACCCAGACATTCATAGGCAATTTTCAGGGTGTTATGTTTGACCAAGGCTAGATCTTTGGTCACAAGGTTTCTGGGCAGCCTAATATGTTAGGATTGTACTATAAGTGTAATACTATAATTACATACTAAGGTCATGGCCAAGTAACAACAAATCAGAGAGTTATTGGCCTACAAATCATGTCAGAGCTGTTCTTCATTTATGGATTTTCTAGAAATGAAGAATTGCAGGGGTTACTTTCCAGGTCTTGGATCTATATGTTCCAAGTTTAGTTTGTAAAATATAGTGGTTGAATCTTGTAGAACACATGTCAGGGTACATTGCTATAACATAACATCAACCTAACAATATTACAATAAAGAGATCTTGGTCGGTCAAAGTACTTGTCAGGAAACGCCTTTGAAGATTTATGGGTTACCTAGAATCTTCATATGGCGAGTTGGTCAACGGTTGTTTGACCACGATTATCTATAATTCTGAGCAAGATTTGTTGGTTCTAAAGGCTTTAGTGTGTAGTTCACATGCCAGGCTACAAGTTCCAAACAACAACATGGCCCAAAAACTTAACAGTTGCAAGATTAAGCTCCTGCAAAATCGTTGTCAGTGATTTCTGGGTTTCTGGGTTACCCAGAAACCAGATCTTGTGATCGGTCAACGCAATTTGACTGCTTATAACATGAAATCTAAACATGATATAACCTTGATTTAAGTTCAAGATCAAAGCCTATATAGCATAGAACAGATTCATAACATAAAACACATCAAACCAAAAACAGAGAAGGATATAGGGCCTCTAATATTAGGCTGTCAGACAAATTTTTAAGGTTCAAGAACAACTTCTAAAAATACTATTTTCGTGCATCTAAGTGTTATAGATCTATGATCTAACAACCCAGATCAGTAAATGACATCCTATAACACAATTTTAACCAATAAACAACAACATCTAACATCAGATCATAAAATTTTTAAGATTTAGGGTTTATACCTCTTTAGTGCTTTGATCTTTAAAAAACAATTTTTTATAGGATTTCCAATTTAGGTCTTAAAATAGAAATTTAATATTTCTAAATTATAATTAGGATTGCATAATTATACTAAGATTTCCTAATCATAAATTCAAGCTTGCTAATTAGGATTAATTTATCCTAATTAAAATTGCTAATTTATAAATTAGGTCCATAATTGTACATTAGGGTTTCAAACAGAATAATTAAGGTTTCTAATTATTAGAAAATCTAATTAATCATTAGGGTTATCCCTAATTAGATTTGTAATTAATACACAAAAGCTTTATACATATCATTTAAATTCCCAAAATAGGGTTTTATAATTCCAAATTAGGGTTTTAGATTTTTGAAACTGAAATTAGGGTTTCCAGAACCGGTTTCTAGGGTTTCATATAAATCGTAAGAATTTTCTAACCGAACTTTGACGTTCTAAATATATACTTAGGGTTTGACACTGATATAATTTATCTGGTCAACCCTTGACCCTTAACCACATTTTGTTCACACACAGGACCATACACACAGAACATATACACTTATTCACTTAATCCTGATTAATTCACCACATTTTTTTTAAATTCATAAAAATCCTTTCCAGAAATGTCAAATCCATTCATTTATTTTCTGTCTAGGTTTATTATCCAACCTTTAATCTATCATTTAAGATTTAATTAATTTTCTAAATTCTCGGGTCGTTACAATAGATCTATGATAGATCACCATAGATCATCATGAAAAATCTTCTAGCACCTAAATAAACACATAAAAATAAATTCTTTCTTAGCATATAAGATCAAAGGTGAGTTTAGGTTTATACCTTTCTAGTCCAATCTTAGATCCTTGATCCCTTCTACTGATTTTGATGATCTAGGGGATTGGTTAGTGACTAAAACACTTTGCAATTTCGGAGGTTTGGAGAGAGAGATAGTAGGTTGAGTGTAAGATAGCAAATGGACCAAAAATGTGAACTTTCTCTCTCTTTATCTCTTAATTATATTTAGATACAATGCATGTAAGTAATGCAAGGTGTCATATAGATCAGATCATGGCTGAAATATGAGTCACATGGCTGGTCAAAAGTTGGTCACCAACTCCATATTTGCAAGATCTACAAGCAACATACTAAATAATGCACAAAGGGTACTTTTGTCATTTGATTTCTAATTTTAATGGCATACTTGTCAATTTTCCAAACCCTTAAGGTTTAGGGTTTAACCCTTAAGGTTTTGTAAATTAAATTTCTAAGATTTCCAATTAGGTTTTCTAAATAGAAAAATTAAAATTTCTAAATTATAATTAGGATTCTCTAATTATACTAAGATTTCCTAATCATAATTCAAGCTTGCTAATTAGGATTAGTATATCCTAATTAAAATTGCTAATTTAGCAATTAGGTCCATAATTATACATTAGGTTTTCTAACTAATTTGTTAGGTTTTACCCTAATTAAGAATGTAATTATTTACACTTAAGCATTTGAGATACCAAATTAGGGTTTTAACAATCCTAATTAGGGTTTCAGATTGCCAGAACTAAAATTAGGGTTTCCAGAACCGGTTGTTAGGGTTTCCAGCTGAACGTTGACAATCTAAATACAATATTAGGGATTTACCACTGATATATTTTATCTGGTCAATCCTAGACCCTTAACCACGTACTGTACACATATACAAACATATACACATAACATATACACTTATATACTTAATCCTGAATAATTTACCAAAAGATTTTAAACCCACCAAAATCCTTCATAGAATTTTGAAATCCTTAAATTTTTTTTTACAGAAATATGAAATCCATTCACTTATTTTCTGTCTAGGTTTATTATTTAACCTTAATTCAATATTTTAAGATTTTAATAAATTATCCAAATTCTCGGGTTGTCACATTCACCCATTCTTCTAAGAATTTCGTCCCCGAAATTCAACTTACACCTTATACCGTGAACCATTCACCATTCATTCTCATCATTACATGTTACCCAATACACCACTCACAAGAGTAAAAAATTTCAAATTGTGCTGAGGATTCATATAGACTATGAATTTTCATTGTCAAAAAGGTTTTTACAGAAATTCATTCGCAAACTGTCTTATCTTACAGACATAGTGGGTAATTAGCCCGGTATGCCTTGTACTGGCCCAGTAATACTGGGTTAATCTGTTTCTCGTCTATGTCATTGGCACAAAAATTTTACCTCAGTCTTTATCGGAATCTGTACCAAAACAATTTTGTTCGGGAAAGTTTTCAAAGAACGCTTAGAATTTTTATAAAAGTTGGACTAGCCGAATCAAATAGCTTATACCCATACCAATAATCAATTTCAATTGAAATACGAATGTGTATAGCCAAACGACGTTGGCAATTAAATTTTTGAAAAATATTTTGAAAATGACGTCACGATGTCGTACTGTATTTAATAGTCTGTTTGAGGATGCCGTCATCGAGTGACTTTGTCATAACACATCATACAATAGTGGAACAACAATTTTAGATCAAATTCAACACTAAGTATTCCTGTATTTACAAATCCATCAGCTTTTTATCATCTCTGCACCAGGTTACATGGTACATAAGTGATAAATAAAAATATATGTTATACACATGAGAAAAGAATCACCTTCTCAACACGCATATAACAAATAGTGCGACACAAATCTTACAATAATTATCCTAACTCCCTTCTTAATACGAATTCAACTCGTATTCATAAACCTTTCTTGAATCTGTACCAATTTATAGTACAACTGACACACACAAATCCTGCTGTAAAATTTTCAATCATCTGCTTGATCCTTCTCCATACTATAACCTTATCGGATCACTGGGTCATCTCATCTTATATATTACGATTCATTTCTATACTATGATCATTTTATTTTACGATATTCTATCCCAGTTCTTTTAGTCTTTTAGACTCTATCTATTCACCGCTACTGTTCGCCTTTATTATCAAAGTTAGGGAACTCCGTATCTTTATAACTCGCCGAGATTCGTCTT
This sequence comes from Panax ginseng, assembly GCA_020205605.1. Lineage (NCBI taxonomy): Eukaryota > Viridiplantae > Streptophyta > Magnoliopsida > Apiales > Araliaceae > Panax > Panax ginseng. The sequence goes on from CM035129.1 coordinate 77,333,567, forward strand.
TGAATCTTACCGACACACTAACTCTATTTGAGTTAGTACTTATCCTAATAATTGTGGTTATTAGTCTAAGGTATCACTACCCTAGGTTTATAACGAACAACTTTGATACCAACTCTGACAGCCCCAAATTCGGGTCCCAAATCACCACGGATCTGGTATACTAATTCTATAACTATTGCGGAAGATATAAACATAAATTGTCTATACATTAAACATTACACACTATTACCAAGGTCGAGAACCATCACATAAAACCTGAATCAATATCCTATTTAACATACAATGTTATTATCATATATCACTGTTATAAATTTAGCTGTACACATAAACTAACACTAAAACTGTCTTTGACCTTTCCTTGTATTCGACGTATTCGTCTTAATCTGCAATGTTTATCATGATATAGAAAGGGTGAGAATAAGTTTGCCCAACAAGTATAAGTTTATTTAAGGATATATCATGATGGAAATAATTGAACAATAAGTTTGATATAATTCTACAATATAATTGAGAACTAACATGAACAAACTTTTATAGCTGAACGAACATTGAACATGAACATAGAAATTATATCTGGACCGAATGGAAATGAAGGTGATTAGCCTGTCATACCTGATGAATACTTGCAATATGCACATAGTACGATTCAATAATTCATAGACATGGAAATTAGTAATGATTATATTTGAATGAAACAACTCGAGGTTGACTTAAGAAAAACTTGTCTGTTCGGTCGATTACTGTTACGCAATTTATTTATCTTTGCCTGAAGACCTAATATATAAATAATATCGATATACAAATTAGAATAATATCATCACAATATAATACTATTATATATAATCATAGAATAACCTAATCACATAACCCTATTAATCCACAAACTATCTAAGACTCGGTATTAAGTCAAACTATTTCATTCTGAGTTGAAACCAACACAAATCTGACATCTCGACGGTCTAGTCGGATAAATCTCGAGTCTAAAATCACTAAGACTCAGTCTAAACTAGTTCACAAATATTTTAGATAATTTATTATCATTCAAAATATTTTTCATAAGCTCGTAATAATTTTCATATAATTATTACCATTTATCATGATTTTTAATCATTAATATCGTATTTATATAATTTAAATACTATATACTTTCTTTATAATTAATATTAAATATTAATGAAAATCATAACGTAAAATTATAATATATTTATAATATCACAAAGTATTTTTAATACCTATTTGAATGCTTAAATCCATTATCGATAATTGCTATTAATATTAAAATAATAATATTTTCATGGAAAAATATCAAAAATATATTTTATAACTTAAAATATTTTTATAACACTTAGACCATTTTTTTATATGATTTTTAAATCATTAATTCTATTTATCCATAATTTATTTAATATATTCGTTAAATAAATCAAGTACCATTAATATTAATTAATTAGTGAAATTCATCACATAATATTAAAAGTCATTAAAAATAACTTAAAATATTTTCTTACACCATAATTTATTTTAAATGATTTTTCAAGTATTAAAATCATTTTAAAATAATTTATTTAATATTATAATTAAATAATTTAAATACCATTAATATTCCAAAATATTAAATATTTATGAAATATACTCAAAATAATTAAAAAATAATTTTTAGGCTTTAAAATTATTTTTAGGAATTTAATATTATTTTTAATAATTAAAAACCATTTTTATCCACTTATTAAATAAAATAATTATTTTTAGAAAATAAATATCACTAAAGGGCCCTATAGCGACGAAACTGTCGCTATAGGTATTCTTGAGCCTGCCTAGAAACTCAAGTCAGTGAAAAAGGTACTAGGTTTGACCAGCTATAAATCATGGATCCTCAAGTATCTGGGTTGGATTAGGTGTTAAGGTTATAGTATTAATGCAATACTACAACCCTAAACAAACATCATGACCATTCAATATCAATTCAGAGAGATCTGGGCCTCCAAACACACTGTCAAACATCATCTGGGTTTTCTGGGTAACCCAAAAACCCAGACAGTTGTGAGGTACCACTTTGTGGTTCAATTTACTTAGTGTTCTGGTCATCAAATCAGTGTTCTTAAGATTCAAATATATAGTACGCGGGTCAAGGAACATTTACATGTCATGATCTCAGTTTAACAACAACACATTCGCCAGATTGAGCACGGTCAAACCTTGTCAGAAAACTAGTTCAACCAGTTTCTGGGTTTTCCAGAAACGCTAACAGTTATCGAATGATCTAGTTTTACCGTCCACCACATTCGATCAGTTGATGTTTTAAAGGATAAAAAGCAATGGATCTAAAGTCCATATTATAGGCTTCAAATAGGTTACAAGAACATCAACTGAACACATAATACCTGACAGATCAAGGCGATACAAAAGATTGTCAGACGCTGGAATATGATTTCTGGGTTAAGTGTAAGATATCAAATGAACCAAATGTGAACTTTATCTCTCTTTATCTCTTAATTAGATTTAGATACAATGCATTTAAGTAATGCAAGGTGTCATATAGATCAGATCATGGTTGAGATATGAGTCACATGGCTGGACAAAAGTTGGTCACCAACTCTATATTTGGCAAGATATACAAGCAACATACTAAATAATGCAGAAACGGTACTTTAGTCATTTGATTTCTAATTTTAATGGCATACTTGTCAATTGTCCAAACCCTTAGGGTTTAGGTTTTAACCCTTAAGGTTTCGGGTTTGACCCTTAAGGTTTTGCAAATTAAATTTCTAATATTTCCTATTAGGTTTTCTAAATAAAAAAATTAAAATTTCAAAATTATAATTAGGATTCTCTAATTATACCAAGATTTCCCAGTCATAATTCAAGCTTGCTAATTAGGATTAGTATATCAAAATTAAAATTACTAATTTAGCAATTAGGTCCATAATTATACATTACGGTTTCTAATAGAACAATTAGAGTTTTAAATTTTGAAATTAGGGTTTTCTAACTAATTTGTTAGGTTTTACCCTAATTAAGAATGTAATTATTTACACTTAAGCATTCGAGATCGCAAATTAGGGTTTTATCAATCCTAATTAGGGTTTTAGATTCCCATAACTGAAATTAAGGTTTCCAAAACCGGTTGTTAAGGTTTCTAACTGGACGTTAACGTTCTAAATATAATATTAGGGTTTTGCCACTGATATATTTTATCTAGTCAACCCTAGACCCTTAACCACACACTGTACACATATATAACCATATACACATAACATATACACTTATATACTTAATCCTGAATAATTCACCAAAAGATTTTAAACCTACCAAAATCCTCCACATAATTTTGAAATCGTTAATTTTTTTTTACAGAAATGTGAAATCCATTCACTTATTTTCTGTCTAGGTTTATTATTTAACCTTAATTCAATATTTTAAGATTTTAATAAATTATCCAAATTCTCGGGTTGTCACATTCACCCATTCTTCTAAGAATTTCATCCCCGAAATTTAACTTACAACTTATACCGTGAACCATTCACCATTCATTCTCATCATTACATGCTATGCAATACACCACATACAAGAGTAAAAAAATTTCAAATTGTGCTGAGGAGTCATATAGACTATGAATTTTCATTTTCACAAAAGTTTATACAGAAATTCATCCGCAAACCATCTTTTATATCTTACAGACGTAGTGGGTAATTAGCCCGGTATGCCATGTACTGGTCCAGTAATACTGGTTTGATCTGTTTCTCATCTCTGCAATAGGCACAAAAATTTTACCTCAGTCTTTATCGGAATCCGTACCAAAACAATTTTGTTCGGGAAAGTTTTAAAAGAACGATTAGAATTTTTATAAAAGTTGGTCTAGCCGAATCAAATAGCTTAGACCCATATCAATAATTAATTTCAATCGAAATATGAATGTGTATAGCCAAACGCCGTTGGCAATTAAATCTTTGAAAAATATTTTGAAAATGACGTCTTGATGTCGTACTGTATTTAACAGTCTGTTTGAGGATTCCGTCATCAAGTGACTTTGTCACAGTATATCATATAATAGTGGAACAACAATTTTAGATCAAATTCAACACTAATTATTCCTGTATTTACAACTCCATCAACTTTTTATCATCTCTACACCAGGTTACATGGTACATAAGTGATAAATAAAAATATATTTTGATATTTTAAATCATTATCGTCTAGCTGAAACAAATAGGATAAACTATACTTTAAACCGTTCAGAAATCATTGCAAATCTGTTTTATCATCTCAATAGGTAACGAGGTGTAGGTGGCCCGAAGTCCAGGCATACACAAGGGTCACCAAGAGTTGAGAATAAAAATTCTTTTTTCAAAAGCACATAGTGCGTATTTAGCTTGATGTCAAAAATTTTAGTCTAGCATAGCTAGAAGATTTAGAAAACCTATGTCTCCACTAATGATCAATTGCTTGGTAATCTATCTATTCTTATAATCCTCAATTCTTCATTCATACATAACTATTCTAGGTTCGTCAAACCACACTTATTAGCGCAAGAAATTTCCATAATTATATTAGTTTAAGAACTTGTCCTAGTAAGTTGTTTGGCGTCCATTCGCTGAGAGGTTCATAAACATTTCATATAATCATGAGTCACGAAATACCATAAGTATGAGTTTTAAGAACTCATACTTAACCTGATATTCTCTACCTTTAACCTATCTATATGTTATACACATGAGAAAAGAATCACCTTCTCAACACGCATATAACAGATAACGCAACACAAATCTTTCAATAATTATCCTAACTCCCTTCTCAATACGAATTTCATTCAACTCGTATTCATAATCCTTTCCTGAATCTGTACCAATTTATAGTACAACTGACACACAGTAATCTTGCAGTAAACTTTTTAATCATTTGATTGATCCTTCTCCATACTATAACCTTATCAGATCACGGAGTGATCTCATCGTATATATTATGATTCATTTCTATACTATGATCATTTTGTTTTACGATATCCTATCCCGGATCATTTAGTCTTTTAGACTCTATCTATTCACTACTACTGATCAACTTTATTATCGGAGTTAGGGAACTCCGTATCTTTATAACTCGCCGAGATTCGACTTTGAATCTTACCGACACACTAACTCTATTTGAGTTAGTACTTATCCTAATCACTGCGATTATTAGTCTAAGGTATCAATACCCTAGGTTTATAACCAATATCTTTGATACCAACTGTGACAGCCCCAAATTCGGGTTCCAAATCAGCACGGATCTGGTATACTAATTCTATAACTATTACGGAAGATATAAACATAAATTATTTATACATAAAAAATTACACGCTATCGCCAAGGTCGAGAACGTTCACATAAAACCTGAATAAATATCATATTTAACATACAATGTTATTATCATATATCACTGTTATAAATTTAGCTGTACACATAAACTAACGTCAAACCGCTCTTTGACCTTTCCTCAGTATCCCATTTAATTCGTCTTAATCTGCAATGTTTATCATGATATAGAAAGGGTGAGAATAAGTTTGCCCAGCAAGTATAAGTTTATTTAAGGATATATCATGATGTAAAGAATTTAACAATCAGCTGGCTATAAATCTACAAACTTTCATAGCTGAACAAACATTAAACATGAACATAGAAATTATATATGGACCGAATGGTAATGAAGGTGATCAGTCTTTCATACCTGATGAATACATGCAATATGCACAGAGTACGATTCAACAATTCATAGACATAGAAATTAGCAATGATTAACCACAAGTATATTTGAATGAAACAACTCGAGGTCGAGTTAAGAAAAACTTACCTGTTCGGTCGATTACTGTTAAGCAATTTATTTATCTTTGCCTGAAGACCTAATATATAAATAATATCGATATACAAATTAGAATAATATCATCACAATATAATACTATTATATATAATCATAGAATAACCTAAACACATAACCCTATCAATCCATAAACTATCTAAGACTTGGTATCAAGTGAAACTATTTCAGTCTGAGTTGAAACCAACACAAATCTGACATCCTGACGGTCTAGTCGGATAAATCTCGAGTCTAAAATCACTAAGACTCGGTCTAAACTGGTTCACAAATATTTTAGATAATTTATTATCATTCAAAATATTTTTCATAAGCTCGTAATAATTTTTAGATAATTATTACCATTTATCATGTTTTTTCAATCGTCCAATAACATATTTATATAATTTAAATACCATATAATTCATTTATCATTAATATTTATTTAATATTAAATATTAATGAAAATCATAACATAATATTATAATATATTTATAATATCACAAAGTATTTTTAATACCTAAAATCATATCTATATGATTTTTGAAATGCTTAAATCCATTATCCGATAATTGCTATTAATATTAAAATAATATTATTTTCATGGCAAAATATCAAAAGTTATATTTTATAACTTATATTTTTATAACACTTCAACCATTTTTATATGATTTTTAAATCATTAATTTATTTTCCATAATTTATTTAATATATTCATTAAATAAATCAACTACAATTAATATTAATTAATTAGTGAAATTCATCACATAATATTAAAAGTCATTAAAAATAACTTCAAATATTTTCTTACACCATAATATATTTTAAATGATTTTTCAAGTATTAAAATCATTTTTAACTAATTTATTTAATATTATAATTAAATAAATTAAATACCATTAATATTCCAAAAATATTAAATAATTATGAAATATACTCAAAATAATTAAAACTAATTTTTAGGCTTTAAAATAATTTTTAAAATTTAATATTAATTTTAATAATTAAAAACCATTTTTATCCACTTATTAAATAAAATAATTATTTTTAGAAAATAACTGTCGCTAAAGGGCCCTATAGCGAAGAAGCTATCGCTATAGGTGTTCTTGAGCCTGCCTAGAAACTCAAGTCAGTGAAAAAGGTGCTAGGTTTGACCAGCTATAAATTATGGATCCTCAAGTATCTAGGTTCGATTAGGTGTTAAGGTTATAGTATTGATGCAATACTACAACCCTAAACAAACATCATGACCATTCAATATCAATTCAGAGAGATCTGGGCCTCCAACCATACTGTCAGATATCATTTGGGTTTTCTGGGTAACCCAGAAACCCATATAGTTGTGAGGTACCACTTTGTGGTTCAATTAACTTATTGTTCTCGTCATCGAATCAGTGTTCTTAAGATTCAAATATATAGTACGCGTGTCAAGGAACATTTACATGTCATGATCTCAATTTGACAACAACACATTCGCCAAATTGAGCTCGGTCAAACCTTGTCAGAAAACTTGTTCAACCAGTTTTTGGGTTTCCAGAAACGCTAATAGTTATCGAATGGTCTAGTTTGACCGTCCACCACATTCGATCAGTTGATGTTTTAAAGGATAAAAATCAATGGATCTAGAGTCCATATTATAGGCTACAAATAGGTTACAAGAACATCAATAAAACACATAATACTTGACAGATCAAGGCGTTACAAGATCAAAGGTGAGTTTAGGTTTATACCTTTCTAGTCCAATCTTTGATCCTTGATCCCTTCTACAGATTTTGATGATCTAGGGGCTTGGTTAGTGACTGAAACACTTAGCAATTTCGAAGGTTTGGAGAGAAAGAGAGAGAGAGTAGGTTAAGTGTAAGATAGCAAATGGACCAAAAATGTGAACTTTATCTCTCTTTATCTCTTAATTAGAATTAGATACAATGCATGTAAGTAATTCAAGGTGTCATATAAATCAAATCATGGCTGAGATATGAGTCACGTGGCTGGAAAAAAGTTGGTCACCAATTCCATATTTGGCAAGATATACAAGCAACATACTAACTAATGCAGAAACGATACTTTAGTCATTTGATTTCTAATTTTAATGGCATACTTGTCAATTATCCAAACCCTTAGGGTTTATGATTTAACCCTTAGGGTTTAGGGTTTAACCCTTAAGGTTTTGCAAATTAAATTTCTAAGATTTTTGATTAGGTTTTCTAAATAGAAAAATTAAAATTTCAAAATTATAATTAGGATTCTCTAATTAAACCAAGATTTCCTAATCATAAATCAAGCTTCCTAATTAGGATTAATATATCATAATTAAAATTGCTAATTTAGCAATTAGGTCCATAATTATACATTAGGGTTTCTAATATAACAATTAGGGTTTTAAATTTTGGAATTAGGGTTTTCTAACAAATGTGTTAGGTTTTACCCTAATTAAGAATGTAATTATTTATACTTAAGCATTTGAGATTGTAAATTAGTGTTTTAACAATCCTAATTAGGGTTTCAGATTCCCAGAACTGAAATTAGGCTTTCCAGAACCGGTTGTTAGTGTTTCTAACTGAACGTTGGCGTTCTAAATATAATATTAGGGTTTTGCCACTAATAAATTTTATCTGGTCAACCCTAGACCCTTAACCATATACTGTACACATATACAACCATATACATATAACATATACACTTAATCCTGAATAATTCATCAAACGATTTTAAACCCACCAAAATCCTTCACATAATTTTGAAATCCTTCAAATTTCTTTACAGAAATGTGAAATTCATTCACTTATTTTCTGTCTAGGTTTATTATTTAACATTAATTCAATATTTTAAGATTTTAATAAATTATCCAAATTCTTGGGTTGTCACATTCACCCCTTCTTCTAAGAATTTCGTCCCCGAAATTCAACTTACACCTTATACCGTGAACCATTCACCATTCATTCTCATCATTACATGCTGTGTAATACACCACTTACAAGAGTAAAAAATTTTCAAATTATGTTGAGGAGTCATATAGATTAGGAATTTTCATTTTTGCAAAGGTTTATACAGAAATTCATCCATAAGTTGCCTTTATCTTTACGTATATAGTGGGTAATTAGCCCTAGATACCTGTCTTCGCCCAATAATACTTGGTTTGATCTGCTTTCGCCTCGCCATAGGCACAAAAATTTTACCTCAGTCTTTATCGGAATCCGTTCCAAAACAATTTTGTTCGGGAAAGTTTTAAAAGAACGCTTAGAATTACTATAAAAGTTGGTCTAGCCGAATCAAATAGCTTAGACCCATATCAATATTCAATTTCAATCGAAATACGAATGTGTATTAGCCAAACTCTGTTGCCAATTAAATTTTTGAAAAATATTTTGAAAATGACGTCATGATGTCGTACTGTATTTAACAGTCCGTTTGAGGATGCAGTAATCGAGTGACTTTGTCATAACACATCATATAATAGCGGAACAACGATTTTAGATCAAATTCAACACTAAGTATTTCTGTATTTACAACTCCATAAACTTTTTATCATCTCTGCACCAGATTACATGGTACATAAGTGATAAATAAAAATATATTTTGATATTTTAAATCATTATCGTCTAGCCGAAACAAATAGGAAAGACTATACTTTAAACCGTTCAAAAATCATTGCAAATCTGTTTTATCATCTCAATAGGAAACGAGGTGTAGGTGCCCAAATTCCAGGCATACACAAGGGTCACCAAGAGTTGAGAATAAAAGTTCTTTTTTCAAAAGCACATAGTGCGTATTTAGCTTGATGTCAAAAATTTTGAGTCTAGCATAACTAGAAGATTTAGAAAACCTATGTCTCCAATAATGATCAATTTCTTAGTAATCTATCTATTCCTATAATCCTCAATTCTTCATTCACAGATAATTATTCCCAGTTCGTCAAACCACACTCATGAGTTCAAGAACTTTCCACAATTATATTAGTTTAAGAACTTGTCCTAGTCAGACCTTTGGCGTCCATTCGCTGAGTGGTTCATAAACATTTTATATAATCATGAGTCACGAACATACTATAAGTATGAGTTTTAAGAACTCATACTTAACCTGATATTCTCTACCTATAACCTAGCTATATGGTATACACATGAGAAAAGAATCACCTTCTCAATACGCATATAACAAATAGTGCGACACAAATCTTTCAATAATTATCCTAACTCCCTTCTCAATACGAATTTTGTAGCGCCCCAAAATCCGGGTATCTTCCAACCCGACAGATGGTGCTATACTGTACAACCAATTATACTTTCATTCAATTGAAATACCTCAAGAGAACGAATCTCTCTTATATATAATCAAAATAATATTAACATTTCCCCAAGTTCTAAACCCATTACAAAGATTCTTTGTCATAATATCAGTTACATTATAACATTAAACCTATACTATTACATAAACAGCTTAACGATCTGCCTTAGCTTTTCCTTTATCCTTATTCGATCCCTCGGGACGTTCAGTCTTAGCTGCATTCATATGGTTCAAGCAAGGGTGAGCATAACTAGCTCAACAAGTATAACAATTTCAATAACAACATGCTTGACACATACGAATCGTATATCTTCAATAATTGAACAATAGTTATGAAGTACTATTAATAAATCAAAATAGCACTTCATCTTTCTTTCAAAATGTTGTACAATAATAACAATATTCAGTAAAACATTCACTCCGATCAAAGACCTTGAGCATTTCATTCTTTCTTTGAAAAGGACAACCCGAAACTAAGTTCGTAAGCCCGATATTACTTACGAGCACTTCTAGGTGATTAGCCTATTGTACTCTATGTTGATCACACTACATCCATTAAACATATGTACGTTTAATCATTTGGTAACCTCACGTGTCGTTTACCGACAAAACATTTGTTTAACATTTCAGTTTTTTTTTGAAAACCATATCAAGTAGTTGACAAAAGATAACAACATTTGATAATAGATGAATAGATTATCAATAATCCACTCAATATATCAAGTCTATCCAAAGGAATTGGCTTTAACTTCAACATACTTCAATTCATGCGTAAGGATACATGAACTTCAAAAACTTTTTTAGATTGAACTGAGACAAGAGTTAGAATACTTGCCTTTAGCATCTGCTAGTGTATAAATACTTTACGTTCAAGTCATTCAAGTCTCTACAATACATGATCACATAATACCTCACATTAGGTCACATATAATCAAGTATGTATCTGACTATATCTTACCCTTCATCTCAATCTAATTCCGTTTTAGAATTAATTATTATCTATTCCAGTTTGTCATTACACTTGCATTCATGTACAACTAGGTTATCTTAACCTTTATACATCATCCTTAAGGTTTTAAAAAAATTTAACAATGTTGCTTTACGTTCCTTAAAGTATGATTACTTTAATTCATCTATATTCTTCTCTTTATGTTTGACATTCATTCTTCAATATCTTTGTTCTAAGGTCAGCCATCATGCACACGGCTTAGGATTCTCTCTATGCTATACACAAGACGAGTTAATAGTGGAGAGGTCCAGGACTTGGCGCATGCCATGAGTCCTTACTTACTGGGCCACATTGCATGCGCCACTCCTGAAAGAGGTCATGGCTTTGCTTATGTCATCACAAGGCGTCATCATTCATACTATGGTTTGCATTTCAGCGCGAGTTTCCAGTATGCTCGATTCTTTCATATGGTCTTTCATGGCGCCATCATTTGGCCTAGGGTTGAGCCATGGCATACTAACTCTGTGCACCAAAAAATTTTTCAAGCTTAAAATTTTTGCGAACTTCCCGGACGCATAACTTCTTCATTATAAGTCTGAATTGGCTCGTTTAAAAGCCTACGGTTCACAAATTATGTAATCTACGCATTCATGCAAGAATTTTATCTATTCGACTTCGTTTGCTAAAAATTCACCTATTGGTTCATTTTTAACGAAAACGATAAACATTCGCGAACGTTCAACGCTTCGCTTTTCGTTCGTTCTAAGTCGAATTTTCAGTCAAGAACTCTTAAATGAGCGAACATGACTTGTCTCCATTGGAAAATAACATTTCTGAGTTCAAAATCAAAGTTTGACTTCTAATCCAGGAATTTCACGAATTCGACGATTATCGTCTAATCGTGCGATTTTCGGCAAATCATCATTACTTAGGATTTGATCATTACTTCACTTGCATTCATTTCATTCTATAAACATCTTCACATACTTAATACAACAACTTATTTTCATTGTTGGATTTTGACTTAATTCATTCATGAGCTTATAACTTATTCCATTATAAACTACTTATAGCTTCATTGTTTCTAACTTAAGAAAGTTATAGTCCTTAAATAATCATGCATACATGTTTTCACATATAGTTTCATTCATGTATATATGATACATATACATACTAATTCTTTACTTCCATATTACTTCTATTAATAAACTCATTACAAGTTCATAATACTTTCACACAAGTTTATAACTTATGCTAGGTTAAATGACTTATTACCAACTTATGTGGCTTAAGTTCATTACTTACACATTCTTCTTACTTTTTAACATTCATGTTCCTTAATCCATCTTTTCTTATCAACCTATCATGAATAGAGATAGAAGATAAATTAGAGAAGAAGTCTTACTTTAGAAGTCTTGGTAAGTAGCTTCTTCTTCTTCTTTTTACTTATGGAAGTGACTTATTTGTAACTTAAACTCTCTACTAATTAAGCACTTTGAGATGTTTGGATTATTTGAACAACTAACAAATAGCTTGTAAGCCTCCTCTATATATAGATTTTCCAAAGTTAGGGTAATTTGGACTTTAAAACAATCCCACCTCCTTATGTACCTCCTTACTATTCATTACTTGCAAGGCACAAAACCTATCATTTGCTTGATCATTACTCATTTAACTTGGTCATTACATACCTTGGTTACCACATTAACTTGGTCCCCACTTATCTTAGTTATCACATATTAACCATATTAATATTGTTTTCCCCATGGGTCATAGTAATCCATTGTACTTTAAATTAGCTTAGATTAACCTATCTTTTGGGCTTGCATTAATTAACTTGTTCATTAATTAATATTGGGCCTTAACATTTAATTCACTTGGGCTTGTACCAATTGTTAACCAATCTTCCAAGTCCATTAACATTACTTAATACATATACATATTGTCTATGTATTATTCTCGTATTATACTTCGTATACAACTTCATTATATACGATATTACTTCCTTCATACAAACTCGTATAATACTTCGTATTATACTCATTTTCATTCCCTTGTACAATACCTCAGTATCATATAATTATTACTTACATAATAATACTTCGCTTTCCTTAATATTCATAACTTAAGTCCGCAAGCAAAATATTACATTTTCCATAACTAGATTATTATTACATAATCCATCCTACCTTGTCATTCTATCATTACGTATTTCTCGGAAATTCAAAAATAAATCCCGAGCAAATACCGATGAATAGTGTTCTTCGGAAAATTTCTCGGAAAACTTTTATTTTCGTCTTGGAAATTCAAACACTTTAATTCCTTCACGTAGCTCAAATACTACGACATTCCAACATCAATAGATTACACAATGACAACCATCTTGACAACACATAGAATAAGATTTTATTATTATTTAATTTAATAAAATCATTTTACAATAAGATCCGAATTTCTCGGTCGTTACACTCTTCCCCCCTTATAAAGATTTTGTCCCCAGAATCTCATCTTACTTTAATCAAATAGATGAGGAAAATTTTTCTTCATCTTTTCTTCTAATTCCCACGTTGCTTCTTCAGCATCGTGGTTCTTCCATAATACCTTTACTGATGGTATTACTTTGTTCCTCAGAACTTGTTCCTTTCTATCAATGATCTGAATTGGAAATTCTTCATATGTTAAATCCTTCTCGATATGAATCGGCTCATACTCGATTACGTGCTTATAGTCCGGCTTATATGGATGTAATACAGATACGTGAAATACGTTATGTATTCGTTCTAGGTCTTGAGGTAATGCTATCACATAAGCTACCTCTCCCACCCGTTTTAATACTTCAAAAAGTCCTATAAACCTTGGACTTAACTTTCCTTTCTTTCCAAAGCGTATCTTTCCTTTCCAGGGAGATACCTTTAGAAACACATATGAACCTACTTCAAACTCTCGACTTAATCTATGCGAGTCCGCATACTTCTTTTGTCTGTCCTGAGCTGTGATGAGACGCATCCGAATTAACTTTACCAAATCCGCTGTCTGTTGCACCAATTCTGGTCCTAGCATCCGGCGTTCTCCCACCTCATCCCAATACAACGGTGTTCTGCACCTTCTTCCTTACAGAGCTTCATAAGGCGGCATGCCTATGCTTGCATGATAACTGTTGTTATACACAAACAATACTAGTGGTAGGTGATCATCCCAACTACCTTTGAAATCCATAACGCAAGACCTCAACATGTCTTCTAAACGTCTGAATTGTTCTCTCGCTCTGCCCATCGGTTTGTGGATGATAAGCTGTGCTTAACTTCAACTGTGTTCCCAACTGTTCTTGCAAACTCCTCCAAAAGTTCGATGTGAATCGTGGATCACGATCTGACACAATCGATACTGGCACTCCATGTTTGGAAATAATTTCCTTAACATAAAGTTTAGCTAACTGGTCCAAGTTATACTTGACCCTAATTGGTAAGAAGTGAGCCAATTTCGTCAATCGGTCGACTATTACCCAAATCGAATCATACCCTTTTGTCATTGTTGGAAGTCCCACCACGAAATCCATCGTGATATGCTCCCACTTCCATTCTGGAATCTCCAATGACTCTAACAAGCCACTGGGTCATTGATGTTCGGCCTTAACTTTTTGACAAGTCAAACACCTACTCACATACTCTGCTATTTCTCTCTTCATATTTTGCCACCAAAAATTTTGTCGAAGATCTTGATACATCTTAGTACTACCAGGATGTATCGAGTACCTTGAACTATGAGCTTCTTGTAATACTTGCTCCTTTAATTCTGTCTCATTCGGAACCCAAATTCTTCCTTCAAATCCTAATAATCCCTCATTATCAAGATTATACTTAGTATCTTCTTTATCGGATAACCGCTTCTTCTTTTGGTTATACTCATCAGTCTTGAGTTGTACCTCCTTGACTCTCTCTACGATGGTAGATTGCATCTCCATCGTAAAAAGTATTTGTCTTGAGTCACTGGGCATCTTCACTTCTATTTCCATCCTAGCCATCTCTGTTATTAACTCATTTTGAGTCGTTAACATAGATAACCTTTCCCGACCCTTCCTACTTAAGGCGTCGGCAACTACATTGGCTTTCCCAGGGTGATACAGGATTTCACAATCGTAATCCTTTATCAACTCTAGTCATCTTCTCTGTCTCATGTTCAACTCCTTCTGAGTGAAGATATACTTTAGACTCTTATGGTCCATATATATCTCACATTTCTCCCCGTAAAGATAATGTCTCTATATCTTTAGGGCAAATACTATCGTGGCCAGTTCCAGATCATGAATAGGATAAACTTTCACATAATCCTTCAACTATCGTGATGCATACGCAATGACTTTCCCATGCTGCATGAGCACACAACCAAGTCCTCTATGCGAAGCATCGCTATAAACTACAAAATTTCCTGTGTCATCGGGTAATGACAAAATAGGCGCTTCACTTAATCTTTTCTTCAGTTCTTGAAAACTGTCTTCACATTTATCCGTCCATACGTATTTTACCGTCGTCCTTGTCAAATTAGTCAACGGGGTAGCTATCTTTGAAAAATCCTTGATAAATCTTCGATAGTATCCCGCTAACCCTAGGAAACTCCGCACCTCAGTCGGCGTTTTCGGTTGTTCCCAGCTCATCACTGCTTCTACCTTCGCTGGATCCACTGAAATCCCCTCTTGGTCAATGACATGACCCAAAAATCGAGACCTTTTCCAAATTTCAAATTCACACTTAGTGAATTTCGCATATAACTTCTCCTTTCTTAGTGTCTCCAACACCAATCTTAAGTGTTCAGCATGATCTTCTGGCATCTTAGAATAGACTAAAATATCATCGATAAACACAACGACGAACTTGTCCAAATATTGTTTGAACACTCTGTTCATCATATCCATAAATGCAAATTTGGTGCATTAGTCAACCCAAATGACATCACGAGCTTCGTAATGACCATAACGAGTCCTGAATGCCGTCTTTGGTACATCTTCCTTCCTAACCTTCAATTGGTGATACCCCGTCCGCAAATCTATTTTAGAAAAATACTTTGCCCCTTTCAACTGATCAAAGAGATCATCGATCCTGGGCAATGGGTATTTATTCTTTATCGTTAGCTTGTTCGACTCTTGATAGTCGATACAAAGCCTTAACGATTCGTCTTTCTGCTTGATAAACAACACCGGTGCCCCCCACGGGGAAACACTTGGTTGAATGTACTTTCTATCCAATAGTTCCTGTAGCTGAACCATTAGTTTTTTCATTTCCACAGGCGCCATACGATACGGTGCCCTTGAGACTGGTGCCACTCCTGACACAATGTCTATTACAAATTTGATCTCCCGATCTGGCGGTAAATGTTGGGTAAAATCTATATACGCACAACACGCAAGTATACGTGGTCAACAAGTAATAAAGTGATAAGTCAAGTATCGTTCCCACAGAGAATTAGTTAATAAAAATACCAAGTACTAACCCGTAACCAACATAATCTTATTTAAACAAATGAATTTCAAATTATATAAATTAAACTACTGTTAAATTCCACTAATTAAATTAAGACTATGGAGATTTAAGATCACAACTTCACTTATTGCTTCATTTAAGTTAACACACTTCTCATCAATTATTCTCTATCCCAAATTGTTAATCAAGAACACGAACACAGTATTAACCACCTCTCGATGCACTAATATCGTATTAACGTCAATCCACAATCAAGATAGAAATCCGTTAAACATCTTAATCAACTAACCCACTATATCTCTATGTGAATTACAATTGAAGAAAGTTGAAGAATGAGTTCTCTATCCGATTACATGCGGCGTCAAGTATATCTCTACCTTAACACGAATCAAGTTTAAGCTACTAAAAAAATCCTGAACACATGCTATATCGACTAGGTCTAGATTTGAATATCCTCTCTCGATTCCATCCAACTCCACAAAGATTTGTTGATCAGGCAATTCATAGATTAAAGCTCAAATCAATATAGACAATCCTCACAATAGAACATAATAATTGATACCGAAGCATATTAAAATAAACTACACAATAAGATCCATTGTAATCTCAAACAAAGAATTAGTTCATTGAATTAAAACTAAGAATCCACAATTGAAAACACATTAAAAGATAAAAATAAGAGTAGAGTAAAGAGTAAATCATTTGTCAAAGAAATCTCCATCTTCCTCAAGCTCCCCGCTCTTGATCTTCAATGGTCTCCAAGTTGCTTCAATCTCCAAAACTATTTAGAACTAGTGTTTTGATCTAATTTACTCTAATCTAATCTAATGGAATGCTCTCTCTCCTCTAATCTCTCCAATCTCCTAATATCCCCTCTAATCCTTGTTATTCCCCTCCTTTTATAAGCCTTTGTACATGTCCTTAAGTCCTCCTAGAAGTCCTTGAGTCAATTGGATCGAAAACAATCCTTTCTGAACTCAAATTTAACCAAAAAATGTCTTCCTAATGTGTACCCCCGCCCCGGCGGGGGTTTAGGCTTGCACAGGGCCCGCCTCGGTGGGGGTCCTTACTGTCTAACAGCTGCTATGCCCGCCTCGACGGGGGTCTGTTTTCTGTCACAATGTCCTCTGGTAAAACGACCATAACATTTGATCCGAGAGGCGTTACGGGGCCTGCCACCTATCAAATCGAAGATATCGACGAGATCTACAACTTTCATTCTTCGAGGATTGAGAAATTCTTGCCGGATGAAGGTTGAAATTGGGCTGGAAGTGACTGTTATGCAAATGACCACCCAAAACCATGACGTTCGACGTCCGTTGGCACAACGATCATAACTCTTGCATCCGAACTCCGATTGGAATGATTCAAAATGTTTCAAAAAGCTAATAAGATGCTCTACAATTTAAGCCAAGTTCCAAGCCATGAACATGAAATCCCATACGATGTCTGATTTACTTTTCTTTACATTTTTCCTTGCTTTTCCTTACCAATCGTCGCTCACATCGCTCCCAAACGTATAACCTACAAAATGGACACAAAATGCATGAAAAGTAACTAAGACACATGAATATAAGAAACTAATTCAAGTAAAAGATATCGCATAAGTGTATATAAAATCCACTTATCAAATACCCCCAAACTTAAATTGTTGCTTGTCCCCAAGCAACACAACATAATGCAATACAATGCAATGAAATGCAACTAATCTATATGCCTACGAATCCAGCAGTATTGATAGAATCAAATCTAGTCACTCGCCCTTAGAGCAATCAAGCAAACATGACAATACTTTATATCAAAACCAATCAACAATTTCCTAGTCATTCATCAAATCTTAAACTGTTATCACTGGTATAGTGCGTGTGTGCTCCACAACCATGCTAATTGATATAAAATCAAATTTAACACATAACAAGTCTATTCGAAGGCATCATACAATGTAAACTCAAGAAATACAAAAACAAGCTAGATCCAACTAAAATCAAACAATTACCAATATCGAGGGTCAACAAGGGATACTTATGCTTTATTTTTCATCTACGGGGGCTTTTTGCTCTTATTTCCGGTTTTATTCTTTTTTTTTTTTTGGTTTATATACACATAGCTATGCAATGTCTTATTCCTTAGGCTTTTCAATGCTACCTTAACGAGCTTTCGACCAACGACTCCCAGACCATTAAGACCTTAGGGCGCTAGGTGTAAAGACAATCCCCTCGGGTTTACTTACTCAAGTAACAAAGGCCACAAAACTAGATAAGCACGCCGCGGTGTTTATTCATACTTTTTTTTTTATCTTTTTATCTTTTTTTTCTTTTTTTTACAATATCGCTTATATACCCCAAATATTCCCCCCAACTTAGGTTCTTGTCTAACTTTAGCCCTCACTACTTATTCTTGTCATTCTTTCATTCAAACTAGCATTATCCTTTAGAGTCCCATTATGTATCAATTTAAACTCAATCAATCACAAATTGTTTTTACTGTTCTATCCTTATTATACCAGTTTCAAACAGGAAAAGATTCAATTCATAACAAGAAATCACATCAAAGCTCTAATAATTAATACTATACTTATCTACTCAATTCTAATCTCATCATTAGCCAAAACAAACTGTAAATATTAAACAGCTGGACTCATGCAAGATGAACATAGTAACTAACTATTATTTTTGAATTTTTGAATTTTTTTTATATTTTAACAAGAAACTGAATATAATGCTATTCAAACTACACTACTATGTAACTACTTATGCAGTTGTACTACATGAATGAAAACATAATGAACCTAAACTAAATTAACAACATATGCAAAATGACATAACATAAACATGAAACTAACATGCAATAAAGAACTAAACTAAACTCCCCCAAACTTAGCAATTACAATGTCCTCATTGTAAGAATATAGCGATAAGTAGAAGAGAACTTCCCTGTAATCAGCTAAGTGCGAGGTGATGGTGGCGATGGCGGCGACGATCATTTTCCTATCTATTGAACCTCCAATACAATTCCTGTGTTGCGAAGCCATTTGCTCTTGAATGCGTGTATCACCATAACTTTCTCCCAAACTTATCAATTTAACCTTCACTTCCTCTCAAGTATCCTCTATGAATGCCCAATTCAATTGGTGTGAGATTGTGGAGGTGGGGAGAAGTGATGGAGTGTGGGAGATAGTGGTTTGAGTAGGTGGTGGATGGAGTTATGAAGTAGTGGGGAAGTGGAGAAAGTGGGGTTTTATTGAGGATGGGAACAATCTATGTGCAACTGCCAAAGTTGGTTGGATTCCAGGACCCACCTGCGTGAAAGGTGCTAGTTTAGTTTCAAGCACTTCCGTGGGTTGTGATTCTGATATCTGAAGTAGGGACCCCCTTGGCGGTGTGCAGATTCATTTTGGGCCCATACAATGCACATACATACTTCTTCTCAACTTCCTGGTTTCTTAACTTTTACTTCATGCTAACCCACTCAATGATCCTTTTTCCATCCTACAAGATATAAAACATAAGCATTAGTGGATTGTTGATGACATGTTGTGTTGTGGAGAGATTAACGATATTTTTATTTTATTCTTCTACTTAGTAATTTAATGAAAACTATGATTAAGTAAATATGAATTGAAAATATGATAAATAAACTAAAGATTGGGTTGCCTCCCAAATAGCGCTTGATTTACAGTCTTTCAGCCTGACTTTGTCTGGTCAACACTATTTAATTCCTCTTCGAAAGTTGAGGAACCCTCCATCCATCGGAAATAATATAGCTTTTGGTAGGTTCCCATCTGTGATAGCTATTGAGTTAAAGTCACCTAGCATACTTTGTTTTGGTATGATCTCATTCCAGTACGTCCAACATCTAGGCATTTTCTCCATTGTGTCTGCGAATAGATTCTGGCATTGAGGCTTGTCAGACACAATAATTTCTTCTTCTATCTTCTCCAGCTCATCGCACCATTGTTTCGAAGTTGTACTCGCTTTTACATCACAAGGAGTATTGCCGACGACATGACTACCAATCGGACAAGGTTTTGCAAATCTAATCGGATTCTTGAACTGTGGAGAAGAAGGCACTTGAGGCATAAATAACATCAGCTCATGGTCGTTGGTTCTCACGATTAGTTCTTCATCGACCTTGTTGTCATTATCCCCACTTTTCTCCTATTTTTCAACATCTCGAGGCTCATCCAGTTGTAGATTTGGTTCGGGTTCTCCGTCAATTTTGTCGTCCATGTCATAAAGCCAAGTTTTTGGATGAAGGTTTTTTACGACGTTGGTCATTTGCTCTATTTGATCTGCAAGATTCTGACTTGACATCGCTTGATTACTCATCTTCTCCTCAACTACTATGAACTTGGACAATGATTCCCCCAGCCTTGAATTTTCTGTTTCAGTCTCGGAAGCCATGTATTGAAGACCATTGGTTGAGGTTGTGAAACATTTTTCCATCCAATTATTAAAATTTTGGATTGATAGCTCCTGACTGTTTATAAACTCTTCTTTTTCTGCTATAGCCCTTAACATGAATTTCATAAACTCTGAATTATCTTCTTGTCGCATTGGAGGTGAATATGAGAATTCCGGCGTGTATATTGGACTTGGAGCAGAGTATTGGTCTTCATAAGTATAGCTCCATGACGAATCCGGGTGATACCCCCAAACTTGATCATAATTATCATATGCATACTGATTGAGGTAGTTACCACCATACTATACCGGACCAAGATTGATGGTGCATTTATTACTCGGGTGATTGCCAGCACAATAGTCACACATAACTGCCATCCTTCGACTCCGTTGGCTGCAAGAACCTCCCACGTCTTCGAAGTTGCCTCATTTTTATTGGCTCTATAGAAGATGTATTAAGTCCATCAATCCATGTTTCCCTTGGTTGAGCCATGAACGTGTATAGCCATTGATACGTAAAGTCATCCATGGTACCTGAAAAGAGATAAATATAGGAAGAGAATTAAAAATAAAAATAAAAATGTTTAAATTAAGACTAATTTGATTGAAATTAATATTGGTAAAAAAAATATTAAACTAAATCCCCGGCAACGGCACCAAAAACTTGTTGGGTAAAATCTATATACGCACAACACACAAGTATACGTGGTCAATAAGTAATAAAGTGATAAGTCAAGTATCATTCCCACAGAGAATTAGTTAATAAAAATCACCAAGTACTAACCCGTAACCAACTTAATCTTATTTAAAAAAATGAATTTCAAATTATATAAATTAAAATACTATTAAATTCCACTAATTAAATTAAGACTATGGAGATTTAAGATCACAACTTCACTTATTGCTTCATTTAAGTTAACAAACTTCTCATCAATTATTCTCTATCCCGAATTGTTAATCAAGAAAACGAACGTAGTATTAACCACTTCTCGATGCACTAATACCGTATTAACGTCAATCCACAATCAAGATAGAAATCCGTTAAACACCTTAATCAACTAACCCACTATATCTCTATGTGAATTACAATTGAAGAAAGTTGAAGAATAAGTTCTCTATCCGATTACATGCGGCGTCAAGCATATCTCTACCTTAACATGAATCAAGTTTAAGCTACTAAAAAAATCCTGAACACATGCTATATCGACTAGGTCTAGATTTGAATATCATCTCTCGATTCCATCCAACTCCACAAAGAATTGTTGATTAGGCAATTCATAGATTAAAGCTCAAATCAATATAGACAATCCTCATAATAGAACATAATAATTGATACCGAAGCATATTAAAATAAACTACACAATAAGATCCATTGTAATCTCAAACAAAGAATTAGTTCATTGAATTAAAACTAAGAATCCACAATTGAAAACACATTAAAAGATAAAAATAAGAGTAGAGTAAAGAGTAAATCTGTTGTCAGCAAATCTCCATCTTCCTCAAGCTCCTGCTCTTGATCTTCAATGGTCTCCAAGTTGCTTCAATCTCCAAAACTATTTAGAACTAGTGTTTTAATCTAATTTACTCTAATCTAATCTAATGGAATGCTCTCTCTCCTCTAATCTCTCTAATCTCCTAATATCCCCTCTAATCCTTGTTATTCCCCTCCTTTTATAAACCTTTGTACATGTCTTTAAGTCCTCTTAGAAGTCCTTGAGTCAATTGGATAGAAAACAATCCTTTTCAAACTCAAATTTGACCAAAAACGCCTCTTTTTATCGCGTACCCATCACTTCAAATGGGTTTAGGCTTTTACACAGGGCCCTCCCCGGCGAGGGTCCTTACTATCTATCATTTGCTGCTATGCTCGCCTCAAGCAGCAATTTGTTAAGGGCCACTTCTACTCGGTATGTATTTTTCTAGAATGTCAATCCTCTTCTGTAAAACGGCCATAACCTTTGATTCGGGTGGCATTACGGGGCCTGCCACCTATCAAATCAAAGATATCGATGAGATCTACAACTTTCATTCTTTGAGGATTGAGAAAGTCTTGTCGGATGAAGGTTGAAATTGGGATGGAAGTGACTACTATGCAAATGACCACCCAAAACCATGACGTTCGACGTCCGTTGGCACAACAATCATAACTCTTGCATCCGAACTCTGATTGGAATGATTCAAAATGTTTCAGAAAGCTAATAAGATGCTCTAAAACGTAAGCCAAGTTCCAAGCCATGAACATGAAAGCCTACACGATGTCCGATTTGCTTTTCTTTGTTTTTTTCCTTGCTTTTCCTTACCAATCGTCGCTCACACCGCTCCCAAACGTATAACCTACAAAATGGACACAAAATGCATGAAAAGTAACTAAGACACATGAATATAAGCAACTAATTCAAGTAAAAGATATCGGATAAGTGTATATAAAATCCACTTATCAGTAAACCCGGTAACTCA
Organism: Panax ginseng; assembly: GCA_020205605.1. Classification (NCBI taxonomy): domain Eukaryota; kingdom Viridiplantae; phylum Streptophyta; class Magnoliopsida; order Apiales; family Araliaceae; genus Panax; species Panax ginseng. The sequence continues at coordinate 77,356,954 of CM035129.1, forward strand.
CTTGGAAATACATCCATGTATTCGTTCACTATAGGTATTTGTTCCATGGTTGCTCCCACTCACTCGGTGTCAACAACATGGCACAAATAACCTATACACCCCTTCCTTAAAAGTTTTCTAGTTTGTGTCATCGTAAGGCAACATAAACGTCCTGGCAATTTATTACCGTAAAATACTACAGGAGGTTGTTTCAACGTCCTAATTCTCACGCATTTCTTCTGGAAATCTATAATTGCTCCATGGTTAATCAACTAATCCATTCCGAGAATTACATTGAATTCTCCCAACTGTATCGGTATTAAATCCACCGATAATTTACAACCCCGTATATCTACGCAATAATTCCTATGAATATCTTCAACATGAATTATTTCTTCGTTTGCTACCTTAATAATCAAAGGTATAAGAAACTTTTTGGAAAGTAATTCTAATCGTCTAGCAAAATCACATGCTATAAAAGAACAAGTAGCACCAATCAAATATAAGACGTAAGCATTTATGTTATTGATCGGGATAATACCTGCAACTACATCCCCTGATGCCACCGCATCTTGGACCGTCATATTAAAGGTACGGGCCATTGATCTACCCGGCTGAGCTGGACCACTAATAGCTAACTTACTGTTATTAGTGCCCTTATTTCTATATGTCCCCTTCTTTGGGCAGTTCTTTGCTATGTGGTCAGTTAATCTACATACAAAGCATCCGTGGTTTTTCTTCGGATTTAGACAGTTAGGCGAAATGTGCCCTTCCTGTCCACAGTTATAACATACGGCCTTTCCCTTGAGACAGACTCCTAAGTGAGTCTTCCCGTAAGTTTTACAGGTATCCATTCTTCTCTTGGAATCCCCTTGTTTTACTCTGGTATTCCCAGAATTAAAACCCTTCCTCTTTTGACCATCGCCACTACTGCTGGCTCCTTCGGTCTTTATCCCTCCCTCAGCTTTACCCTTACTTTTCTTATCTTTGTGGTACTGGCTGAGAGCCTCATTCCCACCTTCGGCAATTATTGTCTTTTCTAGTATGGTTCCAAAGGAAGTACTTTGGAACACAGAAATTCGGCTATAAAGCCAGGGTTTCAAGCACTGCTCAAATCTTCTAGCCTTTCTCACTTCAGTGTCCACTTAATGTGGAGCAAATCGTGCCTGTTCATTAAACTTGGCAGCATACTGGGGAACTATCATATCCCCTTGTTTAAATTCAATAAACCTCATTTCCATCCTCCCTTGCATACTCGTGGGAAAATAGTTCTCAAAGAAAATCTCCTTGAACCTCTCCCACGTTAGGTTTCCTATATTGGCCCTAGCCTAGTTTGCCTCCCACCAGAAGTTGGCCTCTCCTTTCATCAAATAGGTTGCAAAGGCAACCTTCTGACCCTCCTCAACATTTCCTATTACAAATGCTTTCTTGATTTCTTTTACCCAAGTCTGGGCTTCTATAGGGTCCGTAGTTCCTTTGAACTCCGGCGGACCTACACTTTTAAAGTCTTTAAAAGTAGTAGCTCGTACTACTCCAGGAATTACGGGTACATTAGCCCCCATTCATTAAATGCAGCCGTTGAAAGATTAACGAACTCCTGCATTGGATTAACCGGACCACCCTCCGGTTGGTTAACATTAGTGTCTTAATTTCGTTGTCTCCTTCTTGGTGGCATTTTTCTATTTAAGAAAAACAACACATCATTATTACTTTCTTCTTGTTGGTTTAGTTATTATTTGTGATAAATCAATAACTAATACTCATTACTCAACATGTTCCATAAAAAGACTTATATTGATTCATAACTTATAGTATAACACTACATTGTTTACATTACTCAGCCTTAGGTGATTACATTACCATCCCGCAATTACTTTCCAAAAATTGGGATTTACAAAAGACTACCCTTTGATATACAAAAGAGGGTTTTTACGTCACTACTAGATACATAATATTTACATATCTAAACTATTCTAGCTACTGCTAGATTACATATGCCGAATGGCATTCTCAAAATCTTTCTTAGCCAGACCGACAATAACATCTCGATTGATGGTATGTCGAGTCTGCCCTGCCTCTATCGAATACCCAGCTACTTGTTGCTAGAAATCCACGTGAGAACTCCTATGTATATAGGACATCCTCTCCAACTTCTGCTGTTTAGTCTTTAGCTCCTGCTTGAGCTCAAAGACTTCACATTTCAGCTCTCGGACCTTGTCCTTAGCTAGAATTCTATCATCATGCTCCTCTTCCCACATTCCTTCCATGCTAGTCTTGTCCTCACGGACAGCTTGGAGTTCCTCTTTCAACTCCTTAACTTCTTGACAGTAATGGACATTTCTATCCAATACTGACATGAACAGTGTTTTCATCGACTCCCCCGTAGTCAACTCTTCTGTTGGTGGAACCTGGTCAAAGGACATTACGTCCACCTCTTCCTCTAGCATGCCGTCAAATATAGACATATATTCTAAATTATCCAAGTCACCAGACTCGATTGCCACCACTTCTGGTTCTACTGCTACATGATTTGGTAGTATCTCTTCCCGATTAACTGAACTCGCTCACTACATGTATATCTCTATACATATCATTTTCTCCTGACATCTACAATAAAACAATATAGTTTGATTAGAACACGTCAGAAGAATAATAAAAACACATAACATAATATAATGCATTTTTATAGGGTTACTTTCCATCTTTTACTTCTTTATTCTTTCTTAAGGTTATGATTTAAGGTTCTACTTTTCCCCTTAAGTTTTATAACCTAGGCTTTGATAACAACTTGTAGTGCCCCCAAATCCGGGTATCTTCCAACCCGATAGATGGTGCTATACTGTACAACAATTCATACTTTCATTCAATTGAAATACCTTAAGAGAACGAATCTCTCTTATATATAATCAAAATAATATTTAAATTTCCCCAAGTTCTAAACCCATTACAAAGATTCTTTGTCATAATATCAGTTACATTATAACATCAAACCTATACTATTACATAGACAGCTTAACGATCTGCCTTAGCTTTTCCTTTATCCTTATTCGATCCCTCAGGACGTTCAGTCTTAGCTACATTCATATGGTTCAAGCAAGAGTGAGCATAACTAGCTTAGCAAGTATAACAATTTCAATAAAAATATGCTTGACACATACGAATCGTTTATCTTCAATAACTGAACAATAGTTATGAAGTACTATTGATAAATCAAAATAGCACTTCATCTATCTTTCAAAATGCTTTACAATAATAACAATATTCAGTAAAACATTCACTCCGGTCAAAGACCTTGAGCATTTTATTCTTACTTTGAAAAGGACAACCCGGAACTAAGTTTGTAAGCCCAATATTACTTATAAGCACTTCTAGGTGATCAGCCTATTGTACTCTATGTTGATCAACACTACATCCATTAAACGTGTATACGTTTAATCAATTGGCAAACTCACGTGCTTGTTTAAAATTTCAGTTTTCTTTTGAAAACCATATCAAGTACTTGACAAGAGATAACAACATTTGATAACAGATGAATAGATTATCAATAATCCACTCAATATATCAAGTCTAGCCAAAGGAATTGGCTTTAACTTCAACATACTTCAATTCATGCGTAAGGATACATGAACTTTAAAAACTTGTTCAGATTGAACTGAGACAAGAGTTAGAATACTTGCCTTTAGCATCTGCTACGGTATAAATACTTTACATTCAAGTCTTTCAAGTTTCTACAATACATGATCACATAATACCTCACATTAGGTCACATATAATAAAGTATGTATCTGACTATATCTTACCCTTCATCTCAATCTAATTCCGTTTTAGAATTAGTTATTATCTATTCCAGTTTGTCATTATACTTGCATTCATGTTCAACTAGGTTATCTTAACCTTTATACATCATCCTTAAGGTTTAACAAAGATTTAACAATGTTACTTTACATTCCTTAAAGTGTGATTACTTTAATTCATCTAAATTCTTCTCTTTATGTTTGACATTCATTCTTCACTATCTTTGTTCTAAGGTTGGCCAAGACCAAGACTTATATTTCTATGCTCAATGCCGCATGACACGAGTTAACAATGGAGTGGTCCCGAACTCATGGCTGCACAAGAGTCCTTACTTAGTGGTCCAACAATGCCTTACTCTCTCTGTGATGGTCATAGCCTATTCATGGCGTTGTGGCGCCATCATTCATACTATGGTTCATGCTGCGGCGCAAGTTTCCAGTATGCTCGGTTACTATTACGGTGCTGTGGTGCCATCATTTGGCCTAGGGTTGGCGCCGCAGCGCCAACTCTGTGCACTAGAAAATTTTTCAAGCTTAAAATTTTTGCGAACTTCCCGGACGCATAACTTCTTCGTTATAAGTCCGAATTGTCTCGTTCAAAAGCCTACGGTTCACAAATTATGTAATCTACGCGTTCATGCAAGAATTTATCTATTCGAATTCGTTTACTAAAAATTCACCTATTGGTTCATTTTTAACGAAAACGATAAACGTTCACGAACGTTCAACGCTCGTTTCTTTTGTTCTAAGTCAGAATTCGAGTCCGCAACTCTTAAATGATGAACATGACTTGTCTCCATTGGAAAATAACATTTCCGAGTTTAAACTTAAAGTTTGACTTCTAATCAGGGAATTTCACGAATTCGACGATTATCGTCTAATCGTGCGATTTCCGGCAAATCTTCATTACTTAGGATTTGTTCATTACTTCACTTGCATTAATTTCATTCTATAAACATCTTCGCATACTTAATACAACAACTTATTTTCATTGTTGGATTTTGACTTAATTCATTCATGAGCTTATAACTTATTCCATTATAAACTACTTATAGCTTCATTGTTTCTAACTTAAGAAAGTTATAGTCCTTAAATCATCATGCATACATGTTTCCACATATAGTTTCATTCATGTATATATGATACATATACATACTAATTCTTTACTTCCATATTACTTCTATTAATAAACTCATTACAAGTTCATAATACTTTCACATAAGTTTATAACTTATGCTTGCTTAAATGACTTATTACCAACTTATGTGGCTTAAGTTTATTACTTACACATTCTTCTTACTTCTTAACATTCATGTTCCTTAATCCATCTTTTCTTATCAACCTATCATGAATAAAGATAGAAGATAAATTAGAGAAGAAGTCTTACTTTAGAAGTCTTGGTAAGTAGCTTCTTCTTCTTCTTCGTACTTATGGAAGTGACTTATTTGTAACTTAAACTCTCTACCAATTAAGCACTTTGAGATGTTTGGACTATTTGAACAACTAACAAATGGCTTGTAAGCCTCCTCTATATATAGATTTTCCAAAGTTAGGGTAATTTGGACTTTAAAACAATCCCACCTCCTTATCCACCTCCTTACTATTCATTACTTGAAAGGCACAAAACCTATCCTTTGCTTGATCATTACTCATTTAACTTGGTCATTACATACCTTGGTTACTACATTAACTTGGTCCCCACTTATCTTGGTTATCACATATTAACCATATTAATATGGTTTGCCCCATGGGTCATAGTAATCCATTGGACTTTAAATTAGCTTAGATTAACCTATCTTTTGGGCTTGCATTAATTAACTTGTTCATTAATTAATATTGGGCCTTAACATTTAATTCACTTGGTCTTGTACCAATGTTAACCAATCTTCCAAGTCCATTAACATTACTTAATACATATACATATTGTCTATGTATTATTCTCGTATTATACTTCGTATACAACTTCATTATATACGATATTCCTTCCTTCATACAAACTCGTATAATACTTTGTATTATACTCGTTTTCATTCCCTTGTACAATACCTCAGTATCATACAATTATTACTTACATAATAATACTTCGTTTTCCTTAATATTCATAACTTAAGTCCGCAAGCAAAATATTACATTTTGCATAACTAGATTATTATTACATAATCCATCTTACCTTGTCATTCTATCATTACGTATTTCTCAGAAATTCAAAAATAAATCCCGAGCAAATACAGATGAATAGTGTTCTTCGGAAAATTTCTCGGAAAACTTTTATTTTCGTCTTGGAAATTCAAACACTTTAATTCCTTCACGTAGCTCAAATACTACGACATTCCAACATCAATAGATTATACAATGACAACCATCTTGATAACACATAGAATAAGATTTTAATATTATTTAATTTAATAAAATCATTTTACAATAAGATCTGAATTTCTCGGTCGTTACAAATTTCATTCAACTCGTATTCATAATCCTTTCCTGAATCTGTACCAATTTATAGTACAAGTGATACACAGCAATCCTCCTGTAAACTTTTCAATCATTTGCTTGATCCATCTCCATACTATAACCTTATCAGATCACGGGGTGATCTCATCGTATATATTACGATTCATTTCTATACTATGATCATTTTGTTTTACGATATCCTATATCGGTTCTTTTAGTCTTTTAAACTCTATCTATTCACTATTACTGTCCAACTTTATTATCAGAGTTAGGGAACTCCGTATCTTTATAACTCGCTGAGATTCGACTTTGAATCTTACCGACACACTAACTCTATTTTAGTTAGTACTTATCCTAATCACTGCGATTATTAGTCTAAGGTATCATTACCCTAGGTTTATAACCAATAGCTTTGATACCAACTGTTACAGCCCCAAATTCGGGTCCCAAATCACCACGGATCTGGTATACTAATTCTATAACTATTACGGAAGATATAAACATAAATTGTTTATACATTAAACATTACACACTATCGCCAAGGTCGAGAACGTTCAAATAAAACATGAATAAATATCCTATTTAATATACAATGTTATTATCATATATCACTGTTATAAATTTAGCAGTACACATAAACTAACGCTAAAACTGTCTTTGACATTTCCTTGTATCCGACGAATTCGTTTTAATCTGCAATGTTTATCATGATATAGAAAGGGTGAGCATAAGTCTGCCCAGCAAGTATAAGTTTATTTAAGGATATATCATGATGTAAAGAATTGAACAATAAGCTAGCTATAAATCTACAATATAATTGAGAACTAGCATGAACAAACTTTCATAGCTGAATGAACATTAAACATGAACATAGAAATTATATCTGGACCGAATGGTAATGAAGGTGATCAGCCTTTCATACCTGATGATATACATGCAATATGCCGAGAGTATGATTCAACAATTCATAGACATGGCAATCAACAATGATTAACAACTAGTATATTTGAATGAAACAACTCGAGGTTGACTTAAGAAAAACTTGTCTGTTCGGTCGATTACTGTTACACAATTTATTTATCTTTGCCTGAAGACCTAATATATAAATAATATCGATATACAAATTATAATAATATCATCACAATATAATACTATTATATATAATCATAGAATAACTTAAACACATAACACATAACCTTATCAATCCACAAACTATCAAGTCAAACTATTTCAGTCTTAGTTGAAACCAACACAACTCTGACATCTCGACGGTCTAGTCGGATAAATCTAGAGTCTAAAACCACTAAGACTCGGTTTAAACTGGTTCACAGATATTTTAGATAGTTTATTATCAGTTAAAATATTTTTCATAAGCTTGTAATAATTTTCAGATAATTATTATCATTTATTATGATTTTTTAATAATTAATATCGTATTTATATAATTTAAATACCATATAATTCTTTTTATCATTAATATTTATTTAATATTAAATATTAATGAAAATCATAACATAATATTATAATATATTTATAATATCACAAAGTATTTTTAATACCTAAAAATCATATTTATATAATTTTTAAACAGCTTAAATCCTTTATCCGATAATTTCTATTAATATTAAAATAATAATATTTTCATGGCAAAATATCAAAAGTTATATTTTATAACTTATATTTTATAACACTTCAACCATTTTTATATGATTTTTAAATCATTAATTCTATTTTCCATAATTTATTTAATATATTCATTAAATAAATCAACTACAATTAATATTAATTAATTAGTGAAATTCATCACATAATATTAAAAGTCATTAAAATAACTTCAAATATTTTCTTACACCATAATATATTTTTAAATGATTTTTCAAGTATTAAAATAATTTTTAACTAATTTATTTAATATTATAATTAAATAAATTAAATACCATTAATTTTCCAAAAATATTAAATATTTATGAAATATACTCTAAATAATTAAAACTAATTGTTAGGCTTAAATAGTTTTTAGGAATTTAATATTAATTTTTAATAATTAATTTTTTTTATCCATTTATTAAATAAAATAATTATTTTTAGAAAATAACTGTCGCTAAAGGGCCCTATAGCGACGAAACTATCGTTATACGTGTTCTTGAGCCTGCCCAGAAACTCAAGTCAGTGAAAAAGGTGCTAGGTTTGACCAGCTATAAATCATGGATCCTTAGGTATCTGGGTTCGTTAGGTGTTAAGGTTATAGTATTGATACAATACTACAACCCTAAACAAACATCATGACTATTCAATATCAATTCAGAGAGATCTGGGCAACCAAACATACTGTCAGACATCATCTAGGCTTTCTAGGTAACCCAAAAACCCAGACAGTTGCGAGGTACCACTTTGTGGTTCAATTAACTTAGTGTTCTGGTCATCGAATCAGTGTTCTTAAGATTAAAATATATAGTACGCGTGTCAAGAAACATTTACATGTCATGATCTCAGTTTGACAACAGCACATTCGCCAGATTGAGCTCGGTCAAACCTTGTCAGAAAACTAATTCAACCAGTTTTAGGGTTTTCTAGAAACGCTAACAGTGATCGAATGGTCTAGTTTGACCGTCCACCACATTCGATCAGTTGATGTTTTAAAGGATCAAAAGCAATGGATCTAGAGTCCATATTATAGGCTACAAATAGGTTACAAGAACATCAACAAAACACATAATACCTGACAGATCAAGGCATTACAAAAGATTGTCAGACGCTGGAATATGATTTTTGGGTTACCCAGAAATAATCCGGTCATGCTCGGTCAACGGGTTTTAACCATGAATAACTTACAATATGGACATGGAATGGTTGTGATTCCACTTCCAGATAAAAGACCTCATGACAAACTACAGATTTACTACTTAAAACAACAAAAATCATAAACAGAGAAAGATTTGTGGCTACTGACATTTGCTTGTCAGGCCATCTTTAGTGTTCTTGAGCAGTTTTTGAAAATTTACTTTTAATGCACTTTGAAGCCATAGATCTATGCTAGATCATCATAGATCATCATGAAACATCTTCTAGCACCTAAATAAACACATAAACACAAATTATTTCTTAGCATACACGAGCAAAGGTGAGTTTAGGTTTATAACTTTCTAGTCCAATCTTTGATCCTTGATCCCTTCTACTGATTTTGATGATCTAGGGGCTTGGTTAGTGACTGAAATACTTAGCAATTTCGGAGGTTTGGAGAGAGAGAGAGAGAGAGAGTAGGTTGAGTGTAAGATAACAAATGGACCAAAAATGTGAACTTTTTTTTCTCTTTATCTCTTAATTAGATTTAGATGCAATGCATGTAAGTAATGCAAGGTGTCATGTAGATTAGATCATGGATGAGATATGAGTCACATGGCTGGTCTAAGTTGGTCACCAACTCCATATTTGGAAAGATCTACAAGCAACATACTAAATAATTTAGGGTTTATATAATCCTTAAGGTTTAGGGTACTTTAGTCATTTGATTTCTAATTTAAATGGCATACTTGTTAATTGTCCAAACCCTTAGGGTTTAGGGTTTAACCCTTAAGGTTTTGCAAATTAAATTTCTAAGATTTCCAATTAGGTTTTCTAAATAGAAAAATTAAAATTTCTAAATTATAATTAGGACTCTCTAATTATACTAAGATTTCCTAATCATAATTCAAGCTTGCTAATTAGGATTAGTATATCATAATTAAAATTGCTAATTTAACAATTAGGTCCAAAATTGTACATTAGGGTTTCTAACGAAATAATTAGGGTTTCAAATTTTGGAATTAGGGTTTTCTAACTAATTCTTTAGGTTTTACCCTAATTAAGAATGTAATTATTTACACTTAAGCATTCGAGATCCCAAATTAGGGTTTTAACAATCCTAATTAGGATTACAGATTCCTGAAACTAAAATTAGGGTTTCTAGAACCGGCTGTTAGGGTTTCTAACAGAACGTTGATGTTCTAAATATAATATTAGGGTTTTTCCACGGATATATTTTATCTGGTCAACCCTAGACCCTTAACCACATACTGTACACATATACAACCATATACACAAAACATATATAATTATATACTTAATCCTGAATAATTCACCAAAAGATTTTAAACACACCACAATCCTTCACAGAATTTTGAAATCCTTAAAATTTCTTTACAGAAATATGAAATCCATTCACTTATTTTCTGTCTAGGTTTATTATTTAACCTTAATTTAATATTTTATGATTTTAATAAATTGTCCAAATTCTCGGGTTGTCATAGCGAGTCTATAGGCCACAGTTCCTACTCGATCGAGGATTTCAAATGGGCCAATAAAATCGAGGGTTGAAATTTTCTCTCTTCGTCGATTCTTGCTTCTAGAATAACATCTTCTTGCACCTTCTTCATCATATTTATCAGCTCTGGGTCTGTAGCTTGAGCAACTTTGACTTCATCGATTAAAGTCGGTTCTAATCGTATATTTGTTATCTTTACGTAGGTTCTTGGAGTCTTTAGCTCTATCTCCATTCTTTGTAAATTATACAAAATGGGTCTTTGTGTTAACGACGTCGTACTCGTAACCGCAAATGATATTCTACTCAACGTGTCAGCTACCACGTTCACTTTTTCTAAGATGATATTGAATGTTATAATCGTAATCTTTCAATAGCTCGAGCCAACGTCTTTTGCGCATGTTACGTTCATTTTGGTTGAAAAAAATATTTGAGGGTTTTGTATGGGGTTCAAGGTCTATACAAAATTAGATTTCACGCTCTGAGGGTAGGCCAGGAAGTTCTTCAGGAAATACGTCAGGAAATTTATTAACAACAAAAATATCATTCAAATCTGACGTATTTTTGTTTAAATCAGTGACATGAGCTAAAAAATCTTGACATCCGTTTTTTAATAAACAAATAGCTTTATGGTTTGATATGACAGTGATGGACTTTAGTGGTTTGATTGCTTGAATTCGCATAATAGGTTGGTTAGGAATATGAAATCTAACAACCTTACGAAAACAATCAATTTTTGCATGATGAATAGTTAACTCGTTGATTCCTAAAATCACATCAAATGCAAGTATTTTAAAAGAGATGAGATCGACAGGTAATGTGAGGGTATCGATTTGAATCAAACAAGATTTATAAATAGTGGAGGTAACGAAGGTTTCTCCCAATGGAGTTTCAACAGATAAGTCAAAGTCTAATTTCTGTGGAGTTAAATTTAAACGTTGAGCACAAGTAGGAGAAATAAAAGAATGGATAGAACCGGTATTGAATAAAGTATAGACTTCACAAGAGTTTATGATTAACTTACCCGTGATAACTTCGTTCGAGTTCCTCAACAAACGCTCTCACTTAAACTACCGGCTTTGACTTGTCTGGGACAGCCTTTGGTGTCATCATTGCCGTTGGACTTGACTTTTTGGCATTCCTTTGTTCCACGACCGCCTTCTGTTCTTCACCCTGCTCTTCTAACTCACGAATACGATCTTGCAATTCTATATTTCGATCATAAAATTCTCTTCAATTCATTACTTAAAACTCTATATGAGTTCATCTCCTGATTTTTAGATGTCATTCTTAAATACTGCCACAAAATAAGGGTTAATTAAAGAAATTGACATGCCACATATTATCCCTATACTCTGACCGACCAATTAAATAACAACTAAACTTAGGTAGGTCATACTAGCAAAGGAATTATCCATCTCGCCCCTTCTAATTCTAGTCTCACATCTCAGCCAGGGATCATATCCCTAAGCTTTGATACCAACTGTGACGCCCCCATAATAGGTATACATCACCCATCTTGGGTCGCAAAATATATGATACTGAATACAAATACAAACTTAATTATACAACATGAGCTGAGAGTTTTTACACGAATATTGTCTCATAGATAATATCTAAACTCTAATTAAATCCTCATTACATTTATTATCATACAGAATAGTGAGGACTAAAACAACAACCATCTCGGACCATCACTCCGTTCCCCGACTAGTCCCAGCTACCTTCTCATTTCTTGAAGAGAACAATGAAATTACAAGGGTGAGCTCGACTAGCCTAGTAAGAAATATTATGACTAAGATAATACAGATTAAATCATTGTAAGTCTTCAACATTGTTAAACTGATAAAATACAATAGATATCAAGTTTAACAGCAGTGGAATAAGCAATCCATTAGAAGAGTCAAGTAGAGCATGATATCTACTATCTTATATGATTTAAAAAGTTTATCATCAATTTTATCTCTGAGATTCATCTTAATAAATAAATCACATCATCGAATCATCCCTGTACTATGGGCCAAGGATATTCATTAGTATCACGTCCACGAATTATCCCTGCACTATGGGCCAAGGATATTCGTTTAATCATCGATGGTCATGATCATACCAAATTATCCCTGGTCATAATCATAACAATCAATAGTCCATCTATGCACTACGGGCCAAAGATGACTTTCATTACAATATAAGCATGAGGATGATGACAATGACATAAGAATTCAATTAAATAAAAGCACGAGATAAATTTTAAAGATTTATAATTTAATTTATCCAGAATTTAATAATGTCCAAATTGTCAACATTATACTGCTTTATGGAGTAAAATTCAAGAATTATATTCATCTATCAAAAATAATTTGGACAGAAAAAAAATACATTTTTTCGAGTGAATAGTATCCGGGTGAATAGTAACCCATGGATGGTACCCCGACATGAAAAGTACCCCGAATCCCCGAGTGAATAATACTAGAGTGAATAGTAACCCAGTGAATAGTAACCCATGAATAGTACCCCGACATGAAAAGTACCCCGAATCCCCGAGTGAATAATACTAGAGTGAATAGTATCCGGGTAAATAGTAACATGTGAATAGTATCCCGGGAAAAATATTGATATTTAATAAGAAAGTTCAGATTAATATTCCAATGAAACGATACTGGATGAAGCGCAAAACTCAAGGATATTCCACTAATTTCAGGGTTTATTGAAGCAATACTTAGCATAGTAAGTTTAGATTTAAGAATATAAAAAGAAATAATACCCCTTACGAATACAACAAATAATATTCCTTACCTTAGTAGAAGACTGGATACTGCAATAGTGAAGTAGTAGAATACTCTTCTTCTTTCTCTCTATAGTTTCTCTCTCTATAGCTTCTCTTGTGAGTCTCAGTGAATTGGTGAGAATGAAAAAAGAATTAAGCTTCTATTTATAGGAGAATAGACTAAATAGTAACTAATTCAAGAACGGTCCATATTGATTTACTATTAGAACGAAAGGTCCATATTGATTACTTTTAAAACCATAACCAACGGTCCATATTGATTTACTTTTAAAACCACCACTGACGGTCCAAAATGATATACTATTAAAACCACGATCGATGATCCAGATTGATTTACTATTAAAACCACCACCGACAGTCCATAAAATTAGTAAATCTTCCCATAGAATACTAAGTCAAACTTACAACAAACGCCTCATAACAAATCTTTATATTTATATCAAAAATTGAATAAATATTTATCATAAATCATTTATCTTTAATAAACACATTTTTAATCTATTAACAATTATTCATCATTAATATTATAACTCACAATATTTAACAACCAGATCATTCCCAGGAAAGAGGGGGCTTTCCGATAAGGATTTATCCTTATTGGCGCGCAATTAGGTGACCAAACCCTTTTCCTCGATAGAACTTTCTAGACATTGTCAATATTGTAAATAATCATATGAATTAATGTGTTTTCTCAATTATTGATTTAATAATATAAAATATTGTGTCGATGATATTGTGAAAATAATTGAATCAATAATATGAGATACTATGTAGCAACTACTGTTGCAATAATTAAATTAATTGAGTAGATTCTTACGTAAGCTTCTATAATCAGAGATACTGTACAATACCGTGTGCTACTGTGCAACCACGCGTATTACTATACTTTTATTATAACGCCCCCAAATTCAAGTACTTGAAACCCGAACTCGGTGCTTTACGATACCATTTCTTTGAGCAAAATAATACTAGTAATAATAACAATAATATGAATTTCAAACTTAATTAACTTACATTTATCAGAGTCTAATCGTAAGTACGCAACCTTTACTATAATACATTACATGATAGATAATAAATATCATGGTCTAAATATTGTCATACTATTACATAGAATACCATAACACTTATTAAGTTTGCTTTCCTTTTCCCTTGTTCTTGGCTGAACCTTCTGGATGTTCATACTTAGCGGAAAACATTTAAATTAAGCAAGGATGAGCATTTGAGTGCCCAGCAAGTAATAATAATTATAAATATAAGCTGAAAGAAATAAATGTTTTCTTTTATGACACACTTCTACAAATCTAATCAACAAATTGTGAAGTAAATTTCAACCAATAATAATAACATAACAAATCTATATCAAAATTTTTGAAACTACGTACTGACTATAAATGTGTATTAGTCGACAGACTATGAAAATTGTTTTTAATTTTTGCTAAGGTTTAGCAGAACTTCATCCGTAAAATGTCATAACTTACGGGCATGAGGGTGATCATCCCAATGTGCCCTTTATTGATCAATACTACATGCAAGAACGATATTATCGTTCATCTTTTCCGCCTTGGGCGCATAAAAGTTTTCCCATATTCGGGATGTTCATACATAGTAGGGAAACCAAACCAAAACAATTTGATTGGATACAATAAAGTTTTATCATATTCAACGATATTTCTAAATTTATGTCTAGTTGGGTCAAATAGCTTAGACGACTTTGAAGTCAATGTATACATAATGGAAATTAATAAGTATATATCAACATGTGATTAAATACAAAGATTATCCAAGTGAGGACACTTGTATAACCTTATTTAGAAATTAACGAACAGAATAAATATCTGAATTATACAATAATACTGTACTGATAATTAATGAACGGATACATAATCGATAATAATAGAGTTAATATTCTGGCACAATGATAATATAATTCTGAACCTTTCTTACTTATATCCATTACATAAAGTAAATGCAAAGGTATGATACTTGCCTGGTCTGCTGCTTACAGTTACGAAACGTAGTTTTATCTTTTATTTCAAGACCTATCATTGATAAGATCATCCGTTCTATTAGAAATACATATCGAAACACACAATATTGCTTATTATAGTCAACACATAACCTAATCACATTATCACACATGTTTAACAATCATTGTATCACAAACAAACACATATCTAGTCAAATTATCTAAGTCCAGATCAATTTTTGAAACATGTCGGCGTACCAACGGCTTTATAGGGTAAATATCGAGTTTAAAACTCTATTCTATACCCTTAACAATATTCTGGATAACTTAAGTATCAGTTATACTATTTTTTATAGCCTTATATTAATTTTCACATAATTATTATAATTTATCATGATTTTTCAAACACTAGAATTATTATTAAATGATTTAAATATTAAATAATTCTATTATCATTAATATTTAATTAATATTAAACTATTAATGAAACCATTGCCAAAATATTAAAGTTATTCATAATAACTTAGAATATTTTAAAAGTATTAATATTACCCTTAAATAATTTTTAAAATATTTAAAATCATTTGTAAATAATTACCATTAATATTTAAATATTAATGCATTACTTATCAAAATATTAATAGTTATTAATTATAACTTAAAAATATCTTTAATTCATTTATATCCCTTTAAATGATTTTTAAATTAATAAAATCATTTTTAAACTATTTATTTAATATAATTATTAAATAAATCAATTATCATTTAATATGAAATTTACCTTTAAATATTGAAAGTTATATTTTATAACTTAAAATATTCCTAAACTCTTTATTTTCAATTTAAAAATGATTTTTCTAATATTAAAATCATTTTAAACTAATTTATTTAATATAATTATTAAATAAAACTAATATCATTAATATTAAATATTAATATTTTTCATGAAAAATATCAAAAGTTATATTTTATAACTTAAAATATTTTTATATCCTTTAAATCATTTTTATATGATTTTAAAATTATTAATTCTATTTTCATAATTTATTTAATACATTTATTAAATAACTTAATTATCATTAATGTTAATTTATTAATGAAATTTATCAAAAAATATTAAAAGTCATTAAAATAACTCAAAATATTTTCTTAAATAATTTAAAATCAATTTTAAATAATTTATTTAATATAATAATTAAATAGATTAAATACCTTTAATATTTCAAAAATATTAAATATTTATGAAATATACTCAAAATAATTAAAAACTAATTTTCGGACTTTAAAATATTTTTTAGTAATTTATTATGTATTTTTAATAATTAAAAACTATTTTTTTCTATTTATTTAGTAAAAATTATAATTATATAAGTAAAATATCGCTAAAGACTGCCTATAGCGACAAAACCGTCACTATAGGTGTTATTCATGATCTTGATGAAACCCAAATCTTCATAGACAGTTTGCAGGGTAGGTGGTTTGACCACCCATAAATTCATGTTCGATAAGTTTCTGATTTGTCTAAAGTGTTAGTTTTGTAGTATTTATGTAATACTACAATCCTAATCAAGTTCCATGGCCATAACATAAGAAATCAGAGAGATCTAGGCTTCAGAAAACCTATCAATAGCTGTTCTTCATTTCTGGGTTTTCTAGAAATGAAGAACAGTCCGAGTTGGCCACTTATGATCTTCATAACTTGTAACACACGAACTGTTTTTGTGATCTTAAGGTTTTAGTATGTAGACAACATGTAAGGGTATAGATACAATACATAAAACCAATAAAACAACAACACAATCATAAAATATATCCTGGTCAAACGTTGTCAGAGATCGTGTTCTTGAGATTTTTGGGTTACCCAGAAAATTCAGTTCGTGATCTTCTGGCCTGGTTTGACCAACCACTGACTTCAATCCGTTTGATATTTAGGCGATCTAAAAGCTTAAGCTTGTAGTCTAAACAACATACTACAACCTGAATACAACAACCGTAACAAATCAACAAACAACTGTCAAATTTAAGCCTTTAAACATATTGTTAGACCGATCTGGGCAAGTTCTGGGATACCTAGATTTGTCTAGTCATGGTCGGTCAACGACCTTTGACTAACAATAACAACAAATCTACACATCCTCTGACCCTAATTCTAGTTCCAGATTAAAGATATCATAGCAGACTACCAGTCCAAAACATAAAACACACAAAATCATAAGTAGACACAAATCTACAGCCTCTGACATTCATTGTCAGAACACGGTTTAAACTTTTTCCAGATTTTGAAAAACATTAAATCTGAGCCTATAAATGTTATGGATCTAACATCTATCAACCCAGATCACTTAGTTATACTCCATACAACATGTTTAACATACAAAAACTAATATTTAACATGAAATCAAAGATCAAATTTTTAGGTTAGGGTTTTATACCTTTCTTAGCTTAATCTTGATTCTGGCTTTCTGATTTGCTATAGGTGATAGTGCGGCTTTGTTTTGGGACTGATATGCATTAAGATTTCGTAGGTTTTGAAAGAGAAAGGATTGTTTGGGTGTTTGAGAAAGCATGAGCTATAAAATGGACTTTTTCTCTCCCTAAATCTATATATATGATGGATACAATGCACACGACTTAGAGAGAATGTAATGATTCTTTGAAAATATAAGGCACAAAAAGTCTTAGAGTTGGTAAACTACCACATATATGGCAAGATTTACCCTCCATCCAAATAAAGAATTGCAAAAAGGGTACTTTTGACATTTGTCATATAAATTTAATGGTAGAATTGTAACCTGGCAAACCCTTAGGGTTTAACCCTAAGGTTCTTCAATATGATTTTCTAGGATTTTTGCAATTAGGGTTAAAAATGTAAAAATTTAGTTTCCTAAAAAAATGTAATTTAGAGTTTACTAAATATAATTAGTTTTCTAATTACATTATACTTGAACATTAGGGTTTAAGATCCAATAATTAGCATTAGGGCTTACAATTAACAATTAGGGTTACCAATTTAACAATTAGGGTTATTAATTTATAATTAAGATTTTGAATAATTAGGGTTCTCCCTAATTAGGGTTGATATCCATAATACCGGTTGTTAATTAATCACACTATCGTGATTACATAACGACTTAACAAATTCTTAAAGTATCAAATGACTTTCAATTAGGGTTTCAATTAGCAAATAAGGATTTCAAATTTCAAGATTAGGGTTTTTGAGTCAATAATTAGGGTTTTTAATTAACATAATATAATAATTGTCATTACTCACGTACCACAATTCCTTACCAATCGCAAACTCCGGTTTGAGTTTCAAGTTAGGGTTTAACGAATTAATATTAGGGTTTTGACATTATACACCATCATTAGCCAACCATCAACAATACGTACATATAGTACACATTTATAGCACAGAAATAAAAATAATATTATATTATTACTCTCATTCATTGACCAAAATCCAAAATTAGGGTTTGAATTCCATATCTGATATCTGGCATATATACCTTTATTAATTAAGTTAAAATAATTAACTTAATTAATAGAAATTAAATTCAGATTGTGACGCCCCCAAAATTCAGACACCCATATCTCAAATTCTATTGCATCACGATAATCACTTTAATATCTTGCTAAATCATTAACAACGGAAATAATAGAATAATTACATTGATATAATATAAATATTCGCGTCCCCAAGGTAATCAGTAACCATTACTATTACAATTCTCGTGATTAGCTTAACATAGCTTAATCATTCTTGAATACATCATAATAACGATAATAATAATACTTCTAGTCTTAAGGGCTAAATTATTCGTCAGCCATTGCCCTTTTCCCGTCCTTTCTCAAGTACCGCTTTCTTACCTTAATCTGTAATGTTTTAGGAAGCAAGAATGAGCAACAAATTTTCCCAAAGAAGTGAAGGACAAGCGCTTTTAGCATTTAAAATTCTCGTGATTTCAAAATGATAAGTAGTTCCGAATATCAAGAAACATCAAGAGTATTCAATAGGTGTCGTTATAGATCAATTATATCACAATTTCGTGATTTACTCCTCTCGAGGTTCATCATGAATGAGTGCCGAAGAAAATACTAAGGACTAATAACTCTTACTAGAATTAACAAAGGTTACAATAGAATCCACAATAAACGAGTACATCAAAAAAGATCGGTCTAAAGTACCCTATGTTATGCATAACATTTAATCATACTTGGCGCATCGCGTCGGTTTCCGACAACATATCATTTCCCTCCTATGAGGGTTGTTCATCTCGCTTTAACGCTCGGTCCGCACTAAGGAAGTTTGGTTTGGATAATTCATCAAGGGTTCTCAAATTTAGAACGCCATCAACTATGGACTAGATTTAATCAATAGGGGTTCACTAGTCTAACCATGTTTAACAATAATGATAATTCAACTTGATAAAATCTCAAAGGTATACAATAGAATAATTATTGTATATCAACATCCTCGCTTGAAGGATTAATAAACTTTAATATACAAGACATGCTAGATTTATAATAATGATAACTTGCTCAATGTAGAAAGATGAATCAATCAATTTATATAACGATAACAAGTAGGGATAATAAACTTGGTCAACGAGGTTTAGGGTAAGAACTTGCTGAATGTAACAAGATAAGGTTTAGAAACTTGCTCACTGAAATTTGAGTAAGGTTAGGGAACTTGCCTTTAATGCTGATTACCACTTATAGCAAAAATCACCTCAATGAACTATGTTGTCCTATTTACATAAGTATAGGTATTCATTAGCCAAACACACTTGATATATACATAAATAACATGTACTCATTATACATTCTTCTATCTATGAATATTGCATCCATTAACATCTCTTTAATCATACCTACTGACGAATGACCTTTTCTACGCATGCTTGCAGGTATTAGAATTGTTTTCCCGAAGCTAGTAAAACTTTATATTTTGGTTCTAGTGATAACAGCTTTATAACGATGAAGGGATATACATAAGTTTATCCTTATTTCAAGTTATGGTGTCAGTCTCCGAGTCCCAAGACATCTCGCCTATCCGAACCCGGGTTATCCTCATCATCTCCGAGGGCATCCGCCATATCCGAAGACGTTACGACTCGTCCGAGGACATTACGCTTTGTCCGAAGACAACATTTCTTGTCCGAAGACAATACTTCTTGTCCGAAGACAACACTTCTTGTTTCATGGCCTCACACGCCCAAACCCAATTATTACGCTACTCTACGATCAACAATATTACTCTCACGGTCGATAATCACCATTACTTCTACGATCAACAATATTACTCTACTACGACAATCGCCTATTACTCTACGATCAACAATCTTACTTCTACGATCGTAGTCGATCTCGGCTATCACTTTACGATCAACAATCTTACTCTACTATCAGAGTCGATTCGGCTATCACTCTACGATCAACAATCTTACTCTACTATCAGAATAGTCGGTATCGCCTATCACTCTATGATCAACAATCTACTCTACTATCAGAGTCAATTATCGGCTATCACTCTACGATCAACAATCTTACTCTACTATCGTAGTCGATTACGGCTATCACTCTACGATCAACAATCTTACTCTACTATGGTGGTCATCTACATGGTGGACCTTTCCAGAATCGTGAGTAGTCTGAACACTTGCGATGTTAAGTGAGCAATCGTAATGTTTCCCAAAAGACCAAAGACCAATATGACATGACACTATGATTTGATAGTAGAGTGTCATCCGACTTATGTCGAAGCATCAAGTCCTAACTTTTAATTCTAACAATTTTTTCATTAACGTGTTCATGCACGAAAGTGAACTTCCTAACGCCTTTATAACATGCTAGTTCATCATACTTGACCTATTAATTAGGAAAACCAAGGATCAAACCGGACTCAAGTTAAGAACAAGTAGAAATTTTACCTTCTCAACCTTGATATCTCACACACCGATTTGGCTTCTAAATGCTTAATGACTAAGAATTCTTCACTTAGATGTCTCCAATACTCTTAATAATATAACAGATCGCAAAGGCAAACAGATTTATAGAGGAAAGCATGGACTAGACCATCATTTGACACAATGTGGGGATCCATGGCGCATGATAAAGGAACAATGGCTACTTAAGGAGTTGTTTAACCACTTCATACCAAATGCACTCACCTAGCCAGCCATGATTACCTAGGATTAGCGAAATTGAAAGTTTACGTAAAGAGAGTTTAGGCTATCGTCCTTTGTACTTGGTGACCCCTAACTTGAGAGACAAGAGAAGCGATCTCGCACATAAGCATGGGGTGGTCTGGTCGTACACCGCCTCCCTACGCCATATTTTAAAAAGTCAACCTTGTACCAATTGTTATGTTGGGTTCCGAATTGGTCTTTAAATGTTCCAAGTTATTGGGCTAACTCAAAAGTCCATCAATTAAGTTATTGGGCTAGACTCCCAATCTACATACTAAGGTTGGGCTCGGATAATCCTAGATCCAATATTAAGTTATCCCTCAATTAATAATTCCACTCACATAATAAATTGTATAAGTTAAGCTTATCATCATATGCAATAATTATTTACATCTCAATGCCACACTAGGCATAATCTTCCAAGCTTAAACTAAGCTTTTCAATGCACATTGATCTAATATGAATCAATTGATCTCAATAAAATGTTAACACTTTTATTCATATAAATATTACCTTCATTAGCATATTTATTTAATAATATGAGGAATTTCTCAGGTATTACATCCTCTCCCCCTTATAAAAATTCCGTCCCAGAATTGCTATAGGTTTACAAAAAGTTGGGGATAATCCCTCATCATTCTATCTTCTAATTCCCACGTTGCTTCCTCGACATCATGGTTACGCCAAAGCACTTTTACAGAAGATATAACTTTGTTTCTTAGCGTTTGTTCTTTCTTATCTATTATCCCAACAGAATTTCTTCATATGCCGATTCTTCTCTACTTGAATGGGCTCATAGGAAATCACTTGTCTATAGTCGACTTATACTGACGTAGTATGGAAATGTGAAACACGCTGTGGATGTGTTCCATTAAGGTGGCAAGGCAACTTTGTATGCCACTTCACCACTCGTTTCAATATCTCGAATGGTCCTATGAACCTCGGACTCAATTTTCCTTTCTTTCCTAATCTGATCTTTCCTTTCCAAGGAGATACCTTCAAAACACAAAACTACCGACTTCAAAGTCTCTGCTACAGCGATGTAAATCGGCATACTTCTTTTTTGCGATCTTGAGTCGCAAACCAATCTACCTCTTATTATTTGTTACCACGTCGACCATTTCTTTAACTAATTCGGTCCCAAAAGTCGTCGTTCTCCCACTTCGTCCCCAACATAATGGTGTCCTCGCATTTTCTCCCGTAAAGAGCTTCATACTACGGTGACATCGATACTCGCATGATAGCTATTATTGTGTTTAATTCTACCAATGGTAAATGGTCGTCCAATTCCCCTTGAAGTCTATCATGCAAGCTCTCAGCATGTCCTCCAACGTTTGTATGGTTTGTTCACTTTGCCCGTCCGTTTGAGGGTGATAAGCAGTACTTAATCTCAATTAAGTTCCCATTCGTTATTGCAAACTTTTTCAGAATTTTGACGTGAAATGCGGATCTCGATCGGAGACAATCGACACCGGCACTCCATGTCGCGATACGATTTCCTTCACGTACAAATTCGCTAATTGGTTCAAATTGAATCGAATCTTGATGGGTAGAAAATGAGTTGTTTTTGTTAATCGGTCTACAATAACCCAAATGGCATCATAACCCTTCTGTGTAACCGGAAGTCCAACCACGAAGTCCATCGTGATGTGCTCCCATTTCCATTATGGTATTTCTAGCGGTTGAAGTAGTCCATTGGGCCTCGTGTTCCTTTGACTCTTTGACAAGTAAGACATCCGCTAACACACTCCAACTTCTTCTTTTTCAAATTAGGCTACCAAAATGGTGTCAAGATCCGTACATTTTGTGCCTCCCGGATGAATGTATTACTACGGCGTGTTATTGTGTGCTTCGTGTAGATTTCCTCTCTCGGTTCGATTACATCCGCACCCATACTCTCGACTCTCAACCCTCAATATACCGTCCCTTATCTACCTTTGAACCTTTCTTCCTTATCTTCTATTATTCTCTTCTTTATTTTCTCACATTCTTCATCTTTTTTCTTGTGCTTCCTTTATTCTATCCAATAACGCTTCGGGTGAGCTCTCATCATGAGAAATTTTCCTTCCGCTTCTTTTGGTTCCTCCACCTCTATTTCCAACTTTTCCATTTCTCTTATTAATTCCTCTTGAGTTGTCAATTTGAATAACTTCTCCTTCCTTTTCTACTTAAAGCGTCGGCTACCACGCTTGCTTTTCCCGGGTGATAAAGAATTTTGCGGTCAGTAATCCTTGATTAGCTCCAACCATCTTCTTTGTCGTGATGTTCAACTCCTTCGTGTGAAGATATATTTCGGACTCTTGTGATTCAGATATATCTCACATTTTTCCCATAGAAATAGTGCCTCCAAATCTTCAATGCAAAGACTACCGCCGCTAACTCCAAGTCATGGGTAGGGTATCATCTTTCGAAATCTTTCAACTGCCGTGAGGCATACGCAATGACCTTTCCATGTTGCATTAGAACACAACCAAGTCCTCTATGTGATGCATCACCATACACCACAAATCCTCCCGTATCATCTGGTAATGATAATACAGGCGCCTCGCTCAACCTCCTCTTCAATTCTTTGAAACTCTCCTCGCATTTCTCCGTCCACACGAACTTCTCTGTCTTCTTTGTTAGATTGGTGAGCGGGGTTGCTACCTTAGAAAAATCTTGGATAAATCTTCGATAGTACCCGGCTAGACCTAAGAAACTCCTAACTTCATCATGCCTTCTACTGCTTCCTGCCATTTACCACTTCCACCTTTGCAGGATCCACAGAAATTCCATTTTGATCTATCACGTGCCCTAGAAATTGAACCCTTTCCATCCAAAATTCACATTTTGAAAATTTAGCGTACATCTTCTCCTTCTCAATGCTTCTAATACCATCTTCGTGTGTTCTAGCGTTTTCCTTCGCCTTTGAATAAATCAAAATGTCATCGATAAATACTACTACGAACTTATCTAAGTATGGCTTGAAAACCCGGTTCATCAAGTCCATGAATGCTGCCGGAGCATTGGTTAACCCAAATGACATTACTAGAAATTCGTAATGTCCGTAGCGAGTTCGAAATGTCGTCTTTGGTATGTCCTCCTCTCGCACTTTCAACCGATGATAGCCTGCTCAGAATCTATCTTGGAAAACACTTCGCTCCCTTCAGTTGATCGAAAAGGTCGTCTATCCTTGGCAATGGATATCTGTTCTTAATTGTCGGTTCAATTCCCGATAATCGATACAGAGCCTCATCACTCCATTCTTTTTCTTTACAAACAACACTGGTGCTCCCCAAGGAGACACACTAGGCCGAATGTAACCCTTATCTAGCAGCTCTTGCAATTGAATCATCAATTCCTTCATTTCTACTGGTGCCATACGATATGGGGCTTTCGAAATTGGTGCGGTTCCCTGTGCTAAGTCTATTATAAATTCTATTTCTCTGTCTGGCGGAAGGCCAGGCAGTTCGTCTGGAAATACGTCTTGGAAATCTCTTACCACTGATATAACTTCCATTTTTATTCCCTTTTTTTGAGTGTCCACTATATAGGCTAAATAGCCTACACATCCTTTCTTTAATAATTTCTTGGCCTGCATCATCGTAAGGCAACACGATTGCTTGAGCGATGAGCTACCGTAAAACACTACCTTAGACCGATTTGAGGTCTGAAGGTTCACACTTTTCTTCTGACAATCGATTATCGCAGCAAAGGGTCGGATAACCAATCCATTCCGAATATCACATCAAATTTTCCAAGTTTAATCTAAATAAGTCTACATTTAGTTCGTGACCTCTAATGTTTGCACAACAGCTTTGTGAAACAAACTCTATGGAATTACTTCCTTATTCGCAATCTCTACGCTCAATGAGTTTTCTAAATGTTCGTGGAGGTATGTTTAGTTGATTAGCAAATTCTTCGATTAATAAAGGAATAGGTAGCACCAAATCAAATAATACATAATGCATTTATATTATTGATCGGAGAATACCGACACCACGTCCCTTGCGCCATCATGCGTCTTGGGCCGATCATGTTAAATGTTACCGCCTTCTCCAATAAGGTGGCGAACGAGTCGATTTGAAGGACTGACACCTTGTTGAACAACCAAGGTTTTAGTCCAAGTTCGAAGCATCGAGATTTCCTTTCTTCAGTGTCCACTTGATGTGGTGCGAATCGTGCGAGTTCGTTGAACTTGGCCGCATATTGTGCCACTGTCATCTCCCCCTGTTTTAGTTCTAAGAACTTTACTCCATCTTATTCTTCATGCTCCTAGAAGTAATTCTCAAGAACAAGGTCTTAAACCTTTCCTGTGTTATAGTCCCCTCTCCCGCTCTCTGCTGGTTTGCTTCCCACCAGTAGTTTGCTTGTATGTAGTGAACACGGTTTTCTGGTCTCCACCCACATGAGCAATGGCGAAGGCTTTCTCCATTTCCTTGATCCACGTTTATGCTTATTTATAGGGGCTCAGAGTACCCATAAATTCGGAGGTCCTACACTCTTAAAGTCCTTAAAGTTTGCGAATCGTGAGCTACTTGGGAATGGGTGGTACTTGTGCATTTCTTCCCCAAGAGCCTCCCCCAACAAATCTACAAGCCTCTGAATGGGATCTACTTGTCCTCTCTCATCATTAACCGAATTCTTCCTAAGTGCAGCTTAATCTATGTCTCATGCGGCATTTTTCAAAGATCACCAACTTCTATTTTATTATCTAATCATATTACTTAAATAGTTCTTCATAGAAGGAATAAGATTTCGAACACATTTCAAAACAAGATCATTTATATTCATATGCCAAATTGTTACATTACATGCTATCTCCAAAGATACCTCTATAAATGACATGCCTAATCCCCTAATATCACAAAAGATGGGGACAATCATTAACATACTACCCCTTTAACTCAAAAGTTGGGGCTTACAACTATTTCACATTCTACATAAAGGTCAAAATACAACAACGGATAATACACCACATAACGAACTACCACTAATAACTTTTAACGCCTAGACTTAATCCATCATCCCGCGATCCACAGCGCTCTGGTACTCCCTCTGAGTTATGTGCACCACCAAATCTATACTTATGGTGTGTCGTGTTCATCCTCCTCGCTCTGCGGGTAGTGATTCACCTCATCAATCGGGCCTCCCCATGGCCGCAATGCATCTTCGCATAGCCCATCCTGCTCATCTTCCTCCTTTTGCATCTCACTTCATCCTCTAGATCGTTAGCCCTATCGCTGGCCCTTCCCACTTTTCTTCAAAATGGGTCCTAACCCTTACCTCCATCTCTAACCGAGTATGGATAGCTTCCTCTCTGTCCTCTCGCTCAACTCCCCCGCCCATTTCTTCCAATTTCCTGCCAGGTTCTACATTCCTAGCCACCGCCTTGTGAAACAAAGCCCCATCCGGATTCCCCGCCTCCTTATGGTGAGCAATCTCTACTTCCATCTCCTACATCACTAACTTTCTCTGGTGGTCTTCGTCCTTCACTTTTTTGGAATTCGGACTCTCTGCTTTTTGGCCTCACCCTCTAACCTCCTCCACTCTGCACCCTAACTCTAAAATCGCTCCTCATACTCCCCCAACATCCTATCCTCAAAAGTAGCCTCGTCAAGTCCCCCATGGGCTCATACACCATACGCCCCTCCTCTGATCGACTCTTCTGTGTTGGCTCTATCTCCTCTTCCTCGTCATCATCATCGATAGAAACTACAGTTGATATAGGCTCTCTTTATCAATGGTGCCTCATATACCACGTGTATGTCACGCTGCTCCTCTTCTACTACTCTCATTAGGTCCTCCCATGTCACCATCCTACAATCACCGACACACAAGACAAAACAACCAACAACTCCATTAGAATCATAAGTTCATCAGATAGAATGAAGTTATATTCTCAGAACACGCTAAGCCCATCTCTATGGAAACTATATATGAATTTCATCCCTTTCTATCTTCTCGAGTTCTCCTAAGTTATAATCTAAGGGCTCTCGCCCTAAGGTTTATAACTATAGCTTTGATACCTACACCTCATGACGCCCCCAAAATTCGAGACACCCATATCTCTAATTCTTGCATCACGTAAAACTACGAATATCTTGCTAAATCATTAACAACGGAAATAATAGAATAATTACATTGATATAATATAAATATTCACGACCCAAGGTAATCGTAACCATTACTATTACAATTACGTGATTAGCTTAACATAGCTTAATCATTCTTGAATACATCATAATAACGATAATAATAATACTTCTAGTCTTAAGGGCTAAATTATTCGTCACCTTGCCTTTCCCTTGTCCTTTCCTCAAGTACCGCTTGCTTTCTCTACCTTAACTCGTAATGTTTTAGGAAGCAAGAATGAGCAACAAATTTTCCTCAAAGTGAGGGACAAGCGCTTATAGCATTTAAAATTCTCGTGATTTCAAAATGATAAGTAGTTCCAAAATATCAAGAAATATCAAGAGTATTCAATAGGTGTCGTTATAGATCAAGTATATCACAATTTCGTGGATTTACTCTCCCGAGGTTCATCATGAATGAGTCTTTGAAGCGATACTACTAAGGACTAAGAACTCTTACTAGAATTAATGATGTTACTACATCAGAATCCACAATAAACGAGTACATCGGTGATCAAATTTAAAGTACCCTATGTTATGCATAACATTTAATCATACTTGGAGCGCACGCGTCGGTTTCCGACAACATATCATTTCCTCCTATGAGGGTTGTTCATCTCGCTTTAACGTTCGTGTCCGCACTCAAGGAAGTTTGGTTTGGATAATTCATCAAGGGTTCTCAAATTTAGAACGCTTCATCAACTATGGACTGTATTTAATCAAGAGGGGTTCGCTAGTCTAACCATGTTTAACAATAATGTATAATTCAACTTGGATAAAATCTCAAAGGTATACAATAGAATAATTATTGTATATCAACATCCCGCTTGAAGGATTAATAAACTTTAATATACAAGACAAAGCTAGATTTATAATAATGATAACTTGCTCAATGTAGAAAGATGAATCAATCAATTTATATAACGATAACAAGTAGGGATAATAAACTTGGTCAACGAGGTTTAGGGTAAGAACTTGCTCAATGTAACAAGATAAGGTTTAGAAACTTGCTCAATGAAATTTGAGTAAGGTTAGGGAACTTGCCTTTAGCGCTGATTACCACTTATAGCAAAAATCACCTCAATGAACTATGTTGTCCTATTTACATAAGTATAGGTATTCATTAGCCAAACACACTTTATATATACATAAATAACATGTACTCATTATACATTATTCTATCTATGAATATTGCATCCATTAACATCTCTTTAATCATACCTCTCCGATTTAATGACCTTTTCTACGCATGCTTGCAGGTATTAGAATTGTTTTCCCGAAGCTAGTAAAACTTTATATTTTGGTTCGAGTGATAACAGTTTATAACAGTAAGGGATATACATAAGTTCATCCTTATTTCAAGTTATGGTGCTGTCTCCGAGTCCCAAGACATCTCGCCCTATCCGAACCCGAAGTTATCCTGTCATCTCCGAGGGCATCTGGCTATATCCAAAGACGTTACGACTCGTCCGAGGACATTACGTTTTGTCCGAAGACAACATTTCTTGTCCAAGACAATACTTCTTGTCCGAAGACAACACTTCTTGTTTCATGGCCTCACACGCCCAAACCCAATTATTACGCTACTTTCACGATCAACAATATTACTCTACTACGATAATCACCCATTACTTCTACGATCAACAATATTACTCTCTACTACGACAATCACCATTACTCTACGATCAACAATCTTACTCTACGATCGTAGTCGATATCGGCTATCACTCTCACGATAAACAATCTTACTCTACGGTCGTGGTCATCTACACGGTGGACCTTTCCAGAATCGTAGAGTAGTCCGGACACTTTGCAGCATGTTAAGTGAGCAATCGTAGTGTTTCCCAAAAAGACCAAAGACCAATATGACATGACACTATGATTTGATAGTAGAGTGTCATCCGACTTATGTCGAAGCATCAAGTCCTAACTTTTAATTCTAACAATTTTTTCATTAACGTGTTCATGCAACGAAAGTGAACTTCCTAACGCCTTATAACATGCTAGTTCATCATACTTGACCTATTAATTAGGAAAACCAAGGATCAAACCAGACTCAAGTCAAGTTAAGAACGGTAGAAATTTTACCTTCTCAACCTTGATATCTCACACTTTGATTTGGCTTCTAAATGCTTAATGACTAAGAATTCTTCACTCGATGTCTCCAACACTCTTAATAATATAACAGATCGCAAAGGCAACAGATTTATAGAGGAAAGCATGGACTAGACCATCGCTTTTACACAATGTGGGGATCCATGGCGCGATAGAAAGGAACAATGGTTACTTAAGGAGTTGTTTAACCACTTCATACCAAACCACTCACCAGCCATGATTACCTAGGATTAGCAGCTTTGAAAGTTTACGTAAAGAGAGTTTAGGCTATCGTCCTTTGTACTTGGTGACCCCTAACTTGAGACAAGAGAAGCGATCTCGCACATAAGCATGGGGTGGCTCTGGTCGTGCACACCGCCTCACGCCATATTTTAAAAGTCAACCCTTGTACCAATTGTTATGTTGGGTTCCGATTGGTCTTTAAATGTTCCAAGTTATTGGGCTAACTCAAAAGTCCATCAATTAAATTATTGGGATAGACTCCCAATCTACATACTAAGGTTGGGCTCTTGATAATCCTAGATCCAATATTAAGTTATCCCTCAATTAATAATTCCACTCACATAATAAATTGTATAAGTTGCTTTATCATCATCATATGCAATAATTATTTACATCTCAATGCCACACTAGGCATAATCTTCCAAGCTTAAACTAAGCTTCTCAATGCACATTGATCTAATACTGAATCAATTGATCTCAATAAAATGTTAACACTTTTATTCATATAAATATTACCTTCATTAGCATATTTATTTAATAATATGAGGAATTTCTCGTATTACATATATAGTAAAATAAAATAATTATTATAATAATTCTAATAATCATTTCATATATTATTTAAATAATATAAAATCATATTTTTATGGAAAATAATTAATAAGAACATTTCTACTATAAAATTAATTATTATAAGAATATAATTTATAATGATCAATAATTCTAAAAATAAAATTATTTGTAATCATTCATGTAATAAATATATTTTATATTCATTACATAAATACATACACATTACCTTGCACGCATTCTCACCTTTAAAATAAATATAAAAAAAAATTATACGCAAAATTTTTGATTTAATTATATAGAAAATATCGGGTTATTACATTTATCACCTGATATTTTAACAGTTTAATGGTAAAAGTTTTGTCGTTATTTTTATAAAAAAGTTTTTTATGTCACTTTCTATATCCAACAGTTATTCCGTTGTAGGGTCCACCAATGATTGTGTCATTGTACGAATATTCCCTGACATAAAGAATATTCCCCGACACAACGAATATTCCCCGACACAACAAATATTTTATATCAACTTGCTTACTTTGTAAAATTTTCACATATCACCCTTAACTTTAACTTTTTATCAATTTAACCAATTATTGAATAATAATTATAAGAAAAATTGAATACTTTCATTTCATAAAATTCGGGGTCTTATATTTGTTCACTACTTCTGAGGTAGTAGATAGCTCGCTCTTGGCCTCTATCGTCTTTCTGTCCCAGCATGCAGCCCATTGCATTGTCATTAATGGACAAGTACATGAACAGGGGAACACCATCTCTAGGAGGTACCAAAATAGGAGCTTTGACTAGCTGCTTTTTGATTGTAAGGAAGGCTTTCTGACACTCATCGTTCTATTTATGGAGGAGTTCTTCCTTAACAACTTGAAGATAGGTTCACAGGTTGCTGTGAGTTGGGAGATGAATCGGCTGATGAAGTTGATCCTTCCTAAAAATCCCCGTATTTTCTTCTCTGTCTAAGGAATGGGCATTTCCGGGATTGCCTGGATTTTGTTGGGATCCATCTCAATCCCTTTGTGGCTGACTAGGAATTCTAACGACTTGCCTGACTTAACGCCAAAGGCGTACTTGGCTAGATTCAACTTCAATTTGTACTTACGTAACCTATTGAAGAGCTTTCTGAGATGGTCTAGGTAGTATTCTTCCCTTCGGAACTTGACAATGATGTCATCCACGTAGATCTCTATCTCTTTGTGCATTAAATCATGAAAAAGAGCCATCATGGCCCGCTGATAAGTAGCTCCGACATTGATGAGGCCGAATGAAAATTGTTTGTAGCAAAAGTTTCCCTAAGGCGTGATGAATGCAGTTTTCTCATGATCCTCTTCTACAACCATGATTTAATGGTACCCCGCAAAACAATCAGCAAAGGAGTACATCTGTTATTGAGCAATATTTTCAATGAAAATGTGGTTAAATGGCATGGGAAAACTATCTTTAAGGTAAGCTTTATTCATATCCCTGTAATCCATACAAACTAACACCTTCTCTCCCGGTTTAGGCACGGGGACTATGTTGGATAGCCATTCAGGGTATTTTGACACCATGATGATGCCAGCTTGAAATTATTTCACAATTTCTTCTTTAACTTTTAAACTCCACTCTGGTTTAATCGCCTGAGCTTCTGCCTGACTGGCTTGAATCCCTCTTTGATGGGAAGGTGATGAATGACAATGTCAGTGGATAAACCAACCATGTCTTCATGAGACCATGCAAACACATCATGGAATTGGGTCAATAACGTGACCATGTCATTCCGTTGGTTTGGAGTAAGGTCCGTACCAATCTGGATTAGTTTGGGGTTTTGACACCCCCAAATCCGATACTTCCATTTCCACAGGATTTGGTGTTCACTGTACAAATATCATCTATCTATCTACCCATAAATAAATTTCAAACCATGCAATAGATAGAATAAATAATAAATCTCTCCCCTTATGGGGTTACATCAACTGCATAATTAATAAATCCAGGTTAATCTAACCTTAAAACATTTGTGCGGAATCATAACCAAACAAGTCTTAAGAAACATCAATTCTAAATGTCATTACACAACCACATAAACAAATAGTCTTCATTACTTGCTAATCTTGCCCTTGCCTTTACTAGTGGAAGGCTCGTCTGCTCTTTCGTTCTTAACTGTAATGCTATTATTACGCAAGAGTGAGCACGATTGCCCACAAGTATAATAATATAATAAATGAATAATAACATGCGAATGAATTAATAACTTTGAATATAAAAGCTCAACTTTTGAATCAGGAATGAATAATAAGAATCAAAGAAATTCTGAGGGTCGTAAGACCTTGAACTATGTCCTAGGTTGTCAAGTATTTATTCTTGAAACCTTTAACAGTCATAAGACTATGGACTCTTCTTCTCGTACTTAGGGAGATCAGCCTTTAGTACCATACTGTGCACAATATCTTAACGCTAAAGCGTAAATAATCCCCTATACAGGGTTGTTCATCTTAGTTTGACATTCGAGTCCGCACTACAGGAAGTTTGGTTTGGATAATTCATCAAGGGTTCTGAAATTTAGAACGCTCATCAACTATGGACTAGTCGAATCAAATAAGGGTTCGCTAGTCTAACAAGGTTTAACAATAACTGATAATTAACTTGGATAAAATCTCAAAAGTATACAATAGACTAATTATTATATAACAACAACATGCTTGAAGATTAATAAACTTTAATATACAAGACAGGCTTGATCAATAATAATGAGAACTTGCTCAATATCGAAAGATGAATTAATCAACTTATATAACGATAACAAGTAGGGATAGGAAACTTGCCTCGTGCGTAGATTATACTTTAACTAAACCCGTTCTTTGATTTAAATCCTACATATCAATTATGTTCACAATACCAGTCAATTACAACGTACTAACATCATAAGTTATTCTTTGTCTAATCTCGACTTCATGACTATACTTAGTCAAATTACCATACTTGTTTCCACATAATATAATAGTACACGAACAACAAGTTAATTACATAATCAACGATTCAAATAACATGTAATTGTCTTCTTGACTTGGTAAAAACTCATTTTAATATCTCATCATATGTCTAATAAATTTTTATATTCATTAGACTAGGTTACAAACACATTTCTTTACTTGAACATAAAAAAAATTGCATTTTTGGACAAACTGCAGAGTGGCGTTATACACCACCGGTAGTTCTTTATTAAGTATCCATATATGCTGCGCCATAGCCACAGACTTTAAAGTATGGTGGCATATGCTATATGCAATATGAGAATTGACAGCATGGGACATTAGTTTTGGAGTTGAAAGCACATAACGACACTCGAAATTTGATTCCCATTAGCATGAAGAACACGAGTTCAAATAATTTAACACTACATGATCATTAATTCCCCAAATTAAACATACCCACAAGTTATAATTCATATATAATCATTATCCAACACTTATTTTAACCCATTAAAACACATAATCATAGAATAAAAACATAAAATTTTCCACTGTTCTTGAAGTTCTTGAACAAAAACATGGAATTTAATGCTACAGGTTCGTTATAAAGCCAAATCCAACCATTCAAGTTTCATTTTGTTCGTTTTAGCATGCATAATCATATAAGGGTGTGAATTTTGCAAAACAATTTATGTTTAACATATAAAAATCATGTATAAGGCCATATGGCCATATCACATACTCTGTAGATTTTTGAAATAACAAGTCATAATATATTATGAAACTTATGATATGGAAATTTATACAATACACATGTTAAATTACTCGCATTATTACATATATTCCTACAACCACATAATTTCCCAATTTATAGAGATTCACAGAAAGTATGAAAGCCATTTTTCATAAAACTAAATGACGTAAAATTTTAGAATTGGGTTGGAGAGAATTACCCAAAGCGTAGAATATAACTTTTGCAGAAGGTGAAATTCTTCCCAACTGTTCTTCAATCAGACACTCACAATCTCCTTAACAATTTTCTAGATTCTCAAACTCTCTTTTTCCTCTCTCGCTTAATGCCTGACTCAAACTCACCAAAAAAATGAAAAGAAAAGAAAGAAGACGATAAATAAAAGAATGAATCGACGCAAGATTGGTGGTCACATCTACCACGGTAATCGCCTCAACTCCCCATAGTGTCATGTTTGGCTAGCTAGAATAGAGTTTAAAACCATTTAATTTAATAAAACCTTTATAATATAGTTTAAATAATGTCACACCCATTATAAAATAAATCTAATATCTTATTTAATTTACTTTAAATAAAATATAATAATTTATCATTAATTCACATAGTCACATAATTAAATTTCTCATTTAATAATAATATCAAATTATTAAATCTCTAGTTAATAATTAAATTAATTAAAATAACACAAGCTTATTAAATATTTCTTTTAATTCAATAAGCTCACATAATCATATACTTGAATAATAAAATTCTCCACATTAATTTAATAAATATAACACATATAATTAAATTAATCTATCACAACTTCATCAATTAATTAATTAATCTAATAATAAATTCATCGAAAAATATTTATTCAATCCAATAAATATTTAAAATTAATTTACAAAATCTCGGTTGTCACATCTTTCCCCTCTTAAAAGGATTCTGTCCTCAGAATCACAACTCAATAATTTGTCCCGTTACATTCTACCCCCCTTACAAAGATTTTGTCCCCAGAATCGCTTATAACAATCTAAGTAAATAAATGAGGATAATTCTTCATCATATTCTCTTCGAGTTCCCACGTAGCTTCTTCAAATTGTTGTTTCCTCCAAATTACCTTAACGTAAGGTATTACTTTATTTCTCGAACTTGTTCTTTTCTTGGTTTACACAATTTGAACAGGAATTTCTTCGTAAGATAACTCTTTATCGAAATGTAGGGGTTCATTCAATCCCGTGCTTGTAATCGGGTTTGTAGGGTCGTAGGACTGAGACATAGAAAACATTGTGGACATTCTCTAGAGATGGAGGTAAGGCTACCTCATAAGCAACTTTTTCGACCCTTCTCAGGACTTCAAAGGGTTCAATGAATCTTGGGCTCAATTTCCCTTTCTTTCTGAATCTGATCTTTCCTTTCCAGGGAGAGACCTTTAGAAACACATAACTACCCGGCTCGAATTCAACATTCTTACTGTGTGGATCGGTGTATTTCTTCTGTCTATATTGAGCTGCTGTCAATCTCGCTCGGATCACTTTGACTATTTCTGCTGTTTGTTGTACCAATTCTGGGCCTAGTTGTTGTCTTTCACCAACTTCATCCCAATATAGTGGAGTTCTTCACTTTCTGCCATATAACGCTTCATAAGGTGGCATGCTAATACTAGCGTGGTAACTGTTGTTGTAGCCGAACTCTACGAGCGATAAATGATCATCCCAATTTCCTTTAAGATCCATTATACAAGCTCTTAACATATCTTTCAATGTCTGAATTGTTCTTTCACTCTGTCCATCTGTCTAAGGGTGATATGTTGTGCTCATTCGCAATTGTGTACCCATGCATTCCTGTAGACGTTTCAAGAAGTTTAACGTAAAACACGGATCTCTATCAGAAACAATTGACACCGAAACTCCGTGCCTTGAAACAATCTCTTTCACATATAACCTTGCCAACTAATCTAGGTTGATTCTGATTTTGATCAGAAGGAAGTGTGCAGATTTTGTTAATCGGTCAACAATAACCCATACTGGAATCGTCGTAGCCTTTCTGAGTTGTCGGTAGGCCAACCACGAAATCCATCATAATATGTTCCCATTTCCATTCTGGAATCTCTAAAGGTTGTAGCAACCCACTCGGTCTTTGATGTTCTGCTTTCACTTTCTGACATGTTAGGTACTTGGCAACACACTCTGCAACCTCTCGTTTCAAATTTGGCCACCAAAAGTGTTGTCAAAGATCTTGGTAGATCTTGGTGCTACCAGGGTGAATCGAATATCTTGATTTGTGAGCCTCGCTCAAAATTTCTTCCTTAATCTCTGGTACTGGCGGTACCCAAATTCTTCTCTAAAATCTTAGTAGTCCCTCACTGTCTATTTTGAATCTCGGTTTAGTCCCTTCAGATATCTTCTTCTTCACTTTCTCACATTCTTCGTCCTGAAGTTGAGCCTCCTTAACTTTATCCAGTAAGGTTGTACCAGCTTGCATCTGGAACAACTTCTCGTTAATTTCCATAGGATACTTCACTTCCAATTCCAGTTTTTCCATTGCTAAAATTAGCTCATCCTGAGCGGTCAACATCATCAATTTCTCCCGACCTTTTCTACTTAAGGCATCGGCAACCACATTTGCCTTACCCGGATGGTATAGAATCTCACAATCATAGTCCTTAATTAACTCCAACCACCTTCTTTGACGCATGTTCAAGTCTTTTTGTGTAAAAATATATTTCAGACTCTTGTGGTTTGTATATATTTCACACTTCTCCCCATAGAGATAGTGCCTCAAGATTTTCAAAGCAAAAACCACTACAGCTAACTCCAAGTCATGGGTCGGATACCCCTTCTCATAATCTTTCAGTTGTCGCGACGCATACGCAATGACTCTGCCATTCTGCATAAGCACACAACCAAGTCCTTTATGCGATATATCACTATAAACCACAAAATATCCTATGTCATCCGGAAGAGATAACACAGGTGCTGTACTCAACTTCTTCTTTAATTCCTGAAAACTTTCGTCACACTTCTCCGTCCAAATGAATTTCACCGATTTCCTAGTCAAATTCATCAGTGGAGTTGCGATCTTGGAAAAATCCTGAATGAATCTTCCGTAATAACTTGCCAATCCAAGAAAACTTTTTACTTCCGACGGCGTCTTCGGCTGATCCCAGTTAATCACAGCTTCGACTTTGGAGGGATCCATCGAAATTCCGTCTCTATCAATCACATGTCCAAGAAATTGTACTATTTCAATCCAGAATTCACATTTCGAAAACTTAGCATACAACTTCTCTCTTCTCAATGTCTCTAATGTCAACCAAAAATGCTCTTCGTGTTCTTCCTTGGTTTTTGAATATACCAAAATGTCATCTATAAATACCACTACGAATTTGTCCAAAAACGGCTTGAACACTCCATTGATTAAGCCCATAAATGCTACAGGAGCAATTGTTAGACCAAATGACATTACCAGAAATTCGTAGTGACTGTATCGTGTTCTAAACGCTGTCTTTGGTACATCCTCTAATCTCACCTTCAGTTGATGATATCCACTTCTCAAATCTATCTTTGAAAAGTATCTTGCTCCCTTTAACTGATCGAACAAATCGTTAATTCGCAGTAATGGATACCTATTCTTATTCGTGACCTTATTCAGTTCTCTATAGTCTATGTAGAGTCGCATTGTTCCATCCTTCTTCTTCACAAATAAAATCGGCGCTCCCCATGGTGATACGCTTGGTTGTATATATTTCTTGTCCAGTAATTCTTGTAATTGGACCATCAATTCTATCATCTCTACTGGTGCCATTCGGTACGGTGCCTTCTATATTGGAGCCGTTCCTGGAGCCAAATCGATCACTAATTCAACTGCTCTATCTGGAGGAAGTCCTGGTAAATCTTCCGGAAATACATCTGCGAAATCTCTCACTACCGGAATCTCATAAATTTTCGAATTCTCTTTTCGACTATCGACTATGTAAGCTAGATATCCTACACAGCCTTGTCTTAATAATCTCCTGGCCTGCATCATCGTCAGACAACTCACTTGTCTAGGTGACTTGCTACCATAAAACACAACCTTTAACAAAGTCATAAGGTTAATACGCTTCTTTTGGCAGTCGATTACCGCCCCATAATTGGATAACCAGTCCATACCCAAAATAACATCAAATTCTCCAAGTCGAATAGGGATAAGATATACGTTCATTATATTACCCTTAATATCCACTCTACAGTTCTTGTGCACGTACTTAACAAGGATAATTTCTCTATTCGCAATTTCTATGTTCATGGGGTATTCTAACTCGTCCTTAAGAAATTCTAAGTTCTTAGCAAAGTCATCGGATATAAATGAACAAGTAGCACCCGAATCAAATAACACATAAGCATTAACTTTATTGATCAGAATGATACCTGACACCACATCGCGAGACTGCACTACGTCCTGCACTGTCATGTTGAATGTTCTGGCAGATGGTCGGTTGGTTGCGGTTGGTGCTACGATTGTCAGAGTGCTTCCACCAGTATTTCCTCTGTTTCCTCCTGAACTCGTCCGTCCCGATCCCTTCTTAGGACAATCCCTGTCAAGATGATCCTTTGAGCCACATTTGAAGTAGGCACCCTTCTTTGGGTTTGGACAGTTTGGTGCTATGTGGCCTTCTTGACCACAATTGTAGTACACTCATTTCCCTTTTAAGCAAACTCCCAAATGAGTTTTTCTGCAGGTTGGGCACGGTTCAATCTTCTTCTTTTGCCCTCCCTGTTGACTTTCAGCCGAAGAATTATCAGACCACTTCCTTTTCTGACTGTGATTACCACCAGTGCTACTCCCCCCAGTCTTGTTATTACCTTCTTTCTCACTCTTCTTCTTCTTCTG
Organism: Panax ginseng; assembly: GCA_020205605.1. Taxonomy (NCBI): domain Eukaryota; kingdom Viridiplantae; phylum Streptophyta; class Magnoliopsida; order Apiales; family Araliaceae; genus Panax; species Panax ginseng. The sequence goes on from CM035129.1 coordinate 77,396,011, forward strand.
CTCCTGATTATACTTTGTTACTGCATCGCTTCCACCTTCAGTGAATATGGCCTTCTCTAACACTCCAGCAAAAGTGTTCAATTGAAACATTGACACCTTGCTATACAACCAGGGCTTCAGTCCCTACTCAAATCATCTTGCCTTCCGCTCCTCAGTGTGCACTTGGTATGTGGCGAACCTAGCCAACTCGTTAAACCTTGCCGCGTAATCAGCTACTGACATACTTCCCTGCTTCAACTCTAGAAACTGGACTTCCATCTGATTTTGTGAACTTGCCGGAAAGTACATCTCAAAGAACATCTCTTTGAATCTTTCCCAGGATATTACACCTTCACCTCCTCTCATTTTGTTTTCCTGCCACCAATAGCTGGCTTTGGACTTCAGCATAAACGTTGCATAAGCAGTCTTTTGATCTTCCCTTACTCGAGCGACGTCGAACACCTTCTCCATCTCCATCACCCAGGTCTGAGCTTCAATTGGGTTTATGGAACCCATAAACTCTGGCGGTCCCACCGCCTTGAAGTCCTTAAATGAAGTATTTGGTGGAGCTTGGGGTTGATTATTAAGTGCTCCAGCTAAAAGGTTCACCAAATGCTGAACGGAGTTAGCATTGGCGTCGTTATTATTGTTTGTTGACCCTTCACTGGGCTTCTTTGACGATTTTTGTCTTCTAGGTGGCATATTTACATTAAGAATATACGCTTATTAGATCTTTACTCAATCTCTAAAACATTTAAGACTTAACTAAACATTTAATCATAACTTACTTAACACATTACTTCAAATAAACTCTGACATTTCATTTAATTCAAAAGTCTTTACATCATGAGATAACATCACGGCTATTTACATCCAATATCCCGAGATAAAGAATCTATAGGATTTAAAACATCAAAATATTCCTTTGTTTATAATCACATCGGAATTTACATCATTAATTACCAAATAATTTTCACATAATAAACTAATACTATCACTTATGCATTAAAGTACCGGATAGCCTTGCACGTTCCTCCTCCATGATACGAGACATCGTTCTGCGATCTAGCATATATGATGGTAGATCCTCAAACTGGATTGGATACTTCCTAACTCGATCTTGGACCGCATCCATTGCATTTTGTAGTGTAGAGTACGTCTCCTCAAGTTTAGCCTTCTTCGCACGGCGATCATCTTCTGCACGATCAGTACGAAGTGACTCTCGTACCTAGCCCTCCTCTGCTATGGCAAGCCTCTCTGAGCTCTCCTTTAGATCCTTCTTTAACTTCTCTATTTCTGCGGACTTATCCTCGGTTTGACCCTTCTCTTGAACCAGATCCCACTCCACGTTTCCTAAACGTGTGTGAAGAGCCACAATCTCCCTATCCCTCTGTTCAATAGTAATTTGCTGACTAACCGCCTACTCAGTCAGATCCCTAACAGTATCCTGCAACTTTAAGTTATGATCATAGAGTGCATCGTACATCTCAGCATCAATGGAGTTTGGTGGAAACTCCTCTTCTTCCTCTTCCTCAGGATCCTCCTCTGGATCAGTCTCTGGCTCATGATCCTGACCAGCAACAGTGATCAACGGAGATGGCTCTCTCTATATAAGTTGTTCCCGGACGACATGAATGTCTCGGGGCTCCTCCTCTATAGGTAATCGGGGTTCCTCCTCCCCAGCTCGACTAGTTCCTCCAACATCCGACATCCTGACAATAAAATTTTAAGTTTTAGTTACTAATTCGTGCTAGCGAACACATAGATTAACACATAAGCACATAAAGTCTTTTATTATCTTCAATGAATTTAGAAATTCATTTCTTATAACTTGATAAGAGTCAACCACTACTATGTTCTCAATCTCCTACAAGGCTACTACATAAGGTTGTTCCCCCACCTAAAGTTCATAACCTACAACTTTGATACCAACTTGTGAAACCCCCAAATCTGGTAATTCCATATCCACAGGATTTGGTGTTCACTGCACAAATATCATCTATCTATCTACCCATAAATAAATTTCAAACCATGCAATAGATAGAATAAATAATAAATCTCTCCCCTTATGGGGTTACATCAACTGCATAATTAATAAATCCCAGGTTAATCTAACCTTAAAACATTTGTGCAGAATCATAAACAAACAAGTCTTAAGAAACATCAATTCTAAATGTCATTACACAACCACATAAACAAATAGTCTTCATTACTTGCTAATCTTGCCCTTGCCTTTACTAGTAGAAGGCTCGTCTGCTCTTTCGTTCTTAATTGCAATGTTATTATTACGTCAGAGTGAGCACGATTTCCCACAAGTATAATAATATAATAAATGAATAATAACATGTGAATGAATTAATAACTTTGAATATAAAAGCTCAACTTTTGAATCAGGAATGAATAACAAGAATCAAAGAAATTCTGAGGGTCGTAAGACCTTGAACTATGTCCTAGGTTGTCAAGTATTTATTCTTGAAACCTTTAACAGTCATAAGACTATGGACTCTTCTTCTCGTACTTAGGGGGATCGACCACTTAGTACCATCATCATGCACAATATCTTAACGCTAAAGCGTAAATAATCCCCTATACAGGGTTGTTCATCTCAGTTTGACATTCGAGTCCGCACCAAAGGAAGTTTGGTTTGGTTAATTCATCAAGGGTTCTGAAATTTAGAACGCTCATCAACTATGGACTAGTCGAATCAAATAAGGGTTCGCTAGTCTAACAAGGTTTAACAATAACTGATAATTAACTTGAATAAAATCTCAAAAGTATACAATAGAATAATTATTGTACAACAACATCATGCTTGAAGATTAATAAACTTTAATATACAAGACATGCTTGATCAATAATAATGAGAACTTGCTCAATATCAAAAGATGAATTAATCAACTTATATAACGATAACAAGTAGAGTTAGGAAACTTGCCTTGTGCGTAGATTACACTTTAACTAAACTCGTTCTTTGATTTAAATCCTACATATCAATTACGTTCACAATACCAGTCAATTACAACGTACTAACATCATAAGTTATTCTTTGTCTAATCTCGACCTCATGACTATACTTAGTCAAATTATCATACTTGTTTCCACATAATATAATACTACATGAACAACAAGTTAATTACATAATCAAAGATTCAAATAACATGTAATTGTCTTCTTGACTTGGTAAAAACTCATTTTAATATCTCATCATATGTCTAATAAATTTTTATATTCATTAGACTAGGTTACAAACACATTTCTCTAAAAAAATAAATTGCATTTCTAAACAAACTCTGAGTGGTAGCGGCCACACTGGTAGTTCTTTATTGACATCTTCTGCGCCAACATAACAAGTACTGAACAAACAGGCATGGTCAAGGCCAATATCGACTTTGGAGTTAAGGCCATGGCAGTGCGGTGGCCTTGGACATCGATTACAGGTTGGCGCAATGGCGCGACACTCCATAATTTGATTCCCAGTTCGCGAAGAACACAGAGTTCAACGAATTTAACACTACATGATCATTAATTCCCCAAATTAAACATACCCACAAGTTATAATTCATATATAATCATTACCTAACACTTATAAAGTGATTTTAACCCATTAAAACACATAATCATAGAATTAAAACATGACATTTTCCACTGTTCTTGATGTTCTTGAAGTTCTTGAACAAAAACATGGAATTTAATGCTACGGGTTCGTTATAAAGCCAAATCCAACCATTCAAGTTTCATTTTGTTCATTTTAGCATGCATAATCATATAAGGGTGTGAATTTTGCAAAACAATTTATGTTTAACATATAAAAATCACGTATAAGGCCATATGGCCATATCACATACTCTGTAGATTTTTGAAATAACAAGTCATAATATATTATGAAACTTATGATATGGAAATATATACAATATGTAAAACATGTTAAATTACTCACATTATTACATATATTCCTACAACAACACAATTTCCCAATTTACAGAGATTCACAGAAAGTATGAAAGCCATTTTTCATAAAACTAAATGACGTAAAATTTTAGAATAGGGTTGGAGAGAATTACCCAAAGCGTAGAATATAACTTTTGCAGAAGGTGAAATTCTTCCCAACTGTTCTTCAATCAGACACTCACAATCTCCTTTACAATTTTCTAAATTCTCAAACTCTCTCTTCTCCTTCTCTGTTTAATGCCAGACTTAGCCAAAAAAAATGAAAAGAAAGAAGACGTATAAATAAAAGAATGAACTGACGCGCGTTGGTGGTCAGTTACCCAGTCATGGATAACTGCCCTCAACTCTCCATAGTTCCATGTTTGGCTAGCTAGAATAGAGTTTAAAACCATTTAATTTAATAAAACCTTTGTAATATAGTTTAAATAATGTCACATCCATTATAAAATAAATCTAATATCTTATTTAATTTACTTTAAATAAAATATAATAATTTCTCATTAATTCACATAGTCACATAATTAAATTTCTCATTTAATAATAATATCAAATTATTAAATCTCTAGTTAATAATTAAATTAATTAAAATAACATAGGCTTAATAAATATTTTTTAATTCAATAAGCTCACATAATCACATACTTCGAATGATAAAAATTCTCCACATTAATTTAATAAATATAACACATATAATTAAATTAATCTATCACAACTTCATCAATTAATTAATTAATCTAATAATAAATTCATCGAAAAATATTTATTCAATCCAATAAATATTAAAAATTAATTTACAAAATCTCGGTTGTCACAGGGGTTTTCTAGGGTTCCGAGGTTGAATGAGGTGGTTTGATCAAGATTTGGTTTGGGTTTTTCTCCTAAGGTATCTCAAGTCTAGGTCCAAATTTACATTAAAGTTACAGTTCTTGTGGAGAATAGGCACCTCATCAGCAAGTTTAGGCACATCTAAATTTAGAGTCCTGAAACAAAAAATGCTTTCACTTAATATATGAAACTGTTCAATCATACAAAGTGTTAGCATGTAATGACAAAACAACTGCTAATAGTGTATAGAAAAAGTAAGCAGTTATGGCTATATATACAGGGAGTAAGGAGTTTCTGCCCTTTTTACTCTTGTCGACAAATGCATAGAATGTTGCTCCAATTGTTAAGGGTGAAGTCCTGTTGGACAACAGTGATGAAGGGGTTGTCTCCTCCTTCTCCTGAATGATGACCACAATATCTGGACAATCATTATCTAGGATGTCTCTATCCATACCTTTAGTATTAACAATGACGCGCATGTTTGATAACCGTCTGGCAATGTCTTATTTGCGTCTCCGTTCCTTTTCTTCCATTTCGGGATCTGGAATCTGGACTTCCTTTCCTTTAACCAGTATCAGTTTAAGAAACAACATAGCCATTACATGAGCAGTCACCTTTACATGAGACCGTACAGGCTCATCATGTATAGGTTGAGACAATCGCCATATGGCTGAAGTTGAAGGAACATGTTTGTGTTTGTGAGGATTCCTACGACTGGAGCTAGCAGAATAACCTAACCCAGCTGTCCCTGTTTGATTGGGAACTTGAATTGGGCACTTAATGCCTGGATAATCTTTGCTCAACCCTTGTCTAGGTTGGTAACCCAATGATATTATCTCTTGAGTTGCCGACATTACCTCGACATAAATTCTGGGTTTGAGAGGTGGAGCCCTTATATGATGATAGCGAGTGTTGCTCACCTCTAGGGCATAGAAGCTAACAGGCTCAACTTCTGAATTAAAGCTGATGAGTGCTATGTCACCTTGTTTAGAACATTTCAGCTCAACACTAAAAATGACTAGGCTATTATTAATGATGTATTTGAGTTGCTGGTGAAGGGTGGAAGGGACGGATCCACCCATATGAATCCACGGTCTCCCCAAGAGCAGGTTGTATCATAGAGCTATTTTAAGCACGTGAAAGGATACGCAGAATGTATGTGGACCAATCTCCACAGGTAGTTCAATCTCTTCGACAACATTTCGTCGGGATCCATCAAAAGCTTTGATAACCGTATGGCTGCTTCTGATCCTATTGAGATTGATGTTCATCTTCTCCAAGGTGGTGGTAAGGGTAGATGTTTACATATGATCCTTCATCTATCAAAACTCCTCCTACCATATATCAGAAGGACAGAACCGCTATGTGCAACGGTTTGCAATGACTAGTCCCTTTGGGAGGTATGTCATCATCAATGAAAGATATCACATTGTTGTTAAAAATGTGATCAACTAGATGCTGTAACTTTTTAACATCCACTGATTTCGGTAAATGGGCTTCTTATAAAACCCTTACCAAGACCTTCATGTGATCTTCGGACGAGAAAACCAAGTCCAGTATGGAAATCTGTTGTGCAGCTTCTTTCAAGCTTAAAACCACCTTGCCTTCATTATGGCCCATAGTACGAAGGAATTATTCAATTTTCTCCATGGGAATTTTCCCCTTTGATCTGATGGTAGGCTTCATCACCTGGTGGTGAAGATATAATGGATTCTCCTTCATCACTACAGCAATTATATTGGATGTGGATCCTTCAGCCTCTCCATAATTCCATGGCACTTTTTTTAGGCTGACAACAGGATATTATGGCCTAGATGGCAATATAATTAGCTTTAGTACAATCATTTTCAAAGGATTATCAACACCTTTGAGTTGAATTGATTGTATGGTGAGTGGTATGGAAGCTAAATCATCCTCAGCGGATATAACTACTATGACTTCCCTCCATTTTATAGGAAATGTGTCCCCATTCTCGAATAATACAGTGTCATTATCTTCTAACTGTAGGACACCGCTATCAATGAGGTTCTGAATAAGATGGTGGAGTGCCCCGCATTCTTCAATGGTGTGTCCGCGAGAATGGGAGTGGTATTAAAATACTCCATTAGAATTGAACCATCTTGAACAAGGATTAATTGGAGGTAATAGAGTTGTTATTCTTCCTTCATTGATCAGCATCTGAGATATCTCTTCCATCGATTGGCCCAGTTAGGTAAATTCCCTTTTGTTGGAAAAATCCCGACAAGCTTTGGCGTTTGCTCTTTTTGCAATTTTATCCTCCATTGTTTCACTTTCTGGAGTCAATGGTGGAGTATTCATAACAAGAGGAAGGAGACTAGCATGCTCTTGGCTGACTAATTGGCGTGTGACTTGGTGTTAATGGATCAACAGTTCTACCAATTGGTTGACTTGCTCACAAAGAGCCTTCATTTTTTGTTCCATCATAAACTGGAATTGTGCACAATACCATTTATCAGCACTGCCCTTGCTAGTTTGGGAGTATTTACCACCATAACTGGAACTCTATCCATTGCTCCAATTAATCAAGTTGACCTTTTCTTCTTTGTGTTAAGGAAGAGGGTTGTCTTGAATGTGAGGTTGGTCGGGTTTAGTTACCATGATCTCACCATTATCAATCAAATTCTAGATCTTAAGTTTTAAGGCCCAACAATCCTGAGTATTGTGACACCCCCAAATTCAGATACTCCATTCCCACAGGATTTGGTGTTCACTATCCAAAACATTACATCTAACTACCCATAATCAAATGATAAAGACGTAATTTAAATAACTTAAACAATCATCTTTCCCATTAAAGGGCTACATCATAATCTCAAAATAAATCCCAGGTAATCTAACCTTAAAATTATTACATACGTTTGTGGAATACATCACATATTAAAACAATTCTTTAACATAATTCATTAAAATAAAATTCACATAAGTCTTCAGCACTTGGACAATTTACCCTTTCCTTTGCTAGTAGATGGCTCATCAACTTTCTCCACTTTAGCTGTAGTGTTAATTTCAAGAGTGAGCAAATAATTGCTCACTGAAATAGGAAGTAGCAATGATAACAACATGAGAGTGAACAACAAATGCTGAACAATAATGAACTTGCTCTACGAATCAAATATAGAAAATAGGTTCAAAATCAATATCTGAGGGTCTTAAGACCACGTACTATGTCTCTGATATATAGGTATTATTACCTCAACCTTAACAGTCTTTTAGACTATATAGACCCTTCTTAACGTACTTAGGGGATCACCCTTTGTACCATGTATTGTGCACAAAACATCTAAACATTACATCGCATAAAATCCCTATGTTAGGGTTGTTAAGTCTCGACTTGAATTTAGAATTTCCGCACTAAAAGAAAGTTTAGCTCGGAACTAACTTATTAGTGTTTCTAGAATTTCAGAACACTATTCCATAGTAGACTAGTTCAATCAATAAGGGTTTAATATAATCAGTATAGAATTGAACAAAATTATCAAGATCAAAGATCGAATAAGAACAATATACAATTGAAAAAACATGATATACATGCAAAGTGCTATATCCAAAGGAGTTAGAAAAATCATCTATTAATCAACGAATTAGAACAATATATGCTTCGAATGATAATAAGGAAAGTAAAAATCACTTGATGTAACAAACTAGGTTACAAGAGCTTGCACAAACATACTCAAGATAGCTAGGCTTGCTCAACTTTACAAGAATTTAGGAACTTGTACAATAATGATTTAGGAATGGGAACATGCATTCAATATGAAAAGAATAAAGTTAGAAACCTTGCTCAATGTAAAGAGTTAAGGTTTAGGAACTTGCCTTGTTTGTAAGCTACACAAGTGTAAAATAATCTCCAATTACCCTACACATATCATTACAATTGCAACAACAATTAGTTGTACGAACATTAACACTATGGGTATTAAACCATCATTTAGGTCATAACCCTAACCTAGCACCTATCCATTTAGGTTAACATACTTAACGAATCTGAAATCGCGTTACGAGCTAACATAACTTACTCGTTGACTTCTAACTTTTGAAAATATCACTTTTAGTTTCATTATATAACTAAATTAACAATCACCTAAAACTCTTTTACACTTTGAATTACAACACCTTCCAATCTGTTATTGTAGTCCACTTTATGTTTTAATATCCTTAGCATACATACTAAACTAACCCAGGTCCGTTACGCATGACTTGCAATCAAGCAGACTTCACATGCTGTGTTTGGATATTATCTCGTAGCGCCCGATGAATACATCTGGGTTACCATACCATACCCTAAATGCTTCAAGACCAGCACGACAACCGGCAGCGTGCGGGGCTGCGTGCCCGTGGCTCGATGCCTCGATTCAGCTTTTGCGAAACTCGAAATCAGACTCTACTTTGGCCAAAAATCCCAATTCTATAGAAAATCACCCAACTTCAACATCTAAAACTTTGTAATATTATAGTTAAGCATGTTATTCATCATTATAACTACACAACAATCATATATCCACAAATTTGAAGAATTAAAACCATATTTTTTCCAAATTTCTTCAGTTTTTACACTTTTAACGAATTTGACTGCCACGAATTCGTTTTCTAACAAATTGACATAATTTAAACTACGTTGTTTTCATTTCTAAACCTATTATCACAATCCAACTTCAATTCTCAGATTACAACAGATATAAGGCATGAAATTTGATACTTTCTAAAGCCATTTTTCAAATGAAGACTGTTAATTATTTTTCCTTCCTACAACCCAATTTTAACAAATTTGACACACAAGTATCCACCATATATGATGATTATCAGTTTATAAACCATATATACAAGTATATTTCAACACAACATGTCTTAGCAATTTACAGAGAATGAACATGGAAACTCAAACATAAACCTTAGAAGTAGAATATACCTTGATTTAGCAAACCCTAGTTGTATGCTAGCAAGAAATGGTGATTCACTCTCAAAACCACTAAGATCTTTCTTCTCTAAAATATATGTGTTTTCCTCTTTGCAATTCTATGTTATCTAGCCTTAGGGAAAAATATCACGCATAATATACTCTGATTCCCTTTTCCCCACGTATGTCAGGTTAAAAAACAAAAAGGCTCAAATCAGTTAAAATAAACCAAAAGCCATAAGGCTACGTTTGGTTACACACTAATTCCCATACTAGATTATTTAAATAAGATTTATATTATATAGTTACTACTTGTCACACATGTAACCATTAAATATCTTATAATTTATAATTATAATAATTATATTCTTATTATAATTATGCTTATAATAAATAATTAAATAATTATATACCTAATTTAATTAATAAATTAGAAACGCGTCACTTTGCTTAATTTATTCATTTCCTTTAAATTAAACAATTCATTTAATTTAATTATCTTCTTAAATATTAAACAATTGATTTAATTTAATTATTTTCTTAAATTAAATCCTTCAAATAAAATTATCATTATTCAATTCAATTAATTAATTTAGTTACTAAATTAATTCATCACAATCCAAAGAATTATTTATTTTCTCAATAAATAAATTATTTAAAATATTTATTTAATTCCATAAATATTTAAATTAAATTACAAATTTCTCGATTATTACATCTTTCCCTCCTTAAAAGGATTATGTCCCCAGAATCACAACCCGAAAAATTTATTCGTTACATTCTTCCTCCTTAACAAGATTACATCCCCCTGAATCGCTATACAAAATCAAACAAACAATGAGGATAATTCTTCATCATAACGCGTTTCAAAGTTCCCACGTAGCTTCTTGACATTGTGGTTCCTCCGTATTACCTTAATGTAAGGTATGACCTTATTCCTCGAGATTTGCTCTTTTACATCAACAATTTGAATAGGGACTTCATCATATGACAAATCTTTCTCAAACTGTAAGGGCTCATATTCTATAACATGCTTATACTCAGGCTTATATGGCCTCAATACTGATACATGGAAAACATTATGAATATGTTCCACCTCTGGAGACAAAGCTACCTCGTAAGCTACTTCACCAACTCGTCGAAGAACTTCGAAAGGTCCTATAAATCTAGGGCTCAATTTTCCCTTCTTGCCAAATCGAATTTTCCCCTTCCAGAGAGACACTTTCAAGAAAACATAACTACCGACATCGAATTCTCTATTTCGTCGATGCTGATCGGCATATTTCTTCTGTCTATCCTGTGCAGCTATTAATCTTGCTTGAATAATCTTGATGATCTCGACAATCTGTTGTACCAATTTTGGACCCAATAACTGACGTTCACCTACCTCGTCCCAACATAACAGAGTTCTGCACTTCCTGCCATATAACGCTTCGTAAGGCGGCATGCCAATACTCGCATGATAACTATTATTATAAGCAAATTCCACCAATGGTAGATGGTCATCCCAATTTCCCTTGAAATCCATGATACGTGCTCTGAGCATATCTTCTAGTGTTTGGATGGTTCTCTCACTCTGTCCGTCGGTTTGAGGATGGTACGCTGTGCTCATTCTCAGCTGTGTCCCCAAGCACTCTTGTAGTCATTTCCAGAAATTAGATTTGAAACGTAGATCTCTATCTGATACAATTGACACAGGTACACCGTGTCTTGAAACGATTTGCTTCACGTACAGCTTTGCTAATCGATCTAGTGTAAATCGAAGCTTGATTAGGAAAAAGTGTGTTGACTTTGTCAATCGAACGACAATCACCCAGACGGCATCGTAACCTTGCTGGCTTGTTGGAAGACCTACCACAAAATACATTGTGATGTGCTCCCACTTCCATTTTGGTATCTCTAACGGTTGTAATAATCCGCTTGGCCTTTGATGTTCAGCTTTGACTTTCTGACATGTTAAACATTTTGCCACGCATTCAGCCACGTCCTTCTTCATATTCGGCCACCAAAAATGATGTTTAAGATCCTAGTATATCTTTGTACTCCCAAGGTGAATCAAATATCTTGCATTGTGAGCTTCACTCAAAATTTCCTCTTTAACTTCTGGTACTTGCGGAACCCAAATTCTCCCTTTGAATCGAAGTAATCCTTCCGAATCGATTTTGAATTTGTTTTCCTCACCTTCAGATATTCTTTGTTTTATCTTTTCGCAGTCTTCATCATGAAGTTGCGCATTTTTCACCTTATCTACCAACGTTGAACTATTTCCCATCTGGAATAACTTTTCATCAGATTCTGTCGGATATTTAATTTCCAACTCCATCTTAGCCATTTTTGACACTAGTTTCTCTTGAGCAGTTAACAACATTAACTTCTCTCGTCCCTTCCTACTTAAGGCATCAGCAACAACATTCGCTTTTCCGGGATGAAATTTTTTTTTGCAATCATAATCTTTGATCAGTTCCAACCATCTTCTTTGTCGCATGTTCAAGTCTTTTTGTGTAAAGATATACTTCAGACTTTTATGGTCGGTATATATCTCACACCTCTCTCTATAAATATAATGTCTCTAAATTTTCAGGGCAAACACCACCGCTGCCAACTCTAAGTCATGAGTTGGATACCCCTTCTCGTAATCTTTTAACTGACATGATGCATACGCAATAACTCTGCCGTTTTGCATAAGCACACAACCTAGTCCTTTATGCGATGCGTCACTAGACACCACAAAATTTCCTGTATCATCAGGCAATGACAACACAGGTGCTGAACTCAACCTCTTATTTAACTCTTAAAAACTTTCCTCACACTTCTCTGTCCAAACAAACTTAACCGCCTTCCTAGTTAAATTCGTCAACGGAGTCGCGATATTGGAAAAGTCCTGAATAAAACGCCGGTAGTAACCTGCCAATCCTAAGAAACTCCTTAATTCTGACGGTGTCTTCGGCTGATCCCAGTTTATTATAGTTTCCACTTTTGATGGATCTACCGAAATTCCGTCCTTATCAATAACGTGTCCAAGAAACTGTACACGTTCCAACCAAAATTTATATTTTGAGAACTTAGCATACAACTTTTCTTTTCTCAATGTCTCCAACGTCAATCTCAAGTGTTCCACATGCTCCTCTTTGGTTTTGGAATATACCAATATATCATCAATAAACACCATCACAAATTTGTCTAAAAATGGTTTAAACACCATGTTCATCAAATCCATAAACATTGCAGGTGCGTTGGTTAAACCAAAAAACATAACCAGAAACTCGTAATGACCATATCGAGTTATGAATGCTGTTTTTGGTACATCCTCCGGTCTCACCTTCAACTGTTGATAACCACTTCTCAAGTCTATCTTCGAGAAATATCTCGCTCCCTTCAACTGATCGAACAGATCATCGATTCTAGGCAATGGATACTTATTTTTAATCGTTACTTTATTCAATTCTCTATAATCCATGCACAACCGCATCAATCCGTCTTTTTTCTTAACAAACAACACCGGTGCTCCCCATGGCGACACACTAAGCTGAATATACTTCTTGTTAAGTAATTCTTGCAATTGAACCATCAACTCTTTCATCTCTACCAGGGCCATTCTGTATGGTACCTTAGATATTGGGGCCGTTCCTGGTAGTAAATCAATCACAAACTCGATTTGTCTATCCGGCGGAAGACCCGGCAAATCGTCTGGAAATACATTAGCAAAATCTCTTATAATCGGTATCTCTTCTAGCTTCGCACTTTTCTTCTGCGTATCGACTATGTAGGCTAAGTATCCTACACATTCTTGTCTCAACAACTTCTTGGCTTGCATCACCGTCAGACAACTTGCTTATCGAGGTGACTTGCTGCCAAAGAACACAACCTTTGACGGAGTCATAAGGTTAACACACTTCCTTTGGCAATCAATTACTACTGCATAATTGAATAACCAATCCATTCCCAGTATAACATCGAATTCACCAAGTCTAATTAGTATCAAATTTACCATCATCTCGTGACCTTTTATAACCACTCTATAATTCCTATATATGAATTTAACAAGAATCACTTCTCTATTCGCAATTTCTATACTTAAGGAAAATTCTAATTCTTCCTGAGGCAAATCTAAGTTCTGAGAAAATTCATCGAATATAAATGAACAAGTAGCACCCAAATCAAATAGTACATAAGCATTAATACTATTAATCGGAATGATACCTGACACCACATCCTTAGATCGCATAAAGATCCTCATGCGGTCATATTAAAAAATCCTTACGATGGGTCGGCTTGACTGAGTTGGTCCAGTGATAGTTAATGTGCCACCACCGTTGTTGTTTCCTTTTCCGCCACTTGCACTTACTGTTGGCTTCTTAGGGAAATCACGAGCCATATGATCCTTTGAACTGCAGGTAAAGCATGCTCCTTTCTTCGGACTAAAACAGTTCGGTGCAATGTGTCCCTCCTGACCACAGTTCAAACACACTCGCTTTCCTTTCAAACACACTCCAGTATGGTTCTTCCCGCACGTCGCACAAGCTTCAAACTTTTTCTTCTGCTGATTTCCTTGATGTCCTCCCGCAGTCGAATTCTCGCTCCATTTCCTCTTCTGGTTATTACTTCCAACGTTAGTTCCACTAGCCTTATTTTCATTCTCATTTTTCCTCTTCTTCTGTTCTTGGTTATACTTGGTCAAGGCATCGCTTCCACCTTCCGCGATAATTGCCTTCTCCAGTACAGTCGCAAACTGTTCAGTTGGAATATTGAAACCTTGTTGTAAAGCCAGGGCTTCAATCCTTGTTCAAACCTTATCGCTTTATGCTCGTCGGTATTAAATTGATAAGTGGCAAACCTTGCTAACTCGTTAAATTTCGCAGCATATTCTGGCACCGTCATTGTTCCTTGCTTCAACTCAAGAAATTGCACTTCCAGCTGATTCCGAGAACTCGCTGGAAAGTACATTTCGAAAAACATTTCCTTAAATCTATCCCACTCTATCACTCCTTTTCCCCCCACGAACCTTATTTGTGTACCACCAGTAGCTAGCTTCAGACTTCAGCATGAATGTTGTGAACGCGGTCTTCTGATCCTCGTTTACTCTAGCAACATCTAACACTTTCTCCATTTCCATGATTTAGGTTTGGGCTTCCACTGGATTCATAGACCCTTGAAACTCTGGTGGTCCAACCACTTTGAATTCATTGAAGGTCGTGACTTGAGCTTGCGGTTGACTCGCAAGTGCACCCGTCAACAAAGCTTCCAACTGCTTAACCGGATTAACGTTGACCTCGCTATTATTATTAGTAGACCCCTCATGAGGTGCTTGTTGATGTGGTTGTCTTCTTCTAGGAGGCATCTTCTGTTAAGATATACGATTAATTAGTTCATTACTCAACTTCTTGGGTATTTGAAGTTTAACTTAAGCATTCTAAGATTAAAGCTTTAACACATAATGTTTCAAATAAACTCCTATATTTTATTCATTCATAATGTTTTAAAACGTGCTAAAGATAGCATAATCACTATTAACATTCACTTTCCTGAACTAGACAAGTTTCAGGATTACATACTCATACTATCCCTTTATCCATCTCAAAATAAGGGATTCACAGTTTATTTATTCACATAATTAACCACATATTATTATCACTCTTATTCTATTTAGGCATATTAAGACATCGTAAGGCTTCTCTACGTTCCTCCTCCATAATACGATACGTTGTTCTACGATCCATCACGAACCACGGCGAGTCTTCAAACTGAGGTGGATAATAATAGACTCGATCTTGGTCCCTATCAATCGCAGAATTAAAAGCATAATCCATCTCCTTCATCTTGGCTTTCTTCACTTGGACCTTAGCCTTAGCACGGTCTTCACATTGAGTCACCTTCATCCAAGAATGCTCTGCTCTTGCACACTTAGCTAACTCAACTTTGAAATCATCTTTCAATTTCTCCATGTCAGTCTTCATCTTTTCGTTTACTACCAACAAGTCTTAATGCTGACCCTTGTTATGAACTAGATCCCACTCCGTATTTCCAAGTTTTGAGTCGACTTCCTGAATCTCAGCATCTTTCTCCTCTACCGCAACATAATGTATCTCAACCAACTCCTTCAGCTCCTCTACTTTGTCATGTAACTCTATGTTACGGTCGTACAGAGCGTCATACATCTCCGCTAATATGGAGTTTGGTGGAAAGTACTTAGGATCCTCTTCCTCATCCTCCTCCTCTATCTCCTCAGAACTATCCTCCTCGAGATCGGTCACAGGCTCATCCTCCTGGATCAACTACTCTCGTACTACGTGAATATCTCGGGGTTCGTCATCTCTAGGTACCCGAGGTATCACCTCTCTAGCTTGACTAGATCCTCCTTCGTTAGACATCCTGACAACAAAATATTTTAAGTTTTAATTAACATTTTTCGATACTCGCGAACACATAAGTTATTAGCACATAACACATAATGTCTTTTATTATTTAACGTCAATGGATACCTTAATCCATTTCTTAAAACTAGATAAGAGTTGAACACCTCTATATTTTCTGTTTTCTTAAAGGTTACTTCCTAAGGTTTCCCCACCTAAGGTTCATAACTTAAGGCTCTGATACCAACATGTGGCACCCCCAAATCCAGATACTCCATTCCCACAGGATTTGGTGTTCACTATCCAAAACATTACATCTAACTACCCATAATTAAAGGATAAAGACGTGATTTAAATAACTTAAACAATCATCTTTCCCATTAAAGGGTTACATCATAATCTCAAAATAAATCCCAGGTAATCTAACCTTAAAATTATTACATACGCTTGTGGAATACATCACATATTAAAACAAGTCTTTAACATAATTCATTAAAATAAAATTCTCATAAGTCTTCAGCACTTGGATAATTTGCCCTTTCCTTTGCTAGTAGATGGCTCATCAACTTTCTCCACTTTAGCTGTAGTGTTAATTGCAAGAGTGAGCAAATAATTGCTCACTGATATATAGGAAGTAGCAATGATAACAACATGAGAGTGAACAACAAATGCTGAACAATAATGAACTTGCTCTACGAATCAAATATAGAAAATAGGTTCAAAATCAATATCTGAGGGTCTTAAGACCACGTACTATGTCTCTGATATATAGGTATTATTACCTCAACCTTAACAGTCTTTTAGACTATATATACCCTTCTTAACGTACTTAGGGGGATCAGCCCTTTGTACCATGTATAGTGCACAAACATCTAAACATTACACGTACAAAATCCCCTATGTTAGGGTTGTTCATCTCAGCTTGAATTTAGAATTTCCGCACTAAAGAAAGTTTAGCTCGGAACTAACTTATTAGTGTTTCTAGAATTTCAGAACACTATTCCATAATAGACTAGTTCAATCAATAAGGGTTTAATATAATCAGTATAGAATTGAACAAGATTATCAAGATCAAAGATTGAATAAGAACAATATACAATTGAATAAACATGATATACATGCAAAGTGCTATATCCAAAGGAGTTAGAAAAATCATCTATTAATCAACGAATTAGAACAATATATGCTTCGAATGATAATAAGGAAAGTAAAACTCGCTTGATGTAACGGATTAGGTTACAAGAGCTTGCACAAACATACTCAAGATAACTAGGCTTGCTCAACTTTACAAGAATTTTAAGAACTTGTACAATAACGATTTAGGAATGGGAACATACTTTCAATATAAAACGAATGAAGTTAGAAAGCTTGCTCAATGTAAAGAGTTAAGGTTTAGGAACTTGCCTTGTTTGTAAGCAACACAAGTGTAAAATAATCTCCAATTACCCTACACATATCATTACAATCGCAACAAAAATTAGTTCTATGAACATTAACACTATGGGTATTAAACCATCATTTAGGTCATAACCCTAACCTAGCACCTAACCATTTAGGTTAACATACTTAACGAATCTAAAATTGCATTACGAGCCAACATAACTTACTCGTTCACTTCTAACTTTTGAAAACATCACTTTTAGTTTAATTATATAACTCAATTAACAATCACCTAAAACTCTTTTACACTTTGAATTACAACACCTTACAATCTGTTATTGTAGTCCACTTTATGTTTTAATATCATTAGCATGCATACTAAACTAACCCAAGTCTGTTGCGCATGACCTGCAATCAAGCAGACTTCAATGTTCATGATCACACTCTTGGCGGCGCGCACGATAATACAATGAGTTACCACGAACCCACGTGTGCGCAGTGGCATACGCGCCAAATCTTTATCTTGCATGTAGCAACAACCGCACGTTAGATCGTGGCGCCACACGATGATACCTCAATTCTGCTTTTGCGAAACTTCAAATCGACTCTCTGCTTTGGCCAAAAATCCCAATTCTACAAAAACTCACCCAACTTTAACATCTAAAACTTTGTAATATTATAGTTAAGCATGTTATTCATCATTTTAACTACACAACCATCATATATACACAAATTTGAAGAATTAAAACCATAGTTTTTTCAAATTTCTTCATTTTTTAAACTTTTAACGAATTTGATCGCCACGAATTCGTTTTCTAACCAATTGACATGATTTAAACTATGTTGTTTTTCGTTTCTTAACCTATTATCACAATCAAACTTTAATTTACAGATTACAACAGATATAAGGCGCAAAATTTGATACTTTCTAAAGCCATTTTTCAAATATGAACACTGTTAATTATTTTTCCTTCCTACAACCCAATTTTAACAAATTTAACACACAAGTATCCACCATATATGATGGTTATCAGTTTATAAACCATATATACATGTATATTTCAACACAACATGTCTTAGCAATTTACAGAGAATGAACATGGAAACTCAAACATAAACCTTAGAAGTAGAATATACCTTGATTTAGCAAACCCTAGTTGTATGCTAGCAAGAAATGGTGATTCACTCTCAAAACCACTGTGATCTTCCTTCACTAAAATCTCTGTGTTTTCCTCTTTGCAATTCTATGTTATCTAGCCTTAGGAAAAAATATCACGCATAATATACACTGACTCCCTTTTCCCCACGTACGTCAGGTTAAAAACAAAAAGGCTCACATCAGTTAAAATAAACCAAAAGCCATAAGGCTTCGTTTGGTTACACACTAATTCCATACTAGATTATTTAAATAAGATTTATATTATATAGTTACTACTTGTCACACATGTAACCATTAAATATCTTATAATTTATAAATATAATAATTATATTCTTATTACAATTATGCTTATAATAAATAATTAAATAATTATATACCTAATTTAATTAATTAATTAGAATTGTCACTTTGTTTAATTTATTCATTTCCTTTAAATTAAAAAATTTATTTAATTTAATTATCTTCTTAAATATTAAACAATTGATTTAATTTAATTATTTTCTTAAATTAAATCCTTCAAATAAAATTATCATCATTCAATTCAATTAATTAATTTAGTTACTAAATTAATTCATCACAATCCATCAATTATTTATTTTTTCAATAATTAAATTATTTAAAATATTTATTTAATACCATAAATATTTAATTTAAATTACAAATTTCTCGATCGTTACATCCTTCCCTCCTTAAAAGAATTTTGTCCCCAAAATCATAATTCGAAAAATTTATTCGTTACAAGTATCATGGCTTGGAGCTCTAGCATGATAAGCATACTTCTTATTGGCATTGAAACCCTTCCCATTCGGGTTGCCTGGTGGAAGAAGATGGGTAATTTTCTTCTGAGTTGTCAGAAGATTGGGAACATTCTCGAGCGAGTCCCCTAAGGGTGTGAACACTCGAGTGCGTCTGACTTCTCCACTTTTTGGTAATGGAGGGTTTGAGGACTGTGCTTTAAAAGGGGAGTAGTTTCTCCTCTGGATAGGCATGTTCTGACTACCTTTTTGTCCTTGTAGTATAAAGGAAACATCCTCCTCTTTCTTCTTATGGACCCTCGTGGGGTTGTTTCCAAAACTTCTAGACTGGATGTGCTCATCAACAACTTTAAGAGTTGCAAGGTCTTAAATCTTCCCAGACTTTAATCCCATCTCAGCCATTTCTCCATGTTTGATCATTTCAGAGAATGGCTTGCCTAGGCCAGCTAAGACTCTCTCATAGAAAGGAGCTTCTTGTATGTTCATGAATGTCACCACCATTTCAGACTCATTCATAGAGGGAATAACTTGAGCATCAAGGCACCTCCACCTTTGAACATACTCTCTGAAAGACACGTTGGCTTGTTTCTTGACCTTGGTAATTTGGTACCGGTTAGGAGCCATCTGAGATTGGAAACTATACTGACTGAGGAAGGCATGAGCTAGCTCTTCCCAGCTATGAAACTTGGAATTGTCAAATCTGGTATACAACGTTCAGGCTTCTCCGGTAAGACTTTTCTGGAACAGTTGCATTATGAGCTTCTCATCCTCGGCATAAAATCTGAGTTCTCCAATGAATACCTTCAAATGTGTTTAAGGATATCCCAACCCATCATACTTTTCAAAGTCAGGAGTCTAGAACTTTTTTGGATAATGAACACCAGGGAATATGCAAAGACCAGAATATGAAACACTCATATGTGCTCCAATCCCTTTGATAGACCGAATGGTCTCCTCTATTTGAAGGATTTTTTTCATGATATCACTGGTGTCTGAATCTTCTTTGAGATGGGTAATTTCAGGGTTTTTATTGGCTTTGTTCAACTGAGACTCAGGTACTGGAGGTTCTTTGCCCATACCTTAGGTTCCTCCATGTGCAGAGGATTCTATATATATGAGTATTCATGGACCCTGAGTAGACTGGTGTAGTTCCTTGAGCAGAACAGCCAAATTTGTAATTTGTATACTTAATCCTTCGAACTCCTCGTGAGAGATAAGAGTAGGATTAGATTGGCCAGATGAATCCATGCTTGGCTGTAGGCTTGTTGCCTTTTTGGACTTTGAATGGGTAACATGCCTAATTATTTCCCTACAAAAAGACTTATGTAGTTTAGTCTTAGGGAATGTATAAATGTTACCTGCTATGTGATGTATCCATTTTAGGAGTATTATCCTGTAAAACAGATGTTAGCTATTTTTAAGATAGCATGTCAGATTTTGATATAAAATGGAATGTGTGTGCACATATTCTTTCATATTTTCTAGTACATAGAGATTGTCGTGGAATGAATTTACAATTAATTGAAATAGGAAAGTATGAAGAGACTTCCCTCCGTATTTGGTTTATCAGAGGTTGACCTGTCTTAGGTTTCTCTCGCGGCTTTTTTGCATAAAGGTTTCCAGATCATCACAATGTAATCAATGGGAAATTAATTCGGTCTTTTAACTGGACTGAATCTAGGTGGTGCCTTTCCTTAGCCTCGTTGGAATTAGTCTTCCTACGAGTCCAGTAATCAAACACGGACAGGATAGCCTCCTGGGGGAAGGAACACACAACATACATTCCCATACAACGTGTCTCACCGTATGGAAATGATGACATGTGCAAAGCACTTATATCACAGGTAGATACAGTGTAAAGCACTAAGTATAGTAAGTAAATACATTCGTACACATTTATCTAAATGTAAATGCAACATCCACACACAAGCATATAGCAGTTTTTAAAAGCTTTTAATAGAGGCTTAAGCCCTCTTACTGGATGTCCCCAGTAGAGTCGCCACCTGTTGACGTCAGGATTTTTATTTGTCCCTTTTCTATTCTATTCTTTTCTTGTTCTCATGTTAGGTGAGATTTGTTTCAAAAAATAAGTTGTGAAATGGTCCGACATGTATATGTCGATGATTGGACTGTAAGAGTCGCCAATTGGTATTTTTAAATGGTTACACCAACTTAACCGAGAAAAGGTTTGCACATTGATCTAATGATGTAACCCTTTTTAACATGTCTGTGAAATCGAGATTCGTTAACGTCCGGGGGCTTGATTATGCCGAGGGAAGAAGTTAGGCACCCCCTGATATTCGTGTTACCACAGTGACTGTCACTTTTCAAATTAAACTATTATATGAATGTGTGTGTGTGTGTGTGTTTGTGTGTGGGTGGGTGAATGTGCAATTATCTGGAAGTAGTGTTATGCCTTGTTTGCACCTATATACAAATGGTTTGAATTTTTTATTAAAGTTCAGTTTTAACAAGATATATCAATGATGTTTTGTAAAAGAGGTTTTTCAAACCCTTATGCTCAATAGTAATTGAGGCCTTTGATACTTCCATTTTATTATACGTATTCGGCTTAATTTCTTTTATTTTCGAGATGCGAAACATCTTCGAGAAAATAAGATACATAGTAGTGCCGAATTCCTTGTGGGCATGAGAGCCATCTAAGGAAATTCAAACACTGTGAATAATTTGCAAAAGTGATTCTGATGAAAAATGTCCATCACGGAACCAAGATCTAGATTCGTAAGATCAATCTGTGATCACATGATTCCTAGGCTCACATGATGTTGCAGTTTATATGAAAGTCATATGCGATTATATATATAAGAGTTGTATATATATATATATATATATATATATATATATATATATATATATATATATATATATATATGAGCGATCAACCACCACGAAGTAAACTCCATGGTGGATTGGAAATGTAAACATATAAAAACTATAAATATATATATATATAAGCGATTAACCGTTATGAAGTAAACCATCATATACATATATATATATATATATATATATATATAAGCAGTAAATGCTCGGGATATAAATCTAGGCTCAATCGAGGCATAAGTCGATGATGTTAGTATATATATATATAAGTAAAAATATATACAAAAGAAATAAAAAGCCATGGACTAAAGTCCGCGCATATACACACAACACGACTCTAAACGTGAATAACTATGTGTGCAAAAAGTGGAGAAAGGCTTTAAGAAATGTAATAAGTCTTATATTGGGCTACCAAGAAGACTTCAAATGGGTTTAAATGAATGAACACTCGGTTTCCACCGATAAATATGATAAAGCACAAGTTCACAAGTGTTTGAAAAGAGAAAGCACTCAGTTTATAGTGTGTACGGAACAAAATGGACAAGGCTTCCTCGCCTTTTTCTCTCCTAAAATGGCTAACCCAAGCCCTCTATTTATAGAGGGGAGCCCAGCAGTGTACCCCTGAGATAACAGTGAGTCCACTGCATGCTACCAGAAATGCCCCCAGCTCTGTCAGTGGCCACCGTCTCAAAGTACATGCACTCAGCGACGTGTTGTCCGCTCGAACCTTCATAACTTTTAATCCTAGCATCCGATTAAGGCGTATAATACCTTTCCAAAATGTTATTTTTAAGAGCTACACAATGACATGGGATAAGAGGTTGTACAAAGTCGAGAAGATAAGTCCATCCCTAGATCTTCAGGTCTTCAAATTTGATTCGGTGTGCTATCTTGTGTAGTAGTCACTCGGGATTTTGAGCTATGGTTCTTGTAGGATACTTTTGTGTAGAATGTATGTTGAAATGTTGTTGACATGGCGCAAATGTGGGATAGAGGTGGCAAAATGATGAATTTGCCTGTCACCAGTGTTATCTCAAGTTTGGGCTGATTTAGCCATCATTGCTCAGGGTTATCTTTGAGATTTGGCTACTGAAGGTCCTTAAGGTTGTCTCTAAGGTGTGCCTGACCTCCCGGTGTTTTCTCTAGGACTGGAACTGAGTGCCTCGGGGTTATCTCTGAGGTTGAAGCTGACTGCTGGGGGTTGAAATGAGCTTTTTCGGGGTTATCTCCGGAACTGCAACTGCATTCCTTGGGTTTATCTCCGAGGTTGGGACTGCATATCTCGGGGTTATCTTCAGGATGGGACTTATTATCTCGGGGTTGTCTCTAAGATGTAACGGACTTCTCCGGTTTTATCTCCAGAACTGGACCTGCATTCCTCGAGGTTGTCTCCGAGGTTGAAACTGAAATTCCTGGGGTTGTCTTCGGGCCTGAAACTAGGTATCTCAAGGTTATCTCTGAGATAGAAAACTGAGTATCCCGGGGTTGTCTCCAAGATTGAGCTGATTTGACCTCCAGGTTATCTTTGGAAGAAGATTCTGCCATCCTGCAATGTTAGTAACAAGAATGCAAAATTTTGAGTGTCTACATCTTCTATATATTATAAATTAATATTTCCCTTCCCAAGTTCTTCGTAACCATTATATATATTCTTTGTCATAATATCAAATAAATACAAAGTTTATACTATGTTATTACAAAGACAACTTTTTTGTCTGTCTTAGCCTTCCCTTTATCTTTACTAGATCCTTCAGTCCATTGGATCTTAGCTGCATTTATACGGTTCAAGAAAGAGTGAGCATAACTAGCTTAGCAAGTATGACAATTTCGTTTAAGCAATAGGTTTGAATCATATGAATCGTATATCTTCTATAACTGAATCAATAGTTATGAAGTACTATAGATAATTCAAAATAACACTTCTCTTTTCTTTAAAACGTTTAACCATGAACAATATATGTTAAACATCAATTTTGGTCCAAGACCTTGAGCATTTCATTCTTTCTTTGAAAAGGACAACCCAACACCAAGTCCTTAAGTCTGGAATATTTTACGAGCCGAAGGAATTGGTTTTAAATTCATTATGCATCAATTCATGCGCAAGATATATAAATCACAAAGCTTGTCCAAAAGAACATATACAAGGGTTTAGAATACATGCCTTCAGCGTCTTCTACAGTTAATACACTTTCCTTTTGAGTCTTAGGATTCTACAATACATAAGTACATAACATACCACATTAGGTCATAAACAGTCAAGTATGGTCACTAATCTATATTCCCCTTCTTCTCAATATAATCATTCATTAGATTGGTTAACATTCGTTATGATTTATCGTATTACATTGTGTTTACATTCTCATAACTTTTGTCAACCTTTAGTTGTAATTCTTAAGGTTATTTATCATCCTTAATGACGTTACTTTAAGTTTATTAAGGTTATAATTCACCTTCAATCAACTTATATTTCCTTTACATTTATTGCTATTCTTCACCATTATTTTCCTAGTGTTGGCGCTTCGACTCCAGTTTCCCTTATATGGCTTGCGCTGCGGCGCGATTTAACAATACTTGAGACTCGGCCTCGGTGCTGTGGCGCCACATCCTATACTATGAGCCGCACTGCTGTAACAATCCAAGATTTTATTTGTAATTTAAAATATTTATTAAATTAAATAAATATTTTATTGATGAAGTTATTGTTTTGTAATCTAAAATATTTCTTAAATTGAATAGGTATTCTATTTATGTGGTTGTTATTAGTGGAGATGTGTGAATTAAATTTATTAGATAATATTCTAAATTTAATTAATTTATAATTTAGAGAATCGTAACATAACATTAGATGTTATATTGTTATTTTGATATGTTATATTGTTGTTTTGAATTAATAATTTAAGATGGTATGTTAAATTATTAAATAAAATTATAATAAAATTATAATTTTGTAATATTTATTTAAGTGGAGTATTTATTTAAAATGTAATATGTATAATTATTTTATTTGATTAATTTTGGATATAGAAATCCAAATAAGGCATATGTGGTAATAAATTATAAACTAAATTGTTTATTAAAATAAATTAAAAGAGTTTACTTTAGTTTTTCCCAAACAATGCTTAAATATATTAAGTCTTTATTTTTAAAGACTTTTTGTCAAACAAAGTCTTATGGCTTTTGGATTTTTAATTTTTGAATTTTTAGATAATGTAAATAAAATAAATTAATTAATAAATAAAATTTATTTAAAATCTATACATTTAATTAGTTTGTAACTGATATACTTAGTAGGCGAGTTATGGCCATATCGGTTTATTTTGTTTTGTTTTACGTATACTGGGTTATTAGCTTGGTTTTTGTTAAACTGAGAATTTTAGAGAAAAGCTAAGAGAGAATTGAGAGAGAGATAGAGAGAGAGAGAGAGAGAGAGAGGGAAAGCAAGTGATTTCAAAGTGATTATCAGTTGATTAGCAAGGATTGTTTACGCATAAGAAGGTATTTCTCTATAATTTTTATATCTTATGTATATATATGTATATATGAGTTTTACGGCATATAACTTCAAGTTCTGTGAATTCATCTTTTTGGAATTGTTGATATAAAATTGATTACTTGTTATTCTATATGTTTGTGATGATTAGAACTAGTGTTTAGATAAGAATTTTTATGCTAATTACATTTAAAAGAAAGAAGTAATTACAGTATATGTATTTTACATATGGCTTGTGAAAAGTACCAATTTTAGTGACCAATTTGAACGTTAATCTGTGAATTGAGGCTTGATTATGCTAGTTCGTTAAGAAACAAAGAAAGTGTAGTTTGAATGAAGTGATTTGGTGAAGAATTGAAATCACAGTGATGATTTTTGTAAAGGATGTCAAAAATGGTGTTTTTGTTTGAAAACATGGAATTTGAGAAATTAAGTTAGTAAAATTTGTTATTAAATTGTTCTATATTGATATATATGTGAGGAAACATGTTTTTAATAGTTTTATACCATTTGTTTGTGTTAATTTCACTAGTGGGTAGGTGGAATTCGTGTTAGTTGGGCTAAAGTCAGCTACTGTTCATGTCGTTTACATTTCTTCGTGCATCGGTAGCAATTGCCTTGGCAGTGTTAAAAAAAAAAGCAGCAGCTTCTTTCGTAGATCCTAGGCTTATGTATGGTAAATTGTACCATACTGATCCGAGGCGGTGACTTCTTTCTGTGCTTCTGCAGACACTGGATAGTGACACTATAACTTGGTCTAATGATGTGTTAACTTAATAAACATGGAATATAGAGGTTAAAACAGAACCATGTCATGTCATTGATAATTTCAAAGTTGTAAAAGGTTTTATAAGTTAGGAATGTGATATGTTAGGACTTAGTGTATAAATTGAAGGGTGACTAAGTCTTGTGATGTTAGCACTTGTGGTTTCGAAAATGAACATTAAGATATGGAAGGTGATTAATATAAAACAAATGAGTCTTGGGAAGACTTAATCACTTGGTTAAATTTCAAGTTAGATTAAGGAGAAATGTAGTATTGATTAATAAGAGTTGAAAATGTGATTTGGATGCTAGAAGTCTAATGTATGTATTCTTGAGTTTTGATTAAAACATATGGTTTATTTATATGCTTAGAACTTAAACTAAAGGTTATAACGTAACTAAGATGATAAGTGAATCTATGAGGTTAATGTATGTAGCTAATTGATGTGATAATCCTAATGGTATGTGTAGGACATTGGAGTACGTGAGTTGTAATTGTATAGCTTACGCAAGAGGCAAGTTCCCTAACTTTTGCTACTTTATTATTTAGCAAGGTTACTATTCACTGTTATGTTATGCTTATGCAAATTCTCAATCTCTAATATTTTGTTAACGATTTATTGTCATGCAAGTTCTTTAACTCTCATTTATTGTGGAGCAAGTTAGTTAATCTTTGTTTCTTTATTCCAATCGAGATTACCTTTGTTATTCAAAGTCTATAATTTTATTTTAAGAGGTGTGTTTATTCAGCTACTAATAACTGTTGCTTAGCGATTCTTTACCAATTCAACTAATCCTTAGTTAATGAATATTCTAAACTCTAAATTACCCTTGAAGTCAACCCAAACCAAACTTCCTTTGGTTTGTTTATGTACTCACACATTTTTGAAAGCATGTTGTCGATGATAACATTTGTTCAACTTAGAAATTGTTAATACTCTAGCTCTTATTAATTCATCGATATACCTTGTTCATGAAGATATTATAATCAAACCCTTGAATAGTTATTGGTTCCCATCTGAACCAACCAGTACTTGGTTGATTAGCGTTTTAAAAATCCAGACTTCCTTTGAAGTCAATTCCCAACCAAACTTCCTCTGGTTTGGAACCTGATAATCTAAGCTGAGATGAACAACCCTATATCAGGGGATTATTTTAGAGCTACGCAATAGCGTTAAAATGTTTGCGCAATACATAGTACAAAGGGCTGATCACCTAGAGTACGGAATGATGGTCCATATAGTCGTTTAGACTGTTAAAGGTTACAGTAGAAACACTTGTGAACCTAAGATATAGATGTTGATTATAGTCTTTTAGACTATTAAAGGTTAAAGTAAAAATACTTTAAAACCTAGAATAGAGTTCGTGGTCTTGTGACCCTCAATCTATTCTTTGATGTTGTTATCTATTGTTAACTTAAACGTTCATTATTCCTTTGAACTCATAGCTGTTGAATTAAAGTTTCTTGTTTCGGTAAGAATACTTTACCATTGAAAGATCAGAAAATTGTCATTCATAAAATGTTATTGTATATTATCCTTCTTGTGGGAAATTGTTTGCTCACTCTTGCACAAAATAATGCAGATGAAGTTAAGAAGTTTAAAGAGCTTTCTACAAGTAAGGGCAAGGACAAAGTGCTTGATTAGACGACAACGTTTAATTTATCTTTTATTTATGAAGCTTATGTAATAAATTTAATTATGATTATGTTTTAGTTTTCTGCTGATAATTGTAATAAAGGTTAGATGACCTGGGATTTATTTTTAGATTATGTAACCCTTTAAGGGGAGATTGATTGTTTAAACTTTTGAGTTTAATTATATCCTTTGTTTATGGGTAGTTAGTTATGATTTAATTGGACAATGAACACCAAATCTGTGGGATTGAAGTGCCCGAATTTGGGAGTGTCACAGCTGTGGTCCCACTTAACAATGGGTGAGGGTTCGGTATGGTGCTGTGGCGCCAACTTTAGATCATTGGGCGGCGCTGCGGTGGCGGCCTTGCCTCAGAGAAAATTTCTAAGTTTTTCCATTGCAATCCTTTCCGGGCTCATAACTTACTCATTATAAATTGGATTTGGCTCGTTAAAAAGCTGTTAGCTCACATATCATGTGTACTACGATTTCATTAGATAATCTTACATTTTCGAATCCGTTAACATGGAATTCACCGATTAAGTTCTTTATTACTCATTCGTTAAACATTCGTGAACGTTCATAGCTCGTTTCTTTGTTTTAAGTCATAATTCGATCATTCTCGAGTCCACAACTCTAAAATGCAAATTTATACTATACACCATCGAAAACCAAGGTTTCCGAGTTAAACAGTCACTTTTGACTTTTATTCTAAGAATTTCACGATTTCGACGATTATCGTCTAATCTCGTAAATTTCGCCATAACTTCGTTACTTGAGATTTTTACACCGTTCAAAATGGATTCATTCCATCATTCTATCATCCTAACCAAACATATATCATCTAATACTATACACGATGGTTTTAAACTTGTCCATCAACAACAAATGAAAATTCTTCATGTGTTCTTCATTAGTTCATAATTCTATTATTATGATTCCACTTTTAACAAGGTTTATTAAGTTTTAATTCATCTAATAGCCATCCTTGTTACTCCTTATGATACATGCTCCACCAATATTCACTTCTTTATCAAACTACAATTGAAGAGATGAAGAATAATGGTCTAGGATTCCTTACATTTGTGTTCTTAACTTGATTATTCTTCTTTTCTTCTTGTATTAGCAAGACCCTTCTCACTTTTCTCTCAATATAATTGTGATAAGATGTTGGTGTTTTTTAACAAGGAAATAAATGAAGCAACAAGCTCTCTATTTATATGATTTTCAAAGTGAGGGCATTGTGGTCAATTAGTCATCCCACCTCCATACTTTTCCACCTCCTTACTATTCATTACTTGCCCACCAAAAATCCCATTGTTTGCTTGGCCATCAAGGTGGCCAGCCATGACTCACCTATGGGGGCCCACATAGGTTGTCCCATGGGTTTTTCTCACCTAGTGACCCATCGGTTCGATCCACGAGTCTGGTTCTTAGTTCGAGCTTATGTTTAATTAACTTCGGGCCTTACGTTGGGCTTGCATTATTAATCTTTGGGTCTTAACAAGATTTCACTTGGGCTTGCCAAATTCCTACACAAATTCTATTAGTACATTACAATTGGCTTAAGCTTTTTTACGTATAATTTTTTGTATTCTACTTATATACTAATTCGTATAATTATTAATCATATACGTTAGGCTATCTTTAGTATATACTTGTACAATACTTTGTATCATACTCGTATTCATTGCCTCGTATAATACTTCCTTATTATACGATCGCCATTAATTCAATCTTTACTTTCCTTAACATTCTCGAAATTAGTACGCAGGCGAAAAACTGCGTTTGTCATAACTGAATTATTATTACATAATCTATCCTTCCATATCATTTTATCATTACGTATTTCCCGGAAGTTCAAAAATAATTCCCGAGCAGAAATGGATGAATAGTGGTTTTTGAAGAATTTCTCAAAAAGCTTTTATTTTCATCTTGGAAATTCAAACGCCTTAATTATATCACGTAGCCAGAATACTACGATATTACGCCACTTTTAGGTTATACAACAACCTTCATCTTGTTTACTCGTTATAAATAACATATATTATAATTTTATTCATTATTTATTCAAATAAATTTATTTACAAATAATTCGGTTTTCTCGTTTGTTACACTTCTCATGGGATAGAACATCAAAGATACACTTATCCAACCTAACATCTAATAGGTTGAGATCTAGAGGCCCTAACATTAGGCTGTTAGGCCATAAAATTAGGGTTCATTGACAGTTGCCAAAATACCATTTTCATACACTTAGATGTTATGGATCCATGATGTAACATCATAAATCACTAATTAACATCTTAAAACACATATCTAAACAACAAATCACATCATTAATAAAAATCTTAATGATTTACAAAAATTAGGGTTTATGCCTTTTTAAAGCTCAATCTTTATTTCTGTCCATTGAATCTGATCTTGGCTATCTAAGGGTTTATATTAGCTTAAATTATCACTCATTTTCACTCCCAATTTTTGAAAGTTAGAGAGAGAGAAAGGATTAGCTTGTGAAAAACTAAAGTGAGATATTTCTTACTTTTTAGTTTTTAATCTTTGATTCATTGAACCCAAGTGTTGCTAGGTGTCAAGAATTGGTTGATACAAATTGATTTGAAGCACTTGGCATATCTAGATTGATGACTCACCAAGATTTGGTGAAATCTTTTACTTAGAGTTTAAGAAAAATGGAATTTTAGTCATTTTGCACCTACTAAGGGTATTTTAGTCATTTCCCCTACAATTTAAAGGTAATTTGGTCTTTTCACATATATCCCATATCTTTTAATCATTAAGTCTTAATACTTAACATTAGGGTTCCCAAATTAGGGTTTTAAAATTGCTAGTTAGGGTTTAAGGTTTCTATAAATAAAATTAGGGTTTCTAACCACTCGTTAGGGTTTACTAACTAAAAATCGAAGTTCTTAACATAACATTAGGGTTTATCACTGATTTAACTTATTTGATCAATAATTGACCTTTAACCACATACTGTACACACATAATCACTGTACACCAAACCCTATACCTCGCTATTAGATATTAACTTACAGTTTGTTATTCATACAAATCCTTCACAAAAATTTGAAATCCATATCTTATTTCATGTCTAGGTCTTATTATTCAACCTTTATTTAATCATTTAAGATTTTATTAATTGTCTAAACTCTCGGGTTGTCACATTCACCCATTCTTCTAAGAATTTCGTCCCCAAAATTACAGCCTACTACACTCTACTCCTTTCATTCACCAAAACTAGGTTTTTAACACAACCTTTATTCAATCATATTAGATTCTACCCGTACACAATGAGTTTATACTATCTCATACACATCATCACATACTACCCAAAACATCACTCCCAAGAGTTAAAATTTTCAAATCTTGCTGAGGAGTTATATAGACTATGAACTTTCATTTTCAATTTTCGAAAAGGTTTATACAAAAATTCATTTAAAAACTATCATGACTTACAGATACGGAGGGTAATTAGCCCGTTATGCCCTGTACTGATCAAGTAATACACGTTAGAACGATTTTTTTGTTCATCATATCCGACTTGGGTGCACAAAAGTTTCCAAATTTTGTGATGCTCACCTCAGTCTAATTATAGGATTCAGCCCCAAAACTATTCGGTTCGGGAAAATTTCAAAGAACACTTTGACTTTCATAAACATTGGTCTAGCTGAATCAAATAGCTAAGACTCGTACCAATACTTTAATTTCAATTGAAACATGTATGGCCAAACCCCGTTGGCAATTAATTATCTTTAAAATTCTAAAAATATTTTATGACGTCATGATACCGTACTGTGTTTACAGCTCGTTTGAGGATGTCGTCGTTGTGTGACTATGTCATAATACATCATTCCATAGTGGGTTGACTATCTTTCGATCACATCCAACACTAAGTAATTCTGCATTGATAACTCCATCAGTATTTAACATTTCTACACTAGGATACATAATGCATTAATGATATAAAATAAATTTTGATATTTTCAAATTATTTTCGTCTAGCCGAAACAAGTAGCATAGACTATTCTTTAAACAAATCAAAAACCTTTGCAAATCATTTTAGTAATATCATATCTTAGCAGGTAACGATATGTTAGTGTCCATGATTAATGGATTTTATATCCAGAATTGATTTCTAATTAAAGTTTAATTGTTGTTAATTCCTTGCTTTTATGTTCATTTTTACTTGTTTATTGTTATTTTGTGTGTAGGATGGTTGGTGTGGTAAATAAGTGGAAAAGGAGGCATTCGGAGCATTATTTGAGCAAGTTAAGAGATTATCCAAAGTCGGTTTAGGAAAGGCTAGCCAGGGGCAGCCTATTTAGGTTTTATACCCCGTAGGGTGGGGGTCTTCAATTATGTTTCAGATGAGACATGCTGCACGGGCGGCGCTTTTCACGTATATAGACCACCTCTACGGGCGGGGGGTCTTAGAGTCAGGTTGTCTGTCTTGGTTCCAATACTACTGGAACTTGGATTTTGGTTCTTGCATGGCTTTAGGATTCTAATTGGCGTGGAATTGAGCAGAGATTGCTTGTGGATACGTATATTAAAACAAACACAAGATCAAAACAAGGAAGAGCACACAAGGCAATTATCATAGATTACATACAGATTTTCATATCGAGCGTTGGAGTGAAGATTTTGAAGGAACGTTAATATCAATTGAGGATTAAGGCTAACGTGAAGGGTGTTCTGATTTATTCTTTGTTTAGTTTTATATTTGTAATTAAAAGGATGTTATCTTTAATTTATTCAGTTATTAATTCATT
Source organism: Panax ginseng (assembly GCA_020205605.1). Lineage (NCBI taxonomy): Eukaryota > Viridiplantae > Streptophyta > Magnoliopsida > Apiales > Araliaceae > Panax > Panax ginseng. Next base: position 77,428,848 of record CM035129.1, read on the forward strand.
GATGATGAACTAATTTACTTTTTAGGCTTATGATGGATCTTGAAGTGAAATGATGATTATGTAACTTTGATTTCCAGTTTAATAAGCTATTATCCAGTTTATCTATATTAAATTGAGCTTGAATTTATGAATTGCCTGATCAATAGTTCTTTGTGGACTTGTATGAATTCGAGGGAGGAAGTACGAGTCTAGACTTAGTTAATATAGCATGTGTTTTTTAATTTTGTGAATGAACAGAATCTTGATGAATGTTAAGGTAGAGATATGCTTGACATCGCATGTAATCAGATAAAGGACTTAAACTTAAACCTTCTTCAATTATAATTCACATAGAGATATAGTGAGTTAGTTGATTAAGGTGTTTAAAATATTTCTATCTAAATTATGGATTTGAGTTAATACAGTATTAGTGCATCGAGAGGTGGCTAGTGTTACATACGTGTTCTTGATTAATAAACTGAGATATTGAATTGAACTGGAATAAATGTGTAAAAATCGGAGGGAAGCTTAGGGTGAAGTCGTAAGCCTAATTCTCCAAAAATTGTTTGAAATTTAAGTTTTTAATATTTGTGATTGTTTTGTAATCTTAGTAGTTTTAATAATTGCGTTTTAATAATTTTAATCATTGATTTGAATAGTTTAATAAAATTAGGATTAATAAGAAACTAATAATTGTGAGTTAAATTCTTACTAAATTATTCTTTGTGGGATCGATACTCTACTTACTATTATATTACTTGTTGACCACGTATACTTGCGTGTTGTACATAATTAGATTTTACCCAACAAGTTTTTGGTGCCGTTGTCGGGGAACAATTTTAGTATAGATTTTAATATTTTACGATATTAGTTTAATTAGTCCAGTTTTACTTAAACATTTTTATTTTTGTTTTGTTCGTCTTATTTCAGGTTTTGAAGTTGGTTTATGCAAACGCTGTCCAAAAATCCAGACTTGCTTCCTTTTGAGGACGACATTGAGAAACGGTTCCAAAGGCTAAGTAAGTGGATCAAGGAAACAATAGAAGAATTCGAAAACTCTGAAAAAGAAGAAGCAATGGCTGCCGAAGATCAGAAAGCATTGAGGAATTTTTCTACACCCAACGTAACTGAGCTGCAGTCAAGTATCACCATGCCTGTTATAGCTGCGAACACATTTGAAATCAAGCCTGGGATGATTAAATTGATTCAAAATTCGGTTCAGTTTGGGGGATTGGCAAATGATGATCTGAACGAACATTTAGTCAGCTTTTTGGAGATTTGTGACACCTTCAGGTACAATGGGCTGTCGAATGATGCATTGAGACTTCACTTGTTCCCATTTACTCTACGGGACAAGGAGAAGAGTTGGTTACATTCTCTACTGTCGGGATCAATAACTACTTGGGAATACCTCACTTAGAAATTGCTTGCAAAATTCTTCCCACCAGCGAAAACTGCAAAAATGAGGAATGAGATAACTATGTTTGAACAGCAACACGGTGAGTCACTATATGAGGCATGGGAAATATACAAGGAATTGCTCAGAAAGTTCCTGCATCATGGATTGCCTAAGTGGTTGCAGATGAACACATTTTACAACGAATTGAACGGAAATCTCAGGACCAGTATTGATGCAACTTTGGGTGGAACGTTTATGACTAAAAGTTATGAGGAGGCTTACGAGTTGATAGAGACTATGGCAGCTAACAACTACCAGTGGCCCACGACAAGAAGGACACAGGAAAAGGCAGCTGGAGTGTTACAAGTAGATGGAGTGACAAAAATACAAGCACAGATTTCAGCACTCTCTAGGAAGTTGGATTCTATGTCAGGGGTACAGGCACAATAGGTTGCAGTTATTTATGAATTGTGCGCGGGTGAGCATCCTACAGATCAATGTGCAATCAACCCAGTATCAGTGCAATTTATGGGTAGCTACAACAGAATTCCACATAATACGTACCAAAATATATACAATCAGGGGAATAAGAATCATCCTAACTTTTTATGGAGTAATAATCAGCATCAACAAGCTTCACGACCATCATATCCCCTAGGATTTTAGAATCATCAACAACTAGTTCAACATAAAGAGAGGAAATCAGATTTAGAAGAGTTGTTGTCCAAGTATATAACGAGTAATGAGGCAGCAATGGAAAACCAAGCAATAGCCATCAGGAATCTAGAAAATAAGATGGGACATATTGCCTTAGCATTGAACAATAGACCACAAGGGACTCTACCGAGTGACAGTGAAAGCATGAGCAGTATCAGGCAATCACTTTGAGGAGTAGAAAATAGCTGAATGGGACAAATGCAGAAAATTCAGCTAGAACGGATGGCAAAGTTGATGAGAACAAAGTGGTTGAAAAAAAATAGGGTGAGGATAAGCAAATTAAGAAAACAAGGTTAGATGACAAGCCAGTTGGGTATCCTGCACCGTCTTTTTAGCAGAGAGTCCAAAAATAGAAATTAGATAAGCATTTTGTGAAATTTTTAGAATTTTTTAAGAAACTTCAGATTAATATCCCATTTACAGAAGCCCTAAAGAAGATGCCAAGTTATGCGAAATTCATGAAAGGGATTTTTTCCAGGAAAAAGAAGTTAGAAGATTTCAAAACAGTGGCATTAACAGAGGAGTGTAGTGCGGTTTTACAGCAAAAGTTGCCACCAAAGTTGAAAGATCCGGGGCGTTTAAACATTCCATACACGATTGGGAACATGGCATTCAATAAATGTTTATGTGATTTGGGGGCGTGTGTGAACCTTATGCCGTTATTAGTTTATATAGAATTGGGTTTGCTAGCTCCAAAGCCTACGAACATCTCATTATAATTGGCAGATAGGTCAGTCACGTACCCGAGAGGAATTGTAGAGGACCTATTGGTCAAGGTTGACAAGTTTATATTCCCCGCGGATTTTATAATTCTGGATTTTTAGGAGGATAAGAACATCCCGATTATCCTAGGGAGACCTTTCTTGGCTACAGGTAGGACACTATTCGACGTACAAAAAGGTGAACTAACTATGAGGGTCCAAGATCAAGAAGTTAAATTTAATGTGTTCAAGGCCATGAAATTCCCTACGGATGAAGAAGAGTGTTTCATGATGGATATCATTGACTAGATAATCCGCGAAGACATGGGTAAAAGTTTGGGTAACAATCCATTGGAAATGACACTATTGGAAGATGAAGAGTTAGATGATCCAGAATTTTTGGATTACTTGCAGATGTTAGACTTCTTGCACGAGTTAACAAATTTAAAGCACCATTTGAACTATTGCACTAGGAAGAAAGATCCACAACTAGAATGAAACCATCATTGGAGGATCCACCTTCCCTTGAGCTAAAGTCATTACCTAAACATCTCAAGTATGCGTATTTAGGCATTTCTACATCTTTACCTGTTATTTTTTCTGCTGCACTTAACGAATTGCAGGAAGAAAAGTTGCTGAGGGTGCTTAGGGAACATAAATCGGCTATAGGATGGACAATTACAGATATCAAGGGAATCAACCCATCCTTTTGCATGCATAAAATTCTGATGGAAGACGATGTAAAACTGACAGTGCAGCAACAGAGACGACTCAACCCAATCATGAAAGAAGTAGTGAAGAAGGAAATATTGAAATGGTTGGACGCGAGTATCATCTATCCAATTTCGACAATAAGTGGGTTAGTCTGGTTCAATGTGTACCGAAAAAGGGAGGAATGACCGTGGTGCAAAATGAAGACAACGAGCTAATTCTGACAAGGACAGTGACTGGTTGGAGGGTTTGCATGGACTACAGAAAATTGAATAAGGCGACCACAAAGATCACTTCCCTTTGCCCTTTATCGATCAAATGTTGGATAGATTAGCGGGACACGAGTACTACTGCTTATTGGATGGATATTCGGGTTATAATCAGATCGTCATTGCCCCTGAAGACCAAGAGAAGACTACTTTCACATGCCCATATGGCACATTTGCATTCAGGAGAATGTCGTTCGACTTATGTAATGCACCGGCTACTTTCCAACAGTGTATGGTGGCCATTTTCTCAGACATGGTAGAGAAAAACGTGGAAGTCTTCATGGACGATTTTTCTGTCTATAGAAACAACTTTGATGCTTGTCTAGAGAATTTGGTGATGGTGTTACAAAGATGCACGGACACGAATCTTGTACTTAACTGGGAAAAATGCCAGTTCATGGTTGAGGAAGGAATAATTTTGGGGCACAAGGTGTGACGCCCCCAAAATAGGTATACATCACCCATCTTGAGTCGCCAAATACATGGTACAAAATTCAAATACAACTTAATTATACAACAGTCGTGTAAAGTACGACAAAATACATGCTGTGAGTTTTAATACAAATATTGTCTTCTAGACAATATCCACTCTCAGAAAAAGTCCTCATTACATTTATTATCACACTATTTATAGAATAGTGAGGACTACTAAGACACCATCTCGGACCATCACTCCGTCCCCCGACTATTTCTGGCTACGTTTTCATTTCCTGAAGAGAACAGTGAAAGAAAGAGTGAGCTCAACTAGCCCAGCAAGAAATATTATGACTAAGATAATACAGAATAAATTATCATTAGCCTTCAACAATGTTAAACTGGTAAAATACAATAGACATCAAGTTTAATCAAGTACGAACAAGCAATCCATTAAAAGAGTCAAGTAGAGAATAAAATCTACTATCTTTTATGTTTTAAAAGGTTTTTCATCACTTTTATCGCTGGGACTCAACTTAATAAATAATCCACATCATCCCTACACTACGGCCAAGGATATTCATTAGGGTCACGACCATAAATTCCAATCACTACGGGCCAAGGATATTTGTGTATTCATCAATGGTCATGATCATGCCAACAACTGTCCATCAATGCACTACGGGCCAATGAGGACTTTTACCACATCATTTGTAACATTACGGTCATGATTATACCGAATAATCCCTGGTCATAATCATACCAAGTCCATCTATGCACTACAGGCCACAGATGACTTTCAAGAATATAAACATGAGGATGATGACAATGATATAAGAATTCAATAAAACAAGTTCAAGAATTAGTTTGTCCAGGAACTAATAATGTCCAAATTGTCAATATGATACTTCTTTGTAAAGTAAAATTTCAAGAATGCTCAGAAGAATATTTTCATTAAAAGATACTGGATGAAGCGTAAATATCAAGGATATTCCACTAATTTCATGGAGTATAGAAGTCAAAATTTTAATCAACTAAGTATAATAACGAATGGAATAACAAAAGAAATCACCATGCATGCGGTACTTAGATGCATGACAAAGTTATTCCAACGAATAATAATAACGGAACGAGTCGGTGAAATTCACACTTTGATGGATGTTCCAACAGAATAATAAGTAATGGAATAACAACAGAAATCACCATGCATGCGGTACTTCGCATAGACAGGTTATTCCAACAGAATAATAAAGACAGAATAATAAAGACGGAACCAGATCCGGCGTATAGCACATACAGGATATTCCAACAGAATAAATGAATAATTAAAACGGAACCAGGTCCGGTGTAAAACACACAGACAGGATATTCCAACAGAATAATAAAAAGCGGAACCGAGTCCTTGTAAAACACACGCATAAGATGTTCCAATGAGAATAATAAGATGAATAATAAAAGAATGTCACCAAGTATAGGGTAGCCCGCGTATATAGGTTATTCCAACAGAACAATAAAGAAATGGAATAACAGAAGTTCTCTTCTTGAATACAAAAGAAATAACACCCCTTACCGTAAAATAATACTTGATATTAGAGTAGTGAAGTAACAAAAAACTCTTCTTCTTTCTCTCTATAATTTCTCTCTCTAGAGTTCAGTGAATTCGTAAGAAAATAATGAAGGAATGAGCTTCTATTTATAGAAAAATAGAATTCATAGTAACTAATCCATGAACGGTCCAGGTCGATTTACTTTTAATCGGACGGTCTATATTTAAAGAAAACTCTTTTAAATAAAATATATTATATATATAAAATATATATATATATATATATAATGATAATAATTGAAATCCTTCCGTATAAACCAAAAACCAATTTGACAACTTTGAAAAAAAACCTCCCAACCATTAAATTTTCAATATCGTGGGCCCCACATGTTTCCCTCCCCCCAACATGTCAATATCACAGGGGTCCCATTATATTTAAATAATTTTCTATCAATAATGTTGAAAAATAGGTAAAAATGGGGGTCTAAATAATACGCCAAATTTACAACAACTACCTCATAAAAATCCTTTCAATATTTTTAACAACATTTATCATCATTATTATAATTCTCAATATTAATCGACCAGGTCGTTCTCAGGAAAAAGAGGGCTTTCCAATAAGGATTTCTCCTTATTGGCGCGCAATTAGATTATATAACCTCTCCTTGACAGAACTTATAGACATCGTTAATATTGCAAATAATAATATTAATAACTTTGTCGTCTCAATTATTGATTTTAACAATATATAAAATATCGACAATAATTGAAACAAATAACGTGAGATACTATGCAACAATCACTATAGCATCAATAATCAATACCGTGTGGTACTATGCAACCACACATATTACTGTACTTTTACTACCGCGTAGTTCAACAAAGATAATCTAGAAACTTCCGCCGTTATTTTCATAAAAATATTTTTGTCGTTTTCTCGATCCGAAATGATAATTACATTATGGGGTCCACCAATGATTGCACCTGCAGTTATGCGAATATTCCCTCGCTAAAAGCGAATATTCCCCGACCAATCGAATATAATATAACAATTTGCATACTTTGCAAAATTTATAAATATTACCCACAACTATAATATTATATTAAATTTATTCCATAATATTCAAAAATGATAATTATAGAAAATTCATCTTTATTCAAAAAGTTGGGGTCTTACACAAGGTCTCGACTCACGGATTAGAGGTTGGTAAGGCGAAGTTGGAAACCATTGAAAAAGTTCCTCCACCAAGTTCAGTTAAGGGAATTTGAAGTTTCTTGGGACATGTTGGGTTTTACAGACGATTTATAAAAGACTTCTCGAAAATTGCAAAACTTTTATGTAGTCTTTTAGAGAAGGATTCTGTTATTAAGTTTGATGAAGAGTGTAAATGTAATAACCCAATATTTTCAATAAGAAATTTTGCAAATAATTTATATATATATATATATATATATATATATATATATATAAGGATGAGAATATGTTCAAAGTAAAGTATATGTATATATGTGATAGATAAAATTATTTATTACATGAATAATTGTAAATAAATTCTTTTAAGAATTATTTATCATTTTAGATTATATTCTTATAATAAATTAATTTTGTAATAAAATATTTATTATTTATTTTCCATGAAAATATAATTATTGTATATATTATATGATTATTATCATAGGTATTTTAATATATTAGTTAAGTTAATTATTTTAACTTAATTAATAATGGTATGTATGAAGGTTATGTCAGATATGAATTCAAAACCCTAAATCTGGATGTTGAATAAGGGAATGAGAATAATAATATAATATTTTTATATTTCAATGCTATAAACAAGCATGATATGTGTGTAATGTAATTTGTGGAACAGTTATAGTGAAATAGTACAAAACCCTAGCATTACTGATAAACTATAGTATAAAAGTCAATTATGACTGTAAGATTTGTTAAGCAGTGTGTTATATAATTAATAACCATTATTATGTTTAATGTTAATTAGGTAAACCCTAATTAATATTTAGAAACCCTAATTGCAAAGTTATAAACCCTAATTATTAATTTCGCAAGCTTATGGTAATTAGTACATTATAAAGCCTAATTTATAAGTCCTAAGTGATTAGGAAACCTAATTTAATTAGGGAACCCTAATTCATATTTGTAGAGACTAAGATTTCTATTATTGCCCTTAATACCCAATCCTAGATAATGAGCTTAGGAAACCTTAGGGTTAAACCCTAAGGGTTATAATGAATTACCAACTTTGCCACTAAAAGTAAATACCAAATGAACAATTTGCCCTTCTTGTATTATTTCAGAGATAACTTGTATAGGTTGCCATAACTTTAGTTGGTAAACCAACTCAACCTAGCCATGTGGTCTAGTGATGAACTTTAATCATTCAAATCTGATAAACATGATCATTCCTAAACATTTCACCATATTATAAATAGAATTGGAGAGAGAAATCATTTTAAAAGCTCATTTGTGCTCATATCCTCAACCAAAGTTTTTCTCTCTAGACCTATAAAAACTTTTAGTAAATCAGTCCCACAAACGAGCCCCACTAACATTCATAGCAGAAAAGAAGCTCAGATTCTTGAATTGATCAAAGAAATGTATAACCCTAAACAAAATTTTCAATCTTGTATGATATGTTAGATGTTATGTTTAAATGTTTAAATATGTTGTTTATAGTGTCTATAAGTAATCTGGGTTGGCACTTGTTCGATCCATAACATCTAACTGCACGAATGTGAAGTTTTTAAGAATTTGGAAAATTTTCAAAATATTGTCTGACAATGAATGTCAGACCTTCTAGATCTCAACATGTTTATGTTCTTTGTGTTTTACATGTTTGAACTTGTAGTAAGACATGTGTTCTGTATTCTGGAACTTGAATCTAGCTCAGATCTTGCACAGAATGAAAGTTATGGGTGGTCAAACCCCATTGACCGACCATGACTTTCGATTTTCTGGGTAACCCATATTTGCCCAGAAGCGTCTGACATTAATGACTTTGTGTCATTAGATCTTGCTTGTTGTTGTTTCTTTGTTATTTTTGTTGCATCTAAGTTGTAGTCGGTTATGTGATCTATAATATCATGCCTTTAGATTACCTAAATGAATAACAGACAGAATGTGGTGACCGGTCAAAGTAGCATGGTTGAGCATGATAACGATTTTTTGGGTAACCCAGAAAACCTATGAGCACGGTTTCTGACATGCTTAGATCGGCGTAGATTTGCTTGCTGTAATGTTGTTATACCGTTTTTATGTAATGGATTTGTTGTCTTACATGTTGTCTACAACCTAGAACTCTTAAATAACAAAAACATTACATGAACAGAAAGTTGTGGAAGCCCAAAAGTGACTGCTCGAACTGTTCTTCATTTCTGGGTAAACTAGAAATGAAGAACAACTCTGACAACCACTTTGCATGCTTAGATCTCTTTTGTGTTATGATATCTATGTGACATTGTGATTAGGTTATGTGTTGACTATAAATAACAGTACTATGTGTTCTGGTATGATTTTCTTATCAATAAAACAATATGATATGTCGTTGAATTAAAGATAGAACTAAGTTGTGTAAGCAGCAGACAAAGCAAGTATCTTTACCCCCTTGCTTTTATTTATGCAATGGACACGTATAGGCAAGTTTCTTAATTCTTACTCTTTTATTTGAGTAAGTATCTGAACTATCTTTTACATTGTGCAAGTATCCTAACCTTTGCATTTCCTTTATGCAATGGACATGAGTAAGAAAGTTTCAGAATTATATTATCGTTATGCCAGATTATTCACTCTACTGTTATAAATTATGTATCCAAATATTCGTATTCATGCAAGTTCTCGAACTTTATTCATTCATTGTTTATCAGTACAGTATTACTATAAAATTCAAATATATATATTCTGCTCGTTAAATTCCAAGTATGGTTATACAAGTGTCCTCACTTGGATAATTATTATACATGTTTATACATACTTGTTGACTTCTGGTATGTATACCTTAATTAAAAGTCATCTAACCTATTTGACTCGGCTAGGCACAGATTTAAGAATATCATTGAACATGATAGAACACTATTATTATCCAACCAAATTATTTTGGTTCAGATTCAGTCTAAGTATGAACATCCCGAATCTAGGAAACTTTTGTGCGCCCAAGGCGGTTATGATGAACGAGAACATCGTTCTGGTATGTAGTATCGATCAATACAGGGCATAACGAGCTGATCACCCCCCGTGCCCTTAAGTTATGACGGTTTACAGATGAAGTTCTGTTAAACCTTTTTGAAAATAGAAAAAAATGTTCATAGTCTGTCGATTGACCTCCATTTATAGTTAGTACGTAGTTTCAAAAATTTTGAAATAGAATTGGTATGTTGATTAGAATTGTTTCAGTTACTTCACAACTATTGCTTCGTTATAGAAGTGTCACTCAAAGAAAACATTTAATCCTTTCAGCTAATGTTTATTGTTTGCTATTACTTGTTGGGCACTCAAATGCTCTTTTTTGCTTAATTTAAATATTTTCAGTTAAGTATGACCAACCAGAGGGTTCTGCCAGGAACAAATTGAAAGGAAAGATGTCATAATAAGTTGTGTTATATTATGTAATAGCTAGACTTAAATAAGATGATGATATTTATTATCTATCATGTAATGAAATGTTTTAAGGTCGCGTACCTGGGATTTAGACAACTCTGATATGTAAATTAAGTTTAATATTTATAAAAAATTATTATTATTCCGCTCAAAGAAATGGTATCGTGAAGCACTGAATTCGGGTTTCAAGTACCTAAATTAGGGGGCGTCATAGGTTGGTATCAGAGCTTTAGGGTTAGAAACCATAGGTGGGAGTAGACCTTAGGCTATAACCTTAGAGCAGAGGAAAACATCGAAAGTACAAATAACTCATATAGAGTTTAAACGGAGATAAATCGAATAAATTCATAGTCAAACAAAAATAAAAGATAACTTATATAAAACTTTTACTTGCTGTGTGTATATATTATATGCTAATCAGGATAATTTATGTGTAGATGTCAGGAGGAAAAGGATTAAGATACCTTTAGATCGTAAAGAAAGAGCCAATCTCCATAACCAAGCTAATATCAAAGCCAATAGCTGAGATAGAGGCTCACGTTGAAGATAACCTTGATGAGGTGATCATTTTAGAAAATATAGTACTGAACCCAGAAATGATGGAACTAACAGATAGTGATTCGGACACCGAAGTTGGAGCTGATCAAGCATCAACTGAAGTGCAGAATCTGAGGAACAAGGTTTCTTCTCTGGAAAAGTTGTGGGAGATAGAAAAGATACTAAATAGTCAATTGCAGAAGGTATTAATCGAAACAATGGAAGAACAAGATAAGCTTAAAATCCAAATTTATTAGATGGGAGCTATAAGAAACATATCGTGTGCAGCTCCGAGCGATAAGGGGAAAAGAAAGATAAAAGACCACGACATAGGAAAATCCGATAATAACCAAGGGAAAAAGATATGTTATATTTGCGGCCGTGAGGGAAATACCTCTCCTCATTGCCCCAACTTTAAGAAAGGTGCATGTTCTATTTGTGGGTTGGAAGGTCATCAAGCAAAAGGTTATCCAGAATCGGGAAAGAGGTGTACGAAATAAGTAGAATTAGTATTTGATTATATATATTTGGTAATGTACGTGTGTATTGTAATAATCCCAACTTTGGTGTAAGTTGTGGTAGCGATTCCCAACTTTTGTTGTCACAAAGGGATATCAAATGTTTAAAACAGTATGTGTTATGATATGTACTATGAATGAATATGAATCTATGTTTGATTAATGGAATAAGTTTGAAATATTAGACTTATACGATAAGGTTTAGAATGTAAGTTAATAGAATATAGATTTTGTTATATTTAACCAGAAAATGCCGCCAAGACGTCAAACTCGAAACCAAAGGGCAGAAGAATTTGACAACAATGCTGGAGGACAACAACCAGACCTGATGCAAAATTTTACGAACATGGTAGCTCAGGCCATGCAGAATGGAATGCCGGCGGCGGGAAATCAGCCAGACAATCGATTTGTGAACTTCAAGGATTTTAAGGTCGTAGGACCGCCCGAATATAGAGGTACCACTAACCCGATAGAAGCCAAAACTTGGGTTAAGGAAATGGAAAAAGCATTTATAGTCGCTAGGGTAGATGAGGGGCAAAAGGCAGCTTTTGCCACCTATATGTTGAAAGGAGAGGCGAATTTCTGGTGGGAGGCAAATCAAGCTAGGGCATGAGAAGGAGATATAGCATAGACGTTATTCTTTGAGAACTATTTCTCGTCTAGTGTACAGGCTAGGATGGAGGTGAAGTTTTTGGAATTGACGCAGGAGAACTTGACAGTTGCGGAGTATGCTACAAAGTTCAATGAATTAGCTAGGTTCGCTCCGCACCAAGTGGATACGGAGGCTCGAAAGGCAAGGAGGTTTGAGCTAGGCCTAAAACCCTGGCTCTACAATAAGGTGGCGGTATTGCAGATTAATACGTTTTCCGCACTCTTAGAAAAGGCTATCATAGCTGAAGGGGGAAGTGAGGCCATGAGCCTCTACAATAAAGGGAGAAAGAATAAGGGTGAGGGAGCCGGGAAGGTAGAAGTAGGTAGCGAAAGTAGGGGTGCGAAAAGAAAGTGGAACAATGTTGAGAGTGTCTAAGTCAAGCAGAAAGATGTGATAAAGCAGGCTGTTCATTGTAAGAATTGTGGGAAGAGTCATTCAGTTGAGTGTCTTAAGGGTAAGTTTGTGTGCTACAAGTGTGGGTAGGAGGGACATATCTCTGCTAACTGCCCCAATCCTAGGTTGAGCAATGGGTGTTTTTCGTGTGGATCAACGGAGCATAAGGTGAAGGACTGTCCAAAAAGGAGAATGGATATAGGAAGCGTAAATGTGGAGAAAGGCAGTGGAATACTAGAGATAACGGGACCAACTTCAACAAAATCAACCGCAAGAGTCTTCAACATGACCGTTCAGGATACCGTAGCCGTCGGGGATGGAACTCCAGGTATTATTCTTATGACTCTTATTTTCGTACATACGATTTTTCCTAAATATAGTGAATTATGTTATAAAGAAATTTTGAAGGAGGAATTTGAGTTCTGCTAGAAATCAATTTTTTGTATGATCAGATAGACATGTTTTATGTTGAATAGTTAAAGATCAGTTCGATCGAATCTGATCGAGGTCTACATGAAATGACTTTGTATGCTATTTTCCCTAGTATCTATAAGTTTTAAAGCGGTGATTCCGGGGACGGAATCCTTATAAGGGAGGGTGGATGTAATAACCCAATATTTTCAATAATATTTTTTGCGAATAAGGATGGGAATATGTGCAAAGTAAAGTATATGATATATGTGATAGATAAAATTATTTATTACATGAATAATTGTAAATAAATTCTTTTTAAGAATTATTGATCATTTTAGATTATATTCTTATAATAAATTAATTTTGTAATAAAATATTTATTATTTATTTTCCATGAAATGATTATTTTATATATGATATGATTATTATGATAGATATTTTATTATATTAGTTAAGTTGATTAATTTAACTTAATTAATAATGGTATGTATGAAGGTTATGACAGATGTGAATTCAAAACCCTAAATCTGGATTTTGAATAAGCGAATGAGAATAATAATATAATATCGTTATATTTCAATTCTATAAACAAGCATGATATGTGTGTAATGTAATTTGTGGAACAGTTATAGTGAAACAGTACAAAACACTAGCATTACAGATAAACTATAGTACATAAGTCAATTATGACTATAAGATTTGCTAAGTTGTGTGTTATGTAATTAATAACCATTATTATGTTTAATGTTAATTAGGTAAACACTAATTAATATTTAGAAACTCTAATTACTAAATCAAAACCCTAATTGCTAAGTTATAAACCCTAATTATTAATTTCGCAAGCTTATGGTAATTACATTATAAAGCTTAATTTATAAGTCCTAAGTGATTAGGAAACCTAATTCACATTTGTAGAGACTAAGATTTTTATTTTTGACCTTAATACACAATCCTAGATAATGAGCTTAGGAAACCTTAGGGTCAAACCCTAAGGGTTAGAATGAATTGCCAACTTTGCCACTAAAAGTAAATACCAAATGACCAAATTTCCCTTTTTATATTATTTAATAGATAACTTGTGTAGGTTGCCATAACTGTAGTTGGTAAACCAACTCAACCTAGCCATGTGGTCTAATGATGAACTTTAATAATTCAAATCTGATAAACATGATCAGCCCTAAACATTTCACTATATTATAAATAGAATTGGAGAGAAAAATCATTTTATAAGCTCATTTGTGCTCATATCCTCAACCAAAGTTTTTCTCTCTAGACCTACAAAAACCTTTAGTAAATCAGTCCCACAAGCGAGCCCCACTAACATTGATAGCAGATCAGAAGCTCAGATTCTTGAATTGATTATAGAAAGGTATAACCCTAAACAAAATTTTAAATCTTGTATGCTATGTTAGATGTTATGTTTAAATGTTTAAATATGTTGTTTATAGTGTCTATAAGTAATCTGGGTTGGCACATGTTAGATCCATAACATCTAAGTGCATGAATGTGAAGTTTTTAAGAATCTGGAAATTTTCAAAATGTTGTCTGACAATGAATGTCAGACCTTCTAGATCTCAGCATGTTTATGTTCTTGGTGTTTTACATGTTTGAACTTGTAGTAAGACACGTGGTCTGTATTCTGGAACTTGAATTTAGCTCAGATCATGCACAGAATGAAAGTTATGGGTGGTCAAACCCCATTGACCGACCATGACTTTCGGTTTTCTGGGTAACCCATATTTGCCCAGAAGCGTCTGACGATAACTTTGTGTCCTCAGATCTTGCTTGTTGTTTCTTTGTTATTTTTGTTGCATCTAAGTTGTAGTGGGTTATGTGATCTATAATATCATGCCTTTAGATTACCTAAATGAATAACAGACAGAATGTGGTGACCGATCAAAGTAGCATTGGTGATAATGATAACGGTTTTCTGGGTAACCCAAAAAACCTATGAGCACGGTTTCTGACATGCTTTGACCGGCGTAGATTTGTTTGTTGTAATGTTGTTATACCGTTTTTATGTAATGGATTTGTTGTCTTACATGTTGTCTACAACCTAGAACTCTTAAATAACAAAAACATTACATGAACAGAAAGTTGTGGAAGCCCAAAAGTGACTGCTCGAACTGTTCTTCATTTCTGGGTAAACTAGAAATGAAGAACAACTCTGACAACCACTTTGCATGCTTAGATCTCTTTTGTGTTATGATATCTATGTGACATTGTGATTAGGTTATGTGTTGACTATAAATAACAGTACTATGTGTTCTGGTATGATTTTCTTATCAATAGAACAATCTTATAAATGATATGTCGTTGAATTAAAGATAGAACTAAGTTGTGTAAGCAGCAGACAAAGCAAGTATCTTTACCCCCTTGCTTTTATTTATGCAATGGACACGTATAGGCAAGTTTCTTAATTCTTACTCTTTTATTTGAGTAAGTATCTGAACTATCTTTTACATTGTGCAAGTATCCTAACCTTTGCATTTCCTTTATGCATTTCCTTTACTACTCGAACTGTTCTTCATTTCTGCGTAACCCATAAATGAAGTACAGCTCTGACAACCACTTTGCATGCTTAGATCCCTTTTGTGTTATGATATTTGGCCATGTTTGTTGTTGAATGGTGTAGTGTTACATTAGTTCTACAAGCTGTGATCGATAGTTAGGCCAGAAACACATTACACAGTGAATGATCACTGGTCAAAGTAGGTCACTCGATAACTGCTTAAGTTTGTTCTTGAAACTCAAGAACACCTAAGGTGACACTTACTGTCGCTAAAGGCTATAGCGACAGACTTATTAAATTTAATTATATTAAAATCTAAAAATCATTTAAAAATAGAAAATAAATTCTAAAATTATAAAATCAGCTTTAAAAATTATTTGAAGTTATAAAAATTATCTTTTAATAATTTGACATATTTTCCATAAATATTAGTAATTATTTAAATATTATTTATATTTAATTAATTTAATAAATGCATTAAATAAATTAACTAAAAATAATTTTATTATATTAAAAATCATTTTAAATGATAATAAGGTATTTAATAATATTTCAAGTTATAAAATATAACTTTCAATATTTTAATGCAAATTTCATTAATTATTCAATATTAATGATATTAGATTTATTTAATAATTATATTAAATAAATTATTTTAAAATTATTTTAATTATTATAAAAATCATTTTAAATGAAAATAAAGAGTTTAAAGATATTCTAAGTTATAAAATATAACTTTTAATATTTTAAGGTAAATTTCATTAATTATTTAATATTAATGATATTAGATTTATTTAATAATAATATTAAATAAATAGTTAAAAATGGTTTTATTGATTTAAAAATCATTTAAAAAGGATATAAATAAATTAAAAATAATTTAAGTTATAATTAATGAGGTTTTATATTTTGATAAATAATACCTTAATATTTAAATATTAATGGTAATTGTTTGAAAATGATTTTAAATGTTTTAAAAATTATTTAAGGGTAATAATTAATACTTTAAAAATATTTTGAGTTATTATAAAATAACTTTGATATTTTGGCAAGGTTGCATAAATATTTTAATATTATTTAAATATTAATGATAATAAAATTATCTAATATTTAAATCATTTAATAATGATTATAGAGTTTGAAAAATTAAGATAAATTATAATAATTATTTCAAAATTATTATAAGTCATGGAAAAATAATATGATTGATATTTAAATTATCCAGAATAATATTTGAGTTACAGATTAGAGTTTTATCAATAATAAACTCGATAATTATCCGATGAAGCTGTCAGTACACCAAAATGTTACCGAAATTGATCTGAACCTATATAGTTTGAATGTATAAGTGTTTGTTTGTGTCTTAATGACTGATATATCTATGTGATAATGTGATTAGGTTATGTACTGACTATAAATAACAGTACTATGTGTTATGTTGTGATTTTCTAATCAATAGAACAATCTTATAAATGATAGGTCATTGAATTAAAGATAGAACTAAGTTGTGTAAGCAGCAGACCAGATAAGCATCTTTACCCCTTACATTTACTTTATGCAATGGACACGTATAGGCAAGATTCTTAATTCTTACTCTTTTATTTGAGTAAGTATCTAAACTATCTTTTACATTGTGCAAGTATCCTAACCTTTGCATTTCCTTTATGCAATGGACATGAGTAAGAAAGTTTCAGAATTATATTATCGTTATGCCAGATTATTCACTCTATTGTTATAAATTATGTATCCAAATATTCGTATTTATGCAAGTTCTCAGACTTTATTCGCTCATTGTTTATCAGTACAGTATTACTGTAAGATTCAAATATATATATTCTGCTCTTTAAATTCTAAGTATGGTTATACAAGTGTCCTCACTTGGATAATTATTGTACATGTTCATACATACTTGTTGACTTCCGGTATGTATACCTTAATTAAAAGTCGTCTAAGCTATTTGACTCGGCTAGACACAGACACTACAAAAAAAGGCAACGACTTTAAAAGTCGTTGTTAAAAGTATATGTTTAGCAACGAAATTTGTCCTTCGTTGCAGATTGTGTCAGACTTTCAGTTTTTGCAACGAAATTTGTCCTTCGTTGCAGCTGTTTCAAAATTTAGTTGCTAATTCATTGGCGGGAAAAATTTTTGTAAGAAATTCGTTGCAAAATTTTTGGCCACTTGATTTTCCGTAATTGTGGGCAACGAAAGTTTTTTGTTGCTAAAAATGGGTCTTTAGCAATGATTTTTCAAGCAACGACTTTATAAGTCGTTGCTAAAAGTATATGTTTAGCAACGAAACTTGTCCTTTGTTGCAGATTGTGTCAGGCTTTCACTTTTTGAAACAAAATTTATAAGTAGTTGTAAAATTTGGAAACAAAATTCGTTAGAAATTCGTTGCAAAATTTCTAATCACTTGATTTCTCCTCATCGTGGGCAACGAAAAATTTTTTGTTGCTATATTTGGTTGCCTAATATGGACCACATTCATTGGCAACAATTTTTATTTTCGTTGCATATTTTATACAACTTTTTGCAACGACCATTACCATGTTGCCTTAAATTAAAATAATAATAATAATAATAATAACAATAAAAGTAATAATAATAATAATAATAACAATAACAATAAAAGTAATAATAATAATAATAATAATAATAATAAAATAATAATAATAATAATAATAACAATAACATATAAGAAAACAAACTCTTATTTTTTGAAATTCCATAAAATTATTTAACTTAAGCACTCAAAATTATACATGTACATTTTTTAAATATACCAACACGTAACACTTGACTATATGTAAATAGTATAAAACTCATCATATACAAAATATAGTGTAACTCATCATATTGTACAATTTTATTTGCATATAAATCATAAAAAATATTCATATCTAAATTTTATAAATTTTAAATGAAATATTTATAAATTTATAAATAAATATTTATTTAGTTTTTTATAAATTTACTAATTATATTTGTTTATATAAATACTTATATGAATATTTGTTTATAAATATATATAAAAAATATTCATATAATTTTATCTCTAAATATTTATATGAATACTTGTTTATAAAATTTGTAAACAAATATTCATATAAATTTATCTCTAAATATTTATATCAATATTTTTTATAAATCTTAAAGATAAATTTATATGAATATTTGTTTATAAATATTTATATGAATATTTGTTTATATATATATATATATATATATATATATATATATATATATTGAAATATTCATAATTACGTTATATAAATATTCATAGTTACTTTATATATATTTAGTTTTATGTGGAGATTTAAGATGGGTATATATACATATAGATGGTAATAAAATTTATGTAATATACAAAAAATATAACATAATAGGCAAAAATATCACAACTAGGTTTTGAACCTAAGACCTATGGGTTATTGGACCATTAAGCTACCACTGAGTCATTCTAATTTAGTTAACTAAACTACCGCCATAACTTATAGCGGTGAGCGATTAGTACACATGAGCAAATGAGTAATTTCTCGTCATGTCAACTTGTAGACTTATTGGGGAAATCTATTTCAATCTGTCATCCAATGTTGTGATCAACGGTATAGAATATGGTTGTTGGAATAGTACCCATGACAGCCGATTGCCAAGAATGTGGGCCCATATATATATAGCCGTGTATATTCTATTTGTGCGCAGTCTTTCAAAACTGCGTCGTTTTGACATATTTATTTTTGATCTCTGATTTGGGAGGAGACAAACTATTTTTTTAAGAAATTAAAAAAACTGCAAAAACGACATAGTTTTGGCAGATTATGCACAATTAAATTATACACAACTGTGTATGACCATATTGCTCTATATATTAACTTACCAAACTATAATTATTAACTTGTTACAATTTTTTTACTTAAAAAACTTAATTGCGATGTCGAGAGGCAGGAGCAATAGACAATATAATTTTGAAAAAAAGAATTAAATATTCAATATAAACTTTTGAATCTAATTATAGATTATAAATATTGCAAATTTTAAAGTGTATATATATATAGGGTTCTAATTCATGTCAACCAGTTGTTAGGAGTACTATTCCTGCAACCATCATCTCTATCGTTAATCAATATAATTAATGGCTGAGATTGAAAAAAATAAAATTCTTGTTGCTAAAATTGTAGTGGCAGAAATTACACTTACTAATCTACTAAAGTAAGTGTAATTATCATCCGCCACAACTTATGTGATAAGACTTTTATTTTTCAAACTCAACTATTAATTGCATTGATCAATGATGGAAAACGATGGAGATGATGGTTTCTTTGGAATAGTACTCTAACAACCGGCCATACCATGAATTATAACTCATATATATATATATATATATATATATATATATATATATATATATATATATATATATATTTAACTTATATTCAATAATTAATAAGTCACATATATATAAATTAATTATATATATATAAGTATTAGCTTGTTACAAATTTTGTACTTTCAAAATTTACTTGCGATAACAGAGGCAATAACAATGGATAATATAATTTTATTATTAAAATGTGTTAGGTTCGAATTAATTTAGAATTAATGAACTATACTTTAAAATTCATTATTTTTTTTACTCTATTTATAATTATAATTAGAGCATTCATTTTAAAATTAAAATTTAGAATTTCAAAATGATAAAAAAATTATTTCAATATTAATTTAGATTATTGATTATTGTATTTATTAAAATAAATAAATTAACATTCATTCATTAATACTATACTTTAAAACTCATTATTTTTTTCTTATTCTAGCTATATTTGTAATTAAAGTATTCATTTTAAAATTTAATATTTCAAAAATAATAAAAACTTATTCGAATTATAATTTAAAATATTAATTAGTATATTTATTAAAAATAATAAAATTAACATTCATTTATTAATAAATTTTACTTTAAAATTTATTACAGTTACAATTACACAACTTTTATCTTTTGTTATAATTTGGCTATTTTTTGAGACCTGAGAAGGTTTTTTTGGGGAGACGAATTTAGAGAAGGTTTTGTGCTTTTTTCTGCTTGTAACTGTTCCTTGTGAAGATAGGTTTTAATAACTCAAAAAATGCCTGATGAGTGGCAAAAAGTATTCTAGTACCCATTCATCACAATAGCTGGTGAAGCTAATGAGGTCCATGGTTCATGCTTACTGTTTATGGGATGCATACTAACATATAATGCAAGAACGGAACAATTTGGTAGTCAATAAAAAGGGTATATCCTTCTTTCATGTCCCTTGATTAGTAAGAAAAAAACACAACATTGTTGTCTTTGTGTATTGATTTTGGCATTAAGTGCCTCTGGTGACCTATTTGCTTCATTTTCCTGACTTGCTATTATTTTTAAATATGTGCAGGAATATTGCTTCTACGACCCGCCTTACAATACTGGGTATCAAATTTCCGTGCTATGTTTACGGAAGACAAGGTACGAAATTATGAAGTTTACTCTCTCTATATATGTAGATATATACTTTGATTGAAGAACTGTGGCAGCGTTAGATGGTTAATTGTAAAGATAATGAATGATTATATAGTGGATGATTTTATTAAGTTAATAATATTTTAATTTTTGTATTTTTGTCATTATTTTCTATGGGGACATTGAGCCAACCAGGTACACAAAAATAATGTCAAATTTTGATTTGGCAACAATATAATTTGTTACCAAAGCATTGAACAAGTTTTAATATAGCAACAATTTTTTTATACATTTAGCAATAAATTTTCGTTGTTAATGGAATTAAAAATATAATATTTGGTAACGAAAAATTAATCTAATAACAATGGAGAGGATATTTTTGCTAATACTAAAATAAATGGCAACATTTTTTATCGGTGCAAATCATATCAACTTTCGTTGCACATATAAAGAAACGATAACATATAATGTCGTTGCTAATCGACGACTTTCGTTAATATTTAAAAATAACCAGCAACAAACATTTTCGTTGTTGATTCAGCATAATGTCATTGCCAAATAATATAATTAGCAACGAAAATCATTTCTAAAATGTTTACATTCCGCAATGAAAGCAAGCTTAGGCAACAATTTTCATAATTTACTACAACGAAAAATGTCGTTGCAAAATGGTGTCAATTGCAACAAAAATGCATGGTCGTTGCAAAAAAAAAAGAGTTCATTTCGTTGCCAATTAGCAGGCTTTTGCAACGAAATGGGGGTTTTTAGCAACAAAACTTTAATTATTCTGCAACAATACATTTTGTTGCTAAAGGATAGATGTCTTTGTACGAAAGCCAAATTTCGTTGCAAAATGTATTAGTTTTGGCAACGAAAAAAATACGTTCGTTGCGTAACAATTAGCAACGCTCATTGCGCAATGAAAGACGCAACGACAGTAAAGTCGTTGCCAAAACCCTTTAGCAATGAAATTTGGCACCTTTAGCAACAAAAATCGGTTGTTGCTGAAGCCCCATTTTTTTGTAGTGAGATTTAAGAATATCATTGAACATGATAGAACACTATTGTTATCTAACCAAATTATTTTGGTTCAGATTCAGGCTAAGTATGAACATCCGAAATCTAGGAAACTTTTGTGCGCCCAAGGCGGTTATGATGAACGAGAATATCGTTCTGGTATGTAGTATCGATCAATACAGGGCATAACGAGATGATCACCCCCCGTGCCCGTAACTTATGACGGTTTACAGATGAAGTTCTGTTAAACCTTTTTGAAAATAGAAAAAAATGTTCATAGTCTGTCGATTGACCTCCATTTATAGTCAGTACGTAGTTTCAAAAATTTGAAATAGAATTGGTATGTTGATTAGAATTATTTCAGTTACTTCACAACTATTGCTTCATTATAGAAGTGTCACTCAAAGAAAACATTTAATCCTTTCAGCTAATGTTTATTATTTTCTATTACTTGGTGGGCACTCAAATGCTCATTCTTTCTTAATTTAAATGTTTTCAGTTAAGTATGACCAACCAGAGGGCTCTGCCAGGAACAAAGGGAAAGGAAAGTTGTCAGAATAAGTTGTGTTATATTATGTAATAGCTAGACTTAAGTAAGATGATGATATTTATTATCTATCATGTAATGAAATGTTTTAAGGTCGCGTACCTGGGATTTAGACAACTATGACAGGTAAATTAGGTTTGATATTTATGGTAAAATTATTATTATTTCGCTCAAAGAAATGGATCATGAAGCAATGAATTCGGGTTTCAAGTACCTGAATTTGGGGGCGCCACAGTAAATTGGCATTCGAACTATTGAAGAAGAAATTGACTTCAGCTCCCGTAATCGTCGCACCAGATTGGAATATGCCTTTTGAGTTAATGTGTGATGTGAGAGACTTTGCGGTTGGGGCTGTTTTGGGTCAATTCCGAGAGAAGGTATTTCATGCCATATATTATGCAAGTAAGACACTTACAGAAACTCAAATGAATTACATAACTACGGAAAAAGAATTACTTGCAGTAGTATATGCCTTCGATAAATTCTGGGCTTATTTGATCGGAACAAAGGTGATAGTCTACACGGATCACTTGGCTATTCTATACTTAATTTCGAAAAAAGATGCTAAACCATGCCTGATCCGATGGATTCTCCTTGTCTAAGAATTTGATTTAGAAATAAAGGATAGAAAGGGGACGGAGAATCAAGTTGCCGATCATTTGTCTAGGCTGAAAAATTAGGGTACAAAGGAAGAGGACAAGTGTGTAATCAATGAGTCATTCCCGGATGAGCAATTATTTGGGATAAATATAGAATTTCCATGGTATGCAAACTTCGGCAACTATCTAGTGAGCAACATCCTTCCCTCTAAACTTACTCGTCAGCAGAAGAAGAAATTCATATATGATGTCAAGTGGTACATGTGGGATGAGCCATACCTATTCAAAGAGTGTGCTGACAAAATGATTAGAATGTGTGTGCCTTACAGTGAGGTGAATAGTATACTGCATGAGTGTCATTCGTTTGTGTACGGGGGACATTGTGGTAGTGAGCGAACAACGGTAAAAGTGCTTCAAGCCGGGTTTTATTAGCCTACATTATTTTAGGATGCCCACCAGTTTGTTAAAAGTTATGATTGAT
This sequence comes from Panax ginseng, assembly GCA_020205605.1. Lineage (NCBI taxonomy): Eukaryota > Viridiplantae > Streptophyta > Magnoliopsida > Apiales > Araliaceae > Panax > Panax ginseng. The sequence goes on from CM035129.1 coordinate 77,452,348, forward strand.
GTCAACGGGTTGGCAACATATCTAAAAGGAATGAGATGCCACTACAAACAATTATGGAAGTTAAAATTTTTGACGTTTGGGGCATTGATTTTATGGGACCATTCCCATCATCATTCAGTAATAAATATATATTGCTTACAGTTGACTATGTCTCAAAATGGGTTGAAGTCGTAGCACTCCCAACTAACGATGCCAAAGTGGTCCTCAATTTCTTGCAGAAGAATATTTTTACGAGATTTGGCACGCCACGAGTTGTCATAAGTGATGAAGGTAGTCACTTCTGCAACATATCGTTTACAACTCTCTTGGTGAAGAATGGGGTCAACCATAAGGTGGAAACAACATATCGTCCCCAAATAAGTGGGCAAGCTGAAGTTTCAAATAGAGAGGTAAAACGAATCTTGGAAAAGGTGGTGAACCTCAATAGAAAGGATTGGTCTCTCAGGTTGGACGATGCACTATGGGCCTACCGAACTGCATACAAAATACAATTGGTATGTCACCATATCAATTGGTCTATGGGAAAGCTTGTCACTTACCGGTCGAGTTACAGCACAAGGCATACTAGGCGATTCAGAAACTTAACTTTGATCAAGCAGCTGTGGGTGAAAAGAGATTACTGTAATTAAACGAGCTCGACGAATTTCAACTTCAAGCTTACGAGAACTCTAAGATATACAAAAAAAGGTCAAGAAATGGCACGACCAATAAATCATGCATAGAATGTTCGAACTGGGGCAATCAGTACTACTTTTCAACTCACGGTTGAGGTTGTTCCCAGGCAAGCTTAAGTCAAGATGGTCGGGACCATTCACCATTAAAAGAGTTTTCTCTCATGGCGCTATTGAACTCTACAGTAGGAATCCATTGGAAACGTTCAAGGTCAACGGTCAGATGCTGAAGTATTATTGGGGTGGCTAGTCCAACACGGACTCACATTATCCGACGTACCATAAACAGGGAGTATTCAGGCTGAACGACTTAAAATCAAGTGCTAATTGGGAGGTAACCCAATCATACTTTTATTTTTCATATTTTTAATCATAACTGTCAAATTATAGTTTAGCATAATTAGTACTATATAATAAGTTCATAGATTAATTAGATAAGTTGCATGTTCTTGATAATCTCTCCACCATGTTCTAACTTTTATGTTTTCTGGCTTTGTAGGATCTCAATATGATAATGGTTGGGAGTTGAAGTGAAGAAAAGAGCAAAACACCATCAGTTAACAGATTGCATCCCCTCTGGGGCGGGTCCCTAAAGCTCTATACCCCACGCCGAGGAGGGGATCCCCCAAGTCCAATTGCAGATTGCATGCCCACTTACACTTATTATCAGTTACGAGTGCCAAGAAAGTGCCAATATGCTCACTTACAGGATTTTGATCTTGACTTTGAGGCTATCCTCAAAGAAATGACTAAGCCGGGAACAACATGGATCAAGGGTTGGAAAGGAGGCACGGTTTTTCATAGCAAGGATCTCAGCCGGTACGGTAAGATATGGTATGCCTTCTTATGTGCGAAATAGTTTCCCTCCCAACACACATCGAACGTGACCAAAGAAAAGGCACTACTTCTATATGCAATTGTGCAAGATTTCATCATCGACATCGAGGCCATAATTAATTTTTCCATTCGCCGATGCTTACGAGGAAATTTTTCGGCCGGCTTGCCACACCTGTCACTCTTATGTGGGTTGTGTCGCCAAGCGGGTGTTAGATGGTCTGATGATGAACCCACTCAGATGCTGCTTAAGCTACTACACTCCAGAATGATATCACAATATTCGATTTGGGCCGGGGGTGATTCCCATCCTAGAGGTTTAGGCTTTATTTTTTCATCAGCTTCGGAGGATGAAGTTGACGCTGCAGACACCTCAGAGGATGAGGATGCGACTATGGGAGAGCAAGGATCAGAGGCGGAACCACCATCCGATGCCATATCTAGCCCTCAGTTTCTTGCATTTCAACGGCAAGTGGATGAGCACAACAAGAAAGCAAGACGGGAGATGCGGCGACTCGCAGCGAGGCAAGACCACATGTTTGAAGCTATGAATACGTCTTTTGCTTCATTAAATGCGACGCTCCAGAGCTTCAATCCAACTGCCCAATTCCTATACCAGAAACCAATGCTAAGGCCAAGGTTTGCACCGAGTGACTCCGAGGAAGAAGATCAACCACCACCACCCCAGACTTAGGCGCTAACAGGGAAGTCCTTATAATTTTATTGAATTATCCACACAATGAGGACATTGTTGTTATCAAGTTTGGGGGAGTTAGTTTTTATTTTACATTTCATGTTTGCATACATAATGTCATTAGTTAGGTTTGCATTTGTTATTGCACTTTAGTTTTGCATGTTATTTTAGGATTTATGATGTTGCATTCATGTAATCATATAGTTGCATAATAGTTTAGGTGCATAAATAGTTAATTATTTTTATTATTTCTGTATTTTGTTATGTTATGTTTGAGTTTATCTAAAAAAATAAAAATTAATTAGAATTGTGTTATTTTGCATATATCCAACAATTATTGTAGTTCATTTTTATTGTGGCCAATAATAAGATTGAGATTAAGTAAACAAATACAGTACCCAGTATTAGAATTACAATGTAGTTTTGAATTATGACTCAGATCTTGTGCTTGTTTGAAACTGGTATAAAAAGTGTAACACGTAATAATGTCTGTGTTGAATGATTAGTTTATATTGATACATAAATAGTTTCTAAAGGATACTGCTAGTGTAAATCATAGAATGACAAGAATAGGCAGTGAAGAAGATTAATTAGGCAAGAACCTAAGTTTGGGGGAAAAGGTAGGGTATATTAGCTTCAGAAAAAGAAAAAAAAGAGAAAATAATATATAGTTGAGTCTTGTGGTGGGTTGAGAAAAAATACTCCCCATAAACACGAGCGTGAGATGGAGCATAAAACGCACTCACCAACCATCTATCGAAGAAAGAAAGAAAATGAAGAAAAGACAGGAAATAAGGGCAAAGTGTCCCTGTTAATGAAAAATAAAAAGAAAAATAAAGCATAAATACCCTATTCGGACCCCTAATCTTGGTAAACATTTGATTTTAGTTGGAACTCATCTGTTTTTGAAATTTTTGAGTTATTCTGTATGATTCCTAATAAGAAATTGATTATGTGTTGAATTTGAACTAGAATCAGTCAACATAGATGTTGCTCACACACGCACTATATCAGTGATGACGGTCTAAGATTCGAGGATTGATAAAAAACTATTGAGTGGTTTCGATACGAGGTGTTGAAATATTTGCTTGATCTTTCTGAGGTCGAAGGAATAAATTTGATTCTATGATACTGTTGGATTCGTAGACATATAGCTAGATACATTACATAACATTACATTGCATTGTTAATTATAGTATTTTGATTTATGCTCGAGGACTAGCACGGTTTAAGTTTGGGGGATTTTGATAAGTGGATTTTATATCCACGAATTGATTTCTAATTCAAGTTTAATTGTTGTTAATTCCTTGCTTTTATGTTCATTTTTACTTGTTTAATGTTATTTTGTGTGTAGGATGGTTGGTGTGGTAAATGAGTGAAAAAGGAGGCATTTGGAGCATTATTTGAGCTAGTTAAGAGATTATCCAAAGTCAGTTTGCAGAAGGCTAGCCCACTACTGAGGCCTATTTAGAATACATATACTACCAAGGGGGTCTTCAATTATGTTTTGGAAGAGATATGCCCATTTGGCGTTTGCACGACACGCATACACCCCATCACGAGTCTAGGTTGTCCTATCTTGGTTCAAATACTACTAGAACTTGGATTTTAGTTCTTGCATGGCTTTAGGATTCTAGTTGGCGTGGAATTGAGCAGAGATTGCTTGTGGATACGTAGATTAACACAAACACAAGATCAAAACAAGGAAGAGCACACAAGGCAATTATCAGAGATTACATACAAATTTTCATATCGAGCATTGGAGAGAAGATTTTGAAGGAAAGTTCATATCAATTCCGGATTAAGGCTAACGTGAAGGGTGTTCTGATTTATTCTTTGTTTAGTTTTATATTTGTAATTGAAAGGATGTTATCTTTAATTTATTCAGTTATTAATTCATTGATGATGAAATAATTTACTTTTTAGGCTTATGATGGATCTTTAAGTGAAACGATGATTATGTAACTTTGATTTCTAGTTTAATAAGCTATTATCTAATTTATCTATATTAATTTGAGCTTAAATTTATGAATTGCCTGATCGACAGTTCTTTGTGGACTTGTATGAATTCGAGAGGAAGTACGAGTCTAAACTTAGTTAATATAGCATGTGTTTTTGAATTTTCTGAATGAACATAATCTTGATGAATGTTATGGTAGATATATGTTTGACATCGCATGTAATCGGACAAAGGACTTAAACTTAAACCTTCTTCAATTAAAATTTACATAGAGATATAGTGAGTTAGTTGATTAAGGTGGTTAACGTGTTTCTATCTAAATTGTGGATTTGAGTTAATACGGTATTAGTGCATCGAGAGGTGGCTAGTGCTACATACGTGTTCTTGATTAATAAACTGTTGTAGACACTCAAAATTTTCTTTTCCTATTACTAACTGTGCAGGAGGGGCAAAATTGTCTTTTTCACTCCAGAGGTAATCCTGGAGGAGCACAATATCAATTCCAACCCTGGAAATAGACCCGGGAGATCCAATTTCTAACCCCGGAGATAACCCTGGGAAATCTGTTTCTAAACCCGGAGATAACCCCGGGAAAATTAGTTCCAACCTTGGAGATAACCCCGAGGGATCAAGTTCAAAACCCGTAGTCAACCCCGGGAGGTTAACCCAACCTCAGGGATAACCCTGAGGACATTCAGAGTCAACAGCATGGCCATCTCAGAGATAACCCTAGGAAAAACCCGCTACAATTATGCAAAACCCAAAGATAACCCCGGGAGGGGCAAAATGGTCATTTTGCCAACTCAACTTCACTTCAAATCAAATACACTCATTTCAACCCAAATTAATTCAAAAGAAGTCTCACAAGACTCATCTCTTAACTTCAGAGCGCAAACTATGCGAAACAAATTACCCGAATTGTCATGAACGCAAAACTATCTTGAAATAAAATCAACGGATTGCTCTCGACGGAAACCTAGGAATGCTATTTCGGTTATGGACCTATCTTCCTGGAATCAAAAAGGGCAAATCCCATGTCATTGCGTAACTCTCGACACAAGCGATCCGAAGAAGTACAAATATACTTCGTTTGGATGCTCGAATTGAAGTTCTGCAAGTTCGAGCGGACATTACAGTACACGAGTGCACGTACTTTGAGACGACGGGACCATGCCCAAGCCCGCCCCACCTACAACTAGCCGCAGTTCAATCAAGGGTCGCAGCAGTTGACTCATGCCATCCGCTCTATAAATATGAGGGGGGGCCACCATTTGAAGAGAGAGAGAGAAGGAAAAAAGCGAGGAAGCCTGGCCCATTTTACTCAGTACACACATCTTTTGAGTGTTTCCTCTTCTTTAAACACTAGTTAGCTCATATATAGCTACTTTTTTATTCGATGGAGCCGAAAGTGTTTATCCATTTAAAGTCAAAGAAGTCTACTTTGATGATTCCATCGTAAGCCTTCTTACATTCTATAAAAGCATCTTTCTCCTATTATCACACATTGTTGTACGTTGAGAGTCGTCGTGATTGTGATTGCCTGCACTTTGGTCCGTGGTTTTCATTTCGCTTCATATATATATACTAATATATGTATATATTTTATATATATGGAGTAACATTATCGAGTTATGCCTCGATTGAGCCTGACTTTGATGCCTGAGCGTTTATTTGCTTATATATATATATATATATATATATATATATATATATATATATATAATCGCATGGTCGACTCATCTGATGAGCCTGGATTTTACATCCGGTGCGTTTAATTGCTTATATATATATAATTGTTGTCAGACATATCTGATGAGCCTTGATTTACATCCGGTGCATTTATTCCTTTTATATATATATATATATATATATATATATATATATATATATATATATATATATATTGTTATCTGTCGGACATATCCGATGAGCCCGGATTTACATTATAAAGGTGCATTTATCGCTTTTATATATATATATATATATATTTATATATATATATATATATATATATTTACATTTCTGTCAGTTCGGAGTTTACTTTGTGGCCTTTTACAAATTTTATTTACATTCCGCTCCTCGCTCGAGTTTACTTTTGTGGCGCTTGATAGCTTTTACAACTTTATTTACATTTCATCCTGCCTGAGTTTACTTCATATATGGTTGATCATGTTCATATATATATATATATATTTTATATATTTATATTTCCGATCCCCCATGGAGTTGCTTCGTGGTGGTTGATCATGTATATATATATATATATATATATATATATATATTTATAGCTTTTATATATATAACTGCTTACTGCTTTCCATACAAATTGCAGTATCATGTGAGCCTAGGAATCATGTGATCATAGATTGTGTTCGCTTTCATTGAATCTAGATTCTTGCCTCATGATGGACATTTTCTAGTCAGTAAGTGCGACTTGTATATTATTTTACAAAGTCTCTGAGTTTCCTTGATGGCTATCATGCCCATAAGAGTTCTAAGATCACAGATATTATTTTCTCGAGGATGCTTCGCATCTCGAAAATAAAATCAAACAAGTCGGACATTTAATAATAAAATGAAAGTATGAAAAGGTCTCAATTCCTATTGAGCACAGGGTTTGAAAAACCTCTTTTTACAAAACTTCATTGCTAAATCTTGGTTAAAACTGAATTTTCATATAAAATTCAAACCTTGTGTATATAGGTGCGAATGAGGCCTCACACTACTTTCAAATAAATTGCACATTGATCCACACACACACACACACACATTTATATAACAATTTCTTTGAAGAGTGGCGGTCACCATGGTAACACGGATGTCGGGGGGAGCCTAACACCTTCCCTCCGCATAATCAAGCCCCCGAACCCTTAATGAATCTCGGTTTCACAGACCCGTTTAGCAGTGTCAAATCATTGGGTCAATGTGCAAACCTTTTCGGTTGCGTTGGTGCAACCAATTAAATACACCAACTAGCGACTCTTAAAGTCAATCGTCGACATTATACATGTCGGACCTTTTTCACTTGTTTTTTCAAACAAATCTCACATTAACATGAGAACACCAAAAGACAAGTAACGAAAAGGGACAATCAAAAATCCCGACGTCGACACGTGGTGACTCTGCTGTGGACTCCAGTAAGAGGGCTTAAGCCGCTATTTCAAGCTTTTCAAAATTGTTATATGCTTGTGTGTGAATGTTGCATTTACATTTCTGATGAATGTGTATGAATGCATCTTACTTACTGCACTGCTAAATATCTATCTGTGATATTAGTGCTTCGCACATGTCATCATTTTGCATAAACGGTGAGACACGTTGTATGTGAATGTATGTTGTGTGGTCCCTCCACCAGAGGCTATCCTGCTTGTTTGATTACTGGACCCGTGGGAAGAATAATTCCCCGGGGCTCAGGAAAGGCACCACTCAGATTCACTCCAGTTGAAAGACCGGATTAACTTCCCGTCGAGTAGATTGCGATGATCTGGGAACCTTCATGCCGAAAATCCGCGAGAGTAACCTATGATAGGTCAGCCTCTGATAAACCAAACGCGAAGGGAAGTCTCTTCATACTTTCCCATTTAAATTACTTGTAATTTCAATTACTTCTCAATCTCAATGTAAAGGAAAATATGAGGAATATGTGCAAATGCATATTAAGGCTTTACATGCTATTAAATGGCACCCATTTTGCAGGATAATATTCCTAAAATGGACACATTATGATAGCATGTAAAATTTTTATACATTCCCTAAAGCTAAACTACGCAAGTCTTTTTGTAGGGAAGCAATTGATTATATTTCCCGTTAAAAGTCCAAAAGGGCATTAAGCCCACAATCAGATATGGATAAAAGTGCCCAGCCTGATCCTACTCCTGTCTCTCGCAAGGAGTTCGAAAGATTAAGTTATCAAATGACAAAGTTGGATGTTATGCTCAAAGAACTACACCAATCTACTCAAGGTATATAAATACCCATCCACATAGAATCCCCTGCACATAGAGGAACCCAGGGCCAAACAATGCCTACTCAATCTGAGTCATTCATACCAGGGGGCAGTCAGGGTATTGGCAAAAAGATGGAAACCCAGGTACCTAAACCTCATTCCAATAAAGAAATCACAAATCTCAGGGATGATCAAGAAACTGGGGATCTAAGAAAGAAAGTCCAACAAATGGAGGAGACCATGCGGTCCATCAAAGGGACTAGAAATTATAGGAGTGTCACCTATTCAAATCTTTGTATATTCCCAGGGGCTCGATATCCTACCAAATTCAAAGTCCCAGAGTTTGAAAAGTACAATGAGGCAGGCGATCCATATACACACCTAAAAGTGTACATTAGCGAACTGGGGTCTTATACTGAAGATGAAAGCCTCAGAATGCAGATTTTTCAAAAGAGTCTCACCGGAGAGACTAAAGCCTGGTATGCCTGACTTGACAATGCCAAAATCTGTAACTGGGAAGAATTGGCCCATGCCTTAATCAGAACAGTTTTCAGTCATAAATGGCACCTGATCGATACCAAGTGACTAAAGTTAAAAAGCAAAGTACTGAATCTTTCCAAGAATATGCCCAAAGGTGGAGACATCTCGCAGGGCAAGTCATCCTAGCAATGACGAAAACTGAGATGGTAATGACGTTTGTTGATATCCAAGAGGCTCCGTACTATGAAAGGATCCTAGCAGGCATAGGAAAGCCCTTCTCAGAAATGATCAAACACGATGAAATGGCGAGATGGGCCTCAAGGCAAAGCAAGATTAAAGACTTCACTACCTTTGGAAGCGAGCAAATGCTAAGAATATACAAACTGGCAAGTATACGAGCGATCCCAAGGGGATACCCGATAAAGGCAGTGAAGATGTATCCCTTGTTGTACAAGGGCAAGCTAGTAGACCAACCTACAGTCCCTCCATTTGGAAAAAGCGAGACAATCTGCCATTTTAACAACAAGCTGCATTTAACCAATTCCAGGACAGGAAAAGAAAATTTGAGAGAACGGAAAATTGGGTGTTCACTCCACTAGGCGATTCTCTTGAAAATGTTTTGGCAATATTGATGGATTATAAGCAAATTACCGAACTTGCTCCACCTCTGGAACCAGGGAACAAAAGATACAATCCAAGCCAGAGATGTGCTTACCACTCAGGGTCTCTAGGACACGATACGGAAGATTGTTGGTCCTTAAAGCATAAAATTCAAAATCTGATATAAAGTGGCAAGATTGTGGTCCAAAGAACCCGATCAACAAAATGTCAACACCAACCTTCCGTTGCGCAAAGATGATACTAAGAAGTAAACATGATCGTCAGAAGCGCTAAAATATATCCAATTCGTAAGTGCATACAAAGGATAGAGGACTATCCCCAAAGGCACAGAGCAGATGTCCTAAAATGGGAAAACTCGTAGGAGTGTATGATCGTAATGCAAAAGTTAGAGACAATCCAGAACCAAGTAAATCTGCTAGCTAAGCTGATAGTGCACTAACATCAGGATACGAGGCATTTCTTCACTCAACTATTAGAAGGCCAAGAAAAGGGGGATGATAAAATATCTAGCAAACCTCGTCAACAAAAAAATCGCTTGGGGGAATGCGAACTCTCAAAGAAGAAAGATCAAACAACCTCTACAAGAGTCCGAAAATTCACCCCTCTAAGCAAATCCAATGAAGAAATGCTACACTTTCTGATGAGCGAAGGAAGGATTACTGAGTTGCTACCTCCTGTAAATCCAAGGATAAAGAGCTATGATTCCACCAAGATATGTCTTTACCATTCTAACTCACTTGGACATACGATCGAGGAATGTCTGGCTTTGCGACATAAAATCCGTGATCTCATTGAAAATGGAGAGTCGGAGATAGAAATTCCATGATCAAAAAAGGCGAAAAAGGCAATAAAAAGTTTAAGATGTCCACTTGAGACAAACAACTCAAATGAGGTGAAGGCTATGAGCGATAATCCCGGCATGATGGAGCGATCCTAATGCAGAAATGATAGAAGAGACAAGGAATCCTCAAGGAGGTTCCTCCGCCAACATCAAACATCTTCTCGGGTCCAAAGATATCAACCACGTTCTCGATTTTATCACCTTGGATGATGCGGAGAAATACTCGATCCTTTCCAAGGAAGAAAAAGCAAAAAGGAAAATTTTTAACAAGAAATGCAACGACAGCTTTGAGGTAGATTTCATGGTCGAATCCTCTCAAGTCCAGAAAAGCGTGAAGGAAATGTATGAAGGAGAAGGTGGTGAGGTTGTATTTGGAAATCAACCCATCAAAGAATCAAGATTTCATACCTTTTGTGATGGGTCCAACTCAAGCATCCCCGAGAAAATATTGAAACGAAGAAGCGATCAAGTTATGGCCATAAGTGAAGACATTCAAAACCAAGAAGTAACCTCTCGTCATGAGCCTTGAAGGCAACACAACCAATCGATGATCGGACTATCAGCCTCAACTAGCCAAAAGATGTAGATCTAGGGGATAAAGTTGCAATTTCCGTAAGATGTTGAGACAAGATTCACTTCTTCAGAGAGATGTTTTTATTTTCCATGCATGTATAGAAAAAAACAAAAAAGAAAAAAAACAAAAAAGAAAAAAATAAAAGAAAAAAAAGAAAGAAAACAAAAAGAAGAAAAAAAAAACAAAAGAAAAAAAAGAAGAAGAAAGAAAAAAAAAGAAAAAAATCAAATCATTCGGGTTTCAGCTCATCAAGCCTGAACTACGAAAGACCTGATCTCCCCTCATCAATGGGAGTACGTAGGCAACCATTTATGGTGCGGTCAAACCAAACAAAAACCCAAAAAACCCAACCAAACACTTCTCAACCAAACACTTCTCAACCAAATACTTCTCAAAACAAACGCTTCTCAAACAAACACTTGTCAAACCGTTTATCTTATCAAGGAGGAACTACGCAGACCTGATCTCCTACACTCACGGGAGTACGTAGGCAACCACCAGTGGTGCGGTCTAACCCTCAACAAAAACGTCCAAATCCAAACGTCAATCCCAAGAACGACCCTCCAAGTCAGCGACCTATGTGGAGAAGACCTAACAATATTGCAATGTCATTCCATTAAATCTGGCACAAATTCCAGAAAGGAAGAAAGAGCGATATGCCAAGGCAACCAGCAGCGAGGACCTTCAAAGATGCAACACCCTTAATCACGAGTCTTTCATCAAATCAGAATAAAATCAAGACCGATTGCAATAACAAGTCAAGAATAATGATTGAAGACATCAAAATCCAAGTCCTATACTTGTTCACCATCTAGTACAGAAGAAAAGTCTCTTGCGATCTCAAAGATCTTATCACCCCATCCGTCACAAGCGATTATCCTGCATAACAAGAAAGGCTGGGGAAATTTCAAAATCAATGACAACCCGATATTGCGACCACTACAACAAGACTAGGGAATCTCGGAAACAACGACAACTCAATGCTGAGGCATTTATCAAACATCTTAAAGAGGAAAATACCTCAGTCAACACCATCAGCAGGGTCCATCACCATCAAAGCTTCCCTCACATCAGCTCATTAGCGATTCGGATATTAATCATTTGTGACTTCATCAACAAAAAGAGTTTCTCGTATGAATCCCCGACATCAGTATGCGAAAGGACTGGGGCATTTTCTGATTCCAGGAAAGCGAAGGATTTTAGGGCAGGATCAAACCTCTCATCAAAAGAAGGAAAACTCCTGAAAGAAATCATGGCGACATTAGCTTGCCCCCTTGCTGCATTTAAGGGGAAAATTCTCAACAAAGTTCTTAACTTAAGAGAAGAAGCCCAATGACAAAGGGTCTGGCGAATGAAATCTACACCATCAATTTGAGCCAAATCCTCATAAGCTGAGGCCTCTACACTAAAGTTTAAAGTTCGACAACGAAAGTACGAACATTTGACTTCCCTGTGGATATCAACATTGCATTCAGATCATTAGTTCAAATTTGGGTCAAGTCAAATGTTCAAGGAAATGGGGCATAAGCACTCAACAGTGAAAGGAAACTACAAATCACCTCAAAAGAATGAGGCGCTACATCAACATGCATTTCTATCCATCGTAACATTAGGTAGAGTCTAGCGAAGCAAATCTTTGAATATTACTTCAGCAAAGGTATCGGGAGATCCGATATTCAAAACCATTGACATCAATTCAGTGAAACATCAAGACAGTTCAGCGATGAAAGCTTTGTATACCACCGTCCGAGTGGGAACCGAAATAGTTTAGCGATGTCAGCATATTCAACTACCAGTAGGGTAGGATCTGTTATCAAACTACCATCAGGGTAGACATCATTGTAAACTACCAGCGTATGTATCGACGATATCTCAATTTCTCTTCATCAAACAGGCATTGGCGACACCGACAAAAAGCCAAACCGTTGTAGTCAACACCAGTATAGGCATCAGCAATCCTCAGTAAAGGTAAAGCGATTTGCGAAAACATTTTAAACATGCATCAAAACATTCATTACATTTCAATTTGCGATTTGTGATCTGCGATATGCGAAATGCGATGTGCGATTTACGAAGTGCGATTGGCCAAATGTGAAAAGAGAAATACGAAGTGCGATGCGATGTGCGATCTGCGAAAATAATTTAACATTCATCATCACATTCACTACATTGCGATTTGCATCATTAAAAATACCTTGTCATGTTTCAAGTGTCTACTAATCTTTGTCATGTCCATTCCATTGCATTGCATGAACATGATCGAGAGAGGCATCTGTAGACACTCGAAATTTTCTTTTCCTGTTACTAATTGTGCAGGAGGGCAAAAGCATCTTTTTCACTCCAGAGGTAATCCTGGAGGACCACAATATCAATTCCAACCCTGGAAATAGACCCGGGAGATCCAATTTCTAACCCCGGAGATAACCCTGGGAAATCTGTTTCTAAACCCGGAGATAAACCCGGGAAAATCAGTTCCAACCCTAGAGATAACCCCGAGGGATCAAGTGCTAAACCCGGAGTCAACCCCGGGAGGTTAACCCAAACTCAGGGATAACCCTGAGGACATTCAGAGTCAACAGCATGGCCATCTCAGAGATAACCCTGGGAAAAACCCGCTACAATTGTGCAAAAACCAGAGATAACCCCGGGAGGGGCAAAATGGTTATTTTGCCAACTCAACTTCACTTCAAATCAAATACACTCATTTCAACCCAAATTACTTCAAAAGAAGTCCCACAAGACTCATCTCTTAACTTCGAAGCGCAAACTACGCGAAACAGCTTTCCAGATTGTTTGAACGCGAACTAAGCTAAAACAAACTCACCGGATTGCTGGATGCCTAGGAATGCTATTTCGGTCATGGACCTATCTTCCTGGAATCAAAAAAGGCAAATCCCATGTCATTGCATAACTCTTGACACAAGCGATCCGAAGAAGTACGGATATACTTCGTTTGGATGCTTGGATTGAAGTTCTGCAAGTTCAAGCAGACATTATAGTACATGAGTGCACGTACTTCGAGACAAAAGGACCCGCAAAGGCCCACCACCTACGACCAGCAACATGTGTTCAACCTGTGGGTTACCACAGTTAACTCAGAGGTCGCCATCCGTCTAAATATAATATAGGGGGGGTCTATAATTATGGGGCTTGGGAGAGAGAGAGAGAGAGAGAGAAGAAAAAGGCCTCGCCCATTTTGCTCTGCATACACACCTTTCGAGTGTTTCTTCTTTTTAAACACTAGTTAGCTCATATATAGCTACTTTTTACCCGCGGGAGCCGAGTGTTTATCCATTTAAAGTCAAAGAAGTCTACTTTGGCAATCCCAACGTAAGCCTTCTTACATTCTATAAAGCATCTTTCTCATATTATCACACACTTGTTGTACACGCTGAGAGTCGTGAGAGTGTGTTTCCCTTGACTTTCATCCGTGGTTTTCATTTCTCTTCTGCTATAGATATATATACTAATATATGTATATATTTCATATATATGGACTAACATTATCTAGTTATGCCTCGATTGAGCCTAGACTTTGATGCGAGCGCTTTATTTGCTTATATATATATATATATATATATATATATATATATATATATACACACACACATATATAATCTAGTGCTCATCTGTAGATGTCGACTACGATTCATATATATATATATATATATATATATATATATATATATATATATATATATATATATATATATATATATATTAAATATATAATTGTTTTCGGAGATATCCGATGAGCCTAGATTTACATCCTGCATTTATTCGCTTTTAAATATATATATATATATATAATTGTCATTTCCGACATATCCGATGAGCCCGGATTTACATCCAAATATGCTTCTCGCTTTTATATATATATATTTGTACATATATATATATATATATATATATATATATACATTTCATCAGTGCACAGAGTTTACTTTGTGGCCTTTTACAGCCTTTATTTACATTCCATCCTCGCCTCGAGTTTACTTTGTGGCGCTTGATAGCTTTTACACCTTTATTTATATTTCGTCTCTTTGAGTTTACTTACGTATGGTTGATCATGTCCATATATATATATATATATATATATATATATATATTTATATATTTACATTTTCGATCCCCATGGAGTTTCTTCGTGGTGGTCGATCATGTATGTATATATATATATATATATAGCTTTATATATATAACTCGCTATCGCTTTCCATACAAATTGCAATCATGAACCTAGGAATCATGTGATCACAGTTCGATCTTTATCAATCTAGATTCTGCCTCCCATGATGGATATTTTCAAATTCAGAACCACTTACATTATTTTACGAAGTCTCGAGTTTTCCTTGATAGCTATCATGCTCAAAAGGAGTTCGCAGATCATCAGATATTATTTACTCGAGGATGCTTCGCATCTCAAAAATAAAAGCAAACAAGTTTACATTTAATAATAAAATGAAAGTATGAAAAGGTCTCAATTCCTATTGAGCATGTGGTTTGAAAAACCTCTTTTACAAAACTTCATTGCTAAATCTTGGTTAAAATTGAATTTTCCTATAAAATTCAAACCTTGTATATAGGTGCGAACGAGGCCTCGTGACTACTTTCAAATAAATTGCACATTGATCCACACACACACACACACATTTATATAACAATTTCTTTGAAGAGTGGCGGCCACCAGGTAACACGGATGTCTGGGTGCCTAACACCTTCCCTCCGCATAATCAAGCCCCCGAACCCTTAATGAATCTTTGCGGTTTATGTAACTGCATTTAGCGTTGTCAAATCATCGGGTCAATGTGCAAACATTTTCGATTATATTAGTGAAACTAGTTAAATACACCAACTGGCGACTCTTAAAGTCAATCGTCGACATTATACATGTCGGACCTTTTTCACTTGTTTTTTCAAACAAATCTCACATTAACATGAGAACACCAAAAGACAAGTAACGAAAAGGGACAATCAAAAATCCCGACGTCGACAACTGCGATAATGAATTGAACTAGAATAAAGGTGTAAAAATCAGAGGGAAGCTTAGGGCGAAGTCATAAGCCTAATTCTCCAATAATTATTTGAAATTTCAGTTTTTAATATTTGTGATTGTTTTGTGATCTTAGTAGTTCTAATAATTTTAATAATTGATTTGAATAGTTTAATAAAAATTAGGATTAATAAGAAACTAATAATTGTGAGTTAAATTCTTACTAAATTTTTCTCTGTGGGAATGATACTCTACTTACTATTATATTACTTGTTGACCACGTATACTTGTATGTTGTGCATAATTAGATTTTACCCAACAGTCCCGAAGTCCACATATTCACAATGGTTAACATGTGTTGAGAGTAAAATTTAATTTTTAAAAGGCACGTCAGTGTGTATTTAGCTTGATGTCAAAAATTTCGAAGTCTAGCATAACTAGAAGATTTGGAATACCTATGCTTCCACCATCAACTCCACTTTCTATAATGATCCATTGTTTAATAAGTCTATCTATTCCTATCATCCTCAATACTCCATCCACAACTTAGTTATACCCCAGTTCGTCAAACTTGTCACACACTTTATGAGTTCAAGAACTTTCCACAATAATATGAGTTTTAGAACTTATCCTAGCAATACGTAGTTCAAGAACCAATTAAGAACATACCATAAGATTATGTGTACCATAAGTATGATTTTTAAGAACTTGCACTTAATCTTATATCCTTTACCTATCCGTTACACACATGAGAAAAGTATTACCTTCTCAACATGTATATAGAAAATAGCTCGACACAAACATTTCAATGATTATCACTACCATAAGCTAATTGGTTGTCGAACTAAACACAATCCCCTGCCCATACAAAGAATTGGTCAACTCAAACACTAATCAATATTAGAAGCTAAGCGGTTGTTACACCAAGGACAATTCCCCGCCCACACAAAGAATTATTCAACTTAACCACTATATCTGTAATAACCCAATATTTTCAATAATGTAAATTTTGCGAATAAATTATATATATATATATATATATATATATATATATATATATAAAGGGTAGGAATATGTGCAAAGTAAAGTATATGTATATATCCGATAAATAAAATTATTTATTAGATGTAACAAATTTCTGTTTAAGAATTATTGATCATTGTAGATTATATTCTTATAATAAAATTATGTTGTAATAAAAATATTTATTTATTTTCCATGAAAATATAATTATTGTATATATGATATGGATATTATGATATGTATTTATTATATTAATTAAGTTAATTATTTTAACTTAATTAATAATGATATCTATGAAGGTTATGTCAGATATGAATTAAAAACCCTAAGTCTGGATTTTGAATAAGGAATGAGAAAATAATATAATATTATTTATATTTCAGTAATATAAAGATGTCTGATATGTGTGTAATGTTAATGTGTGGAATAGTTATAGTAAAACAGTACAAAATCCTAACATTACTGATAAACTATAGTACAGAGTCAACTATGACTATAAGATTTGTTAAGTTATGTGTTATGTAATTAATGACCATTATTATGTTAATGTTAATTAGGTAAACCCTAATTAATATTTAGAAACTCTAATTACTAGATTAGAACCCTAATTGCTAAGTTATGAATCCTAATTATTAATTTAGCAAGCTTAATAGTAATTAATAGATTATAGAGCCTAATTTGCAAGTCTAAAGTGAGTAGGAAACTTAATTTCATTAAGGAACCCTAACTCACCTTTTTAGAGACTAAGATTTCTATTTTTGCCCTTAATAAACAATTCTAGATTTTGAGCTTAGGAAACCTTAGGGTTAAACCCTAAGAGTCAAACCCTAAGGGTTAGAATGAATTGCCAACTTTGCCACTAAAAGTAAGTACCAAATGACCAAATTGCCCTTCTTGTATTATTTAATAGATAACTTGTATAAGTTGCCATAACTTTAGTTGGTAAACCAACTCAACCTAGCCATGTGATCTAGTGATGAACTTTAATCATTCAAATCTGATAGGCATGATCAACCATAAGCATTACACCATATTATATATAGATTATGAGAGAGAGAATGTCATATTCAAGCCTCATTTTATCACAACACTCAACCAAAACCCTCTCAACTTTAAACATCCAAATTTTAGTGTTGGACCAGTCACAAAACAAGCCCCACTATCACTTGTATCAGATTAGAAGCATTAGATAAAGAATTTGTCAAGAAAGGTAAACCCTAAGCCAAGAATATTTGATCTTGTATGCTATGTTGGATTTGATGTTAGAATATTTAGATATGTTATATAAGGTGTAAATTAGTGATCTGGGTTGCTAAGTAATGGATCCATAACATTCATATGCTCGAATTTAAGTTTTTACAAAATCTAGGAAATTTTCAAAAGTGGTCTGACAACCAAATGTCAGACCACATAGATCTTTATCTGGTTATCATTTTTGTTGTTTAAATGTTTGAACATGTAGTACGCTAGAAGGACTTTGATCTGGACTTGAAACCATGCTTAAATCATGTGTAGATTTCGTGTTATTAATGGTCAAACCTCATTGACCAAGCATGACCAAGGAGTTTCTGGGTAACTCAGAAACTCATTATCCGAGTCTGACAAGATTTTCAAAGACTAATAACTGTCAGGTTTTTGTTGTTTTGCTCTTGTTGTTGTAATAGAATTGTAGTATGTTATATGAACTTCAATATCATGCCTTTAGATCACTAAAACATCAAACAGATTTAACACAGTGGCCGGTCAAAGAAGGCCAGATGATCACGACTTGTGTTTTCTGGGTAACCCAAAAAACTAAAGACCGTGGTCTCTAACATGGTTTGACCGGCATGGATCTTAGTCGTGTATGGTTGTTATATGTATATTATGTAATAGATATGTACCTCTACATGTTAGCTACACACTACAACTCTAAGATCACATAAAAATTACACAAGCAACATGTAGTGGAAGCTCAAAGTAGGCTAGTCGAACAGTTCTTCATTTCTGGGTAACCCAGAAAATGAAGAACAACTCTGACAGCTACTTTGAAGACTTTGATCTTTTAATTGTGATGCAGTTTGTTCATGATCGTTGTTGGATCTTGTAGTATTACACTAGTACTACAAGATCAAGGTATTAGATTGCCCAAAATCACACTGAATCAGTGTTTAATGTTTGGTCAAAGTGAGACCCTTGAACACTGACTGTCAGTGTTCTTGGTGCTCAAGAACACTTTAGGCGATGGTTTTTGTCGCTAAAAGCTATATCGACAGATTTATTAATTTTAATTAATTAAATTTCTAAAAATCATTTAAAAATAGTAAATAAATTCTAAAAATTACAAAATCAGTTTTAAAAATTATTTTAAGTTATAAAAATTAACTTTTAATAATTTGACATATTTTCCATAAATATTTGTAATTATTTGAATATTATTGATATTTAATTTATTTAATAAATGCATTAAATAAATTAACTAAAAATGATTTTATTATATTAAAAATCATTTTAAATGATAATAAGGTATTTAATAATATTTTAAGTTATAAAATATAACTTTTAATATTTTAATCTAAATTTCATTAATTATTCAATATTAATGATATTAGATTTATTTAATAATTATATTAAATAAATTAGTTTAAAAAATGATTTTAATATTATAAAATCATTTTAAATGAAAATAAAGAGTTTAAAGATATTCTAAGTTATAAAACATAACTTTTAATATTTTAAGATATATTTCATTAATTATTTAATATTGATGATATTAGATTTATTTAATAATAATAATAAATAAATAGATTAAAAATGATTTTATTGATTTACAAATCATTTAAAAGGATATAAGTGGTTTAAAAATATTTTAAGTTATTATAAATGACTTTTAATATTTTAGTGAATAATACCTTAATATTTAAATATTAATGGTAATTGTTTAAAAATGATTTTAAATATTTTAAAAATCATTTAAGGGTAATAATTAATACTTTAAAAATATTTTGAGTTATTATAAAATAACTTTGATATTTTGGCAAGGGTTGCATAAATATTTTAATATTATTTAAATATTAATGATAATATAATTATTTAATATTTAAATCATTTAATAATGATTCCAGAGTTTGAAAAATTATGATAAATTATAATAATTAATTATTATAAGTCATTTATAAATAATATGATTGATATTTAAATTATCCAGAATAATATTTGAGTTACAGATTAGAGTTTTATACTCGGTAATTACCCGATAAAGCCGTCGGTACACCAAAATGCTACCGAATTTGATTTGAACCTATATAGTTTGACTGTATAAGTGTTTGTTTGTGTCTTAATGACTGATATAACTATGTGACAATGTGATTAAGTTATGTATTAACTGTAAATAACAATATAATGTGTTATGGTATGTTAGTATAATCAATAGAACAATCTTATAAATGATAGGTCGTTGAAT
This sequence comes from Panax ginseng, assembly GCA_020205605.1. Classification (NCBI taxonomy): domain Eukaryota; kingdom Viridiplantae; phylum Streptophyta; class Magnoliopsida; order Apiales; family Araliaceae; genus Panax; species Panax ginseng. The sequence goes on from CM035129.1 coordinate 77,472,427, forward strand.
TAAGGATAGAACTAAGTTGTGTAAGCAGCGGACCAGACAAGTATCCTACCTTTGCATTTTCTTTAACCCTATTGTTATATATGTTATATCCGATCATTGATTATCAACATGGTACTATATTGTAACCCAGATATTTATATTATGTTCGTTAATTTATTAATATGGTTATTCAAGTGTCCCCACTTGGATAATCATTATATTTAATCACACGTTGATATATATATATATATATATATATATATATATATATATATATATATATATATATATATATATATATATATATATATACACACACACCTATTGATACCAAAGATGTATATACGTAAGTAAGAGTCGCCTAAGTTATTTGACCAAATTAGACACAGATTTAGAAATATCGTTGAATATGATAAAACCTTTTTGTATCTAATGAAATTATTTTGGTTCGGATTCCAGACTAAGTATGAACATCCTGATCAAGGGAAAACTTTTATGTGCCCAAGGCGGACATAGTGAATGATAATATCGTTCTTGTATGTAGTATTGATCAATACAGGGCATAACAGGCTGATCACCCCCCGTGCCCGTAAGTTATGACGGTTTGCGGATGAAGTTCTGCTAAACCTATTCAAAAATTGAGAACAATGTTCATAGTATGTCACCTTAACCCTATTTATAGTCAGTACGTAGTTTCAAAAAAAATTGATAGAGAATTATTATGATATTATGATCGGTTCAAATTACTTCACAACCATTGATTTGTTGTAGAAGGGTAGTATAAAGAAAATATTTTATCCTTTCAGCTAATATCTATAATTGTTATTACTTGTTGGGCACTCAAATGATCATCCTTTCTTAAATTAAATGTTTTCAGCTAAGTATGACCAACCAGAGGGCTCTGCCAGGAACAAAGGGAAAGGAAACCTTTCAAAATAAGTTTGTGTTATCTTATGTAATAGCTAGACTTAAATAAGATGATGATATTTATTATCTATCATGTAATGAAATGTTTTATGGTCGCGTAACTGGGATTTAGAAAACTCTGATATGTAAATTAAGTTTGATATTTTATGACATTATTATTATTATTATTTCACTCAAAGAAATGGTATCATGAAGCACTAAATTTGGGTTTTAAGTATCTGAATTTGGGGGTGTCACAGGTTGGTATCAGAGCTTTAGGGTTAGAAACCATAGGTGGGGGTAGACCTTAGGCTATAACCCTGGAGCAAAGGAAAATGTTGAAAGTATAAATAACTCATATAGAGTTTAAAAGGAGATGAATTGAATAAATTCATCGTCAAAACAAATAAAAGATAACTTATATGAAACTTTTACTTGATGTGTGTATATATTATATGTTAATCAAGATAATTTATGTGTAGATGTCAGGAGGAAAAGGTTTAGGATACCCTAAGATCATAAAAAAGGAGCCAATCTCCATAACCAAGCCAATATCAAAGCCAATAGCTGAAATAGAGGCTCACATTGAAGATAACCTTGATGAAGTGATCATTTTGGAAAATATAGTACCGGACCTTGAAACGTTGGAACTAACATATAGTGATTCAGACACTAAAGTTGAAGCTGATCAAGCATCAACGGAGGTGCAAAATCTGAGGAACAAGGTTTCTTATCTGGAAAAGCTGTGGGAAATAGAAAAGCTGTTGAATAGTCAGTTGTGAAAAGCCTTACTGGAAACAATGGAAGAACAAGATAAGCTTAGAATCCAAATTGATCAAATGGGAGCCACAATCATCTTATCGTGTGCAGCTCCGAGCAAGAAGGGGAAAAGAAAGATAAAAGGCCGCGACTTAGGAAAATTCGATAAGAAGAAATGGAAAAAGATATGTTATCTTTATAAGCATGAAGACATACCACTCAGATTGTCCCGACTATAAACCAGTTGCATATTTTATTTTTGGATTGGAAGGACATCAGGCGAAGGGTTGTCTAGAATCAGGAAAGAGGTGTAGGAAATAGGTAGAATTAGTATTTGATTATGTATGTTTGGTAATGTACGTATGTATTATAATAATCCCAACTTTGGTGTAAGTTGTCGTAGCGATTCCCGACTTTTGTGGTCAAAAAGGGATATCGGATGTTTAAAACAGTATGTGTTATGCTATGTACTATGAATTAGATGAATGAATATGAATCTTTGTTTGATTAAAGGAATAAGATTGAAATATTAAACTTATACGATAAGGTTTAGAATGTAAGTTAATAAAATATAGATTTTGTTTTATTTAATTAGAAAATGCCGCCAAGACGTTAAACTCGAAACCAAAGGGCAGAAGAGTCTGTTAATAATGCTGGAGGACAACAATCAGAACTGATGCAGAATTTCACGAACATGGTAGCTCAGGCCATACAAAATGGAATGCCAACGACGAGAAATCATCTAGACAATCGATTTGCGAACTTCAAGGATTTTAAGGCCGTAGGACCGCCCAAATTTAGAGGTACCACTGACCCGATAAAAGCCCAAACTTGGGTTAAGGAAATAGAAAAATTGTTTGTGGTCGCTAGGGTAGATGAGGAGCAAAAGACAACTTTTTCCACCTATATGATAAAAGGAGAGGCGGATTTCTGCTGGGAGGCAAATCAAGCTAGTGCAGGAGAAGGAGTGATAGCATGGACTAGGTTTAAGACGTTATTCTTCGAGAATTAGTTCTCGGCTAGTGTACAGGCTAGGATGGAGGTGGAGTTTTTTGAATTGAAGCACGAGAACTTGATAGTTGCGGTGTATGCCGTAAAGTTCAATGAATTAGCTAGGTTCGCTCCGGACCAAGTGGATACGAAGTCTAGAAAGGCAAGGAGGTTTGAGCTAGGCCTAAAACCCTGGCTCTACAATAAGGTGGCGGTGTTGCAGATCAATACCCCCTTCACAGCGAAAAGAGGGACCCCAATCCCATAGTAAGAGAACAGGCTCAGAAGAGTGGTTTTGCCGCACTCTTAGAAAAGGCTATCATAGCTTAAGGGGGAAGTGAGGCCGTGAGCCTCTACAATAAGGAGAGAAAGAATAAGGGTGGGTGAGCCGGGAAGGTAGAAGTAGGTAGTGGAAGTAGGGGTGAGAAAAGAAAGTGGAACAATGTTGGGAGTGTCCAAGTCAAGCAGGAAGGAGTGAAAAAGCAGGCTGTGCATTGTAAGAATTGTGGGAAGAGTCATTCAGGTGAGGTTCTTAAGGGTAAGCTTGTGTGCTACAAGTGTGGGTAGGAGGGACATATCTCTCGTAACTGCCCCAATCCTAGGATGAGCAATGAGTTTTTTTTGTTTAAATCCAAGGAGCATAAGGTGAAGGACTATCCAAAAAGGAGGATGGATATAGGAAGCGTGAATGCTTGAAAAGGCCAGTGGAACAATGGCGATAACGGGACCAACTTCGATGAAATTAACCGCAAGAGTCTTCAACATGATGGTTCAGGATACCGTAGCAGTCGGGGATGGAACTTCAGGTATTATTCATTTGAATTGTATTTTCGTATATATTATTTTTTTAAATATAAGTAAATTATATTATAAAGAAATTTTGAAGGAGAAATTTGAGTTCTGTTAGAAATCAAATTTTCGTAGAATTAGATAGACAAGCTTTATGTTGAATAATTAAAGATCAGTTCGATCGAATTTGATCGAGATCTACTTGAGATGACTGTGTATGTTATTTGCCCTAGTGTATATAGGTTTTAAAGCGGTGATTCCAGGGACGGAATCCTTATAAGGGAGGGTGGATGTAATAACCCAATATTTTCAATAAGAAATTTTGCGAATAAATTTATATCTATATATATATATATAAGGGTGGGAATATGTGCAAAGTAAAGTATATATATATATATATATATATATATATATATCCGATAAATAAAATTATTTATTAGATGTAACAAATTCTTTTTAAGAATTATTGATCATTATAGATTATATTCTTATAATAAAATTATGTTGTAATAAAAATATTTATTCATTTTCCATAAAATATGATTATTGTATATGTGATATGGATATTATGATATGTATTTATTATATTAATTAATTTAATTATTTTAACTTAATTAATAATGGTATCTATGAAGGTTATGTCATATATGAATTCAAAATCCTATGTCTGGATTTTGAATAAGGAATGAGAATAATAATATAATATTATTTATATTTTAGTAATATAAACATGCCTGATATGTGTGTAATGTTAATGTGTGGAACAGTTATAGTAAAACAGTAATAATCCTAGCATTACTGATAAACTATAGTACAAAGTCAACTATGACTTTAGGGTTTGTTAAGTTATGTGTTATGTAATTAATGACCATTATTATGTTAATGTTAATTACGTAAACCCTAATTAATATTTAGAAATCCTAATTACTAGATTAGAACCCTAATTGCTAAGTTATAAACCTAATTATTAATTTAGCAAGCATAATAGTAATTAGTAGATTATAGAGCCTAATTTGCAAGTCTAAAGTGATTAGGAAACTTAAATTCATTAAGGAACCCTAATTCACCTTTTTAGAGACTAAGCTTTCCATTTTTGCCCTTAATACACAATCCTAGATTTTGAGCTTAGGAAACCTTAGGGTTAAACCCTAAGGGTTAAACCCTAAGGGTCAAACCTTAAGGGTTAGAATGAATTGCCAACTTTGCCACTAAAACTAAGTACCAAATGAACAAATTGCCCTTCTTATATTATTTAATAGATAACTTGTATAAGTTGCCATAACTTTAGTTGGTCAACCAACTCAAATAATTATTATCATTTATAATGATTTTTTAATCATTAATATCACTTTTATATGATTTACATACCACATAATTCCATTATCATTAAAATTTAATTAATTTGTAATATTAATGAAATACATAACATAATATTATAAGTTATTTATAATATCTCAAAGTATTTTAATACCTTAATATTGCCTTTAAATGATTTTAAAACATTTAAAACCATTTTTAAATAACTCACATTAATATTAAATATTAATGTATTTCATAAAAAATATCAAAAGTTATATTTTATAACTTAAGACATTTTTAAAACCTTTAAATCATTTTTATATGATTTTTGAAATTTAAAACTATTTTTCTATAATTTATTTAATACAATTATTAAATAAATTTATTATCATTAATATTAAATTATTAATGAAATTCATCCCAAAATATTAAAAGTCATTCAAAATAACTTAAATATTTTTTGAACACTTTAATATATCTTCAAATGATTTTTAAAATATTAAAATCATTTTAAGTAATTTATTTAATATAATTATTAAATAAATTAAATATAATTAATATTTAAATAAATTAAAATATTAATGAAATATATCTCAAATTATTAAAAATCAATTTTTAGGCCTTAAAATAATTTTTACAAAATAATTATGAATTTTTCATAATTATTTTCCATTTTATTCTAATTATTTAATTTAAATAAATAAATTTTATTAAAATCGTCGTTATAAGGGCCTATCGCGACAAAACTATTGCTATAGGTGTTCTTGAGCCCTCAAGAACATTTATACTCAGTTACCAGGGTACCTAGTTTGACCACATTTAATTATATGTTCAAGTTGTTTTCTGTGTTTGAAAGTGCACTAGTTATGTAGTATTGATGTAATACTACAAGCACAAACAAGCTTCATGGTCAAACTATATCACAACAGTAAGTTATAAGCCATCAAAAAGATTGTTTGAGATGTTCTTCATTTTCTGGGTTACCCAGAAAATAAGAACAGTTCAAGGGTCCATTTTCTAGCCTTTATATCTTGTATTTTGGGTTTACTCTAAGTGTTAAAGTGTAACTCTTATGTAGTATGTATGTCAAGGTACAAAAGTAATACACTTTTGTAGCCTAACAACATCACAACTGAAAGATCTAGGCCAGTCAAAGTAGTGTCAGAAGCTGTTCTCGAAGATTATGGATTTTCCAAGAATCTTCATCAGGCAGTTAGATAACCCATGTTTGACCATCAATATCTTTGATTCTGTTCATGATCTAGGTGTTTTAATGTAATGGTTGTGTATTCTATATGTCAGAGTATACCAATGACGCACTCCCATGGTCAAAAGCCTTAACAACAACAAGATCTAAGGCCTACAAAACCTTGTCACACAGTTTTGGGTTTCTGGGTTGCCCATATTTCCAAAAAATTTTGACTAGTCACCATGTTTGACCATTAATAACTTGAGATCTAGACATGGTATGGACTTGATTCCACTTCCAGTCTACTCTGTTCATGGCATAAAACATCAAAGATACACTTATTCAACCTAACATTTAACAGGTTGAGATCTAGAGGCCCTGACATTAGGTTGTCATGCCATAAAATTAGGGTTCATAGACAGTTGCTAAAATCCCATTTTCATACACTTAGATATTATGGATCCATGATGTAACATCATAAATCACTAATTGACATCTTAAAACACATATCTAAACAACAAATCACACCATTAACAGAAATCTTAAGGATTTACAAAAATTAGGGTTTATACCTTTTTAATGCTCAAAATTGATTTTTGTCCATTGAATCTGATCTTGGCTATTTAAGGGTTGATATTAGCTTAACTTATCACTCATTTTCACTCCCATATTTTTAAAGTTAGAGAGAGAAAGGGTTAGCTTGTGAAAAACTGAAGTGAGATATTTCTTACTTTTTAGTTTTTAATCTTTGATTCATTGAACCCAAGTGTTGCTAGGTGTCAAGACTTGGCTGATACAAATTGATTTGAAGCACGTGGCATATCTAGATTGATGACTCACCAAGATTTGGTGAAATCTTTTACTTAAAGTTTAAGAAAAAGGGTATTTTAGTCACTTCACACCTACTATGGGTATTTTGGTCATTTCCCCTATAATTTGTAGGGTAATTTGGTCTTTTCACATATTTCCCATATCTTTTAATCATTAAGTCTTAATACTTAACATTAGGGCTCCCAAATTAGGGTTTTAAAATTCCTGGTTAGGGTTTAAGGTTTCCAAAAATGATATTATGGTTTCCAAAACTGAAATTAGGGTTTCTAACCACTCGTTAGGGTTTACTAACTGAACATCAAAGTTCTTAACATAACATTAGGGTTTGTCACTGATATAACTTATCTGATCAACAATTGACCCTTAACCATATACTGTACACACATAATCACTATACACAAAACCGTATATCTCACTATCAGATATTCACTTGTTATTCATACAAATCCTTCACAAAAATTTGAAATCCATATCTTATTTCCTGTCTAGGTCTTATTATTCAACCTATATTTAATCATTTAAGATTTTAATTATTAATTATCTAAATTCTCGGGTTGTCACATTCACCCCTTCTTCTAAGAATTTCGTCCCCGAAATTATAGCCTACTACACTCTACTCCTTTCATTCACCAAAACTAGGTTTTCAACACAACCTTTATTCAATCTTATTAGATTCTACCTGTACACAATGAGTTTATACTATCTTATACACATCATCACATATTACCCAAAACATCACTCCCAAGAGTTAAAATTTTCAAATCGTTTTGAGGAGTCATATAGACTATGAACTGTCATTTTCAATTTTTGAAAAGGTTTATACAAAAATTCATTTGCAAATCGTCATGACTTACAGAAACGGAGGGTGATCAGCCCGTTATACCCTGTACTAATCAGGTACTACATGTTAGAACGATTTTCCCGTTCATCATATCTGCCTTGGGCGCACAAAAGTTTCCAAATTTTTGGATGGTCACCTCAGTCTTATCATAAGATTTTGAGCCAAAACTATTCGGTTCGGGAAAATTTCAAAGAACACTTTGAATTTCATAGACGTTGGTTTAGCCGAATTAAATAGCTAAGACTCATACCAATAATTCAATTTTAATCGAAACATGTATGGCCAAACCCCGTTGGAAATTAATTATCTTTAATATTTTAAAAATATTTTATGACGTCATGATACTGTACTATGTTTACATCCCATTTGAGGATGCCGTCGTTGTGTGACTTTGTCATACTACATCATTCCATAGTGGGTTGACGATCTTTCGATAACATCCAACACTAAGTAAATCTGCATTGATAACTCCATCAGTATTTATCATCTTTGCACCAGGTTAGATGATGCATTAATGATATAAAATAAATTTTGATATTTTCAAATTATTTTCATCTAGCCGAAAGAAGTAGCATAGACTACTCTTTAAACAGTTCAAAAACCTTTGCAAATCATTTTAGTGATATCATATCTCAACAGGTAACGATGTGTCAGTGTCCCAAAGTCCACACATACACAATGGTCACCATGTGTTGAGAGTAAAAATTCATTTTTAAAAGGCATGTCCATGCGTATTTAGCTTGATGTCAAAAATTTCAAAGTCTAGCATAACTAGAAGATTTGGAATACATATGCTTCCACCATCAACTACACTTTCTATAATGATCCATTGCTTAATAAGTCTATCTATTCCTATCATCCTCAATACTCCATCCATAACTTAGTTATACCCCAGTTCGTCAAACTTATCACACGTTATGAGTTCAGGAACTTTCCACAATAATATGAGTTTTGGAACTTATCCTAGCAATACGTAGTTCAAGAACCAATCAAAAACTACCCATACGTTTAGGAGTTCAAAAACATACCATACGATTATTGTGACGCCCCGAAATCTGGGTATTTTCAACCCACAGATATGGTGCTACACAGTACTACTATCTATACATTCATTCCATTGAAACAACATCAAAATGAATATACTTACTACATTCTTATTACAATAATAATAATCATCTCGTTCCCAAGATGTAAAACCGATACATTCTTTGTTATCATAATATGTTTCTTACAAACATACTAAGCTATTACAAGAAAATCTATTTATCCATCTTAACTTTGCCTTTATCCCTACTGGGATCATCAGTTCTTTTGGCCATAGCTGCAATCATATAATTCAAGCAAGAAGTGAGCATAACTAGCTCAGCAAGTCTAACAAAGGAGAATATAAATACCACATCGAGAATTATATGATTATATTCCATAACTGAAAAAATAGCTACGAAGTACTATGAAACATTGACTAGCACTTCTCATTTCATAACAATAATTCCAAAATATATATAATAGCTTAGGAATTCTGAACCGCTCGAAAGACCATGAACATACTCTTTTCATTTTCATACATGAAAAGGACATCCCGACACTAAGTCTGTACATCCGATATATCTTACGAGTACTTCTAGGTGATCAGCCTATAGTATTCTATGTTGATCAACACTCATCCGTTAAACGTGTTTACATTTAAGTTTTGGCAACCTTACGTGCCCATCGAATAATCGATGAAAATACATTTATTTGTTCATATACAAACTTACCTTGAATCCGTACCAAATTCTTAGCATGGGATGTAAGACCCCAACTTTTATGGATAGAGATTAATTTTTCTCGAAATATATTTTTGAATATTATGGTGTGGATTTGATATAATGTTATAGTTGTGGGTAATATTTATAAAGTTTGCAAAGTATGCAAGTTATCATAAAATATTCGATTGGTCGAGAAATATTCGTTATTAGGGAATATTCGTACGATGACACAATCATTGGTGGACCCCACAACGGAAGTATTGTCGTAGTTAAAAAACGACATAAATATCTATTTATAAAAATAACGACGAAAGTTTTACCGTTAACTGTTGAAATACCCGGTGGTAAAAGTACAGTAATACGGTAGTAGCACACGATATTGATTATTGATGCTTACGTGAAAAGTCACTCAATTATACTCAATTATTGCTAAAGTAATTGTTGCATAATATCTCTCATATTATTGATTCAACTATTGTCACAGTATCATCTGCATAATATTTTATATTATTAAATCAATAATTGAGACGACAAAGTTATTCATATTATTATTTGCAATATTGACATTGTCTAGAAAGTTTTGCCGAGGAGAGGTTTAGTCACCTAATTGCGCGTCAATAGGGAAAAATCCTTATCGGAAAGCCTCCTCTTTCCCGGGAATGATCTGGTTGTTAAATATTGTGATTTATAATATTAATGATGAATAAGATCGTGTTGATTAAAGATGAAATTGATATTTTCATTGTGTTGGGATTATTAGTGTTAATGGAAATAAACATTTATTTCGATAACAATTAATTTCTGGAGGTTATATTGACCAATCGGGTAATTAATCGGATAAATGAGCAATTAATTGCTATTAATTCAAATGCTTATAACTATTTGTTCACATGTATGTACTATTGATTCACATGCATGTACTATTAGGGGAGGTGGTGCAAGATTGATAATACTTACATGACTAAATTAAAGATGGAGGTATAGATGAAGGTACTATACTGTAACTATTTTTTTCACATGTATAGAACTATTGATTCACATTACTGAACTATTGATTCACATGATGTACTATTAGGGGAGGTGGTGAAAGATTTATAATACTTGCAGGACTAAATTAAAAATGAAGGAAAAGATGAAGGTGTTATATCATAATATTTTGAGCCCCAAAACGTGCAATTATCGAAACTATATTTTCCTATAAATAAAAATTCTTTCTTCTTTCATTCTCACCAATTCACTAAGACTCATAAGAGCAATTATAGAGAAAGAAGCTATAGAGAGAGAAGCTATAGAGAGAAAGAAGAAGAGAAGTCTGCTACTTCACTATTCCAGTATCCAGTCTTCTTCTAAGGTAAGGGATATTATTTTTGTTCAGTATTCATAAGGAATAATATTTTCTTCCATACTATGTAGTATGTGAGTAATATTATTTCGTCTCATATTCCTGATTATACCATAATTTTGTTATAGTATTGCTTCTATACTCCGTGAAATTAGTAGAATATCCTTGATATTTGCGCTTCATCCAGTATCTTTTCATGAAAATATTATTTTGAGCTTTCTTGATAATTATTAATCTTTTCATACCAAAATACTAGTTATGAGTTACTATTTATGGGTTACTATTCACCCAGTTACTATTCACTCGAATATTATTCACTCGAGTATTCGGAACACTTTTTATGTTAGAGTACTATTCACGAGTTACTATTCATAGGTTATTATTCATCGAGTTACTATTCACTCAAATATTATTTACTCGGGTATTTGGGGCAATTTTTATGCTGGGGTCCTATTCACGAGGTACTATTCCCAAAGTACTATTCATAGGATACTATTCACTGGGTACTATTCACCCAAAAAATATATTTCTTTTCTGTCCAAATTATTTTTGATACATGAATATTATTCTTGAATTTTACTCCACAAAGTAGTATCATGTTGACAATTTGGATATTTTAAAACTCTGGATAAATTTAAAGTCTTTAATATTTATCCTTGATTTCGTTTGATTAATGCTTATATCATTATCATCATCCTCATGCTTATATTGTGATGAAAGTCATCTTTGGCTAACGTGCATAGATGGGTTGTTGATTGGTATGATTATGACCAACGATCATTCGGTATAATCATGACCCGTAATGTTAAAAATAATGTGGTAAAAGTCCTCATTGGCCCGTAGTGCATTGATGGACAGTTGTTGGTATGATTATGACCAGGGATTATTCGGTATAATCATGACCATTGATGATTACATGAATATCCTTGGCCTGTAGTGCATGGATGATTCGATAATGTGGTTTATTTATTAAGATGAGTCTCAGTGATAAAGTGGATGAAAAACTTTTTAAATCATAGACGATAGTAGATATCATGCTCTACTTTACTTTTCTAATGGATTGCTTGTTCCGCTGCAGTTAAACTTGATGTTTATTGTAATTTATCAGTTTAACACTGTTGAAGGCTAATGATAATTTATTCTGCATTATCTTAGTCATAATATTTCTTACTGGGCTAGTTGAGCTCACCCTTTTGCTTTCATTATTCTCCTCAATAAATGAGAACGTAGCCGGGACTAGTCGGGGAATGGAGTGATAGTCTGAGATGGTTATTTTAGTAGTCCTCACTACTTAGTGTGATAATAATTGTAATGAGGATTGAATTTGAGTTTGGATATTATCTATGAGACAATATTCATGTAAAAACTTAGCTATGTTTTGTTGTATTTTTACACGACAGTTGTATTAGAGAAGTTTGTATTTGATTTCTGTACCCTGTATTTTGCGACTCAAGATGGGTGATGTATACCTATTTTAGGGGCGTCACATAGAATAGCGTTAATAGTTCTATATCAAAAGACTTGTAAACAAATCAATCTAACTCTTATGAATAGTCTAGCAAGGTTAAAACTGGCATCGACCCTTTCGTAAAAAAATTCATGCATCTCAAAACATGAATCACAGAAAACTTTGCTAACATGATGTAAAACCCCCAAATTCGGGTACTTGAATCCCGAACTCGGTGCTTCACGATACCATTTCTATGACCGAATTAATACTAATAATAATAACAATAATATAAAGATTAACTTAATTACATATCATGAGAGTCTAATCCACAGGTACGAGACCTTTAAACATTCCTTTCAATACATGATAATAAATAGATATCATACTTGTCTTAATAAAGTTAATTATTACATAAAATAGCACTGAACTCATTCAACAACCTTTTCTTTCCCTTTATTCTTAGCCGAGCCTTCTTCTTGTTCACACTTAGCTGAAAACATTTAAATTAATCAAGGATGGGCATTTGATTGCCCAGCAAGTAATAGCAATTATATATATAAGCTGAAAAAATCTAAAAGTTTTCTTTATACTATCCTTCTACAACAAATCAATAGTTGAGAAGTAATCTGAACCGATAATAATAACATAACAACCGTCTTTCAAATTTTTTGAAACTACGTATTGACTATAAATAGGGTTAAGGTGACATACTATGAACATTTTTTTCATTTTTGAAAAGGTTAAACAGAACTTCATCTGTAAAACCGTCATAACTTACGAACACACGGGGTGATCACCATTGTACCTGTATTGATCAATACTACATGCAAGAACGATGTTATCGTTCTCTCTGTCCACCTGGGGTGCATAAAAAGTTTTCCCGTGTACAAGATGTTCATACTTGTCGGGGTTCCAAACCAAAGGTTTTTTCTTGTTCAACAATAATCTATAATTTAATATATATATATATATATATATATATATATGGGTAGTTAACAAAGGTGTATCAACATGTGATTAAATACAATGATTATCCAAGTGAAGACACTTATATAACAATTTATAAAAATTAACGAACATAATATATATCTGAATTACCATATACTAACATGTTGATAATCAATGAGCATATATAATATACGGTTAATAATATACAGTAATAATATAATTCTGAAACATTCTTACTCATGTCCATTACATAAAGAAAATGCAAAGGTAGGATACTTGCCTGTTGCGCTGCTTACAATTCGTAACTTAGTTTTATCTTTTATATCACGACCTATCATTAATCAGATCATTCGTTCGATTAGAACAATATACTATAACACATAGTACTACATTTCGCAGTCAGCATATAACCTAATCACATTATCACGCATGTTTAACCGTCATTGAATCACAAACAAACATTAACACAGTCAAAATATCTAAATCTAGATCAATTTCTGAATCATATCGGTGTACCGACATCTTTATCGGGTAATTAACGAGTCTAAGACTCTATTATGAAGTTCAATATCCGTAAGTATCAGTCATATGACTTAATAAAAGTTTTAAAACATTTATTATAGTCCATCAAAAATTTTCAAACACTGGAATCATTATTAAATGATTTAATTATTAAACAATTCTATTATCATTAATATTTAATTAATATTAAACTATTAATGAAACCATTGCCAAAATATTAAAGTTATTTATAATAACTTAGAATATTTTTAAAGTATTAATATTACCCTTAAATGATTTTTAAAACATTTAAAATCATTTATCAATAATTACCATTAATATTTAAATATTAATGTACCATTTATCAAAATATTAAAAGTCATTAAGTATAACTTAAAATATTTTATTTCATTTATATCCTTTTAAATGATTTTTAAATTAATAAAACCATTTTTAAAACAATTTATTTAAAATAATTATTAAATAAATTTAATATCATTAATGTTAAATAAATATCATTAATATTAAATTATTATTGAAATTATCCTTTAAATATTAAAAGTTATATTTTATAACTTAAAATATCTTTAAACACTTTATTTTCATTTAAAATAATTTTTATAATAATAAAATCATTTTTAAACTAAATTATTTAATATAATTATTAAATAACTTTAATATCATTAATAATAATTATTAATTAATGAAATTTACCTTTAAATATTGAAAGTTATATTTTATAACTTGAAATATTTTTAAATACCTTATTATTATTTAAAATGATTTTTAATATAATTAAATCATTTTAATTAATTTATTTAATTAATTTATTAAATATCTAAATTATCATTTATATTAATTAATTAATGAATTTCATCACAAAATATTAAAAGTCATTAAAATAACTTACAAATATTTTCTTATTCCATAATATAATTTTAAAAGATTTTCTAATATTAAAATCATTTTTAAATAATTTATTTAATATAATAATTAAACAAATTAAATACCTTTAATGTTTTAAAAATATTAAATATTTATGAAATATACTTAAAATAATTAAAAACTATTTTTTAGAATTTAAAATATTTTTTAATAATTAAAACTAATTTTCTATAATTATTTAATAAAAACATAATTTTTATAAATAATCTGTCGCTAAAGACCACCTATAGCGACAAAACCGTCGCTATAGGTGTTCTTCATGTTCTTCATGTAAACCCAGATCTTCAAACACAGTTTCGAGGGACCATGTTTGACTATCAATCATTCATCACAAAAAGTGTTTATGGACTCGTTGATCAGATCACGTAGTACACATGCACCACTAGAAGACCCAACAACAAACATAGTCAAATAATGCATAACCAAAGAGATCTAAGGGCCTAAAGTAGCTGTCAGAGGCTGTTCTTCATTTCTGGGGTTGTCCAGAAATGAAGAACAGTTCAAGAATGCATGTTTGGGTTTCCACTACTAGAAAACCTTTTGATATTTTTTTGATATAAAAATTACCGATTCTAGCCAACATGTAACTAAAGAGACCCATCACAAAACATCACTAAAAGAATAACAAATCTAGTAAACAAACTGGTCAAACCATGTCAGAATAAGCTTTAACACGTTTCTGAAAAATTCCCAGAAATACAAATCAGTGCGAGTGGCCTACTTTGACCACTTGCTACGATCTACCTGTTGATTATTTACACGATCTAAAGACCTAGAATCATAGAACATATAACAGGCTACAGGTTTAAAATAACAAATCATTAAAACAACATCAGGACTGACAGATCAAAGCCATAGAAAAACTTGTCATGACGACGTTAAGGGCTTTCTGGGTCGCGCTAGAAAAGGCCCATCAATGCTTGGGTCAACGACTTTGACCGTTAATAACTACCAACCTAGACATCAAATAACTCTAATTCTTTTTGCAGATTAAAGACCACATTACAAGCTACACATAACAACTTAAAAATAACAAAAATCATAAACGACCAAAGATCTGTGGCCACTGACATTAGTTGTCAGACCACAGTTTATTTTTTTTTTCCAGATTTTGTAAAACTTCAAATCCGAGTCTCTAGATGTTATGGATTCAACATCTAGCAACCCAGATCATCATTAGACACTACTAACAACACATTTAACACAAAAAATCTAACATCTAACAATAGATTTATGGACAAAAATCATGGCTAGGGGTTATACCTTCTTTGATCAATTGATGATTCAAGGCTACTGATTTGGTTAGGGGATTTTGTGGGGCTGATCTTGGGGACTGGAAAGCTTATAAATTTCATGGGTTTTGGTTGAGAGAAAAGGTTTGAGTGTTTTGTTCAAAATATGCTAGCAAAAATGATTTTCTCTCTCTTTCAATCTATATATAGAAGTGGTAGATACATGTATGGCTGATCATAGTGGTTGATTGCTGCGAATTTTCATCACATGGGGTTGTTGGATTTGGTCACCAACTTCCCCTATTATCAAAACCTATACTAGTTCAATAATGCAACTAAGGGTAAAAAGGTCATTTGGCTTAAACTTTTAATGGCAATATTATAACTTGTTAAACCCTTAGGGTTTAACCCTAAGGTTTAGCACAAAGCATTTGTAGAATTTAGCAACTAGGGTTTGTACAAAAATAAAATCTTAGTTTCTAAAATTATAATTTAGAAATCCATAATTATATTAGGTTTACTAATTACGTTATACATGAACATTAGGGTATTACAAACTGATTATAAATTACCTTGCTAATTTTGGCAATTAGGGTTTACAAATTTGATAATTAGGGTTCCAAATTACAATTAGGGTTTTTAATTACCAAATTAGGGTTTCTAAAAATTATTATTTCTAAATATTAGTCAGGGTTAAACTAATTAACCATAAAATCATATAACACAGTTATATAATAGTCTTTAAACTCACAATTGAGTTTTAATTTAGGTTTTCCCACAGTAAAACTAGGGTTTTCAAATATTATACCGTAATTAACCAATAATTGACAGTTCACATTCATAAAGTACATATTTATAGCACTAAAAAATCAAAATATAATTAATATTATATTATTATTCTCATACCTTGATCAAAATCCAAAATTAGGGTTTGAATTCCATATCCGATTTATTCACATACATAACATTATTAATTTAGTTACAATAATTAACTTAATAATCAGTATAAAAATTAATATAATAAAATAATTATTATATTTATTCTAAAATCATTTCATATATTATTTAAATAATATATAATTATATTTTCATAGAAAATAATTAATAAAAACATTATTACAATAAAATTAATTATTATAAAAAATATAATTTATAATGATCAATAATTCTAAAATAAAATCATTTGTAATTATTCATGTAATAAATATATTTTCATTTATCTCTCTCTCTCTCTCTCACACACACACACATATATATACATATATACACACACACACACATTACCTTGATACATATTTCCCCATATTTATTTTAATAAATAAAAAAAAATTATACGCAAAATTTCTGATTTATTTGTATAGAAAATATCAGGTTGTTACATTCACCCTCCCTTATAAAGATTTCGTCCCCGGAATCACCGTTTTAAAACCTATCCATACTAGGGTACATAGCATACACAATCATTTCAATTAGATCTCGATCAATCTTTGATCAAACTGATTTTAACTATTCACATAAAGCTTGTCTATTTTTGATTAAACGGAAATTTGATTTCTAATAGAACTCAAATTTCTCCTTCAAAATTTCTTTATAAAATAATTTACTATATATAGGGAAATCATGAAAAAGAAAATAAAAGTTATACGAATAATACCTGGAATTGCATTGTCAGCTGCCATCATGTCCTGGACCATCATGTTGAAGACCCTTGATGTTAATTTTGTTGGCTTGCTTGATGATGTCTGTCCCATGATTTCTAAAGTCCCGTTGCCCTTGCCAGTATTTACACTCCCTGCCTCCGTCCTCCTCTTCGGACAATAATTCACCTTATGCTCAGTCGACCCACACAGAAAACACCCATTGTTCATCCTAGGATTGGGGTAGTTGGGAGAGATATGACCCTCCTACCCGCACTTGTAGCACACGAACTTCCCCTTCAAACATTCTCCAGAGTGGTTCTTTCCACAGTTTCCACACTGCACAGCTTGCTTCTTAACTCCTTCCTGTTTTACCTGTACACTTCCAAAATTTCTCCCCTTCCTCTTTTCATTTCCACCCTTACTCCCACTATTAATTCCTACCTTCCCAGCTCCCTCGACCTTAACTTTGCTCTTCCTTTCCTTATTATAGAGGCTCATGGCCTCACTCCCCTCTTCAGCAATAATAGCCTTCTCTATGAGTGTTGCAAATGTAGGGATCTGCAACACTGCCACCTTGTTGTAGAGCCAGGGTTTTAATCACACTCAAACATTCTTGCTTTCCTAGCCTCCGTATTAACTTGAAGCGGAGCAAACCTAGCCAACTCATTAAACTTTGCGGCATATTCTTTAACTGACATATCCCCTTGCTTCAACTCTAGAAATTTTACCTCCATTCTAGCCTGCATACTAGCTAAAAAATAATTTTTGAAAAACAAAGTCTTAAACCTATCCCAAGTAATTATACCTTCTCCTGCCCTTGTCTAATTTGCTTCCCACCAAAAATTTGCCTCACCCTTCATCATGTAGGTGGTAAAAACGGTCTTTTGCCCCTCAGTTACACTAGCTATTATGAACGCCTTCTCAATCTCCTTAACCCAAGTTTGGGCTTCTACAGGGTCAGTTGTACCTTTGAATTTCGGTGGTCCGACATCCTTAAAGTCTTTGAAATTCGCCAAGTGATTATCTGGTTGGTTCCCTACGGTTGGCATTCCTTGCTACATTGCTTGTGCTACCATGTTTGCAAAATGCTGTATCGGGTCTTCTTGTTGTTGTCCCTCAACGTTATTGACAGATTCTTCTGCCCTTTGATTTTGAGTTTGTCGTCTTGGCGGCATTATCTGATTAAATAAACATGAATTTAACTTGCATTCTAAACCTTCTCATATAAGTTTAGTATATTAAACTTGTTTCATCACTCAAACTTAGATTCATATTCATTTAACAATTCCAAAATACTTTACATATCGCAGCACATACTGCATTAAACAACAGCTATCCCTTTGTGACTACAAAAGTCGGGATTTAAAACCTTGAGTAATACAAAAGTTTTAGAATATTACATTACACGGACATACTTATCACACATATTACCTTAAACATACCTACACAACAAAACCTATACTACCTATTTACTAAGCCTTTTTCTTGGACAACCCCTAGCCTAATGATCTTCCATTCCACAAACAAAACATGCATCTGGTTTATAGTCGGGACAATACAGAGTGGTATGCCCCTCGTAGCCGCAAAGATAACATATTCTTTTCCCTTTCTTCTTATCAAGTTTTCCTGAGTCATGTTCTTCTATCTTTCTTTTCCCCTTATTTCTCGGAGCTGCACACGATGTGTTGCTTGGGGCTCCCATCTGATCAATTTGGATTTTAAGCTTATCCTGCTCTTCCATTGATTCTATTAACGCCTGTCGTAGTTGACTATTAAGAAGCTTTTCTATTTCCCACAACCTTTCCAGAGAAGAAACCTTGTTCCTCAGATTCTGCACCTCCGTTGATGCTTGACCGGCTTCAACTTTAGTGTCCGAATCACTATCTGTTAGTTCCACCATTTCCGGATCTGGTACTACATTTTCCATGATAACCACCTCGTTCGAGTTGGTTTTATTGTGAGCCTCTATTTTAGCTATTGGCTTCTATATTAGCTCGGGTATATGAATCTGATCCTTCTTCAAGTTATAAGCATATAACAAGCATTTTCCACCAGACATCTACACATAAATTATCCTGATTAGCATATAGTATATACACACAACAAACAATAGTTTTGTATAGGTTATCTTTTGTTTGGTTTGACGATGAATTTATCTAATTCATCTCTTTTTAAACTCTATAGGAGTTGTTTATATTTTCAACATTTCCCTCTATTCTAAGGTTATAGCCTAAGGTATATCCCACCTAAGGTTTCTAACCCTAAGCTCTGATACCAACCTGTAAATCCGCCAAATCAAGGTACTTGAAACCCGAACTCGGTGCTTCACGATACCATTTCTATGAGCGAAATAATACTAATAATAATAACAATAATATAAAGATCAACTTAATTTACATATCATCAGACTCTAATCCCCAGGTACGATACCTTTAAACATTCCTTACAATACATGATAATAAATAGATATCATACTTGTCTTAATAAAGTTAACTATTACATAAAATAGCATTGCACTCATTCAACAACCTTTCATTTCCCTTTATTCTTAGCCGGGCCTTCTGCTTGTTCACACTTAGCTGAAAATATTTAAATTAAGCAAGGATGATAATTTGATTGCGCAGCAAGTAATAGCAATTATATATATAAGCTAAAAGAATTTAAATTTTTTCTTTATCCCTTCTACAACAAATCAATAGTTGAGATGTAATATGAACCGATAATTATAAAATAACAACCCTCTTTCAAATTTTTTAAAACTATGTATTGATTATAAATAGGGTTAAGGTGACATACTATAAACATTATTTTCATTTTCAAAAAGGTTAAACAAAACTTCATCTGTAAATCGTCTTAACTTACAGGCACGGGGGTGATCAGCCCGTTGTACCCTGTATTGATCAATACTACATGCAAGAACGATGTTATCGTTCACTCTGTCCACCTTGGGTGCATAAAAAGTTTTCCCGCGTAAAAGATGTTCATACTTGTCGGGGTTCCAAACCAAAGGTTTTATCTTGTTCAACAATAATCTATAATTTAACATATATATATATATATATATATATATATATATATATATATATATATATATATATACTAGTAGTTAACAAAGGTGTATCAACATGTGATTAAATACAATGATTATCCAAGTGAGGACACTTATATAACCATTTATAGAAATTAACGAACATAATATATATCTGAATTACCATATACTAACATGTTGATAATCAATGAGTATATATAATATAGGGTTAATAATATGTACAGTAATAATATAATTCTGAAACATTCTTACTCATGTCCATTGCATAAAGAAAATGTAAAGGTAGGATACTTGAATGTTGCGCTGCTTACAATTCGCAACTTAGTTTTATCTTTTATATCACGACCTATCACTAATCAGATCATTCGTTCGATTAGAACAATATACTATAACACATAGTATTGCATTTCGCAGTCAGCACATAACCTAATCACATTATCACACATGTTCAACAGTCATTGAATCACAAACAAACATTAACACAGTCAAAATATCTAAGTCCAGATCAATTTCTGAATCATGCTGTAAAATTATCTCTAAGACTTTTATCGGATAATTAACGAGTCTAAGACTCTATTCTGAAGTTCAATATCCGTCAGTATCAGTCATATGACTTAATAAAAATTTTAAAACATTTATTATAGTTCATCATAAATTTTCAAACACTGGAATCATTATTAACTGATTTAAATATTAAATAATTCTATTATCATTAATATTAAAATATTAATGAAACCATTGCTAAAATATTAAAGTTATTTATAATAACTTAGAATATTTTTAAAGTATTAATATTACCCTTAAATGATTTTTAAAACATTTAAAATCATTTATCAATAATTACCATTAATATTTAAATATTAATGTACCATTTATCAAAATATTAAAAGTCATTAAGTATAACTTAAAATATTTTTAATTCATTTATATCCTTTTTAAATGATTTTTAAATTAATAAAATCATTTTTAAAACCATTTATTTAATATAATTATTAAATAAATTTAATATCATTAATGTTAAATAAATATCATTAATATTAAATTATTAATGAAATTATCCTTTAAATATTAAAATTTATATTTTATAACTTAAAATATCTTTAAACACTTTATTTTCATTTAAAATGATTTTTATAATAATAAAATCATTTTTAAACTAAATTATTTAATATAATTATTAAAAAACTTTAATATCATTAATAATAATTAATTAATGAAATTTACCTTTAAATATTAAAAGTTATATTTTATTACTTAAAATATTTTTAAATACCTTATTATTATTTAAAATGATTTTTAATATAATAAAATCATTTTTAATTAATTTATTTAATTCATTTATTAAATATCTAAATTATCATTAATATTAATTAATTAATGAATTTCATCACAAAATATTAAAAGTCATTAAAAATAACTTAAAATATTTTCTTATTCCATAATATAATTTTAAATGATTTTCAAATATTAAAATCATTTTAAATAATTAATTTAATATAATAATTAAATAAATTAAATACCTTTAATATTTTAAAAATATTAAATATTTATGACATATACTTAAAATAATTAAAACTATTTTTAGAATTTAAAATAATTTTTAATGATTTATTTTGTATTTTAATAATTAAAACTAATTTTCTATAATTATTTAATAAAAACATAATTTTTATAAATAATGTCATTAAAGACCACGTATAGCTTAGGCGTAACTGTATATAGGTGTTCTTCATGCAAACCCCGATCTTCATAACACGCTTTAGAGGGACCATGTTTGACCATCAATCATTCATCACAAAAAGTGTTTCTAGACTCGTTGTTGATCAGATCATGTAGTACAAATGCACCACTACAAGACCCAACAACAAACATAGTCAAATAATGCATAACCAAAGAGATCTAAGGGCCTAAAGTAGCTGTCAGAGGCTATTCTTCATTTCTGGGTTGCCCAGAAATGAAGAACAGTTCAAGCATGCATGTTTGGGTTCCCACTACTATAAATCCTGCTGATGTTTTTGTGATATAACGATTACCGATTCTAGCCAACATGTAACTAAAGAGACCCATCACAAAACATCACTAAAAGAACAACAAATCTAGTATATACAAACTGGTCAAACCATGTTAGAAATAAGCTTTAACACGTTTCTGGAAATTCCAATAAATACAAATCAGTGCGAGTGGCCTACTTTGACCACTTGCTACAATCTACCTGTTCATTATTTACACGATCTAAAGACATGGAATCATAGAACATATAAAAGGCTACAGGTTTAATACAACAAATCATTAAAACAACATCAGGACTAACAGATCAAAGCCATAGAAAAACTTGTCGACGGCCAGTTTCAGGGCTTTCTTTTGCCGAAAAAAGGCCCAATCAATTCCAAATGAAACGACTTTTGACAGTTAATAACTACCAACCTAGACATCAAATAACTCTGATTCTTGTTGCAGATTAAAGACCACATTACAAGCTACACATAACAACTTAAAAACAACAAAAATCGTAAACGACCAAAGATCTGTGGCCACTGACATTCGTTGTCAGACCACAGTTTAATTTTTTTCCAGATTTTGTAAATCTTCAAATCCGAGTCTCTAGATGTTAAGGATTCAACATCTAGTAACGCAGATCATTATTAGACACTACTAACAACACATTTAACACAAAAAATCTAACATCTAACAACAGATTTATGGACAGAAATCATGGCTAGGGGTTATACCTTCTTTGATCAATTGATGATTCAAGGCTACTGATTTGGTTAGGGGATTTTATTGGGCTGATCTTGGGGACTGGAAAGCTTATAAATTTCATGGGTTTGGGTTGAGAGAAAAGGTTTGAGTGTTTTGTTCAAAATATGCTAGCAAAATTAATTTTCTCTCTCTTTCAATCTATATATAGAAGTGGCAGATACATGTATAGCTGATCATAGTGGTTGATTGCTGCCAATTTTCTTCACATGAGGTTGTTGGATTTGGTCACCAACTTCCCCTATTGTCAAAACCTATACTAGTTCAATAATGCAACTAAGGGTAAAAAGGTCATTTGGCTTAATATTTAATGGCAATATTGTAACTTGTCAAACCCTTAGGGTTTAACCCTTAGAGTTTAACCCTAAGGTTTAACACAAAGCATTTGTAGGATTTAGCAACTAGGGTTTGTACAAAAATAAAATCTTAGTTTCTAAAATTGTAATTTAGAAATCCCTAATTAGATTAGGTTTACTAATTACGTTATACATGAACATTAGGGTATTACTTACTAATTATAAATTACCTTGCTAATTTTGGCAATTAGGGTTTACAAATTTGACAATTAGGGTTCTAAATTACAATTAGGGTTTTTTATTACCAAATTAGGGTTTCTAAAAATTATTATTTCTAAATATTAGTTAGGGTTGAACTAATTAACCATAAAATCATATAACACATTTATATAATAGTCTTTAAACTCACAATTGAGTTTTAATTTAGGTTTTCCCACAGTAAAACTAGGGTTTTCAAATATTGTACCGTAATTGACCAATCATTGACAATTCACATTCATACAATTTATATTTATAAAGATCTGAAAAATTAAAATATAATTAATATTATATTATTATTCTCATGCCTTGATCAAAATTTAAAATTAGGGTTTGGATTCCATATCTAATTTATCTCTTACCATACATATATTATTAATTAAGTTAAAATAATTAACTTAATAATCTGTACTAAAATTCATATAATAAAATAATTATTATATTTATTCTAAAAATCATTTCATATACTATTTAAATAATATATAATTATATTTTCATGGAAAATAATTAATAAAAACATTATTACAATAAAATTAA